>CM034156.1:590216258-591426044 GCA_019776745.2 Taxus chinensis
GTCCCCTGTACTATTATAGAGTTATTTTACGTCTTAGAGGAGGAATTTCAATATAACTTGTTGCTTGACAGACCCTAAATTTGTGTCATGGGTTTTGTTCCTTCCACTTTGCATCATTGTGTAAAGTTTGAGCATGAAGGACACACCTATACTATTCCAGTTGATCCATCACCTTTTAAAACATGCAACATGCTTTACACGACTCAATGATGTTCTTATACCCATTAAGGCATCTACCTCCATGACCACTACCACTTCATCTACACCTTCGCTTACCAGTATAGTTGCTATCTCAACTGCACATACCTCCTCCATTCCTACTGCTGCCATGACCTTCACGACTAACCCATCAGCCTCTAAATCTGTTAGCTCCACCTCTGCATCAACCTCTGACACATCATCTATTCCAGCTACCCACATACTGACCACCGATCCCTTGGAAGGCATTTATTAATGCCTCACTCTAGGGGAGTATCACCTATATAGTGTTTGTTGGTGTCTATTGGTGCCCATTTTGATCCTCTAGCATTTTGCCCTAAATTTTCCTTTGGTTTGCATGCTCTGAAACATTTTTTCTCTTAAATTGGTAGTCTGCAACTTTTCCCTCTAGATTGAATGCCTTGAAATGCTCATAAACTTATTGTTTTTCCCCAATTTGAAATAAATATGCATGTATGCCCTTTTTTGTGCCCTAATTTTTCCCTTTTCAAATACCTCTACCATTTTTTCCACTTTTCCTGGCCTTTGGAGCTTGTAATTGTGCGTTTCATGCATATTTTTCCTCAAAAATCCCTTTCCATGGTTGTAAATATTATAAAATCACTTCCCATTTGTTTTTGATCAAAAAATTCTTCACCCACAAAGAAAAAATCAAAATCGGGCATCTCTGGCAGTTTCTACATTTCTTGACAGTCATACAGGCATCATTTGCATGTCAATGTCTAGCTCTCATTCATCGGAAATGTGGGCATTTGTAATTGGATGGGGATTGACGGGTTTACATGAAAAACTTAAAGTTTTTCGTGCCTTGGAAAAAGTTGCAAGTTTCCCCCGTAAGCCCCAGACGATGACACATGGTAGGTGGGATGCAAGGCGGAGTGGCGGAGGACTTGGAAGAGTTTTGAATTTTTTCGAAAAGGGACAAAATTTTTGAAAAGGGGTGTAGGCCCGCATCAATTCAGTAGTGGACACGTGTTAGTGTCAGAGCACAAGGTGGGCCGGTGGAAGAAAAGTGGGAAAATTTCCCTTAGAGAAAAAAGGAGTTAAAATATGAAATGAGCCCGCAGATCCTCATAGAATCATAGGAAGACACGTGGCAGGGGAAGAGGGGAGTGTGGGTCACCAGAAGAAAAGGTAAACTTTTTCCCTATTAAAAAAATAAGTTAGAGTGATAATTTAAAGCATGGCCCCACGGTGAATCGGCGACCGACCACATGGCAGGGACGAAATTGGAGGCACAGGTCTGCGGGGAAAAGTGAGAAAAATTTTCTTTTTTTCCAAAAAAGGATGGAAATGTGTAGAATTGAGTTGGGATTCCAATGGGGCCCACCTTGGGACACCTATCAGCACCAAATCTCAAGGGTGGAGGGGCGGAGAAAAATGTCAAAATTTTACATTTTTCAAAAAATGTTAAAAAGTCAAAAAGTGATCCCAAATCCATTTCCAATCATGTTATGACATGTGGAGGGCTCAAATTGAAGGGAGAAAGGAAGATCAATGGTAACTATGCATTTTTCAGTTTGGTCGCCATTTGAGCTCTGGGAAGCTTGGAGATGCAAATTTTGTATCAATTTTTGGCAAATTCGTGTCGATTGTGCCTGCAAGGACCAATGCAATTGGTGTTAAGGATCAATTTTCAGATTTGAGATGTATTTGAAGTAAATTTTTTCCCTAGCCTATGTAAAAATGTAAAATATCAAATCAAGAAGTTGTAGAGCCAAATTTTGGATGGATAAGGATGAAATGATGAAATGAAACAGGCATGCATGCTTTGAAGATGAAAAATGTGCCCCCACAATGGATAATGATGAAAGTTTTGTAATGATTCACCTTTTGAAAGAAAAACTAGCAAATTTTTGTGAGTCTTTTAGATGTCATTTTCCAAAAATATTGCAAAGCAAAGGTGCTCCGAATATTCCACTTTTGGAGGGAAGATTTGAGAGGAAAAGGATCAGTTGTAATAAAAAGTTATATATTGCATGAATTTTTCATGCAAATGGTTGGAGAAACTTAGAATTTCATGAGAAAATCTGGGAAGAAGCCCATTCTTTGAGAAACCACCTAAGAACCATTTCTAATTCCTTTTTTGCATCAGATTTGTATCATGTTGATTTGGTTTCAGTTGTAAAGCCATCAACAAGCTCTAAGATTATTCTTGAAACATTCCCCTTCTGATAAATTTGATCATTTCTGGATTGTTTTGTGTTGTCTCTTAGAAAAATTTTAATACAATTATGTTTCAGAATGTTTTCAATCTATTTTCCTTGCTCATGTTGTAGTCTTGTATTTAAAATATTTCTTCGATCATACATGGTCCCATTTCATTGTTGATATGTTTAGTGGCATTTGCAATCTCACATCCAGAAGAGCTTTCATCTGGATAAAGAGATAAACAAATTCAAAATCACTTTACCTTCATTTTTTGAATTCTAGGAGATTGTTTGTAAACCTTTGGGTGCACCTTAGGTCATGATAAAATAGAGATTTCTAGATACTTTGTTGGTTCATCTATTTCAAGATTTTGTGGTGAGGTTGTCAAATATTGTGTGGAAGAGTGCAAATTTGGGCCTCCATTTAGTGCACATATCCTGGTTGAAGGAATGCTTGAACCCCTTTAAAGCATTATGTTGTTTAGGTCTTACAATTTTTTGCAAAGGTCCTGTCAAAGAATTTGGCAAATTCGGGGGTTAGTCTTGTCTAAAATCTCCCACCAAAATTTCATTCAAACAAATTTTTAATCCTACCTATAATACCCATGCATTGCATTACCTGTATCAACAAAAGAATAAAATCCATTTACTAAAAAATGCATGAAAGTAAATCAAGATCATACAATGTCATTCAGTAACCCTTTTCTTGTCTTGAAAGCATTTCCATCATTTAGTAGTGACAGTTCTATTGATGTTTAAGACATAATGGAGAAATTGATCATGTTTTCTCAAGGCCATTTTCATACTATTTGCAAAAATTGAGGGATATCTTCATCTCCTTCACCATTTGAGGGTTACAAAATAGGTTCTCTTACCTTGGTTGAAAGGTATAAACCTAAAAAAGTTAGGACAAGATCAAGTCCTATTTGAGTGCTATCCATCTCTCCACAAATCTGAGTGTTAGTTAGATCACATCCCCGACTACAAAACGACATACATCATGATCTATCTATCTTCAAGCTTCATGTCATATCTTTCTATGCTTCTCAGACTGAAAAGGAGAAAAAAATTGGGTACCAACAGTGTCAACACATTCCTTACTCCACAAGAGTATGGAAATCTTCACCAACATCCTTTCATATGATCACCACATAGGAGAACAGACTCCTTTATGGTCCTCCTCACCTTCATACTAGTCTCACATATGGGGGGACTTGATACTACCACTTACACACTCAAACCACCGTCACAAACCCACCCCATTTTCCACTGACTTCCAGTCACTCACTAATCACCATTTCACCCACACCTTCCTGCACCAATGTGCGTGGAAGGGTTTTGGTTTTGGCTTTTATGAGCAAGGCCACCATACTTTTATTCCATGTACTACCCGTAAACATAATGACCGTAGTGGTATTGGCTTTGCTGAACCACCTACCAAGCAGGCCCGTATTGAACTTATCGAGGACATCTCCCCTTATGCCCTCTTCACAAATTGCTCCACCTTCATCACTACCTTTTCCGATGGAGTTGATGGATCCAGAATCTATCCCTCCTAACTTTTTTTTTTATAAACACCATTTCCTTGGGGCCTCTGACTTATCAACGTGAGGGTGAGGCTCCTTCCTCTCTTCCCTTCCTGTACCTTGAAAATGATCGATGACGATACACCTTCAATTAACATCGTTCAATGTCAAGATGATGAATCTATACTCACCTACCTTGGTGCAGAAGACTCATATATTCATTGGTCATTATCCCTCTGAGACACAAACCATGTTGAATGAATCGACTATCGAGATCAACATTCATACTCAAGATGACCCACACATCCTAAAGATCGGTCAATCTTTAGATGCTGCTGAATCAGGAAGCCATCACTTCTTTTCTCAAAGATCATAACTATGCTTTTGCTTGGTCTTACGTAGACATGCCTAATATTGACCCCCACCATAGTGGTCCACAATATCGTAACCATTCCCGATGCCAAACCCGTTAAACAAAAATTGAGGAAAATGCACCCTTGCATTTCCCTTCTCGTCAAAGAAGAACTTCAGTGCCTTCTTTCTGTTTCCTTCATATTACCCATTGATTATCCTCATTGGATTTCTAACATTGTCCCTATCACTAAGGTGACAGGGGGACTCCACATTTGCATAGATTTCTGTGACCTCAACCTAGCCTGCCCAAAAGATGACTTCCCTCTACCCGGATATTGACCAACTGGTTGACCTTACTGCTGGTCACGAGATGCTATCACTCATGGATGGCTTCTCAGGTTATAACCAAATCTTGCTTGCCCCAGAGGATCAACACAAAACTGCATTCATCACCCCTTGGGGGACCTTCTCGCTATCGCAGTCATGCCATTTGGCCTTAAAAATGTTGGTGCCACATATCAACATGGGCTATGACTTACATCTTCCATGACATCATGCATCGTATATTGGAAGATTACGTAGGTGATCTCCTAGCCAAATCTAAACACTGCTCCAATCACCTCACCATCCTCAAAAACCATTTTTGACCGCCTCATTAAATATTGTGTTCGCCTTCAGCCCAAGAAGTGTGTCTTCACGGTTCTCTCAGGAAAGCTCTTGGTATTTACCGTTTCCCTACGTGGTATAGAAGTTGACCCTACTAAAGTCAAGGCCATTCTGGAAATTCCTCCACCCACTAACCTTCAACAACTCCATAGCCTGCAAGGTAAGTTACAGTCTATTCACCATTTCATTTCACAATTGTCGGATCGGTGTCAACCATTTCATCATCTGCTCAAGAAGGATGTCTCCTTTAAATGGGATGATGACTGTCACAAATATTTTGAGGCCTTAAAACAATACCTTCTCTAACCACCCATACTTATCCCACCTAAAGATGATCAACCCTTCTACCTATACATCTCAGCTACCGATCACTCCTTTGGAGCCATGCTCAGCTCATCGCGATGAACAACATAGGGAGCATATGGTTTATTACATAATTCATACTCTTTTGGACTACAAAACCCGATACACCCATCCCAAAAAACTTTTCTTAGCCTTAGTTTTCGTTGCCACAAAACTCTGCCATTACCTACTCAACCACAAAACCTATGTTGTGACCAACACCAACCCCTTACACTTCATGTATGCCAAACCTTATCAAAATCAGCGTGCCACATGTTGGCTTATGCTTTTAGCTAACCTCAACCTCAGAATTCATTCATCAAAATTCCATCAAGGGCCAAGCTATCGCCGACCAATTGGCCGATGCACCTATTTCTAAGGATCAACCCTCTAATTTTGACTTTCCAGATGAGTCAATTGCTACCCTTTCCCTGGATGAACCCACTTACCAAATGACACTCTTCTTCGATGGTTCCAAGTGTCAGTGTGGGGGTGGGGCTGGTGTTATCCTCATTCCACTTGATGGTGAACCCATGCCTTTGTCTTTCAAACTAGATTTTGATTGTACAAACAATATTTCCAAATACGAAGCACTCATATTAGGTCTCCAAGCTACCTATGCCCTAGATGTCAAATCAATCAACATCTTTGGTGATTCTCAATTGGTCATAAACCAAGTCAATGGTATATACCAATGTCGTAATGAGATACTTCAAAAGTATAAACATCATGTAGACATACTTTTGACCACCTTTGACTGTTACACCCTTCAAACCGTCCCCTGTTCAACCAACAAATTTACAGATACCATGGCCTGCTTGGCTTCTCAAATACCCGCTTCACCTGCCGATTCTAAAATATTTGTCACCATACAATGACTCCAATCACCCTCTTATTTACCTCATGATGTTTACTCCATCAGAACCATTGCCCGGACCCGAGTGACCTTTGGTATAAACAATACTCCGACTATCTTTCTCTCTCCATCTTACCTCCTGATCTCACCCGTAATGGACAACGCACCTTCCTTAAAAAGGTCTCTCATTACGTCATCATGGGGGGCCTCCTCTATAAGCGTGGCTTTGATGGTATTCTCTTACAATGCCTCACAAGTTCTGAAATTCCTTATACCATTAAGGAAGTTCATGATGGCATATGTGGAGGTCACTTCAGTGGCCTTGTTGTTGCTAAGTGTATTCTTCACCTAGGCTATTACTGGCCGACCCTTAACCATGATTGTTGTGACTACATCAAACGTTGTGTAAAATTCCAACAACATGCCAACCTTCATCATACACCCAGTCATGCCTTACAGGTCACCCGTGACCTTTGGCCCTTCTCTCAATGGGGTTTGGATCTTGTTAGAGAGATCAATCCCCATTCTTCCCAACGACATCAATGGATCATCACCGCTACTGAATACTACACAAAATGGGTTGAAGCCATACCACTCATCTCCATGAAAGCTGAGAAAATATGTGAGTTCATCAATCATCACATCATTTTTCACTTTGGTGTTCCTCATCACCTCATCACTAATAATGGAAAATAATTCAAAAACAAAACATTGCAAAAACTTTGTGACGCCTTCGGCATTCAGCTAAGTTTCTCATCACCTTATTACCCACAGAACCAATGGCCAAGCCGAATCCACTAACAAAACCTTGAACAAAATTCTCATGAAAGTGGTTAATGATACTGGGAAGGACTGGCATACGCACATTCCTTTTTCCCTGTGGGCATACCGCACTAGTATCCATACTTCCACTGCTGCCACACCTTTTTCTCTGGTCTACAGTACAGAGGTTGTTCTACCTCTCGAAGTCTAGATTCCCTCACTCTGCATTTCTCTCCATGACATGCTCAATGATGATGAATTTCATCAGGACCGTTTAGCACAACTTGAGTTATTAGACAAATGTCATCTTAACGCTCTTGACCACCTTCAAGTTTACCAAAAACGTATCAAATGTGCCTATGATAAAATGTGTCCATGAATGAACCTTTCACAAGTTGGTGATCTTGTCCTAAAATAAAATCAACATGTAACCAAAGTAGAAAAAAGTAAATGGGGAAAATTTTCTCCTAATTGGCTTGGACCATACATCGTGACCCATACTTACAGATCAAGGTGCTTATCATTTATCTTCACTCGATGGTAAACCTGAACCTGAGCCCCTTAATGCCTTGCATCTTTGACCATTCTACTATTGACTTTTAGTCCTACCTCACCTTTTGCCTCTTTCCATGCTCATCCCTTGAGTGCTATCCACTTCTTACACCTCACCAATGATTAAACAAGAATCATGTGCATACCCATCACTTGTTATCTTCTCTTGAATATGTGTACCACGGCGTTGCACATAGCATGATTCTCATGGATACTTTTTGTCTACCTTTAGATGAGATCCCATGGTCGTTTCACCCTACTTTCTGAACAAGAATCCTATTCTTCACCTTGGTCTTGTCCATGACTTCAAAGCCCTCACATGGGACCCAACTCCTTGAGTCAAACTTCTAATAAAAATATGACTCCCTCAAAAGGACATCTTCCTCTCTACAATCACTGCTATAAATAGACTGCTCCCTTGAAGGACAGCTATGTAAAGCTCTTTCAAAAAAAAAAAGAGAGAATCTGAAGCTTCCTGCATCAATCAGCTTCATGAAGACCTCAAGGAGTTAATTTCCTCATCCCATATAGACTTCCCACATCGATCAGTCTATCTCAAATATCAGTCAAAACAGAAATCCTTTTAGTCATGGACTTGCCCATTGTGACCTTGGATCTCTTGCCCAAAGAGCATGCTACCTTAAAAAATACCATATAAAAATTAACCACCTTTCACCCATCTCACCATTCGCACTCCCATTTCCTACCACCTCAAGGGACCTCTTGGAATTGTGACATTTGGTGATCATGTGACTACTTATTCACCTTTAGAACAATCAATCATGCAATGTCTTTAGGGTCTCACGTTCATCACCTCCTCCAAGGTATGACCTACTTGGTATGATCCTAACCAATCAGGTGGCTTTCTTGCCCCCTCTTATCTTTTAACCTTCTTTATTACATATTGATTACCTTATACAGGACTTGGTCCTCAATGCTTACCTTTGGGGTAATCTTCTTCTTCCACCACAATCAAAATCACCTATACCAAGTTGCCCACAACTCACCCACACCTAACAGACCTAAACCCAAATCATGCCTAAAACCTACCAACTCATTTTCATACCTCCTCATATTCTTCCCTAGCTTATGGGAGAACTACATCGGCCTGAGGTCCCTTTTCATCGGGACTATGTAGGCAGCACTCTGAGGGCATGGGGCCCTTGGAGGTTAGCTCGGCCACTCTCTACCCTAACCAATTCATCTTTCATCTTCCTAAATTACATTCTACCCCACTTAGTTTCCTTTTTATGTCAAAAATTGGAAATTAAACCAAACAAACAACAAGTTGCTTAACATTTTTATCATCATCACAACATACATTTATTATGACTACCATTCCTCTACCATCATCATGCATGTATTATAAAGCATCTTAAACATGACCCATCTCATCATTCATTACACAAATTAATGAATCACAACTTCAACCAATTTAAAATCAACCATGCCTATGACCTAACTCAACCATGCCTATGACCTAACTCAACCATGCCTATTACCTAATTCTAACTCATGCCATGCCTATTACCTGACTCGATCCATGCCTAAGACCTAACTCAATCCATGCCTAAACAAACCTAACTCGAGCCATGCCTATGACCTGACTCAATCCATGCCTAAACCAACCTGACTCGATCCATGCCTAAACCAACCTGACTCCATCATGCCTCACTCACCTAGTTTCCATCCATATCACAACAAAAATTAAAATTCTCATAAAACACCAAAAAATCATCAGAATCTCATCCATCTCATCATATAAACAAATATGTGTGTCTCTATACAATATACATGGATATCCAATCATCTACATCTCTCAAAATCATTCATGCATGCAGGCTGATACTCAATACAAAATATCATCAGCACGCAGGCCGGTATCATATACAATAAAACAATAAATACAATGCAAAATCTCTTCGACATGTAGGCCGGTATATACTCAATAATAAAAAACTCTCATACATCCTCACTCTCATTGGCAAGTAGGCATGTATGTGATAAAAAATATAACAAATCCTCGCCATGTAGGCCGGTATATATCAAAAATCAAAACTATGTCAAAATCAGGAGCCATATATCAGGCATCATCTCGGTGGGCATCGTCCATATCTATATCGCCTGTACCCTCTACCTCCTCGGCCCCTGTCCTGTGACCTACTAACACTCCCCACCCATCATATTTTCCTCCGTAATTTCTATTTCATTAATGTATGTATTAGGAATAGGATGTTGTTAAGTATAATTAGTAGTAGCGTCCGATAGAAGATAATGGCGCTGCCAGTACGACGCCGCCAATAATGTATAGTACGGTAATAGTCAAAAGTACAATAGGAATGTTGTGGTAAAAAGTAAATATTTGTCGTAAGTGGTCTCGGTAATGTTAAAATGTCAAAGTTGGGGTAAGTAGAGAAGTAGGGTCTACATGATTAGGAATTAGAAATATTATATTGGTAATAAGGACAAGGAGTGAGGTCATAAATATTTTGTGTATTTTATTTGTAGGAAAATTCTAAAAATGTGGAACCCATGTGAAATGATAAGGTTTATCTTATCTTATGAAGATAAGCCTACATGTACAGATAAGAGTTAAGGTATGGAATATGATTCTTCATAGTAGATTTCTTATCCTATCTTAGAGATAAGATGGATAAGCCTGGAAGTTCCTATAAATAGAGAGGCCACCCCCCTCATTTAGCATAGAAGGAAGTAGTGATAAATATTGTATGAAGTGTGTAAAGCCCCTGAAGCCATCAGTTTAAAGGTGTGTTAAAGAAGCCATTAAGAGGTGTAATTGTAAAGTTTCTCCCATAGTCTATTGTAACCCTGAAAGGCAAGTGAAGTCAGTAACACTTGAAGTACCTCATGGGTGAGATTGTAACAATTTCATGTTGATATTATAATTTACACTGATATTTCAGATTTATCATCATTCCTTCTTATCATAGTCTATGGTATTCTTGTGTTATGTTTGTTATTGTGTTTCCAGATGCCATCCACCAAACTAAAAGTTGTGCATTAGTAAATAATCATAGCACGAGGAGTTCCCGGTGAGGGAATTATCATAGTGTCCAGATTGGTGATGACAGCTCACGTACGATACTCCAATAATATCACCTGTAACTAGGCTACATCATGTGTAAAACAATACAACATGTCTAATCAACATGGCCACTCTCTTAATCATACAAAAATCTCATACATCCTCATCTCTTGGGGACCTCAATGGCAAAAATATAACACCAATCTTAGCATCTACTAATATTCTTGGGGCATCCCTACTTGCGAACATCCTCCATAACTATGTGTGACCTATCCCCTCTGCCTCGAGGCCCCTGTCTGGTGACATGCTATTCTTCTCCACCCATCATATTAAACTAACTGGCCCCAGTGGCCTCTTGACCAGGGTTGGTCCTATCCCCCTGTGCTCTCCAATGGCATGCGTGATCTTGGTCCTCTAGCAGAGGCCTGGTACTCGGCATATGATAAAAAATCTATCTGTGCCTCCATCATTCTTATAGTGGGGTGTTCTTACGTTTTAGTAACCTTGATACGGGCAATGGCCCTATGGGAAATGTACCACCCCTTCCTATGAATGGACCCTATCCTCGGTGCTGCATGGTGGTGTCATTTTCCCCTGCCCCATGCCTTACCTATACTGAATGTAAAGCCCTCAATCTATCACACTTGTGTCATGGCAAACTGGCCTTGCAACCTTGTCACCTGTGAACCTGTAGGGAAGCCACGCAGACCATCATCCCTAGATCTCCATCTCCATCCCCACCCTAGGCCATAGTGGTCCTGAAGACTAGCCACATGTACATGTAACTCAAACCACCTCTAAACCTCTGAGCTGGCTAATTATCCCTGTACCATACCCAACTGGGTAATCAGGGTCACCACCTTCCCTTGTAGGGAATCCCTCTACACTGTGATGGTGGATAAATCTGGCTACCTCTTGGCCTGGGTGGTACTTAACTCATAAATGAGCCACCCACCACTATCCGTAATCTATCTATAACCCCGACGATCATTAAATCTAGTCGGTCTACCACCTACTCCTTCTGACCTATGGGTCAATGTCGGCTGTTACAAGAGGCAATGGCCTCTCCACGTCATCTCAACTATATTGCGGGAAGGGTGGATAGTATGTCCTGTGGCAGTCCAAAATATCGTCTAACCCTATCCACTGGGATCATCTCATGCTCCCTCGACACAGCGCCCCTCTATCCATCTCAACTAAGTTGAAGACTCATCTAACTCATCATGCATCTGTCGGTATGAGAGATAACCCACATATGGTCTCCATATGATGTCCACTCTAGACAGCCCCTCTCAATAAATGCTTGTAATAGGCTACATCATGTGTAGCCCTATCTGATCAAACCACTCTCCAATCATAGGTACCCATCGCCTATACCCCACATACACCAATCTCATTGGAAATGCATATTCTCAGGGCATACCTACTGGCCAAACACAAATCTATGTGCTCATAGGCCCAATAGTGTAGTAAAAATGTGCAACATAGGCTGAACCTGCGCAGACACCCATACGCCCACAACTCTCTTATATAGCTGCACCAAGAATGTTGGCACCAAAGAAAAGTGGGTCTGATCCATCACCATGTCATGTAGTACCCCCATCAATGAGTGGGGAAATCTCCCTCCCTCTGCATTCTGGTAGTGCAAAACAACACACTACCTCCATCAATAAAACAATGAGCCTTGTCTCCTCTGGATGGGTTGTGTACATCCCTCCATAACTCATACTGGCACTATGGAATGTCATGTCTTCCAGTCCCTCTCCAAACACTATCAGCATCAACTCCTCTGAGGCCTTAGAGGAGATCGAGTACACCTGCGTCCTCAGTATCGGTAGCCGCAGGATCCTAAACACGTCCTCCAGGGTGACTGTCATCTCACCCATCGGTAGGTGGAATGTGTTGGTCACTTGAATCCCATCTATCAATGAGAGTGACCATCAGAATCGGCTACCAGACCGCATGCCGATAGCACTCGGACCCCACTCAGGCCCACCTCCTCCACATGCTGCCACTCCTCAGCTGTCGCCGCACCTCACACTCTCAAGAGCAGGGGTGGCACCCTATCTCTCATCCATATCTGATCTCTCCCCTGCATCCAATACAAACATCAAATTAATCCACCTTCATCATACCCATACTCACCCACTATCATTTCCCCATACCCATTTTCCCCCTGCCTACACTAGGTTATCTTTTTCACCAATGCACCCTATTCTACCCTTCCCTATCTCACCCACTCCACCTAGGGCCCTTTTGGCCCCTTGTTCTCCAAAAACTTGACCAGTGCCAGTTATCTCTAACTGACCCTAGTCACCCCTAAACCGGCATCAGTCACCTATTTTGTGACCGATACTAGTTTGACCCTACCGACATCGGCTAAACCTGATCGATGCCGGTCACTTTCATGGCGAATACTGTGACCCCAAACCCTCCCTCTAACAAAACCTTCCCTCTCCTAACCCTTCTACCCACCCATTCTCACCTACACTTCCCCTTAACCACATCCCACCCCTATTCTCCCACTTACCTCTTTCCCACTCCTATTCTACCCAATTTACCCTACCACATTTCAAATTTCATTTTCCCCCCCAACCCAAAACAAAAATCCCAATTTTTCAAACCCTCACTTATCACCTAATCTATCTAACAAAACACAACATGGGTTTGATTCTTACCTCATCATGCTACTGTCGTCGCCATGGTGGCATGTTTGAGCACGACACCGGTGGCCCGCCCGATCCCTCTCCGGCCTCTGCCATCACCAATCACTAACCACGTGCCTCCAACCAATCAAATCACACAATCTGATCCCATGGACCCACCTCTCAACTACCAATCACCCACCATTTGGCTCACCAACTCAACTCTCCATTCCATCTAGACACTTTCCCCCTTTCTCTCTCTCTTGTGTCATTTTCCCAATTCGCAAGAAGACAAATGATTTGCAAAAAATTTGGATTTTTCATTTTTATAACATCCCCGACCTAACCGACGCTCAGTTTTACCTTCACCGACATTGGTCACATGCCCTACTTTACCATGGTCGGTTACCCTATACCAGCATCAGTTACCCTTGACATCAGTTACCCATTCAGTCACCCTCTCTTCCACATTGCCCCCAATTCCAACTTATTACCCTGTTCAGTCACTCTTTTTTCCCTCGCCCAACATTTTACCTGACCATTCACCTCACCCTCCTAACCTCATAATTTACTACCTACCCTCATCCTCATTTGGGGGACTCGTTATTTTTCCTATACCTCACCCCTACCCATGTCATGACCTAGATTCTTGGACTTGGAACATTGTTAGTGACCTTTAACCTCATGTGTTCACTATACCTTACGGCACTGTTACCTGTGTTGATTGACCTAATGACTTTACCTTTCCTCTTTTCATGACCGTTTATCCTGACCCTACCTTTGGTGTACTAGAATACACCTAAACATCCCTGCAACTGACCTGCATCGTGTTTCCTGACCATATCCTATACCTTAGATACCAGAATCACCTCAACCTTGTTTAAATAAACCTATCAACCTTAGACGATGTAGAGTTTTCCTGATCTTCAGCCTAGTACTGTGCCATTGTTTATGCATGTACGTGCATATTTGACTGTTGCTACCTTTGACCCCGACCACATTATCTATATTACCAAAGTAGACCTTTTTTCCTTTTTCTACCCCCGTTACCCACCTTCTTCTTCATCACATTCATCATTTATCAAACCACTCACCGATTATTCCTTATTCCTCATCAGTTCCTAGTTTGAAGGGGATCACCTTCACCCACACATGGGGCAACCACATTTGTTTTTTTTTCAGTCGTCACTTACGAATACAAGCAACACAATAAAAAGGGAAAAAATTTAGACACAAAATTTAGGTCACACTCCCCTTTGGTCCATCATCAAATAAATAATTTGAACACATCCACCTAGCCATAGGCCCCCTTCACCCCACTATAATATTAATTTAATTATTTAAATTAAATTAATTCATTATCCTCACCATATTTATTATTTAAATATCCTAATTAAGATAATGCCCACATATCCACCTCACCTAGACACCTCATCTAGCCACCTCACCCTAAGACCTATTCTTAGTAAGTTGTCATAACTAACTAAGACCTACCCAAACCCTAAAAATCAATGCCTACATTCCCTCTAACCACATTCCTCACCTGTTAGAAGGAAGCTTCCATGCTAATCCATGGAGGAAACATTGAAACGATCCTAGAAAATCAAGAGGATCTAGCCCAGTTTAGTAAACCTAGGAAATCCCACCCTAACCGACATGCCGGTTACCCTTAACCACCACCGGTTAAGTCAGAACCATCGTCGGTTACCATTTAACTCCCAAAATAACCTTATTTCGAGGTTGGCACATTTCTGAGAGAGACGAGACATCTTCTGAGAACAAGTGACAAAACCAGAGCTGCATGCAAGTAGAACCAGCATATGTACCAGCATCAGAACACCCATAGCTAGTACTGAAAGCAATCACACAGCCATCTACCTTCACGGGAGCATCCGGGGAAGTGCCATCACTACACCAAGTTCATTTGATCACCCACCATTACCAACCAGGCATCAAGCTCATACAAATAGTAAGTTTGTTAACTTGCATTGGTTCCTTTTCATTTGAGCAGATCCTTTTACATTTGTTATTAGTTTCTATTTTCATTTCCATTCCCCACCATTTTACCTCCATAGAAACTTGACCATCCTTTTTCCCACACCATTGAACTTTATCCATATCCAAACTTTCATCATTCCTGTGCATATTCAGATCCATACAAATCTCGTCATTGCCCTTCCACCTTCATCTAATCCTGGATCTATCACCTAGCCAAGTTTTATTGAGTTTCCTGTACCCCAACCATACCGATGCTGGTCACCCATAACCATCTTTAGTTAACCTAAACTGACGTGAGTCTCTGTGTCTTATATCAGAAACCCAGATCAGAGCCTAAAACCACCACCAAATACCCTAAACTGACTAGAATATGACCCTGACCAATAACAGTATCCTGACAGTGACCTTGACCTTCAGATTTAATCATAACTTAGCCTGTTGTGAATGAATTTGTTTATTGTAGACGAATGAGATACCTAAATCATTTTAACTACAGTAGGATTTACTTTATTACCAGCATTAAGTTGTTTTAAACAGTGGATTGATAGCCATCTAGGAAGTATCACACTTCCTAGATCTAGCACACGCTAGGCAGTCCACTGCATATATTGTTTAACTTTTATTTGGTGGTCTTGTGTTCCATTTCAGGTAGTTCCTCCAAGCAAAAAGGAATCTCTCACGATCAGCTGTGGATTCAGAATTCATATGCGTGTAAAAACCTATCAATCAACATCTCAACAGGTATTCCTCCTACGCCCATTACCCTCATTTGTTTCGTCATTTTCTAAGAAATGCTCCAGAATTAGGTGAAACACCAAGAGTTGAAATTGGAGATCTTCAATTCGAAGTGCCCTTCTACCACGAGTATATCTTAGAGTCATCAGATCAAATAAATGATCAAATTAGTTGTTCTTTGTAGAAAGGAAATTTGGTGAACAAACTCCCCAGTGGAGTCACCAAAAACTATTGGGTTTCAGATTTACACTTGGAATGAAACCATAGTCATGGGACAAGCAAGTCCCTCCTCTTTAATGGGAGAGGTTCCCTTATTGAAAGCAGGGGCAAAACCTATGTACAAATGCATAGTCTTTCATTGAATGGTGGTTTCTCGATATCCTAAAATGTGTTTTAAGCCTAGAAATTTATCAATACATGAGGATAGAAGACTTTGAAGAGAGGAGGGAGGAAGAAGAAGACAATACTTTCAGGGAAATAAGATGGTAGAGAAAACCCTTACATGTATTATGTAAATGAGATACATAATAGAACCATCCACGTTTATAACAAACACAATTCGCAGACTCAAAGTTCTGGAGATTGTACAAACTAGAACACAAATTTTCCAAACACACAAGGATTAGATGATTCACAGATCAGAACCAGAAGGAAAGAGAAAGAAGAAGGAAAAGGGAAAAACCTTTGTATTGATTTATTCCAATTCAAAATTACAGTTCCAGAATAATCAAATTTCCAACCCTTTATAATGGTTTTGAAAGCTCATAATATATCTCGCAAGAGATGGTTACAACTTCCTCGAGCAAGAAAGAAATAGTTACAACTTATTCCAATCATCCACGCCCTTTCGAATTCTTGATTTTCAAAGAAATGTTAATGGTGGAAAAAATAGTTTTTAAATATACGACCATTACATTATTTTACCAATTAAAATATGGACCATTCTATTTTCTCTTACAACTTCAAATATGGACCACCCACATGGGAGAAATTGATTGGAGTGGGCCTGGTGAACACCTATTGCATTCTTTTCCTTTGAAGCAACGCCAGGCTGACACGTGGAGAGCTTTGCCAGTTCCTTTATACTTAGCTGATTCAGGTTAATTTCTTGCTTGACTTATGTTGACCCCTAGACACATGGAGGGTTGGTGCTCATTTGAGTTTGTACTTTGGAAATGCCGCCTGAAGCTGTGCCGATTTTTCACGTGTCTCCTTCCACCATTCATGTTCTTTTCAATGGCCAACTCCATCTTCATATTGACTTTAATCACGTGGTGAGCTAGCGTTACTTAGAGACCGACCCTTTGATTTCATTTCTGAAATGGTGCCGTTAATGCACGTGGCGGCTTCCGCCAACCCACCCATACTTAGTCAATTTTAATGATCGGCTCTTTCTCTTTTTTGGACCTAGTACACGTGGAGGAATGGCACAAGTTTAAGAACTTCCCCCCATCTTTGACTCTTGACGTTACATCGATGAGGCATGTGGTGTCGTTCGCTGAGCCTTCCATACTTAGCCTATTTTAGCTTGTTTTGTCTTCATTTTGTACCTGGGACACGTGGAAAGTCTGCGCTTATTTGAGGACTGTCCCTTGGCCCCTGCCCCTGGAGTTGCACCGTTTGGACACATGGAGGCTTTTGTTGAACCTTGAAATATGGCCAAATCACATCCAATCATAGATATTCATGTATTACCCGTGGACTCTGGGGAAAAAATTAACAGGGAAAATATGTCTGTCATTCCCAACTGCTAGAAAAAAAATAAAAATAAGGAAAGGAACTTCACCATATGCCCGAATTTCAAATTGTTCTCCATGAACAGGAAAATTGTAAACAATGTCAGGCTCGACATAATTCAATACTCCAAGGTACAGACTCAATTTTTTTGAAACTTGACTTCAAAAAAGGGGAATTTTGGGGTCGACAACAATTGATCAAGTCCAAAATAGGGAAATAATGCATTTTTTCCTTGTTGAATTATGTGGAATAATGATTAAGGCATTTTTCCATCTAACTGCTTTGAAAATATGTATGGTGATGTGTGCAGTTTAATAAATTCATGACAACCGCCAAATGCAAGGTGTCACAATCAATATTGGATGTGGTCTACTCCATCATCAAGATCAATTTAAAGGAAGTTAATGAAGATAGAAAACAAGGTACTAATTCCTTATTCTTTTCTTAATTATAACTGACTCTCAAACTATTCTCATATATAGCCTCCTAGATTCTTGGGAATGTGTTATGAAAAATTAGCTATAAAATACATGTCTTAATTGAGTTGAATGTATGTGTATATATAGGATCATTTAGAATGTAATAAAATAGAGGAGCACAAGTAGTAGTTACAATTATTTCCAGTTTATGTTGTAAGAAACTCCTTTTTTATCAATAAAAAGCACTGATGTTCTAAGAAAAATGTGTCATCAAACCAATTTGAGGGAGAGCAATGGCCCACTCAACTAAGGAATTTTCTATTGTGGTATTTAAATTTATGTTCTTCTCGCATTATTGAATTCTATAGTGTTCTTAAAACAATCATTTTCAGAACTTGTGATATTTCAATCGAAATAGCGTTACTTTTTCATCATTCCTTTCATTTAAGAGAAATTTCATTCTACAAATCATTTCCTTTTTATACATTGGCTTCAGTGGGAATAGATGATATTTGTTATTTAATTTTAATTATTTTAAATATATTAACGTTAAGTAGTCTTAGAAGTTGATTAATTATCAGTAGTTAGTTTAGTGAATAGAAAAAACTCAAACTGAATGAAAAACCCCCTATAATAGGAACCACCACCAATAGTTGTTTATTTGTTGTCTTTATTACATAGTAATTTGGACATATCCTTGGTCAAAATGACATCAAATTCATAATGGTTGATTAAATGATTGGACATCACAACAAACCATCGTAGTGCATAATTCATCACACCATGGGAGTGGGGTGAGGTCAGTATATCCCAATTCTAGGTATACAAAGGGGATCTAGGATCTTAAAGAAGAATATGACCTATTTTTTGTAGGGACTCAATCACTAGAATCTAAATACAAAATCAATAACTTAAAGCATAGAGGATTGTAGTGTCAGAACCAATAATAAGTGAAAAATGCATGTGAAAACAATACCCAAAAAGGAAAAATCTACCTGAGAAACTTCATATAGCATGGTTGAATTTGTCCTCCATACACTTCCAGATTTCCTAACTTTTCACAAATCCATATTTTTTTCATGTACTACCTAGATCTATCATCATAATCATTATATCATGTTTAGAAATATTCAATGAGTTAAATATTATCTAACCCCCCCAAACATTCATCTTATTAATATTATAAAGTTTGAATATCTAATATATTAAACAATAAATCATTTAGGATCTATAGATATACCACTTATTATTGTGTCCCTAATTCTAAATTTACAATTTACAATTAGTATATATCTTAGATAGGAAAACTCTATTTTTAATATTATATATTGCATACATTATAAAATGTACATCCATGGTCACATCATTTACAAAAATAAATAATTCGATATAAAAAATAGTAATCACTAAAAATAAAATAATTTTACAAAAAAAAAACTAAAATGTATAAAATCTTGCAAAATGATGATAAAAGAAACCTCACCAATTATCAGTTATATTCACCCACTCACATTTAATCTTGGCACATACCTCTCTATACTTTATCATTACACCTATTGTTTACATCTCCAATGCACATTTGATTGTTATCATCTCAAATCTATATGCACTTTGCACCTATATACATCCCAATATTCTATGTACTTCAAATTTATAAAATAATAATCACAACATTCCATTATTCTCCTTAGCTATTTAGACAACTTTTTCTCTTTCTCACATATGCCCCTCTTATAGGTATTTCTAAAGGAGAATGAAGATCATTTGGATATACCAAAGCTCTCAAGATAACCAAATTTTAAAATTTTGACATAGGTGTCAGTAAAAACTATGAATGTCTCGTGAATTCTAATTTTTCTATATGCATGCATTTGATTGATATGTGATTGTTTACAACTTGCAATTGGTCAACACAAAATCAACAATAAGAAATATACCACCAATAAACCCTACACTATGGCTTGGTCCCCTCGGGATCTTTAACTGGTATACCATTTCATTTGATTTTTCATTTATCATTTCATGTCTTACATGTTCTTTTATCAACCTTTAAAAGAGTTAGTGATATATTTGAGGTAGGACCACTATCCATAATAACATACTAGCATTTATCCTAGTTTTTGTATTGTAGTTTTAGATATAAGTATTACCTTGACTCATTCATAGAAAAAACCTTATGATTGTCCCTCAGACATAAAATGTATACATACACCCATATTAATCCATATCATGATTTGAGAATGATTTATTTGATATCTCTAACACTTTAGATGATAGCCCATACCTAGGCATACATTTTGGTGACTAAGATAAGGTGGATTATGGTTGTAGTTTAACCTCTATTAAATATTGATTTCATATAACTTTAGTCATTAGGATTTACACATCTGTCACTTTTTGGCATATTTATAGCATTCATTCATTATAGATAAAATAAATTTTGGTAGATTTATCCCATAAAAAATCTATTAAAAATTCTAGGTGCAAGATATTGGTGCATACAAGTGTCATGTAGTTTTTATATCATGAAAAGAATTATAGATTTTTGTTTCATTCTATTTATATTCTTCTCTCATACTAGTTTTATGTCACTTTACCCAACTAATACTGACATATGCTCTTCCCTCATACCACTAGGTGATCTTAAAAATCCTAAACCTTCTTAGTTCTTAGGGGACTACCCATATTTCATCACCGAGAGTTCATAGAATATAGTACGTGTTTTGTCAAACTATAAATATTTCTTTAAGGATTGTTCATTTCTACCTAATAAAATATTCATTTTTACCTAGATTATATGAATTGAGGTTGTTTTTCCACCAATACCAAAGCTTTATATAGCACCCTTTTACCATGTAGTTGGACCTCATGTAGTAGGAGGTATATTAAGGATGCCCATTTGGAACCCAATTCTAACCTAACATTAAGAGCCTACTTTTCCATGTTTCACTTCATAGCGTCAAGAATGCAACATTCCCCAAGATACCCCCAAATACTATTAGGTGTATTGGAAGGATGATAAGTGTTGTAATTCCCTCTTCACTCATTTTAGGGTTATAATTTTCTATTTTTATGTGTTCATAATTTGTCCAAACATCCCAAAATATCTCACAATCGATGAAACCTCAAAAATATAAAATAAAATAGAAATTTTACAATCCTCAATCGCATGCATGAATGGGTTGTGTTTTCTATATAACCTAAATTTATGATTTTTTCATATCCCACTTTATCCCTATGTAGTTATATTCATATTTCACACCATTTCTTTCAACCCCTACTCTCAATAACAACTATGACCTGTTTATACTATTATCATTGCATTTTGTTTCACCTGAATTTCTTCTTGGCTCATTTTACCTCTCTACTCACAAATTAGATGTTAGTTACAAGTAGGACCTCCCTTTTCTCACCTTGATAATACCTCAATTCCACTTTGTTATTTCCTATAGCTGTCACAATTCTTAGTCCCAGTTACATCTCACTTAACCCCTAGGTAACCCTCCAAAAACCCTATACTCAAGGGTTATTTCAATGTCCTATACACCTCTTTTGTAGCCTTGTGTTTACTACTTGTCTATGATTTGTCGACTAATTGACAGATGAACATTAGCCCCATCTCCATAAAATTTGGCCTCATGATAGTCACACATATGGCTATGCCTTAGATGTATCCCCATCACATTTGGCCTCAAGTTGGTCACACCCAGGACTAGTAATTACAATGTCCCATCATCTTTGGCCTCAAGTTGGTCACACCCAGGACTAGTAATTACAATGTCCCATCATCTTTGGCCTCAAGAAAGTAGCACCCAAAATCTGGCGTTAATACCCTCCCATCACCATCATCCTCAATTTGGTCGCACCCACGATCAAGCCTTATTTCCTATCCATCACCTTCATATTTAAACTATTCATACCCATAAATAGACCTTATACCCTTCCTCACAACTCACATAAGCTCTTAGACATGTGAACATTTCATGCCTAGTGTTTGGGGTTGCATGCATGACCTTTTGTTCCATGTCACATCTCACTTCTTTGATTATCTTCCTAATGATAATATCCCTTCTCTACCCACATTCTCTCTCCCTATACCATCATTATTAGTCCTATTAGGGATTATACCTACTTTCCAATCGATATACCATCTAAAAACTTACATTACAACATCTAGTACAATCGAGCCATGCCCAACCTACACTAGATCCTTTATACACTCCATCCAAAACTCATTTCTTCCTACATTCTTATCCTCACATTTTTTGGTCTTAGGTAACTTCTATGACTACCACTATTTAGGCTATTACAACACATTAGAAATTTTAACCTATCAAAGTCTTTTGAATTAGCTCTGACGTGTCATCCTCACCCTAATAATTTTACACTAAGATCCTTATATATTCTCATGATCTCGCACCAAGCTTTGGGTAACTATTGCTATTGTTCCCCATCATTAAGTAGTGTGTATATTTATTTTATCAATTGTG
Organism: Taxus chinensis; assembly: GCA_019776745.2. Lineage (NCBI taxonomy): Eukaryota > Viridiplantae > Streptophyta > Pinopsida > Cupressales > Taxaceae > Taxus > Taxus chinensis. The sequence continues at coordinate 590,238,756 of CM034156.1, forward strand.
AACTCACACACATCTTAATTTTACTTCAACATTGATAACTACCCAGCTATTACAACCATCACCCCTATAGCCCAATCAATCTAGCATCTGACATGCGATTTGAAGTTCACACTAAGTTGCACTTACCCTCCACATACTACTTTAGCTTTTTCACTAGCATGATTGGGTTGTGACCTAACCTCCTTCACATGAGACCTACCAACTCTTGGTTCTGATCTCTCCATCTCGACTTGATCCCTCACTTTCGTACTAATTTATAACACTCCCAAGTTAGTTGCAAGTATGAACCACCTTTCAATCTACCCTAATTATTCCATGTGACCTCTGATATAGTTATCAAGACACCACTTTCCACTTACACATCCCCCCTTTCTTGTTCACTGTATCCCACTTACATGCTCCACTTATATGTTTTTTTTCTCTAGATACCACATGTGCAATCAACCTCTCAATTTATTTATCCACCTTCCACTTGCATTCTCAACCTCTCAATTTTTCACTCTCCCTCCCACTTATGTACTCAACCATCCACTAGTACTCTTTTCCTCTTTCTTGCATTCTTCACCTCCCACTTGCATGCTCTACTTCCAACTTTCATGCTTCATCTCCCACTTGTGCAGTTTTCCTCCAACTTGTGCACTTTACCTCCCACTTGTGTTCCTTTCTTCCACCTTGTATGTTATACCTTCCACTTTCTTTCTCCACCTCCCACTTGTGTTTTCCACTAAACAATTACATAATCTAGCTCACACTTTTCCACTTTTCCTCCCACTTGCATTCTCCACCTTCCACTTGTATATTTTTTTCTTCCTTAGGAATTATGATCCCTACATGTTTCAATCCCCCTAGGCACTATCCACTAATCCATTCTTACTAGATACTCCTCATTGTTATTCTTGCACCCATGCCTACTCCTACCCCAACATACTCCATCAATACCTTCTTAATCACAATACTAAGTTTTAGTCCCAACACTTCAATAGACATGCATCTCACTTCATCTATGATAAAATCTGTAATGAGCCTATTCACCCTATAGTACCACAACACCCCTATCACCCACACTTTGAAATACCCATGTTTGATGAAGTCATTATCACTAAGGACCCCTAGCACCAATTTTACTACTTTTATATTCATGTCATCTAATCCAATATGAATATGTGCTCCTCTTTTACAAATTCCTCATTTCACTTGTTTTTCATGCACTCAATTGGAACTTGTGTCTCCTTCCACATAAAATTTACACATCTTACTTACTAGCACCTTTGTAAATCACTTCTCCATCTTTATTTATTTCAAGGTCACCATTCCCAATCTATATACTCTTCATCAATATTCCATGGAGTTCATCATCATTTTTAGGATGTTGGTGCCCAATCATATATAACCTCTCCTTCACACTACTATAATCAATACTCCTCGACCTATTTTCCAAATTTTTTGTCTTCCATATTTAATTTCATTTAAAAATACACCCATTGTGCAACTTTTATGAGGTTATACATGTTATGTTTGTGGAGCCTATTTTCATGTTAGAGTGTGGTACACCTTCTATGTGTTACACTTGGATATTTTTACAGTGGTCTCGCTCGCCGGTGAGCGGGTTAGGGGGGTTCGGGGGCGTGAAGCCCCCCTGATTGAAGGGGGTTTGGGGGCGAAGCCCCCGAAGCAAATTTTCATGGGTGGTTTATTAACCCATGGGTAATGGGCAACCGTTATGGGTTGTTTTTGGGCCCATGGTTTTTCGGTAGCCATTGTTTTGTAAAACTGCCTCTTCAGCTACCCATAGGTTTATGGGATGGTTTTGTTTTTGCCCATTGTTTGATACCCATGGTTTTGTAAAACTGCTTAAGCAGTTGTCTATTTATATGGTCTTATGCATATGATAGAAAAATAAGAAAATGTATTACAAATGTGTTTTGAATTCGGGTGTGAATTCTATAGAGTTTGTTGAGCATAGCTCCAAACGGATCTGGGTATTGTATTGAGAGAGTGGAGGCTTGTAATAAAATCTGAGCAAGTGATTCTTGGTGGACGTAGCCCAAATTGGGTGAACCACATTAAATCTTGTCTCTCTGTGTTGTGTTATTTATTCTGCACTTTTATTTGAGATCTATAATATTTTCTGCATATTAGTTTGTACTGTTGCAATTCTGTAAGGGATTATTCCACATATTTTATCACTTATTTCCTAACAATTGGTATTAGATCCTGGTTTGGTTTGCTGAAATGTTGAATCACAGGGAAAGTTTTATCTTGAGTGGGAGCTATGGCAGATGATGGAAGATCTAGGGTTGATAAATTCAACGGGCAGAATTTCAGTCTTTGGAAGATGCAGATGGAAGATTACCTTTATCAAAAGGATCTTTATACTCCGTTATCTGAGAAGGTGAACAAACCCTCGAGTATGATAGATGCAGAATGGGATTTGTTGGATCAGAAGGCACTTGGAATGATCCAACTGTGTCTTGCATCTTCGGTATTATTCAATGTTTCAAAGGAAAAGACTACAAAAGATCTAATGGATGCATTAGGGAAGTTGTATGAAAAACCCTCTACCTCTAACAAGATATTTTTAATGAAAAAGTTGTTTAATATGAAGATGTCTGAGAATAGTTCAGTAGCAGATCATTTAAATGATTTCAATATGGTTGTGAATATGCTAGCTTTGGTTACAATAGAATTTGATGAAGAAGTTAGAGCTTTATTGATTCTGTGCTCTTTACCTGAAAGTTGGAATAGCCTAGTAATGGCGGTAAGCAACTCGGTTCCAGCTAACTCGAAGTTGAAGTTTGAGGATGTTGTAGGGGTGATTCTAAGCAAGGAAATGCGAAGAAAAATCTCTGGGGAATATTCTACTTCAGGGAATGCTTTGACAGTGGAAACTAGAGGGAGACAGAAGAATAGAGGAAACCATGGAAAATCGAAAGATCAGGCAAGGTCAAAATCCAAGAGCAAGATTGTATGTTGGAACTGTGGAAAGTCTGGGCATGCAAAGAAGGATTATTGGGAGCTTTGGGACAAGAAGAAACAACATGAAGAAAACAAGGAGGCAAATGTGGCATCGGGTAATGTATGTCAGGATGCTTTGATTCTTTCTTTGCATAATATTACTGAATCTTGGGTTTTAGATTCAGGGGCTTCTTTTCATGCTACTCCACATAGGCATTATTTTGTTGATTATGTTCAAGGGGATTTTGGGCATGTTTGTCTTGGTGATGATGAGCCTTACAGTATAGTTGGAAAAGGTTTTGTTCAGGTTAAGATGTAGAATGGAAATACATGGCTATTGAAGGATGTCAGACATGTGCCTACACTAAGGAGAAATTTGATATCGGTGGGGCAATTGGGAAGTGATGGTTGTACTGTGATATTTACAGCTAACTCTTGGAAGGTTACTAAGGGTGCCCTTGTGGTGGCAAGAGGTAAGAAGGTTGGAACCTTGTATTTAACCACTGATAGTACTAATGATTGTAATCTTGTGGCCTCAGATGCAGATACAACATTATGGCACTATAGGCTCGGTCATATGAGCCATAAGGGCATGAACATCATAAAGAAGAATTTTCCTGGATATACAGAAACAAGTTTGGATTTCTATGAGAACTGCGTATATAGGAAACAGAAGCAAGTAAGGTTTCTCAAGGTTGGACCTACAAAGAAAGAGAGTAAGTTAGAGCTGGTACATTCTGATGTGTGGGGGCCGGCTCAGGTATCATCTCTTGGGGGTTCAAGTTATTATGTTACTTTTATTAATGATGCAACAAGGAAAGTTTGGATTTATCGTATTAGAAACAAATTTGATGTATTTGACACTTTTGTTAAATGGAAAGCCTTAATAGAGAATGAAACAGATCTTAAGCTAAAATTTCTCAGGTCAGATAATGGAGGGGACTATTGCAGCAATGAATTTAATGATTACTGTTCTAAGAATGGAATCCGCAGGCAAAAAATGGTTCCAGGAACTCCACAGCATAATGGGGTATCAGAAAGGATGAACAAAACAATAATGGAACGTGCTAGGAGCATGAGGTTACATGCAGGACTGCCTCTTTCTTTTTGGGTAGAAGCGGTGAGCACAACTGTGTACTTGATAAATAGAGGACCCTCAAGTGCCTTAGATGGAGGCATACCTGAGAAGGCATGGTATGGTAAGAAAGTTGATTATTCATTTCTTAGAGTTTTTGGATGTTAGGTGTTTTTTCATATAGACAAGGATGATAGGACCAAGCTAGAGGATAAATCAGAAAAATGTACTTTCATTGGTTATGGTGGTGATGACTTTGGGTTTAAATGTTGGATTATTAAGGACAAGAAAATCATTCAGTCTAGGGATGTGGTCTTTAATGAGAAAGTCATGTATAAGCAAGAGTTGTAGGAAAACAAGGAAGAATCCAAGAAAGAATATGCAGTAGTAGAGGATCTTCCAGATGGGAAAGTGACCCATGAATCAGTTTAGGAACAGGAACCCCAAACTCCTACAGTGAGGAAGTCTTCTAGGGTAAGAAAAGAACCTGAACGTTTTTCTCCTTCTCTTTATTATTTATTACTCACTGATAGTGGAGAGCCAGAGAGCTTTGATGAAGCAATGCAGGTAGATGCCAGTAAGAAGTGGGAGCAAGCCATGGATGAGGAGCATAAGTCTCTCATGGAGAACTAGAATTGGGATTTGGTGAAGCTATCGGAAGGCAAAAGAGCATCGTAGAATAAGTGGGTGTATAGAGTTAAAGACGAAGAAGGAGGAAATAAAAGATATAAGGCCCGGTTGGTGGTTAAGGGGTTTGCACATAAACAAGGTATAGATTTTAATGAGATATTTTCTCCTGTAGTAAAAATGACTTCTATTAGAACTGTTCTTGGAATAGTGGTAGTAGAAGAATTGCACTTAGAATAGTTAGATGTAAAGACTGCATTTCTCCATAGTGATTTAGAGGAGGAACTATATATGCAGCAACCAGAGGGCTATGAGGTCAAAGGTAAAGAGGAGATGGTGTGTAAACTGAAGAACAACTTGTATGGCTTGAAATAAGCTCCACATCAATGGTATAAGAAGTTTGATAGCTTCATGATGGAGCAAGGTTATATTAGATGTCATTCTAACCATTGCATGTATACAAAAAAATTTGAGGATGGAAGTTATATTATCCTATGTTTGTATGTTGATGATATGTTGGTTGTAGGTAAAAACATGCAGGAAATAAAAGTACTCAAGAAACAACTAAGTGAATCCTTTGATATGAAGGATTTGGGGGCAGCCAGAAAAATCCTTGGTATGAGGATAACTCGAGATAGGAAGGAATGGAAGTTGACTTTATCTCAGGAAGAGTACATTAAGAAGATATTGGATAGGTTTAACATGCAGGATGCTAAACTGGTTGGGACTCCTTTGGCAGGCCATTTTAAGTTATCAAAGGAGCAGTGTGTAGACACCAAATTTGTGTCATTACGACACCCTGTACCCCGCATCCCATTTCGCAACCTAACCTCATCACCTAAACCTTACACAATTATTTATTAATTACCTTATAATTAATAAATCCACATCGCCATACCTGCCACCTCATGTCGCCACCTCATCATGACCTAGTCTTAACCCTAAACTAACCTAATTAAGACCTATAACTTGGTCCAATTCCACACCTATGACTAATTACTCCTCATCCGCACCTAAAACCAACTTCATAATGACTTGACCAAGCCCGCAACCAATCCCTCAGACAAAAAGGAGGGAAAGCTGGCTATTTTACCAAAAATAGCCCGCTTTGACCTGACCGATACCGGTTCCTACTCGACTGTCGTCGGTTGCGTAACCGCCATCGGTTCCCCGTAAATGACCACTTCCAACCAAAAACAAAGGATCAGATTTTCATTTGATCGAAAAGGAGGAGAAATCATTGAGAGGATCCAGATTTTACTTGGCCGAGCAGAGACAAGTGAAGAAACAGGAAGAGTTTGCAGAGAAGGACATCAAGCCCAAGGCTGCAACTGAATAACCAGAGCCCAGTAACACTCATCCGAGCATCAGAAGAGGAGATAACTCATCTTGGATTGTCAGATCATCCAAATTGGGTCATTTCTTCATCATCATAGTCCTGAAACCTGCATCTGCATCAGGGACGAGTAAGTAGTGTTTTATATGTTTCTAAGCACCATTTTCTTGAGCCTGTTGATTAATAGTAATCATAATTTTATTCCTAGATCTACTACCAGCAACACACTGCTCTTAACCTTCACCCATACATCCTGATATTGCCCAGAAGGCCATTTTACCACACTCTGAGTCTTCCCTATCCTCCCATCATTCCCTTCAGCCATCCCTCAATCTTAATAACCCCACAATCACCTTGCAACCAACCTTTATCCAGAAGCACTTAGATTGCTGACCCTATCGGTATCGTTTATCCCCTACCGGCAGTGGTTCTCTAACCGCGGTCGGTTACCCAGTGACCGGCGTCGGTCACTGTGACTTATACCCCGAAACCTTTTTCTCACGTATTTGCCACCTAACAACCTCAGATCCAGTCTGGTTTATCCCTATAACTCAACCTGAACGTATCAACGACCAGTAACCGAACAAACAACGTGACGCTTTATTATTGAAAATTTAGTTTCTATTGTTTTGTAACGAGATACCTAAATCGTGATTTTGCAATAGCTTTCTTTGTTATCATTTTTGTTAATTCGTATTAAAAGGGGAACTGACCACCTTCGAAAGGAAGTTTTATATTTCCTGGGCCTAAGGCAGCTCCTTTATTTATTGTCTAATTAAAATCTGGTGGTCCTGTATTCTTACTTGCAGGTAGTCCTTCCAAGATAAAAAGGAGTTCTTCGCAGTCGGTCTGATCTTTCTCTACGGTACGCGCACACCATCTCAACATTCAACAGGTATTCCTCCTAGCCCTAACCCTTATCTGTTTCTCAAAGGAATGATAGGATAGAAGCAAGTCTATTCTGCAGAGCCGAAACATTCCGTGCGAAACATTTTGGCACGCCCGGTGGGACCCATTTCGGGTTTCTGTTTCTCTTGCTTGCTTTCGTTTTAGGAAGCATACTTGTTGTTGTTGTTTTTGTTATATTTAGTAAAGAATTTGTCTTGCTTTCCTAGTTTCGCTTTGGTAAAATTCATCTTATTTGCTTCATCGAATATCATTTTCGATTTGGGTTTAAAACATGTGCATTACATTCTTGCTTGCTGTTTTCAATTCTAGTGAACATAGACTAAGTAATAGGTCGTACACGTGGGGGTGATTTCCATGGTATTGACAGGAAATTAATCTTACTTTCACTACACAACACATACCGAATCACTTCATAATTAACACAACAACTCAAAACATCCCCCCTTTTTCCGCAGTATTCCTCCACCCGATTGAGGTAACCTTATAAGCCAAAACAAACTTGACATTCCCCCTAAGTCTTTTGTTTAGGATTGACAACATTCCACGTCTAAAGGCATAAGCCCACAATAATTAAAATTAACCCTAGGGTTAGTCTCTGGATTTGCGTGTGCATCTTGCTTGTTTTCAGTTCTGTTTTCTCTGTTATACACTGTCTTCTGTGATCACCTTAGAACAATTTGATAAATGTACTGAGCGTTGTTAACAATCAAATCAGCATCTTCTTATATTTTCTTATACCAGTCTTCTTACACCGACATCAGTTAACTGACCGATGTCAGCTATAGTCTAACCAACATCGGTTATCAAACCAATATTGGTTACTGTCTTTTACAGTTCCTGAAAAACCAGCAACCTACCTATTTCACCATTCTGAGTCTGTTTCTGTTCCTGATAGATTGAAACCCTACTATGTACTCCTATCCATGGTTGTTATCACTCGAAAGAAAGCCTCCGCCATGGTTTCACATGCTTGTTCTGTGCCTTTTCCTGAATCACCCCCTTCACATTCTGTGGGGAATCCTACGGACACCAGCGAGGTTCCTAAAATTCCTGTGGTAGATAAAGAATTTGCCAAATTTCTGGAAGCTAATCCTAGCACTGTACAATACTATTTGTCTCATGCCCTTGACCGTACACCCGATGGTCAACTTCTTGTTGGCATGCCTATCAGTATAGCTACCCATTTAGCCCCTTCTCCGCCTGATAACTCTGCTTTTCCTTCCACATCCTTAGTCCCGTCGCCTACCTCAGCAGCTTCAGGGGTCCATACGGCATAGATTGGCTTTCCTTTGGTTAATCTTGGGCCCAACATGTCATTACCACCAACTGCTCCTACCTCGTCTCTCTTGCAGACTATTCTGTTCATGACTTGCTCTCTGCCACCTATCCACACGAGCTTTCCTTCTCAAGCTCCGCCCACCTTTTCATTTCCACACACATATCCGGTAACCTCAATAGCTTATATAGGACATCCTATTCGGTTCCCTCAACACATTTGTCCTCCATACCTTATCAACATTTAACCCCACCATTGTCTAGCGGTGGCCCTTGGCCCAATTTTCCTCCGTTTACCACAACCACACCATCATCTCATCCAACTACTGATTTAATTAAACAAATGATGGACAAAATGCAAAATCTAGAGGCTTCTGTTTCAGGAAGTCGTAGCGCCTTGACATACGAGCAAGTTTGTTGGGAGCCTATCCACCCTTCAGTCCCCCTTCATTCATATCCTCCTCAATGGGAATTACCAAAGTTTACCCGTTTTAACAGTAAGGAGGACCCTCAACAACACTTGCGATCATTTAGACATGCCTGCTATCTGATTGCTCACGATGACGCTTTACTACTCTGCACCTTTCCCATGTCCTTATCAGGACCCGCCTTGGAGTGGTACAGTGCTTTAACCCAGCACTCAATCTTCTCTTTTAACCAGCTAGCCCAATATTTCTTGGATCATTTCTCCATTAACATTGCCAAGAAAGTATCTATCACCGACCTCTATGCCATCCGACAATTTGAAGATGAATCTATCGCAGATTTCGTTGGACGATGGCAGGGCCTTATCAACCAACTTACGTATGCCTTGCCTCAGACCGAACTTATCGAACTGTTTATGCGGGCCTGCGCTAAGCACATCTCTCCTACCCTCCAAATTCAAACTTTCCGTACATTTGACGAGGCCTTTACTATGGCTCGAAAACTAGAGATTCGAGCCTTAGAGGAAGAGAAATTGCGGTTACGCAACAAAAACCCCACTTTCCGAACCCAAGATTCCACCAACAAACCTAACACCACCAACCCTCACCCATCGACTGCTTTGAAATCAAAAGGGCCCATACATGTGGTGATGGTCAAATCCTAATCACCGTCTAATACCCCGCTAAAAACCACCTATAAGTATAAAGCAGAGCCCATCAACTACACTCCCTTGGGAGAAACATATGGTGTGATATTGGAAAAATTGCTCAAAGCAGGAGCCATTACCTTACCTCCTGTTAAACCTCATTCCGGGTTTGATTCCACTCGTGCCATACCTTCTTGGTACAAAGAAAATGACTTCTGTAACTTCCACCGTGTGAAGGGACACAGTCATGAAAACTACAAGATGTTGAAAAACATAGTGCAGGAAATGGTTGATGTGGGGGATATAGCCCTCGATAATCCTACGCCCCTACTAACCGAAATTTGAAAATATTCAACAAACCATTCCTGAATCATTCTTCTAATAGTAATCTAAACCAAGATATCTTAGCCGAGGAGAGTGTTCATGAGATCCATGCAGTCTTCGATTCCCAGCCAAAGACCTCTATCGAACAAATTCTGAGTCAAACCTCTTCACTAACACAGGAAACCGAACCCCCTTCCTCGCCATCAAGACAAACTGAAATCCTTGCCGTTCCTTTACCCATCAAGGATTTAACTGCCCAGAGTTCCCTTCTCACAAATGAGCCTTCTTACACTACATCCTTGCAAGACTGTGAGCGGATGTTATCTAATTTATCTATTTCCCAAATGTCTCCTTCTACCATTTTTGTTGTACAAGAGGAAGGCTCGCCACTTCTTTTGTCATCCTTAGACAAGAAACCTCTTGAACCAACATCACCACATTCTTTAAACATGATAGATCCTCTCAAACACACCCCCCTACCTATTAGTTCGTCATCACCTAAATCTTTTCAGCAACCGGTTGACCTCTTAACGCCCATTGATACAATGCCTCATATACCCCTTGTATCACACCCACATTGGACCAGAATCACAACCCACCTTTCTTCCATACAAGAGTTCCTATTCACACGTGAGGACTTTCATTCCCCATAAGATAGACAGGTCCTATGGGAACGTTTGAGTACGCCATATTCTACTCAAATGTAAATGACCGATCCTGATGCCTCTACCATATACCCGAAGTGTTTACAGAAGCTTAAAATGCCTATGTCCTCATCTTCACCCCCCTCATCTCTACCAAATACCTCATCCACTTCTATTAACCTAACCAAATCTTCCCCTACGCTTAGGACCTCACCCATACTTAGTCTAACACACCCACCTAAGCAGCTTGATTTATCTAAAAATAAAGCCGTCCATCCCATTAGGAGACAGACTCAATCTCCTCAATCTATGTCGCTAACACAACTAAAACCCTCGTCGTCACACCTACCTTCCATATTGGGACCCCATCCCTCTACCTTACATCAATATATCATACCTCCTGCATTTTCTTTAAAGCAACCTACGCCTTCTGCACCCATACAGAAATCCAAGGGTATAGCAACACCGTCACCCCACGTATCCTGTCCACCTATCAACCATAAACAAATTCCATCATCAAAAGATTTGTTTTCTATCACTCCTATTTCTTCGTGGTTGTTTTCTGATACCACATCATCTGTGGCCTCATCATCCAACCAGCTAAACATAGCTTCTATGTCAAAGAAACCACAGTTAGTTAAAACCCATTATCAAAACTCCTTGGCTAAACCACCCCCCATACAAACCAACCACACCACGTCATCACCAGAATCGACCCAGTCAATAGCCTCATTTTTCCTCTTACTTTGACCCACTCAAAGGGTCTTACGCCAAAATCCTTGCTATGTTGGTAGAGAATGCAACCATTTCCCTACCCCCACTTAGACCTTATGATCCATCTAAACCTCGACCAATAGGTTACGATGAGTCTAAAATCTGCGCTTACCACCGTACACAAGGACATGACGTAGAGGGATGCAAAGCGTTGAAAGCCATACTTCGTCAGTCACCTCTCTCAGATAGAAAAGTTAAGAAAGATAACTTACGAAGAGAGAGACCTTTAGCTTCAATTCCCTCTCCTATAACACCTGTCCCCGCCTCACCGAGATCTATCATTATTACAGCCCCACCTCTTAAATACCATGACCTATCCTTGCCATCTTCCTCCTCTCATATTCACGAGATTAATATGATTAGTGTTGCTACTCGAGGGCAGAAAAACAATGGGAAAGCGAAAGAAAACACACCTATGGCATCTCTTTCTCCGTCCACCATCCCGATTGCACCACCACCTAAAGTGGTTATTCGCGGACCCGCTTATCCCATCTCTAATGGCATTTCCCACCCAATCACGTTGCTTCACTCACCAAACAATCTATCTCCCCAACCACTTCTGTCTCTGTACAGCAAGCCGCTACTGTCAGTTTCTCCGAAGATGAAATTATCGACTTTGGTACCGAAGATCCTGACCCTACTTTTTTCATCTCAGCATACGTTCGGGATATTCGGGTACGTCATGTTATGATTGACGGGGGCGCTAGCCTAAACATCATCTCTTCAAAAGCCTTCCAACAAATGAATATCCCTTCTAGTTGCATGTGTGCCAACCCCATCATGTTGTGATCATTCAATGATGCTATTACTTCTACTTTAGGCACCGTGATCCTTAATATTCGTGTAGGACCACGTACTCTACCCGAACTCTTCTACGTCCTTGAGGGAGAGTTCCAATACAATATGTTGTTAGGCCACCCTTGGATCCAGGCTATGGGATGCGTTCCCTCCACCTTACATAGATGCATAAAATTTGAGTACGAGGGGAAGTCCTACACCGTAAAAGCTGATCCTCCCCCCTTCAAAACTTGCAATATGTTGTATCGCCCTAATGATGTGTTGTACCAGTCAAGACACCCATTCATCCAACCCAGCCATCCACTTCCAACTCACCTACACCTTCAACCAATGAAACCGCCGTTACAAATATTACTTCCTTTCCCGCAGATAACATCCCAACCTCTGACCCCTTAGTAGATGTTTTTCAACGCCTTACGCTGGGGGAATACTGCCTATATAACATTAGCTCTTTCCATACCCCGCAGGAGTACGGATAGTTACATGCACATCCCACCTACGACCGTCGTGTGGGGGAGGTAATCTCTTACGGACCACCCCATAGCCGCACCAACCTAACGTATGGGGGTGTTGACGCATCCTCCGTTACCCCTGAACCTCCTCTTGGTGTGGTTCCCTTCCAATCCGATTTTCAATACTTGACAAATCATCATTTCGCCCTCACCTTCTTGACTCGTTGTTCTTGGAAAGGCTTTGGTTTTGGTCTTTATGAACAAGGCCGACATACACTCATTCCCGTGACTACACGCAAACACAATGATCGCAGTGGTCTCAGTTTTCCTAAAACACTTACACTGGAGAAACCTCGTGTCAGTTGTATCCTGGAAGATGACGACGTCACCCCTACCAAACCATCATCACCCACTTTGCCATCATCACCCACAGAGTCGATAGACCCTGAATCTATCCCTCCTAACTTTTTTTTTTCATAAATGCTATCTTCATAGGTCCTCTCACTTATCAACGCGATAATGAGGACCCATCTTCTCTTCCCCTTCTGTATCCAGACATGATCGAATAGGATTCGCCTTCGATTAATGTTGTTGAGTGCCAGGATGACGACTCCATCCTCACTTACCTTGGGGCGGACGACTCCTATATTCAATGCGCCTTACCGTCTGAAACTCAAACCATGTTGAATGAGTCGACTATAGAAATCAACATCCACACAGAGGAGGATCCTCACATTGTGAAGATCAGACAATCCCTTAACACATCAGAACAAGACACCTTTACTACCTTTCTCCGTACCCGCAACCAAGCTTTCGCTTGGTCCTACGCTGACATGCCAGGAATTGATCCTACCATTTTTGTCCATAACATCACCCTAAACCCTGATTCCAAACTAGTCAAACAAAAACTAAGAAAAATGCATCCACGCATTGCCCTCGTGGTCATAGAAGAGCTTCAACGACTCCTTTCTGATTCCTTCATCTTGCCTATTGACTATCCTCAATGGATTTCTAACATCGTACCTATCACTAAAGTGACGGGGGGACTTCAGATATGCACAGATTTCCGAGACCTTAACCTCACTTGCCCCAAGGATGACTTCCCCCTCCCAAGAATTGATCAACTTGTTGATCTCACTGCGGGCCATGATATGATTTCTCTCATGGATGGTTTTTCGGGATACAATCAAATTTTGGTAGCCCCGGCTGATCAACATAAAAATACCTTCATAACTCCTTGGGGAACCTTCTGTTATCATGTCATGCCATTTGGCCTTAAGAATGCTGGTGCGACCTATCAACGGGCTATGACTTACATTTTTCATGACATTATGCACACTCTCCTTGAGGATTATGTCGATGATCTTCTTGGAAAATCTAAACATCGCAGTGAACATCTCGATGTTTTAACCATTATTTTCGATCGCCTGTTACAATATTCAGTCCGGCTTCAACCAAAGAAAATGTGTCTTGGTGTTCTTTCAGGAAAAAATCTTGGCTTTATCGTCTCTTTGCGTGGCATGAGGTCGATCCATCTAAAGTAAAATCTATCCTAGAAATGCCCCCACCCAAAAAACCTCAAACAATTACGTAGTTTGCAGGGTAAACTTCAATCCATCTGGTGTTTCATCTCCCAACTCTCGGATCGATGTCAACCTTTCCATCACGTTCTTAAAAAGGACATTGGCTTTCAATGGAGTGACAAGCGTCACCAAGCCTTTGAAGCTCTCAAAGCCTATCTCTTGTAGCCACCCGTGCTTATTCCACCTTAGGATGATCGCCCTTTCTACCTTTACCTTTCTGCCACTGACCATGCTATAGGAGCTATGCTCGCACATCGGGACTCGGCACGTCGAGAACAGGGCCGTTTATTATATAAGTCGTACCCTCGTGGATTACGAGACTAGGTATACACATGTAGAAAAATTGTGCCTAGCCCTATCATTCGTAGCCACCAAACTCCGACATTACCTCCTGAATCACAAAACTTTTGTCATCACCAACACGGACTCCATTCATTATATGTACGCCAAACCACATATAAACTAACGCATCGCTCGACTGGCTTATGCTCCTCGCCGACATCGACCTTGAGTTTATACAACAGAAGTCAATCTAAGGACAAAATCTTGCAGACCAACTTGCGGAGGCCCCTTTACCTGGGGAACAATTCACCAATTTTAATTTCCCTGACGAACTCATCACCACTCTTTCACTCAAGGAGGAGTCGTATCCAATGACTCTCTTTTTCGATTGATCTAAATGCCAACGTGGTGGAGGAGCCGGCGTTGTTCTTATTCCTCTTGAAGCCGAGCCTATGCCTCTTTCATTCCGACTTCGATTTCCCTTGCACTAATAATACAGCGGAATACGAGGCCCTTGTTCTGGGTCTCCAGGTTGCACTGCACTTAGGTATCAAATCTATCAATATTTTTGGTGACTCTCAATTGGTAGTCAATCAAGTTATGGGCATCTACCAATGCAAAAATGAGGAACTTCAAAAATACAAACCACTACGTGGATTCGCTTCTAGCCTTATTTACTCACTATTCTATCCAAACCATTCCCCGCTCCACTAACAAATTTGCGGATACTATGGCTTGCTTAGCCTCAACAAATTCCAGCCTCATCAACTGACTCTGACATTATTCGTCTTGGTCCAACAACTCTTTGCCCCATCTTATTCAGCCCCAGTTGTTTGTACGATAAATACTGTGTCTGCTAACTCACAGGATACTTGGTATCACCAATTTCCACGACTACCTTACAACCTCTGTTCTCCCTTCTGACCTTACTAGTAACGGTAAACGTGCTTTTCTTAAACGCATTTCTCGTTATGTAGTTATGGGGGGAATCCTTTATAAACGTGGCTTTGATGGCATCCTCCTTCGATGTCTCACCGGCGCGGAGGTCACCCATACCATCCAACAGGTCCATGACGGTATTTGTGGTGGACATTTTAGCGGCCTTGCCGTGGCCAAACGAATCCTTCGCCTTGGTTATTATTGGCCTACTCTCAATAACGACTGCTACGAATATGTTAAGCGTTGTGTTATGTGTCAGCAACATGCCAACCTTCAACATACTCCTAGCCACCCCGCTCCAGGTCGCTCGAGATCTTTGGCCCTTCTCACAATGGGGTTTAGACCTTATTGGTGAGATTCACCCATCCTCTTCACAACGTCACCGATGGATTATCACAGCAACCGAATATTACACAAAATGGGTGGAGGCTATTCCACTCATTTCAACTCAAAAAAGAAAAAATTGTAGAGTTCATTAACCACCACATTATCTGTCGTTTTGGTGGTTCCTCATCGCCTGATAACAGATAATGGAAAATCTTTTAAAAACAAGTTGTTACAAGACCTTTGTGACAACTTTGGTATCAAACTTAGTTTCTCATCGCCTTACTATCCACAGGCCAATGGTCAGGCTGAATCTTCTAATAAAACCCTAACCAAAATCCTCATGAAAGTTGTCAATGAATCCGGAAGAAATTGGCACGATCACATTCCCTTTGCCCTTTGGGCTTATCGTACTAGCATTCGTACCTCTACTAATGCTACACCTTTTTCTTTGGTATATGGTACCGAGGCCGTCTTGCCTCTCGAAATACAAATACCCTCCCTCAGAATATCCCTTCAGGATATTCTCACCAACGATGATTTCCGCCAAGAGCGGTTAGCCCAATTGGAGCTTCTTGACGAACGACGTCTTACAGCTCTCGATCACCTTCAAATCTATCAAAAACGCATCAAGCGTGCTTATGATAAGCGACTTCATGAGCGTACCTTTAAGGTTGGTGATCTTGTCCTCAAAGAGAATCAACATGTAACCAAACTAGAAAAGAGCAAACGTGGAAAATTTGCTCCCAATTGGATTGGGCCTTATATAATCACTCACACTTATGGATCAGGCACTTATCGTTTAGCTTCGCTTAATGGTAAACTTGAGCCTGAACCCCTTAATGCCTTGCATCTTCGACCATTCTACTGTTGAATTTAGTGTTATATCACTTCTTATCTACCTACTGCTCGTCCCTTGAGCTCATTTACCGCTACATACACTTTGTTTCCTACATCTCAAAATAAAATCAAGCTCACTTCTCACCTCCCCTCAAACGATGCCTTCCCCTTTTTAGTCTAGTCCATGACTTCAAAGTATTAAAATAAGCCGTATTCTTATGGGATTTTCTTGAGTCAAACTTCCTACTAAACTAGATGCTTCACGCCAAAAGAACATCTAGTCATCTAAATTAAATATAGACTGCTCCCTCGAAGGACAGCTATATGCCAAACTATTGCTGCTATTATATATAGACTGCTCCCCCGAAGGACAGCTATGCATTAAAATCATATCTGCTACTATAAATAGACTGCTCCCTCGAAGGACAGCTATACACAGTCAGCCTTTATCAGAAGCTTCTCGCATTGATCAGCTTTGTGAAGACCTCAAGAATAGTACAATCAATATCCCTTGTAGACTTCCCGCATCGATCAGTCTATATTCAGTCAAATAAAAGCCTCATTCAAAAGAACTTTTTGGGTCATGGACTTGTCTATTTAGGGTAGGTTCTCTTTCGTCAGAACACTCACTTTGTAACAAGTTCTCTGTACCTCAACTATATCATCCACCTCACCTCACCATTTGTTTCAACTCAAGGGACGTAACGTACACCTGATATATTGTGATCATACAACTCTTTTCACCTATTGACTTCTCGTCTATGCACGGTACCTAGGGCTTCAAGCTCATTCTACGTTGTGTGGTTTGTTTAGCTCTTTTCACCTACGGAGCACTCTTTCCTTTTTTTTGCCTCGCATCTAGGATTGTGTGTTGATCTTAATCAGGACATGGTTCCCTACCACTTGGGTAGGCTAACTTTCGCTTCTCTTATACCTTTTACAACATCACCAATTCATTACCAACACCATCAACCTTACCTTACCAATATTACTATCAATATTCTTACCAACCAACCAATTGCCTAAACCATACCAAATTGCCTGAATTCACCTCTCCCTGGTCCTAAGGGAGAACTACATCGGTCTGAGGCCCCTCCTTGCTTTGTGCAATGGGCTATGTAGGCAGCACTTCGGAGACATGGGGTCTCCCAAGGTTAGCTCGACCATCCCCTACCATAACCTATCATGTGTGGTAAATATAAATATTTTTGTGTATTTCTATTTAATCACATTCCTCTTTATCCTTTTTCAAAACACCGAAAGTCAAAACGAAAACATTCTTATTATTATAACTCAAATCAACATACATATCTCGTTTTATTTAGATGTTAAACAAATACATCTTCTCTATCATCGACACGCAGGTCGGTACTCTTATTTATTCTTATACCTTGCTAACATTTATTTAGACCCTCACGCCTCATCCCGAACCTAGGTGATGATCGTGATCGTCGACCCCTCTCGCCAGGCCTCTCTGTCCTCAAAGGTACCACGGCTATTGGTACCGCCCACTGATCTGCCAATCTCTCCTGTAACATATGAATACGCCCTCTCGCATGGAGGACTCCAGCCTCTAGTCTCTCCGCCCGTGACTCCGCAACCACTAACAATCCTCTTGTCTCATTCACCTGCGTTTGGAGCTGCTGAACTAAACTCTGCAGACGATCTCTCTCTGCTGTAATCACCGCTATGTCAGGACGATCACGTACACCTCGCAGCTCTGCTACCCACCATAATCTATAGGCCTCTGTCGTTCCTGCATCCATTACCCTGCGATCGGCTGCTACCTCCTCTGGCCCTTCTGGAGGTGTTGGCTGGGGAGGTGAGAATGCTGCCTCTGCATCGATCCTCATATATGGTCTATAAGCCTGGGGTATATCCTGCACAAATCCAAATTGTCGCCGCACGCGATCTAGAGGAATCCTCTCATACTCACCTGGCCTGTGCCCTGCGATCCACCTCAATCGCTCTACACCCCTCAACTCCTCAGCTATATTCTCTGTTACCATATAGTTCCCGTAAGGCCTCCAACAGATATCCGCAATCGTCACCCTCTCCCATACCTACCTGTAATACTCAATGTCACCCGTCACGGCCTGAGATCTTGCCTCTTGTTCTGTCTGGACCCATCGTCTGAATCCCAACCTCTGTACTCCGGTCTCTCCTGACTGGATGGGTCGGCCTATTGGTCGCACACAAACAATGTGCTCATAGGCCCAACAGTGTAATAAGTATGAACAATCCAGCGTCGTCCTGTGATTTCGCCTACAAGCCCATAGACCCCTGTATAGCTCCGCCAAATATGCAGGTGCCCATGCAAAAGTCACGTTCCTTTCTATCATCTCCCAGATAACACACATCAATGCCTTTGGAAATCTTCCCCCTTCTGCCCTCGGTAATGCATAATACCCTACCGCTATCATTAATATTACTGCTAACCTTGTCTCCTCAGGATGTGCTGCATACATTATCCCATACGTAAATGATAAACCTCGCTGTGTCAAATCTCGTGCGTATGGACCAAATACTGTGTTATCGCTCCCCGCGCCGCGCTAGGTAATGCCTGATATACTGGTTCTCCTGTAATAGGGAGTCTCAAAATACGGAACACATCTTCCAATGTTACTGTCATCTCCCCTGTTGGCAGATAGAAGGTATTTGTCTCAGGATTCCATCTCTCAATCAACGCCTGTAACATAGCATGGTTACGTGCGATTCGTGAATAATAGCGGATTCCACTTAACCCCAAATGATTTATCAATGTCCATTCAGCTGGCGTTACATCCGCTCGGATTCGTGACAACAGCGCTGGTACACTATCATTCATCCTCAACCCTGCCTCTGCCTGCATACATCCAAATAACAAACAACCATTCAATTCCTCAAATCCCCCCGGGTTTTTTCTCAAATTCTGGAAATTCCTACAGCAACCGGTATCGTTTACAGCTAACCGGTACCGGTTGAGTAACCGATACCGGTTATCCCTAACCGATATCGGTCACTGTTACTTTCATACACCTTGCCTAAACAACCACCTACGACAATAAATTGCTCGTTTATTCCTCTCTGTATACACAGACATACCCGAAACCCTTGATTACCTACCACGTAACACTCACCTCATTTATAACCCTTGTTATCATCTTTTCTTTCTCATATCTACCCACATACTCTCCCCCATCTTATTCACAAAACATGCAGAAATCAAATCACAACCAAAACGTTTACCTCTGGAGTTGCAGCAGCTTGAGGTGGCCCTTGTCTTCCCTCTCGTCCCTGCCTGCTGGATGCTTCTCCTCGTTCTGCCATGATCACCACCCTTTTCAAATTCACCTTTCTGCCTTCTGAATCTCAGAACACATTCACTTTCCCTGTCTCTTTTCTCCTTATCACTCAAATTTCTCATGCAATTACCTGTCTCAGTCGTCAAAAAGCGTCGCGTTCGCGTATTTAACTTCTTGCATGGCTCTCAAAATTAGAACTTAAGTTGCCACCCTAGCTTTTTTATTTTTAGAAAAGCTCATACCTAAATAACCGGTATCGGTTATGTAACCGATATCGGTCTACTAACTACCGCCGTCGGTTATCTAACCGATATCGGTTATACACCTGCCTTTTTGAAACATGGTTCTTTTCTTCATTTTTTACCTAATTTTTGTCGCGCCCGCCTCTTTTCCTGCATCTCATCACCATTATCCATATTTGTCCATCCACCACACATATCATTACAATTTCATTAACATCATCTATTTTACAAAAACAAACAAGTCATCAACTAAGGATACCAAAACAAAACAAAAAACTATCTATCTATACATCATTTGGATCCAACTCATCAGATACATATATAACAATGTCCCAAAACCAGCACCAAAACATGCAACATTTCATCATATAACACATCATCCATATATCAACATGTCAATTAAACTCATCATACATTCTATATCATAAACCATCGACAAAATACTTAAAAACATTTTGAACACAACATGTGGATCAAAACATCATCTCTATATATATATACAAGTTTTCAAATATACACTGTGCCCTGCATCGGGGCCTCTGTGATCTCATAATCCAACAAAGCCGGCACGCAGGCCGCAATAACTATCAATAATCTCGACTCGGCTCGCAGGCCGGTCCCTCATATCAAAAATATACTCGGCTCGCAGGCCGGTACCAACTGTACAACCCGTACTCGGCTCGCAGGCCGGTATACAATAAATGAATGAATGAATAAATGAGTAATATGTAGGCACGCAGGCCTCTATAAACATAACCGGTTCGCAGACCGGTGCCCATATCCAATATACAAATACAAAAACCATGCCGGGCTCCCTCAGCTCTCCCCACCGCCCTCAGCACCTCTCCCTGCTGGTCCCTGTGGTGCCTCTCGCCTCCTGCCTGTCACAGACACGCCGGCTGTGGCTGCACCTCCCTGAGATCTCTGGCTGTGAGAGGTCTCTGCTCTATGAGCTGCATAAGGCTGATACTCAACTCCGGTACCATCAAGAATATCCTGATAGTATCGGGCCTCCGCTCTAACCTCCATATAGCACTCTCGAGCCACTGAAGGAGCTGGGGCTGGTCCCCTGGCACCTAATACTAATGCCCCCTGAGCCTGTGCTGGTGCCGCTGCTGGTGCCTGTGGCTGCGGTGGTGCCGGTACCTGTGCTGCTGCTGGTACTACTGCTGCCTGTACCTGTACCTGCACCTGTGGCTGTGCTGCTGGTGGTGGTGCTGTGCCTGTGCCTGTACCTGAGCCTGGGCTAGCTGCCCCTGTAAGACCCCTATCTGTGCCTGCGCAGTAGCAAGCTGCCCCTGTAAGAGCTGCACCTGACCCCTGAGCTGATCTCTCTCTGCCGTCACAGCTGCCAAGTCTGGCTGTGCGGGCTGTGCTACCCTCGCCGCTCTCTGACCAGCCCACCACACCATGTATGCTCCTGTACAACCAGCATCATCTACTGTGTCATCTGCTGGCCTCTCAGCAACCCAATCTGGATCCAAGGGCTGTGGTGCAGGCAGTGGGGCCTCTACATCATCCCTCCTGTACTGAGGGAAGGGAGGTGGCTCGTCCTGTCGCAGCCCCATCTGCCTGCGTACCCTCTCTAGGGGTATCCTCTCGTACTCTCCCGGCCTCCGTCCTGCTATCCAGAATGTGTACTGGATCAGACGCAACTGTAAGCGGGCTCCTCCGTGAGGGTGATGACCTCTGTAAGGTCTCCATACAATATCTACCGCTGTCAGGCCCTCTAATAAATGCCTGTAGTAGGCAACGTCTCTCCCCGCAAGCACTGCTCGTGGCTGCCCCACGACTCCCAACCACCTCTGAAAGCCGTATCTGTATATAACCTGTGGCCCTGGCTGCTGGGGCAGCCCTACTGGTCTGATGCATATGATGTGCTCATATGCCCAACAGTGAAGTAAAAAAGTCGAACAAATACCAAATCGCCGCATCCGGCGATAACCCCAGAGCTCTCTGTATAGCTGCACCAGATACACTGGTGCCCACGCATAGCAAGTATGCTCCTCCACCATCTCAAGCAGCACCCCCATCAATGCTCGTGGAAAGCGGCCTCCCTCTGAGTCCGGGAGGGCGAAGCAGGTGATCCCAATCATCATCAGCACAGCCAGCCGTGTCTCGTGTCGGTGCGCACGGTACATGTCACCATACCCGATACTCGCGCTGTGATAGGTAAGTAGCGCGGCTGCATCTCCAAAAACCTGCAGGATGCTGTCCATCGCCGTCTCCGAATCTACCTGGAACACTGCCTCTCCCTCGATCGGCAGTCGAAGGATGCGATACACATCCTCCAATGTGATGGTCATCTCTCCGGTCGGGAGATGGAACACATTGGTCGCCGGATCCCATCTCTCGATGAGGGCGACCATCAGGCTGTGATCTCTATCAATAGCTCTGTATCGCTGGACTCCGCCGAGTCCCACCTCGCGCATGATCACCCAATGAGCCGCAGATACGTGTGGCCGCATCCGCACCAACAGCGGGGGCATCCTATCCCGCATCGTCAACTGCTGACGTGCCTGCAAAACCAACCCACATCCTTAGACCTACTCTTTATCACAACATCTACTTTACCCTCTAAACCCCCTTTTATCCCCCCGACCACACCCCAACTCTATACCACCCCCCTCTAGCAACCTACCTTCAACCACCCAACCCAAAACCCACCCAAACCCCAACCCATACAAACCCCAATCTACCCACAACTCAACCCACCCAAACCACTACCCAACCCAAAGCCCAAAATCTACCCAACCCAACCCCAAACCCACAACACACACCAACACAAACCCACATAAAACCAAAACCAAACCCAAAACCAAACCCACCCCACCCAAAACAAACCCCACCCACACCCCAAAACACACCAACACAAAACAAACCCAACCCAAACCCAAACCCAAACCCACCCAACCCCAAAACAAAACCCAAACCCACACACCAACCCCCAACCAAACCCACACAACACCCCAAAGCCACAAAAACAAACAACCCACACCAAAACAAAACAAGCCCACCCAAACAAACCCGGACCGGTACCGGTCCCAAACAACCGACCACGGCCCTCTTCCCACCGACGCCGGTCAATACCGACCGACGCCGGTCAACCACACAGAACCCTGTCCCCTACAATTTTGCGACCGATGCCGGTCGCTTAGCGACCGACATCGGTCACTGTCATTTTACCGGAGCCGAACCCCCGCGCGGCCCCCCCCACCCACATTTTTGCATTTTTCTCTTATCTACCCACCCAAACACCCTAAAAACCTACCCACCCAGCCGCCTTGCCCTATTTTACCCATCTATCCTCTTCGTTTTTCAAATTACGTCCATTTACTCATTATTTCCTAAAACATGTAAATTCCTACCCAAACCCCCAATTTAGCTTAATACCATTCAAATGCACAAAATAAAGAGTTCCGAACCTACCCGAACGACGACACGTCGTCGTGGTGGGATGGGTGGTGGTGGTCCAGCTGGTCCAGCCCCTCCTGCTCCTCCTGCCTGTGCCATAGCTCCAATTCTGATCTGCTGGGTCCCCGGCCAATCAACTGCTGCCTCCTCCTCACTCGGGCCCGCAAACAACTCACTCCTCTAGCAAAATAGCTCCACCTCACTCAATAAAACCTCCAATCTCAACTCTCCACGTCAGACAAATCAATTTGGTTTTCAAATAACACAAGTGACAATGACAAGCCGTATTTTTCTTTTTATAGGTTTTTCGCCCTTAACCGATATCGGATATCGGTTTCATTTTGCCCTAATGAACCGGTATCGGTCCCTTAACCGATATCGGTCATGTAGAATCGACATCGGTTTTTCTTCCAACTTTCCCCCAATTTTTTGCCCTTATTTACCATTTGCCCCTTTTTAACCACATATCGCCTATATCCACCTTTGCTGAACACCATTTGTTTACCTATTCGGCCCGACCCAAGGCCTCAACCTACCTATTCGGCCCGACCCAAGGCCTCAACCTACCTATTCGGCCCGACCCAAGGCCTCAACCTACCTATTCGGCCCTGACCCAAGGCCTCAACCTACCTATTCGGCCCGACCCAAGGCCTCAACCTACCTATTCGGCCCGACCCAAGGCCTCAACCTACCTATTCGGCCCGACCCAAGGCCTCAACCTACCTATTCGGCCCGACCCAAGGCCTCAACCTACCTATTTAAGGCCTCAACCTACCTATTTGGCCCGACCCAAGGCCTCAAGGCCTCCAAGGCCCTACCTACCTATTCGGCCCGACCCAAGGCCTCAACCTACCTATTTGGCCCGACCCAAGGCCTCAACCTACCCATTTGGCCCGACCCAAGGCCTCAACCTACCTATTCGGGCCCGGCCCCTACCTAGGCCTCACCTAAGGCCTCAACCTACCTATTCGGCCCGACCCAAGGCCGTAACCATTTGGCCCGACCCAAACAACTTGGCCCAACCCACCTGGCCCGACCCATGGCCGTACCACCTCAATACCTTACCTAAAATCAACACCATACACTTTTATCCACCCATCCTGTAGTTTTTTGTTCAATCGAGCTCACCTGTTTGTGTTTTAGCATGATTAGGGTCCTTGACTTGATCTGTCGACCAACTTTGCCTAGACCTAGACCGTGACGTTTATCTCAACCAAACCAACCATTTGGTACTGCCGAACATGCCTAAACGTTCCTGTACCTTACCTGTTATATACCCTGGAGCTACTTCCTATGCCTTGGATACCAGGATTATATCACCCTTGTTTGGATAAACTATCGACCTTTGCCTATGCATTGCTGGTTTGCTCGTCAAATCATGTACCCTAGTCGTACTATTACATTTCAACATGCGTCTGCTTCCTTGGACCTACCCCACCACCTTACCATCCCCTCTACACCATTTACCCTTTATCAACCCTATCCCTGATTTCACATTCTCTCAATCTGTGATAGATTTGAGGGGGATTACCTATACCCTTAACAACGAGAAACCACTTCATATTATTGTCCGTGCAGCTTTACAAAACAAGCTACACGACAATAAGGGGCTAATGTAGACACCAAATTCGTGTCTTACGACCCCTTGTGACCCGCATCCCATTTCGCAACCTAACCTCATTACCTAAACCTTACACAATTATTTATTAATTACCTTGTAATGGATAAATCCACATCACCTTACCTGCCACCTCATTTTGCCACTTCATCATGACCTAGCCCTAAC
Source organism: Taxus chinensis (assembly GCA_019776745.2). NCBI lineage: Eukaryota > Viridiplantae > Streptophyta > Pinopsida > Cupressales > Taxaceae > Taxus > Taxus chinensis. The sequence continues at coordinate 590,263,691 of CM034156.1, forward strand.
CCTAAACTAACCTAATTAAGACCCATAACTTGGTCCACACCTACACCCATAACTAATGACCCCTTTCTCGCACCCAAAACCGACCTTCTAGTCATTTGACCAAGCCCGCAACTGATCTCTCGGGAGAAAAGCAGGGAAGGTGGGCTATTTTACTAAAAATAGCCTACTTTTTCCTTACCGATGCCGGTTCCTACTCGACCGCCGTCGGTTACGTAACCGCCATCGGTTCCCTGTAAATGGGCTCCCCAAACCAAAAACAAAGGATCGGAATTTCATTTTTGGATCAGGTGGAAGGATTTTGAATCAATAGAGATCATTGGGAGCGATCAACAGAGTCCAGATCTTCACTTGACCGAGCAGAGACAAGTGAAGAAACCAGAAGCGTTTACAGCAAAGGAGATCAACTTGCATCTTCGTCAAAACCAGTAAGTCACATCTTGCATGTCTTCTGTTATAACATTTCTTATGCCTTTTGAATCACAGTCCTCATAAATCCATTTCTGAATCCACTACCCAGCGTGCCATTTCATCTAACCATCATTCATCTACCTCTCATCACCTCATTTCCTAATATCACCCATTTACAGCCTTACAAATAACACAACTACCAAATAACACCACCACCCCACAAAACAACTAACCTTCAGATCCTAGACTCTACCGATATCGGTCATCAGTAACCGCCATCGGTTATCAGTAACCGGCATCGGTTATACTGACTATAACCAATAACCAGCCTTTCCCCTACCCAGTTCAACAAAGCAATTTAATTGATATCTTATAGTCTTTTGTGTTAATTCATATTAGCAGGGGAACTGACCACCTTCGAAAGGAAGTTTTATATTTCCTGGGCCCAAGGCAGTTTCCTCATTTATTGTCTAATTAAAATCTTGTGGTCTTGTGTTCTTATTTGCAGGTAGTCCTTCCAAGACAAAAAGGAGTTCTTCGCAGTCAGCCTGATCTTTCTCTACGGTACGCGCACATCATCTCGACATTCTACAGGTATTCCTCCTAGCCCCAACCCTTATCTGTTTCTAAAAGGAACGAAACATTAAACTTAGTTCTTGGTTGTAAAAGTTCTTTTCCATCATATTCATGTTTCTAGAGGATTTCTAAAGGCTTTTCCCCTTGTGGGTATCTCAACTTATTGGTTTTCTTAAGTAAAAGAAAGAAATCATATTGTTGTACTTTTTATTAATAAGGATTTGAATCAAAATTATATTGTTGTATATTTGGTGTAAGGGTTTTTTGGAAAACCCAAACTGTCTTTATTTGTCCAAGAAAGGGACATTACATTGGTATTAGAGTTGATGATCTCACCAGCTGTGGAAAGAATTAATTTTTTTTGTAGATACTATCTGATGCATAGAATATGAATCATGAACACAACAACTAATTGACTAATGTTTATTTGAGTGAAGTTATTGCAAAGGAAAGAAAAGATAGATCTCATTCCAATAATGGTGATATAATTAGAGTAGTTGAAAAGAAGGTTGCATGAAAAAGAAAAGAATAAAAAACAACAAAAGTTGTTAAGGAGAAAGATTCCAAGGAAGAAGAAAAAAAACTAACAAAAGTAAAGGATCTGTCACCACCTCAAAGAGGTAAAGGAATAAATTTTGAAGAAGGAACCACCATTCACCAATTAAACAAAAATATCAATAGAAACGGAGTGCATAAATCACATATATGAAGTAGAATCGAATAATTCACCATCAGCAACAAAAGTGGATCTGAGTATTAAAAATAAACCAGCCACTTTGTAGTCAAGTGCAAAATATGTAATGAATACCGAGAAAAGGTGTGATAAATGGCTAAGAATAGATAAATATGCTAAGTTGATAGCTACATAAAGTTAAAGAAAAATGGCAACTCTTGAAACATCATTATGACAGTTCTTAAAATAAAAGGAATGTTTGAAAAGAAGACATTTTATACGGTGGAATTCCAAGAAGACCTTGTTGAGAGACATGCACATGAGAAAAGGGCCTCGTCAGATACTAATGTGCCACTTTTTCAACTTGTCATAATTTTTTTCATATCAGTAACCATGGTAAGCAAGTTTATTATCTTCTTGATTTTAGAAATTATTTATTGCATCACCCCCATACTATGACATTACAAGATTTTTTTCAAGAAGTTAAAAAACTCTTATATTTTCAGCTCAAGATGTGGTAGTAATAGAAATGAACTATTTCAATTTTATTATCATTCTAGGAAGGGTAATGGTGTGAAAATAGATCCTTTGACTCAAAATTGTTTGTGCATAATAGTGTGGAATCTTGTTGATATTTTGAGTTCCACAATGGGTAGAGTTTCCAATTTTAGTATCATTATTACTTATAAATGCATCATGTCATGCACTGGGATAAGCAAACAACCTAATTTATCCATGGGAAAGCATCAGGGATGTGATGAATTCTATGTTGTGAAATTTGACGTGGTTATAATGTGTGTACAATGGTTGCATTCCATGGGTGACTTTATATACGTAGTCATTAATCTAGAAAGATAAAGTTTACATTTGGTGGAAATATATGGTACCTGAAGGTGCCTCTAAGGGAGTGGTCAAAAATAAGCAGACTTCATGCAAATGACAAGTTGATTGGGAAACAATTTGCTTAGTAATGGAGAGCATGCAAACAATTTACTCTTCGGGTAAGCAACTTGGTCTTTATTTTAATATTTAAACAAATCATAAAAAGTGTAGTATTCAACAATATGTCCCCAAGATCTCTATCACATTGAGGATTCCTACATGTATTATAGTTGGAAATTGATTATGAGCATACCATTATCACTCCTTACTTCTCAAAGACCAGTTTTAGATCAAGCCACCCACATACCTTTGTTTGCAATGATTATGTGCACAAAGACAAGCTTTCTATGTCTTATTAGACACTAATTACTGGGTCATGTCATTCAATTTGACTTATACACTAGTTATTTTCCAATTTATGGTAAATCAAGTATTCAAGGGTCAATTGAGACAATTTTTTAATATCTATTGGGAGTATTTTATATGCAACAAAACAGGGAAGGATTGTCTAAGGTACCTAAAACTGATTATGGGAATTCTAGAGCAACATGCTCTAGTTTATAAATAATTTAAGTGTGAGTTTGTTGTCACAAATATTCCATCTTTGGAACATGTTATTAATGACCAAGGTATGCATGTGGATGATAAGAGGATTTCAAGTTTTCTAGTTTGGCCATCCGTTATCACTCTAACTTTGTTGAGGAGACTCTTTAGCTTATGCAGCTATGATAGAAATATTTTTAAGGGATATTCAAATATAGCAGCACAAGACTTAATCAAAATTAAAAAAAATAAGTGCTTGCATGGAGGGGTAGAACTCAAGAATATTTTGATAAGCTTAAGAAGGTTTTTTTATCTCATATCTTGTATTTTCCATCTCAAATTTCTCAAAACTATTTTTGGTAGAATGTGGTGTTTCAGGAGGAGGTAATTTAATGAAAAATGGGACTTCATTAAAATTAAGGGCATAAATTTGAAATATTCAAAAAATAGTTTCTCTATGTATGACAAGGAAATTCTTACCATCATGCATGTTTTGGCAAATCTTAGAAAACATCTAGTTGGTGGTGGATGTGTGGTTGAGATATAATACTATGGATTGAAGTTATTCTTGGGACAACTTGACTCGTATGATCAACAACAGAAAGGGGTAAGGAAAATCTCATATCATGATTTTGATATAGAGGGGGGAACAATGTAGTTGTTGATGTTATTTCCAGAATGCTCATTCTTTGTTTTGTCATTTATGATGATGGGAAGTCTCTATCATGGTAGAATGTGTCAAGAAAACATTTATTGCTAGCAGCTTAAAAAGGAAATGTGAAGGATGAAAAGTATATGCTAGCATACAGACTTGTTTTGTATAAGGATAGAATCTTTCATTGCTTGAATCAATGATGAAATGAAAAATGTGGAAGATCTTTCATGATACACCCATGGTGGGATACTCTAGAGCCTACAATATTTTTAGAGATATAAGAGAAAGATTCTCATGGAGGGGCTTTGAGGAGGAGGATCTACAATGCATCAAGGACTACATCACCCACTAACAAAATGAGGTAAAGCATCTCCTTATGGGAAACTCATTTTAGCCTTTGCTTATTCCCAATCAAGATTGGAAAAGTGTGTCCATGGACTTCAATATTCCTAAGGTACACAATAAGTTTTCATTTATGTTATGGATAGGCTAAGCGAGTATGCATACTTATTTGCTATTTATGTGGAATTTAAAACACATCAAGTACTAGAGTTAATTTTTAGAGAGAATTTTATGTTGGATGGTTTACGTGAAAATATTATTAGTAATAAGAAAAGCAGATTTCTCAACTCTTTTTGAAAGGATTTTTTTCTTGTCTAGCACCAAACTCACTTTTTGGAATTAGTTATTACACACAAAGAGGTGGACAAGTAGATATAGTGAATATGAGGATTGAAGGACACTATAGGGAGCATTTTGATATGAGCCAACACAAATATCATATTGCCCAAAGGTGTGTTTACACATTTTAATATGGGATCCAGGAGATATTTCCAGACATAAGTAGGGTCAAAACTATGGTAAGTGCAAAATTATTATTGTTGAATATAAGAACCTGTAAATACTAACAAGGTTTTATGGTTACAACTCATGGGTCATTCTTTGGAGCTGAAATTTGCACTCGATAAAAAAGTTTTCAGTCAAAGTACAATGAGAAAAGTTAGAATTTTCCAACGGTTTTCATGATGCAATTAATGGAAAGCCTTGAACTTGAGAAACCAAGAGAAGATTAAAAAAAAATCCAATACAAAGTATTTGAATGCCAAGTGAAGGTACAAACATATATTCATTAGAATTTTCAATTTTGGGCCGCCGAAATTGAATAATAAATTCATAGGAAATGGTAAATTTTTCAAAAAAAAAACTAGATGATCATAATATTGTTGCACAAGGAAGTTTAGCAGAAGTGGTTTCTAGTTTTGAATCTTCGGTTTTTCAATTATACTAGAGTGGTGCAGCAGAATCATAGTGAAAAGTTTTTTATATTGAATTAGAATCCAGGAATTTGTAGAGTAGTTCAGTCAAAAGGAATTGAAGAGTTGGATCGATCATTGCTCGAGGACAAGTAATTTTTGGGATGGGTGCAATGTCAATCCCCTTTTTCAAATAAAGTATGATAAATTAATAATATAATTTAAGTGTCAAAATAGTAACTTTATAAAATACACTTATGTTTTTATTATTAGAAAAGTAACTTTTTGCTAAAGTTTTATTATGACAAAAAGTTACTTTCGAAAAAGGAAGTCATAATGAAGGAATAGTAATGGGAAGTTGCTTTTGGAGGCTTTTCCTTGGGAAAAGTGAAAGTAAAGTTATAAAAGAGCATTGAGGGGTCATTTGGATGCATCTTTTACTCTCACCTATTTTGACATTGAAGGTTTGAGATGTTTGCTCCTACTTTTGCATTTGAGGACAAAAACCCTACATTGTAATCTACATATGAGGGTGAAAACCCTCCAGTGTATTCAAATTTTGGGGACAAAAACCCTCAATTTACCCTCAATGATCTCACATATAGATCACATTTGAGATAAAGATTAGATTTTCAGAGTTAAAGGTCAGATATTCAAAGCTAGGGCACATATTCAAGATGATTTCAGAGATCGATAGGTATGGCATCATATGCAGATCAAGTTTCATTGTTTTCTACAATGGAGCAACCACTTATCAGTTGGAATTGAATTTGGAAGGTCTTTGGAGACATTTTTTTTGCTATTTCTAGAGCTATCTACACCAATTGGGGTTTCATACATGCATTTAGGGCATCATTTGTGAGCACATTTCTTTAATCTTGGATTGCATGCTTGTCATTTGGCCTCTTCATGCCATTTGGGGCATCATTTATCTTAAAAATTCGTTGTAAAATCATACGTGGGTATTTTTCTTGTTTTTTGATCTAAAATAAAGAAATAAATTCAATTTTTGGTTGTTAAAATTATTTTCCATCATTTTCATGTTCCTAGAGGATTTCTAAAGGGTTTTTCCCCTTGTGGGTATCTCTAATTGTTGGTTTTTCTTAAGTAAAAGCAAAAAAATCATACTAATATAGTTTTTTATTGATAAGGGTTTGAATAAAAATCAGTTTGTTGTATATTTGGTGTAAGGGTTTGTTGGAAAACCAAAAATGTATTTAATTGTCCAGGAAATAGATATTACACACAACAAGGCTCAAATAGTAAAACATTGTTCAATGTGTCTTACTAGATGATGAACCTATTATTGCAAAATTACAAAACCCCTGATTGCTTATGATTTATATGTGAGGTAATCAGTTGTAATATGCATAACATGGGATTATCTTGCAAATTGCAATGTGGGACCCTGCAATTAGGATAATCCTACAGAGAAAGCCAACTTCTTCTCCTAACCTAGTGCCAACTCTCCAAAGTGCAGAGAATGAAAAACTAAAATAATCTTACCCTAATGCTTTCCAAGGAGACAGGGATAGAAAAATACACAAAAGTAAATCTACTCTAAATGAATGTGATGCACCAAGAAAGGGTGATACAATCTAAGTGAGTCAAAAAAATAAGGAGTAAACAAGGTAAGAGAGGGCATGTGGAAGGCGCCATAGTCTAAGACAGTATTTAATTCCCTATATTCATAAAGCACAACAAATTAAAAGGCCCTGCAAAGAGATATAACATGCACAATATACCCACAAACATAATGGAAAGCAAAAGATGCAATACAACTCGAATTAGGGAGAGAAAAGTCACAAAATACCAATTTTATTGCTCATAAACATGCATAATCCATTACAATGTAGGCACAAGGAAAAATCCCTTACAACAAGCCCAAATTTGAGGCCTTTTGCTCACAATAGCTCTGGAATAATTTTGACAGAGTTCATTTACATTACAAAAAGTCTCTCCTCAAAATGAGCGGATTTTACAAATATATAGCTATTTGGGTCACCAACAGGTAGATTTCATTAAAGAGGTATGGAAGGCCATACAAATTTGGTACTTGCTTAGACGAGCAATCATGGGCGCCATACCTCATTAAATGGTAGTTGAACCAACTATGTACGACTTCCATTAATGTCTGATTCATTCCTACACTGTGGTCGGTTGCATGTATTTTTTGCTCCCGGGCGGTAGCATAATCATCTCTGGTGTCAACCGGTAACATGCTTTCCCCAATCCTGGCCAGTAGCTTACAATCTGCTATCAGATGGTAGCATCCATACAAATACTATCGATTGACTCTGTTGTTGATTGATTGCTCCATCAACGCCTTTGTGCATCTAGTTGGTAGCACCAAAAAATGCTACCGTCCGGTAGTTCCTGACCACTGCTGCTGGAACTCTCACTACCCGCTACCAACCGATAGCATCTGTACATGCTACCGTCTGGTAGTGTTTTTGAGTGCTACCGACGCTTTTACGTCTTTTTACCTGTTTGTGACCCGCTGATTTTGCTACTGGCCGGTAGCACGAAAAATTTCTACCATCTAGTAGCATTCGTTCCTGCTACCGACAACACTTTACCGCCATTTTTTCCCCTTTCTACTCGGACCTTCATTGTGGCGAGCTGGTAAACCTCAAAGTGTGTTGTACCCATCAACTGCCACAACATTCAACCTGATAAGTTGTCCATTTTGTAGGGGTGCAAAAAAATGGATAACATAACCATTTTTAATACCATTGATCCATGCCCAAAAGGTGACCTAGTGGTCAACACCCTAAATATGGATGATCTCTAAGTGTTATTTGCATATGCAAAAGATATTTGGAGTTATGCAAATAATTAATATAGAGATAATAGAATTAGAATAGTAAATGTTTCATTTATATGTGCATCTTATATGTGACACACTATTGATTTCTATATTTGAAGAGAGATCACAAATATCTCCCGAGGGAAACCTTTCACAATGACAAGAGCAAAAGAAAGGTCGACAATAAGAGAAATTGCCCCTAGAAGATAGGAAAGAAATTCAAACTAACTGTTTCTAAAATGAGTACAAAAATGGTCTACACTATCAAATTATGCAAAAACATGTTTGTGAAGCAATCCATTGAATCTTATCGACGAAAAATGACTCACTTTTTCTGATTTTGGTGTGAATCACTAGGAATTCATTCTTCTTGTTCAAAACTATAACTCAACCCAAACGATTTGCAAAACCAATAAAAAACAAGGGATATTAATAGGGCCATGTATTATCCCTACATTACTATCATGTCAATCATGTCTTGAACAAAATGGCAATCAACACTCGATGCAAGTCTGTAGACACCTATAATTATGCCCCAAGCAATTTAAATACTTAAATTGTGCTAATTATCCCCTTTCTCGCAAATCAACGACATATCGTCAAAGGCACTCATTTTCCCTCATATCATCATTAATTAATTACACTAAGCTAATTAATTAGTTGCCTATCCAACAAATACCCTAATTAACGACCTTCCGTTAATAAATCACCCTGTCTACCTAGACTAATTAATTATTATTAATTAATTTAGCTTTCCCTTCCATTTAACCAATAAATCAATATTTAATTGATTTAATCCCCTTTTAATAGCCTAAATCGTTCTAATATTCCTCTAATTATCTTCTATAAGCTTACATCTACCTATTAGTTAATCACCTTTGATTAATTAAAACACCCCCCAACTCCCATGACTTGCTAAACATGTATTAAACTCTTCTAAAGTAAGGTTACCTTTAATAAAGCAACCTTATCCATTCCTAATCATGTTTTACCTTTATCCCACATTCATGAGAATGTGTTGAATCCTTTATCCTTTGGACTATATAAAGAGCCCTCCACCTACCTTTTTACTGACACCTAAACTCCTTAGAGAGCAAATGAAAAGCATATAACAAAGAGACTAAGAGCTTGCACCTTACCCCTTTTAAGAGTTCGTCATCTTGAAGAGTTAATCCTCTGTCTTAAAGTGCTTGGGTCATATGGGAGGTGTCAAAAGGGTCATGTAGCCCAACTTTGATTAGCCCCCATTCTTAAGTTCTTGGAACATTAAGGACAACTATTTTGATAGCCATAGAGCTTACTTAGGTCCATTCATTTATTTTTTGTTAGAGAATAGAGGAGTTTAGATATTTAGCATTGTTAGTTTCAAAGTTTGTATTGATGAATGCTAGCATGTAACCCTTGTTTAATTCTTATCATGATCGTGTTTATGCTTTGTTTTAGCTAAATTGTAGAACTATTTTAGGTGGTAGTTCTTGCTTCATTTTATTTAACATTAAGCAAAGTATACATGCACACATTTGGCACGCCCGATGGGACTTACTCCATTGTTCTTTGCACTTAATTTCAAGTTTTTGTAGTTAAGTTTTATTTTTGGTTACTAACCCTCTTTTACACATGTTGATCTAACTTGATGTGTTGAGTTTGCATGTGTTGGGTATTCCTTGTAGGTATGAAGGTGTTGAAGTGTTGTCAAATTGGAATTGATGGGAAAATTCCAAGATTTCTCCATGTTTTCATTTTTAGAGCTTACTTTTTCAACATTTTACATGCTAGTTTTGTCAATTTCTTGAAATTTTTCAATTCTTGAGCATGTAGGTTAGTGTTTGATATTGCTGAGTCTTATATGTACATATTAATGTGGTGGGTTGCTGTCAAAAATTGATCTTGGTGAGAAAATTCCAAGATTTCATCCATGTTTTCATTTTTAGAGCTTACTTTTTCAACATTTTACATGCTAGTTTTGTCAATTTCTTGAAAATTTTCAATTCTTGAGCATGTAGGTTAGTGTTTGATAGTGCTGAGTCTTCTATTTACATATTAATGTGGTGGGTTGCTGTTAAAATTTAATCTTGGTGAGAAAATTTCAAGATTTCATCATGTTTTCATTTTTAGAGCTTACTTTTTCAACATTTTACATGCTAGTTTTGTCAATTTCTTGAAAATTTTCAATTCTTGAGCATGTAGGTTAGGGTTTGATAGTGATGAGTCTTCTATTTACATATTAATGTGGTGGGTCGCTATCAAAATTTAATCTTGGTGAGAAAATTTCAAGATTTCATCATGTTTTCATTTTTAGAGCTTACTTTTTCATCATTCTACATGCTAGTTTTGTCAATTTCTTGAAAATCTTAAATTCTTGAGCATGTATGTTAATGTTTGATAGCGTTGAGTCTTCTATTCATATATTAATGTGACGGGTTGTTGTAAAAATTGAATCTTGGTTGGAAAAATTTGCCCATTTTGCAGATTAAGGCACGTTTTTTTTGACATTTTTTGAGTGCATGTCAAGTGCATACCCATGAGCATAAGAGCATATGCATAACCCATCTTTCGAAGGCCATAAATTTTGATCCCGACATCGAAATGACTCAATTTTTTTTTGTGTTGGAAAGGTATTGAAGTTAACTATGCAATGAAAACATAAATTCAGGATTTATACTTACAGAAGTTGTAGGTTTTTCTGTTATTTTAAAACTGGTCATTTTCTAACATATCTAATGTTTTGATGAATGTGTATTTCCATGCTTATTCGATTTATACCAAAGCATGTGTATGCTCTTATCTTGCACCTTTTGGTGATCTTGAAAATCAAAAACAACTTTGATCTCTATCTTGTTAACATTGGGATTAAACTTGGAAACTTGATTATTCATTTTGCTTAAGGGAATGAACCTTTTACAAAGCATTTTTCAATGGTCCTTTGATTTGAAGTTTTCCATTTCTATATAGTTGAGATAAAGTTTGTGTATGCTCTTCTCTTGCACCTTAGGGTGATCTTGAGAATCAAAAGCAACTTAAGTCTTCATTTTATAACATTTGGTAAACTGGAAACTTCATCTTTCACTTTTGGTTTAAGGGAATGAACATTTATCAAGAATTTTGTATGGTTCATTGATTAAGAAGGTTTTCTTTACTTTTTAGTTGGATTATTTGTTGTGTATGCTCTTCTCTTGCATCCTTGGATGATCTTGAGAATCAAAAGACAATTTTTAATCCTCTTTTAAATAATGTGATTTTCTTGGAGAAGTACTAATGCTTGAGTGCAGGACCTAAAAATGCTTGTCAAAAAAAGGAGGAACCAAAACAAAATCAAAAACTACTAATACAGTTGTTATACAGGTTTCCAAAAGGTGTTCAAGCAAACCATGCCTAATTAAACAAGATAAAAATAATGACATATTCAAAACACTGTATTGCAGGTTTCGGAAAAGGGTATGTCCCTCTCCGCTCAACTGGAACATAACCCCTTTGGCATAACGCATTAAGCTACAACAATGGGGGTGGTTCCAGGAACCCCAATGTAGTCCACGCAAGAGGGAACCTTGTGGATGAAATGGGAAGTGCTTCGCACTACCTACTTGACTAGTGATTCCTTTGTGAGATAGCGTTATAAGTTATCAGTTGTGGCGACCCCAGTGATAGTACACGTAGACGCACTAGTTGCCTACTGTTCTTGAAGGGGAGTAAAGTAAAGCCGAGATACTCCCAAACTAGTCAGTGCAACTTTTTGGGTAAATCGTGCTTGCTCGTGGCAACTTTTGTAACACCTAGGGTGAGAGAACCACCTAGGAGAATATACTTTGGCCAGGAGCCCACTTTGACCATTTTAAAATAGTGTTGAGTTGTTAACCTTCTTTTTGAGAAACGTGTGATGTATTACTTTCGCCTAGTTTTTACTTCGCCTTAGGGCGAGGTGAAACTCTGCTGAAGTGAGGCTAGAATTTTTCGTCATTTTTCTTGATTTATTTCCTTCATATTCTTTTGACACTTTGTTGATCAAAAGGGGTGTGATTACCTTTGTGTTTCCATTTGACTGTTTCTCTCACTTTTATTTCCGTTTACTCCCATCCATGTTTGCGGCTGGGTTAGTTAAACATCTAAAGTGAGCGGAGGCATTTTCATGTCATTTGGTAGCCATTGTGATCTTGATACCCACGTCAAGATCGTCATTGTAGTTAGGCGTGGTTCATCACCATAGACTTCCATAGAGGAGTTAGCTTGTTTGTCTCGTATCATTACAATTTCGATATTTACATCTTGTTTCTTGTAAACTCGACATAAATACCTATATTGTATGGTTACGCTGCACACATTCTTAACTATTCCTAGCTATACTTTGAGCTTTTTAGTTTGGTTCTATTATTACCTCGATTTCAAAGAGTTCTAGGTGTTACCATTTGTGTGTGTATATCAATAACATCTCAATATCAATACTTCACTTTCTAGTAAAGTGGGTTAACATATCTTGGTGATATTGCTGTGTCATTCACGAATTGTAATTGGCACTTTTTGAGATATAGGTCTTAATTGAGTTTGAGCTCGCTCATCGTATATCTTGATTGGGATATCACATTGACTTCTTGTTTTTACTTACGTTTTGTTCATTTCCTTGAACTTGGAATAAGTGAAAAAATCTTGTTGATCATCTTTGCATCGCATTTTCATATGGTGTATTTCCTTGTTGATTGGCTTTGTGTTTTACACTCGCATGATTGTTCCTTGTGATTATTCATTCAGAAAACTTATTTTCTAGGACAATCCCTTTTTATCTCATCGATATTACTTCGTCACGATGTCTATTTTCCTTAGACCTTCTTTAAAAAAATCACGCACGCATCCCCATACTTACACAATGTCTGGTTGGTTGTCCTTATGCTACCCAAATTGACATGTCACTTCCTTCCCTTTGAAGGAGTTCCATCACACTATCTAGATCTAGACATTTGTGCTTAAAATAGTGCCAAAAATGACTAACTATCATGCAGTTCCCCATACTTACAAAAATATAGAACCTAGGTTCTGTAATTCAAATCATAGGATTCCCATCACAACTAAACCTCATTTGGTTCTTCGTGCTAGAGAGCCCATACGGGTAACTCGTTCCCCACCTTCATCTCATAGTCGGTGGTATGATTTAGACACGTCTGATCCAAATTATTATTTGAGTTCCCCCCACTCTTCTTGTAATTCTAATCCAAACATTTCCTCTTCTTCTGAGGATTCCAATCCAAATATTTCCTCTGACTCTTCTGAGGATTCTATTATCCCAAATGTGCCACCTGCTCATTTTGTGGCTAACTCCTTTACATCTTTCCTTCTCTTGTGCCTCAGTCAGAATATTTTGTTTTCCAGGCACTCAAAACCTTCTGGAAATGGCACCATTGGATAGAGATCTTTCTCAGCTTTCCAGAAAGGTAAATTTTTCCTCCTAACTCCACGTATTTTTCAAGTTATGGCTCAGCGGAGTTTTAGTGGGAAATTTTTCCCTAGAAGGCCTGCAGCCAATCAGGAGCTGTCACGTGTCCAAGGGCGAAAAAACACCAAGCGACCCAAAGGAAAAAATGGTCAGGAAGGGCCCACACCCAATCAGAATGTGCCATGTGGCACCTGGAGTGGCGGAGCATGGGGAAAATTTAAAAAATGTTCCAAAGACCAAAGAGGTAAAATTCGAAATTTTTTCCCGCCGATCCGTTTTGGGCCTGTTTTTGCCCTAAATCTTCAAACGGCCATAACTTTCGATCCAGAGCTCAGATTTTCATGTTCTTTATATCAATGGAAAGCTGGTAAAATTATCTACATGATTTCAAGGTCAATTTTACATTTTGGTTAAGTTTGGAGGAAGAAAATCAAAAAATGATTCTGGTACGTGCCCATGGACAGAACCGACGTTTCAACAACCAATTTTAATGCAAAATTGGTCGCATTTTTCTCCAACATTGTCAAAAATGTCAGGGCATGGGTTTGTAAGGACTGATATGCTGTTTTTAATGCATTTTGGTCAATGGGGAATGGCTCCCACGTTTTTTCACGTTTTCTCTCTCCTGGGCTCGACCCATGCACTGTAAAAGCTAGATTTGGCTCATTTTTCAAAGGTTGAACACCTTTTTACACAGCAAGCTTCTGTTTTCACCTTCAACAAGTGATTTTGGAAGTATTAGACCTTCCAAGGATTGTAACAGGTTTTTCTGCCTCTTTGGTGTTGGAATACAAGGATTTTGATGTTGAAAATCACAATGCAGGCTCTGTGAATGCTTTCAGTCCTTTGTATGTGTTGTTTGCTTCATTTCAAACCCTTGATTACAACTTATCAACCTGTGCATGATGTTTTATGTTGTAATTTATGATTTGTGTCAATTTTCATGAATAAGAAGTGCTCACCACTCCTTTGGTGTATCACCCTTATCAGTTTAGTTTCAATTTTTGCATTTCTTATCCCTGTCTCCTTGCAAATTAGGATAAAATTAGGAACTGAACCTCTGTAGTTATGCAAATATAGATCTAATCAGAGGAGTTTGAGGAACCAGCCTCTAATATGGAGATTCCTCTCTCATCTTGCAAGTCCCACACTTGGAGAGAGGTTTCAATGTTGTGCAATCACACTGGATGCCTAAAACATCAACTTAGAAACCTGATTTACATCCAGGGGTGTTGCTGATTTACAACAATAGTTTTGGCATGCTCAGTGGGACCTTAGAGGTCTCATTTTTATTACAGCAAAGTTGATGTGCATCTTCTACAATTTTATTGCTTCAAAAGAGCTATAAATTACACATCTGGCGACTCCAAGGGGAAGAATCAGCTGGTTTTAGCAGTGTAGACCTGAAAACTCATGAGAAGAATCACTACAAGGTCAAGAGCTGGAGAATAAGAGGTGTTGTTTGAATATCTGTAGTTATCTCCAAGAGTAAGGCAAAGTGGGAGGAGAATCCAAGGGTTTCCATCTCCACCAAACAAAACTCTCTCAACTCCTCCACCTAGTAGGCCTTTCATTCAATCAGCAAGGGTTCTAAGGCCAATTAGAATGGCACAAAACAATCCCTATGTCAATTTCATTGGTAGCAGCCCACTTTCTCTCAATGCACAAAATCCAATTCCAATTGCAGCCTTGAAGAACATTCCATACTTCACTGGAGAGAATCAGACAACTCCTGGTGATCATGTTAAAGACATTGCCAACCTTTGTGTAATTCATGAAATCAATGAGATGCAAGTTGCTGTCAAATTACTGGCATCTTCATTCAAGGGGAAGGCTTTGCAATGGTTTAGAAGCCTTGCCTTAGGTTTTATTCAGAATTGGAACCAGCTATGTATAGCACTTCATGAGCAATTTGGAGAGAAGGGAGACAACTTGTCTCTTTTGGAGTAGCTGACAACCATCAAAAGAGCTCCCAATGAGCAGCTGACTGATTTCAACTTCAATTTTCAAAAGACTTGGGAGAGAATTATAGTGGCAGTCAGGCCAACAGCAGAAGGTGCTTTTCTCTACTACCTTAAAGCTTTAAATTCTGATATTTCTATGTTGATTTTACTCCATGGGAGGCATAACTATCCCTATGGCTTATAGCATTGCCATTAGGGCTGAAAATTGTTTGATCCAAGCTGGAAAACTAGCCCCTAGACCTCCCATGCCATTGTTTCCAAGTTTAGAGAGCCCAAACACTAATCAAGCACCTAATTTGGCTCCTTCTCCCACTCCTAGAAATCAGAGTTCAAATGAAGCTTCTATTTCATCTCCAAGTGCCCCAAATGAGCTTCAAGAAGTCATGAAGCAATTGCAAAACCTAGGCAATGAGATGGTTACTCTCAAGAGGCAACAAGCCCAAGGTTTTAGACCTTCTTATCAGCCCCAAGCTCAGCCTAACAGGCAGCCATACCAACCACAAAGACCACCTAATCCAGCTGCAAATATAAATCAAACAAGGCCTCCTGCCAATAGACCATTTCAGCCCTATAATCCTAATGCCATATCTTTCTCTAAGGCATTGGTGCCAACACAAAACAACGTTGCTCAGGAGTATGATTGGTGTTTTCCATGCAATGAACCTCACAACCAATTCATGTGCTTCAATGGTGCTTTGAATCAAGCATTAATGGTGACAACTACTGGTGTGGAGGGTGAGGGCAGTCAAGGAAACAACCAACAACAAGAAACATTCCAACAACAATCAGCCCCAAATGAAACCACACTTGTGAACTGACAGGAAGAAGATTTTTATGGCATGAATTAGACAGTCTCTCAAGGTGTTGCAGCCAACACAAGGTCAAAAAGAAGGAATTTGGGTGAAGAGCGGCCATTAGCTCTAACCAATCCACAACCTTCCATGGCTCCACGAATGGTTGGCACGCAAAATCCAATTTCAAATGCACAAGGGCAGCCAAGAACAACTCCTAGACCAACTCAAATACTAGTTGTTACTGCCCACATACAAGGAGTGAATGTGCCAACCAAGGGACAACAAAGAGATCCTTGATCACCATTCAGTATTATTGATCAGATGAAGAAGAAACATGTAAATATATCAATGTGGGAATCCCTATCTATCCCAGGCCAAAGAGATTTGCTACAAGATGCCATGAAGGACTGGCCAACTTCGAATTAGCAAGTTCAGATGCAAGAGAAAGTGCTCACAAATGCTGCCCACCCTAAGGGGAATCATGGAGGACAGCAAGGTAAAATGTTGAAGCACCCTCCTTTCTATGTTTCATTAATCATTGGAAATCAGTTAGTACACAATTGCATAATAGATTCCGGGGCAAGTAGCTCAGTGATGCCCAAGCAAATAGCTGATCGGCTAGGGCTCCAGTATGAAACCATATCCAAAGGGGTAGTGCAGCTGGATGGGACAACAGTAACAATAGTTGGAGTGATTAGAAACTTGAGTCTTACCTTGCATGCATGTCCAAATGTTGTTGTCTTACAAGATGTATCAGTTATAAACCTTCCACCACTCTTTGCCCTATGCTTGTCAAGGGAATTCACAGCCAAGATTGGAGGATATTTGTCTACTGATTAGTCACACATGTTGTTCAGAATGAGGTATGGAACCAAAGCTACAATCAGGTCTGAACCTATTGCAAACTTCCACATTGAGCCCTACACTCCAAGTCAGATCAATGCCAATTGTTCAACATTTGATCAAGAAGATCACCAAAGCACTGATGAAGCTGACACCAAGGTTGGAAGCATTCCGGATCTAACTCTTGATGAATGGGCAAACAAGGTACATGCTTTTGATCCTTATCAAGAAGTAGAAAAATCTGAGCTAGGGGTCTATTGCATACATGAAGAAGATCATCCCATTCCTAGCATCACCAAGCCAAACCATAAGGATGAAAACGAGGTATGGCAGCTGTTTTTTGATGGATCAAGGAGTAGACAAGGTGCAGGAGGTGGAGCCTTGCTTGTTTCACCTCAAGGAGTAAAGTACTATTCAGCTTTTAGATTTCAGTTTGCATGCTCCAATAACACTGCTGAATATGAATCCTTGGTGCAAGGGATGCATTGGGCAATAAAGAGAGGAATAAAGAACTTGCAAGTCTTCAGTGATAGTGAGTTGATTGTTAACCAGGTCAAGGGGAAGCATGCTGTCAAGAATGATCTACTTAAGTGCTACAAGAATAGGGTGTGGGACCTCATGGAAGATTTTGAGGGTTTTGACATCAAATCCATTCCTCGGAAAGAGAACCAAGCTGCTGACAGGCTTGCAGCAGTAGGGGCAGCCTTTGACATTATGGAAAACATTCAACAAGACAAGGTACAGCCAAACATCCATGTGATTGTGAGGCCTTCAGTGCCGGATAACAATGTAAGTTGGCAAGTGTTTGAGAATGACTAGAAAATCATTTATTTCTTGCAAGAAGAAGCTGAGTTCTCAGCTAAGAATCAAGAAAAATTAGAACAGCAGTATGGTGACCAAGTGGTACAGCTGAGAACTAACAAGCTGCCCAAGGGACTTATCACTTTGGAGTCCATTTTTAATCCCAATGATCAGTTTAGGAAGGAGAAAGGAAACATTCAGGTCAAGAGAGAAGATTCAGTATCCATCTTAGTGGAAGAGAACAAACCATGGTAAATTGGAAAGATGATAACTGAACAAGAAAGGTATGAGTTCATGTAGCTGTGTCAAGAGTTCCCTGATGTGTTTGCTTGGAGCTATGAAGACTTGAAAGGTTTCAATCCCAACTTAGCTCAGCATACCATTGAATTGGATCCAAATACTAAGCCTGTCAGGCAAAAACAAAGACCAGTCAATCCACACATGGAGCCTCTCATGAGGAAAGAATTAAACAAGTTGATTGAGTCAAGGATCATATTCCCAATCAAGCATTCTAGTTGGGTTTCCAACTTGGTTCCAGTCAGAAAGAAGAGTGGAGAGATCAGATTGTCTGTTGACTTCTGAGACTTGAATAGAGCATCTCTTAAGGACCATTACCCACTCCCTTCCATGGAGTAAATCTTGCAAGTTGTGGCTGGCTCTGAGAGGTTTTCACTACTTGATGGCTACTCAGGCTATAATCAGATTATGGTGAAGGAAGAAGACCAGTTCAAGACAACCTTCACAACCAAATGGGGAACTTATGCATACAGGAAAATGCCATTTGGGCTGTACAACACTGGTGCTACCTTCCAAAGAGCAATGGACATGGCGTTCAAAGGTTTGATTAACAACATGGTGCTGATATACCTTGATGATATCACTATTTTTTCCAAAAATGCAGCAGACCACCTCTCTCATTTGAGACAATTCTTCACAAGGTGCAGGAGATTTGGAGTGTCTTTGAATCCTAAGAAGTGTATCTTTCTTGCACATGAAGGAAAGCTCCTTAGCCATATTGTCTCCAAAGAAGGATTAGCAATTGATCCAGAGAGGGTTGAAGCCATAAGAGCACTACCATTTCCAAGCCACAAGAAAGCCCTTCAGAGTTTCTTGGGGAGGATAAACTTTGTTCGAAGGTTTGTCCCAGATTTTGCAGCCCTTGTCAAACCTATCACCAAAATGTTAAAGAAAAGTATGGCTTTCAAGTGGACAGTAGAAGGCAAGGAGAGTTTTGAAGCAATCAAAGAAGCCATCTCTCAAGCACCAACCCTCATCAACCCGGACTTCTCCAAGGATTTCATCCTCTATGCATTTGGAGGTAATGATACTATTTCTACCATTTTGGTACAGTAGAACAAGGACAACGATGAGCAGCTAATTGCTTTCTTCAGCCAGAGCCTAGATGACTATGAGGTGAGGTATTCTTTTATTGAGAAGCATGTACTTGCAGTAATCAGAAGCTTGAAGAAATTCAAGCATTTAGTCTCAAACAACAAGGTCCAGTTGCTGGTCTCTCATGCTAGGGTTAAAGACTTCCTCCTCAACAAGGATTTGAATGAGAAAAGGGCAGGTTGGATCACTCATGTCATGGAGTATGACATTGAGATCAAGGTCACCAAGCTAGTAAGAGGAAAACGATTGTGTGAGCAGCTGATTCTGGGCAAGAAAAAAGGAGTATGCAATAAAGAAGAGGCTGTTTTGATAGTTCAAGATAGCCATGTGAAAGGTAGCACTCAAGAAGAGGATAATGATGTCCCCACTCCTTGCTAGACCCAAGGTATAATGCATTTCCTAAGCACAAGCCTATGCCCTCCAGAGATGAACAAAACCCAAAGAAGACACTTCAGATTGCAGGCTGTCCCATATGCCATAGTGGACGGTGTTTTGTTCAAGAAAGATGTGAATGGAGTGCTGCTGAGATGCATTAGCACAAATCAGATTCATAAGGTGTTGGAAGAGTTCCATGGTGGACCAACTGGTGGTCATTTTGCACCAAGAGTGACAGCTCTAAAAATTATGAAGGCTGGTTATTATTGGCCCAAGATTTTCAGTGATTGCTTTGCATGGATCAAGAAGTGTAAGAATTGTGCATTCTTCACAGGAAAAGAGAGACTTGCTGCCCTTCCATTGCATCCAATCTCAGTTGACCAGCCATTCATGCAATGGGGTTTGGACTTCATTGGAGTCATTAATCTCAATTCAAGTCAAGGGCACAAATGGATTTTGACAGCCACAAACTACTTCACCAAATGGACTGAAGTAGTAGCACTCAAAGAAGCAAATGAGTCTAGCATCTTAGACTTCTATGAGGGCACAGTAACTAGATTTGGCATACCTACTACAATAATCTCAGCTAATGCATTGGCATTCATTGGATCCAAGGTGACTGAGTGGGCTATCAGGAACGGGATCTACCTAAGTACTTCATCAAACTATTACCCTCAAGGTAATGGCTAGGCTGAGTCTATAAACAAGAAAATTTTGAGGATCATTAGGAGAACTCTTGATGAGAATCAGAGGTCTTGGCATACAAAACTGAATTTAGCCTTATGGGTTGATAGGATAACTCCCAAGAGATCCAAAGGTAACTGTTATCCAAAATTCACCCCCAGGGTAAATTTGATAACATGCATCAGGATGTCCAAATTCCAAGAAAAATGACTGATTCAGAGAAAAATCAGGTTTCTAGGGTCCCTTCAGGATCTTTCTAAACTCCCCAAGCCGAAGAAGGAAGGAGCAAGCTTTGAGAAAGTGCAAAAAGTTGCAGAAAGGCAAATAGGATTGATCCAGGAAAAAGTGAAAAAATTGGCTAAGTCCTTCTAGAGGGAGCAGTAGGGACGTTTGGGGGGGGGGGGGGGGGGGGGGGGGACAGAAGGGCCCGAACCGGCCGGTTCGTGCGAAATCAGCACAAGGAGCCCAAAAGCAATTGGGACAAGCAGGCCAGAAATACCCGAACCGGCCGAACCGGCTGAAAAGAGACAAGTCAGCCCAAAAGCAATTGGGACAAGCGGGCCAGAAATACCCGAACCGGCCGAACCGGCTGAAATTGTCCCAAAAGGTCCAAAATCAAAATAGGACGTCCGGGACAAAAAGACCCGAAATACGCGAAGAAGCCGAAGGAGCCGAAAGCCAATCAAAAGGTGCCACGTGTCTTTGGCCAAATGAGGGACAAGGAAGCCCATTTCGGGCGGATCGGAGGTTTTTGTCCCAAGCAGCACTGGGACATCCCGGACGAATGGACGCAAAGTACGCGGAAGACCTGGTAGGCCCGAGAACCACTGAGAAATTGCCACGTGTCATCAAGGAAAAGCCGAAGGGTCAAAGGGCAAGATTTGAAGCGCTGGCCCGAGCCAATAGAAATTGGACATGTGTCCAATGGAGCATAGAAGTGCGGAGCTCGGGGAGGAGTTGGAAGGTTTGGCCAAATCTAAGCCAAAAGGGGTAAAAGTGAAGGAAGACCCGGCAGGTTCGTGAACCAACCAATGCATGCCACGTATCCCTAGTGGCGGGGCATGGGAAAAAATGTGGAAAATATTCCAAGGGCACCAAAAGTCAAAATTCAAGAGACAGCCCGCCGAAAAGCAGAGGAGAGAGAATTATTCAGCGAATCAGAGCATGCCATGTGGCGTCCAAGTGGCAGTGCGCGGGAAAATATTTCAAAATCCGTTTTCACCTGTTCCGTGTCCTAAATCTTCAGATCGACATATCTTTCGATCCAAAGCTCAGATTTACACGTTCTTGATATCAATGGAAAGCTGTTGAAATTCTCTACACGTTTCCAGGGTTAATCTTGCATTTTGGTGTAGTCTGGAGGGAGAAAATTGAGAAACGCCTCTGGCACGAAATAACAAGCAGAGGTAATACTTCAACAACCACTTTAATGTAGTAGAAAGTTCGCCGCTTCTGTTAGGCAAACCCCTACTTTGCCAGAACCCGCCACTTCTGCCATGATGGACGAATTAAATACAACCTAGAGGTGGTTGGGGCAGATTTCGAATTCCTCTCTCTTTTCTTTCCCATTCTTCCTATAAATTGTAAGGAGGGGTTTCTATCCAGTGGGGACATTTTCTGCTTTGCACCCTCCCTTCTTTCCTGTTCATAAGAAGATTTGTGGAGTTTTCAAACCTCCCATATAGACTGTAACACCGTTTTTTTTTGCCTTCTGGCTATTACAATGTATTGAATCGATCCTTGAGCAATATATATGTGTCTGTGGTTGCTTCTAAACCCTCTTACATATTTATTACTGTCATTCTTGATCTTTCATTGCATTTTTGCTATCTGTGCATGGTGTTGTGTTATATCTACATGGTCTGTGTTTAATGTGGCAAAGCATATGTTCTTCATTCCTCAGTGCATCACCTCTATTAGCTTAGATTTATTTTATGCGTCTTCTTACCTTGTCTCCTTGGCAGATTAGATTAGATTCTGAGAAAACCCTCTGCATATTTCGTGTTCACCTGAACAGAGGAATAGGAACTAGCCTTTCTCTGGAGATTCCTTTCTCACTCTTCAAGTCCCACACTTGGAGAAAGGATTCAATGTTATGCTATCACACTGGATATTAATATGATCAACCTAGAAAACTGATCAATATCCAGGGGTGCTGTGATTTTGCACTAACAGTTTTGGCACGCCCGGTGGGACAGAGGTCTCATTTTTGCAGCAAGGTTGATATGCATCTGCTGTAATTTTCTTGCTTAAAAAGAGCTATTATTTGCATATCTGGCGACTCCAAAGGGAGGAATCAATAGAATTTCAGCAGTCAGGCCTAAAAGCTTATGAGAAGAATCACAAGGTCAAGAGTTGGAGAAGAAGAAGTGCCATTTGAATACCTGCAACTATCTCCAAGAAGAAGGCAAAGAGGAAGAAGGATTCAAAGGTCTCCATCTCCACCAAACAGAACTCTCTCAACTCCTCCACCTGACAGGCCTTTCTTTCAATATACAAGGGTTTTAAGACCAATCAGAATGGCGCAACCAGTAAACCCCTATGTCAACTTCACAGGCAGCAGCCCACTTGCTCTCAATGCACAAAATCCAATCCCAGTTGCAGCATTGAAGAACATTCCATATTTTACTGGAGGAAAACCAGACCACTCCTGGTGATCATGTTAAGGACATTGCTAACATTTGTGCAAACCATGAGATTAACGAGATGCAAGTAGCTGTCAAATTGCTGGCATCTTCATTCAAAGGGAAAGCATTGCAATGGTTTAGGAGCCTTGAAGCTGCTTCGATCACAAACTGGAATCAGCTGTGTATTGCACTTCATAATCAATTTGGAGAGAAGGGAGACAACTTGTCTCTTTTGGAGCAGCTGACAACCATCAAGAGAGCTTCCAATGAGCAGCTAACTGACTTCAACTTCAGATTTCAAAGATCTTGGGATAGAATTCCAGTAGCAGTCAGACCAACAGCAGAAGGTGCTTTTCTATACTACCTTAAAGCTTTAAATTCTGATATTTCTATGTTGATTCAATCCATGGGAGGCACAACTATCCCTGCTGCTTATAGTATTGCCATTAGAGCTGAAAATTGTCTGATTCAAGCTGGCAAGCTAGCTCCTAGGCCTCCAATGCCATTATATCCAAGTTTAGAGAGCCCAAGTACTAGTCAGGCACCTGTCTTAGCTCCTTCTCCCACTCCTAGAAATCAGAGTTCAAATGAAGCTTCCACTTCATCTCCAAGTGCCCCAAATGAGCTTCATGAAGTCATGAAGCAACTGCAAAATTTAGGTAATGAGCTGGTCACACTCAAGAGACAGCAAACTCAAGGTTTTAGACCTTCGTATCAGCCTCAAGCTCAACCTAATAGGCAGCCATATCAGCCTCAAAGGCCACCTAATCCAGCTGCAAATATGAATCAAACAAGGCCTCCTGTCAATAGACCATTCCATCTCTATAATCCAAATGCCATATCTGCCTCTAAGGCATTAGTACCAGCACAAAACAATATTGCCCAGGAGTATGAATGGTGTTTTCCATGTAATGAACCCCATAATCAATCCATGTGCTATAATGGTGCTTTAACCCAAGCTTTAATGGTAACAAGTGCTGGTGTGGAGGGTGAAAGTAGTCAAGAAAACAGCCAACAACAAGAAACATTCCAACAGCAACCTGCCCCAAATGACACCACATTGGTAAATTGGCAGGCAGAGGATTTCTGTGGTATGAATCAGGCAGTCTCTCAAGGTGTTGCAGCCAACACAATGTCAAAAAGGAGAAATTTGGGTGAAGAACAGCCGTTAGCGCCAGCCAATCCACAACCTTCCACAGCTCCACAAATGATTGGCAAGCAAAACCCAGTTTCAAATGCACGAGGGCAGAAAAGAACAGCCCCAAATCAAATGCCAGCTGTTGCTGCCCATATTCAAGGAGCGAATGTGCAAATCAAGGGACAGCAGAGAGATCCTTCATCACCATTCAGTATCATTGATCAGATGAAGAAAACAAACGTCAATATATCTATGTGGGAATCCCTATCCATCCCAGGCCAAAGAGATCTGCTGCAAGCTGCTATGAAGGACTGGCCAACTTCGAATCAGCAGGTTCAGAGGCAAGACAAAGTGCTTACAAATGCTGCCCAGCCTGAAGGAAATCATGGAGCACAACAAGGTAAAATGTTGAAGCCCCCTCCATTTTATGTTTCATTGATCATAGGAGACAAATTGGTACATAATTGCATGATTGACTCTGGGGCAAGTAGTTCAGTAATGCCTAAACAGATAGCTGATCAGCTAGGGCTCCAGTATGAAATAACAACTAAGGGAGTAGTGCAATTAGATGGGATAGCAGTAGCCACAGTTGGAGTTATAAAAAACTTGAATCTTACCTTGCATGCATGTCCCAACGTGGTTGTTTTGCAAGACGTCTCAGTCATAGACCTTCCACCACTCTTTGCCCTATGCTTGTCAAGGGACTTTACTGCCAAGATTGGGGGATATTTGTCCGCTGATTGGTCACACATGCTGTTCAGAACGAGGTATGGAAATAAAGCTACAATTAGGTCAGAACCTATTGCAGATTTCCACATTGAGCCCTATACTCCAAGTCATATTAATACCAATTGCTCAACATTTGATCAAGAGGATCACCTTGGCACTGATGAAACCGACACTAAGGTTGGAAGTATCCCAGATTTAACTCTTGATGAATGGGCAAATAAGGTACATGCATTTGATCCTTATCAAGAGGTAGAAGAATCTGAACTAGGAGTCTATTGTATACACGAAGAAAGTCAACCTATTCCTAACATCACCAAGCCAAACCACAAGTATGACAACGAGGTATGGCAACTGTTTTTTGATGGATCAAGGAGTAGACAAGGCACAGGAGGTGGAGCCATGCTTGTTTCACCTCAAGGAGTAAGGTATTATTCTGCTTTTAGATTTCAATTTGCATGCTCCAATAATACTGCTGAATATGAAGCCTTGGTGCAAGGGATGCATTGGGCAATAAAGAGAAAAATAAAGAACTTGCAAGTTTTTGGGGACAGTGAGCTGATTGTAAATCAGGTCAAGGGACAGCATGCCGCTAAAAATGATCTACTCAGGTGCTACAAGAACAGGGTGTGGGACCTCATGGAGGATTTTGAAGGTTTCGGCATCAAGGCCATTCCCAGAAAAGAGAATCAAGCTGCTAACAGGCTTGCAGTAGTAGGGGCAGCCTTTGACATTGTAGAAAACATTCGACAAGATAAGGTACAGCCAAACATCCACGTGATTGTGAGGCCTTCAGTGCCGGATAACAATGTCAATTGGCAAGTATTTGAGAATGACCGGCAAATCATCCACTTCTTGCAAGAAGAAGCTGAGTTCTCAGCTAAGAATCAAGAGAAGTTGGAAAAGCAATATGGTGACCAGGTGATACAGCTGAGAACTGACAAGCTGCCCAAGGGACTTGTCACCTTGGAGTCCATTTTTAACCCCAATGATCAGTTTAGAAAGGAGAAAGAAAATATTCAGGTCAAAAGGGAAGATTCGGTATCCATCTTGGTAAAAGAGAACAAGCCATTGCAAATTGGAAAAATGACAACTGAGCAAGAGAGATATGAGTTCATACATCTTTGTCAAGAATTCCCTGACGTGTTTGCTTGGAGCTATGAAGACTTGAAGGGCTTCAATCCTAACTTAGCTCAGCATACCATCGAGTTGGATCCAAATACTAAGCCTGTCAGGTAGAAACAGAGACCAGTCAATCCACACATGGAGCCTCTCATGAGGAAGGCGCTGGACAAGCTGATTGAGTCAGCAATTATATTCCCTATCAAACACTCAAGCTGGGTTGCGAACTTGGTTCCGGTCAGAAAGAAAAGTGGAGAGATCAGGCTATGTGTTGACTTTCGAGACCTCAATAGGGCATCTCTCAAGGACCATTATCCACTCCCTTCCATGGAGCAAATATTGCAGGTCGTAGCTGGGTCAGAAAGGTTTTCGCTACTTGATGGTTACTCAGGCTTCAATCAAATTATGGTGAAGGAGGAAGACCAGTTCAAAACAGCCTTCACAACCAAATGGGGCACGTATGCTTACAAGAAGATGCCATTTGGACTGTCGAACGCCGGAGCAACATTCCAGCGAGCTATGGGATATGGCATTCAAAGGCTTGATCAACAAGACAGTGCTGATATACCTAGATGATATCACTGTCTTCTCAAAAAAATGCTGCAGACCATCTCTTTCACCTCAGGCAAGTGTTTCAGAGATGTAGAAAGTTTGGAGTGTCTTTAAATCCTAAGAAGTGCATCTTTCTTACACATGAAGGGAAACTCCTTGGCCACATTGTCTCCAAGGAAGGATTAACAATTGATCCAGAGAGGGTTGAAGCCATAAGGGCTCTACCATTGCCAAGTCACAAGAAAGCTCTTCAGAGTTTCCTGGGAAGGATAAACTTTGTTTCGAAGGTTTGTCCCAAATTTTGCAACCCTTGTCAAGCCCATTACCAAAATGTTAAGAAAAAGCATGGCTTTCAAATGGACGACAGAAGGCAAGGAGAGCTTTGAAGCAATCAAAGAAGCCATCTCCCAGGCACCCACTCTCATCAACCCGGACTTTTCCAAGGATTTCATCCTCTATGCATTTAGGGGTGATGACACTATTTCTGCCATTTTGGTGCAACAGAATAAAGATAATGATGAGCAGTCGATTGCCTTCTTTAGCCAAAAGCCTAAATGACTACGAATTGAGGTACTCTTTTATTAGAAAAACGATGTGCTTGCAGTAATCAGGAGCTTAAAGAAATTCAAGCATTTGGTCTCAAACAACAAGCTCCAGTTGCTGGTCTCACATGCTGGGGGTTAAGGAGTTCCTCCTCAACAAGGATTTGAATGAGAAAAGGGCAGGATGGATCACTCGTGTCATGGAGTATGACATTGAGATCAAAATCACCAAGCTGGTAAGAGGCAAAGGTTTGTGCGAGCAACTCGCTTCCAAACGACCAGACAGCCCAGAAGATGAAGAGGACGCTGTCCTGCTATTACAAGATGATAAAAAACAGGAAAATGATGATGTGTCCACTCCCTGTTGGACTCAGAATATGATACATTTCCTACAGACGAGTATGTGCCCTCTAGAAATGAGCAAAGCAAAAAGAAGACACTTCAGGCTGCAGGCAATTCCATATACCATCATTGATGGAGTTTTTGTTCAAAAAGGACCTGAATGGAGTGCTGCCGAGATGCATTAACACAGGTCAGATCCAGAGGGTATTAAAAGAGTTTGCATGATGGACCAGCCGGTGGCCATTTTGCACCAAGAGTGACAGCTCTGAAAATCATGAAGGCTGGTTATTATTGGCCTAAAATATTCAGTGATTGCTATGCATGGATCAAGAGGTGTAAGAATTGTGCATTTTTCACAGGAAAAGAGAAACTTGCAGCCCTCCCATTACATCCAATCTCAGTTGACCAGCCATTCATGCAATGGGGTCTGGACTTCATTGGAGTCATCAATCCCAATTCGAGCCAAGGGCACAAATGGATTTTGACAGCCACAGACTACTTCACCAGATGGACAGAAGCTAGTAGCAGTCAAAGAGGCGAATGAGTCTAGCATCTTGGACTTTTACGAGGGAATAACTACCATATTTGGTGTACCTGCTACAATAGTCTCTGATAATGCATTGGCATTTTATAGGATCTAAAGTTACTGAGTGGGCTGTCAAGAACAGAATGCTACCTGAGCACTTCATCAAACTATTACCCTCAAGGTAATGGCCAGGCCGAGTCTACAAACAAAAACTTGCTGAGGATCATTAGGAGGACTCTTGATGAGAATCAGAAGGCTTGGCATACCAAACTGAAATCAGCCTTATGGGCAGATAGGATAACTCCCAAAGAGATCCACAGGGTAACTCTCCATTTAGGCTTGTTCTACGGAAGAAGAGGCAGTCTTGCCCATGTCACTTGAGTTGCCAACGTTGGAACTCATGAAACAGCTGGAGTTGCTAGAGTTTGGGCCCATGGAGGTGAGATATGCAGAATTGATGGAGCTGCAAGAAATTAGAGATCAGGCATTCCAAGCAATGGAAAAGGATCAGGCTTTGGATCAAGAAGACCTTTGATAAGAAAGGCCAAAGATAGATCTTTTCAAATAGGAGATCTAGTATTGAAATGGGATGTGGACAGAGCAAAACCAGGAAGGGCATTCAAAATTTGATGCCATTTGGAGTGGCCCATACATGGTCACAAAGTGCAAGAACAACAATGCTTTCCAATTGGGCTCATTGGATGGTGAAGAACTGCAGATTCCAGTAAATGGAATCTATCTCAAGCGTTGCTTCTAGAGGGAGGTTCACTACATCTGTAAATACTAGTTTAGATTTTCTTTCCTCCGAAGTGCTTGTGCACATTGTTTTGCTGTAGATTAGTTTTGTATTTCCCTAAAGTGCTTTGGCATAGGTTTTTACTGCTCTCAGGTTGTTTTTCTACAGTTCAGAGTGTTGCTGGAGGGGACAGTTGCAGTATCAGGCTTGTTTCAGGTTAATGCTTAACTCCATGCCCAATGGATGGCTTCAGGCAACTGGCCTTTTCATCTAGCAGGCAGATGATCCCGCTGAGTCGCCAAATTGTTATCCAAAATTCACCCCCCAGGGTAAATTTGATAACATGCATCAGGATGTCCAAATTCCAAGAAAAATGACTGATTCAGAGCAAAATCAGGTTTCTAGGGTCCCTTCAGGAATCTTTCTAAACTCCCCAGGCTAAAGAAGGAAGGAGCAAGCTTTGAGAAAGTGCGAAAAGTTGCAGAAAGGCAAATAGGATTGATCCAGGAAAAAGTGAAAAAATTGGGCTAAGTCCTTCTAGAGGGAGCAGTCGGGACGTTTGGGACAGAAGGGCCCGAAGCCGGCCGGTTCGCACGAAATCAGAGACAAGTCAGCCCAAAAGCGATTGGGACAAGCGGGCCAGAAATACCCGAACCGGCCGAAAAGAGACAAGTCAACCCAAAAGCAATTGGGACAAGCGGGCCAGAGAATACCCGAACCGACCGAAAATTGTCCCAAAAGGTCCAAAATCAAAATAGGACGTCCGGGACAAAAAGACCCGAAATACGCGAAGAAGCCGAAGGAGCCGAAAGCCAATCAAAAGGTGGCCACGTGTCTTTGGCCAAATGAGGGACAAGGAAGCCCATTTCGGGTGGATCGGAGGGTTTTTGTCCCAAGCAGCACTGGGACATCCGGGACGAATGGACGGCGAAGTACGCGGAAGGACCCGGCAGGCCCGAGAACCATTGAGAAATTGCCACGTGTCATCAAGGAAAAGCCGAAGGGTCAAAGGGCAAGATTTGAAGCGCTGGCTCGAGCCAATAGAAATTGGACACGTGTCCAATGGAGCATAGAAGTGCGGAGCTCGGGGAGGAGTTGGAAGGTTTGGCCAAATCTAAGCCAAAAGGGGTAAAAGTGAAGGAAGACCCGGCATGTCCGTGAACCCAACCAATGCATGCCACGTATCCCTAGTGGCGGGGCATGGGAAAAAATGTGGAAAATATTCCAAGAGCACCAAAAGTCAAAATTCAAGAGACATGAAATGAAATGAAAGATTTTAATGACGTCCACGTGACTAAAGAGTCAAAGGGACCAAGAAAAGCAGAAACATTAAGAAACCAAGTTCTTTTCCAAATCAGAGGAGAGAGAATTTATTCAGCGAATCAGAGCATGCCACGTGGCGTCCAAGTGGCAGTGCGCGGGAAAATATTTCAAAATCCGTTTTCGCCTGTTCCGTGTCCTAAATCTTCAGATCGACATATCTTTCGATCCAGAGCTCAGATTTACACGTTCTTGATATCAATGGAAAGCTGTTGAAATTCTCTACACGTTTCCAGGGTCAATCTTGCATTTTGGTGTAGTTTGGAGGGGAGAAAATTGAGAAACACCTCTGGCACGAAATAACAAGCAGAGGTAATACTTCAACAACCACTTTAATGCAGTAGACAGTTCGCCGCTTCTGTTAGGCAAACTGCCGCTTTGCCAGAACCTGCCGCTTCTGCCATGATGGACGAATTAAATGCAACCTACAGGTGGTTGGGGGCAGATTTCGAATTCCTCTCTCTTTTCTCTCCCATTCTTCCTATAAAATTGTAAGGAGGGGTTTCTTTCTGGAGTGGGGACATTTTCTGCTTTGCACCCTCCCTTCTCTCCTGTTCATAAGAAGATTTGTGGAGTTTTCAAACCTCCCATATAGACTGTAACACCGTTTTTTCGCCTTCTGGCTATTGCAATGTATTGAATCGATCCTTGAGCAATATATATGTGTCTGTGGTTGCTTCTAAACCCTCTTACATATTTATTACGGTCATTCTTGATCTTTCATTGCATTTTTGCTATCTGTGCATGGTGTTGTGTTATATCTACATGGTCTGTGTTTAATGTGGCAAAGCATATGTTCTTCATTCCTCGGTGCATCACCTCTATTAGCTTAGATTTATCTTATGCATCTTCTTACCTTTATCTCCTTGGTAGATTAGATTAGATTCTGAGAAAACCCTCTGCATATTTCGTGTGCACCTGAACAGAGGAATAGGAACCAGCCTTTCTCTGGAGATTCATTTCTCACTCTTCAAGTCCCACACTTGGAGAAAGGATTCAATGTTATGCTATCACACTGGATATTAATATGATCAACCTAGAAAACTGATCAATATCCAGGGGTGATGTGATTTTGCACTAACAGTAACTCTTTATTCAGGCTTGTCTATGGAAGAGAAGCAATCTTGCCCATGTCACTTGAGTTGCCAACATTGGAACTCATGAAGCAGTTTAGAGTTGCTAGAGTTTGGGCCCATGGAGGTAAGATATGTAGAGTTGATGGAGCTTCAAGAGATCAGATATCAGGCATCCCAAGCAATGGAGAAGGATCAAGCTTTGATCAAGAAGACCTTTGATAGGAAGGCCAAGAGTAGATCTTTCCAAGTTGGAGATCTAGTGTTAAAATGGGATGCAGATAGAGAAAAACCGGGAAGGCATTCAAAATTTGATGCCATTTGGAGTGGCCCATACATGGTCAAAAAGTTTAAGGACAATAATGCCTTCCAATTGTCTTCATTGGATGGCGAAGAACTGCAGATTCTAGTCAATGGAATCTATCTAAAGCATTGCTACTAAGGGAAATTCTCCACCTTGTAAATATTAGCTTAGGTTTTCATTCCTCCAAGTGCTTGTGCACATTGTTTTGCTGTAGGTTGTTTTGCTTTCCCTAAGTGCTTTGGCACAGCCTGCTGTTCCTGGGAATGTGTTTACAGGCCTTGCTCCATCAGGTGATTTTCCATGTTCCTCTTTGCAACATTCTAGTCAGTTGGGGTATTAAACAGAGAATCAAGTGACTCCATGCCCAATGGATTGCTTCAGGCAACTGGTAACTTCATCCAGCAGGTAGATGACCCCTCTGAGTCACCAAAATTGTTATCCCAAATGTGCCCCTTGCTCATTTTGTGGTAACTCCTTTACATCTTTCCTTCTCTTGTGCCTCAGTCAGAATATTTTGTTTTCCAGGAACTCAAAACCTTCTGGAAATGGCACCATTGGATAGATCTCTTTTTTAGCTTTCCAGAAAGGTAAATTTTTCCTCCTAACTCCACGTATTTTTCAAGTTATGGCTCAGCGGAGTTTTGGTGGGAAATTTTTCCCTAGAAGGCCTGCAGCCAATCAGGAGCTGCCACGTGTCCAAGGGCGAAAAAACACTAAGTGACCTGAAGGAAAAAATGGTCAGGAAGGGCCCGCACCTAATCAAAACATGCCATGTGGCATCTAGAGTGGTGGAGCGCAGGGAAAATTTGAAAAATGTTCCAAAGACCAAAGAGGTAAAATTTGAAATTTTTTCCTGCCGATCCATTTTGGACCTGTTTTTGCCCTAAATCTTCAAATGGCCATAACTTTCAATCCAGAGCTCAAATTTTCACGTTCTTTATATAAATGGAAATATGGTAAAATTCTCTACATGATTATAGGGTTAATTTTACATTTTGGTTAAGTTTGGAGGGAGAAAATCAAAAAACACTTCTGGTACGTGCCCATGGACAGAACTGACGTTTCAACAACCAATTTTAATGCAAAATGGGTCACATTCTTCTCCAGCATGGTCAAAAATGTTAGGGCATGGGTTTGTAAGGACCTCCATGCTATTTTTAATGCATTTTGGTCAATGGTGAATGGCTCCCACGTTTTTTCACGTTTTCTCTCTCCTGGGCTTGACCCATGCACTGTAAAAGCCAAATTTGGCTCATTTTTCAAAGGTTGAACACCTTTTTGCATAGCAAGCTTCTATTTTCACCTTCAACAAGTGATTTTGGAAGTATCAGACCTTCCAGGGATTGTAACAGGTTTTTCTACCTCTTTGGTGTTGGAATACAAGGATTTTGATGTTGAAAATCACAATGCAGGCTCTATGAATGCTTTCAGTCCTTTGTATGTGTTTTTTGCTTCATTTCAAACCCTTGATTATAGCTTATCAACCTGTGCATGATGTTTTATGTTGCAATTTCTGATTTTTGTCAATTTGCATGAACAAGAATTGCTCACCACTCCTTTGGTGTATCACCCTTATCAGTTTAGTTTCAATTTTTGCATTTCTTATCCCTGTCTCCTTGCAAATTAGGATAAAATTAGGATCTGAACCTCTGCAGTTGTGAAAATATAGATCTAATTAGAGGAATTTGAGGAACCAGCCTCTAATCTAGAGATTCCTCTCTCATCTTGCAAGTCCCACACTTGGAGAGAGGTTTCAATGTTGTGCAATCACACTGGATGCCTGAAACATCAACTTAGAAACCTGATTTACATCCAGGGTGCTGCTGATTTGCAACAAGAGATTCCAATCCAAATACGTCCTCTGACTCTTCTGAGGATTCAGATCCAAAATACTATTTGGATTCATCTAATTTGACTCCTAAGTCATCTAATGTGACTCTTCTGTCGCGGTCCTCCCTTTCTTCGCAGGACCCCTTTTATCAGTCACCCCAACAACATCTTCTTCCTTTGAAGATACATGCGATTCCAAATCCCTCCAATCAGAAGTATAATAGCAATTCTTGAGTCGCGGGTCCTCTCTTTCTTCACAGGATCATTTTCATCATTCATCTAATGCGATGCTTGAATCACAGTCCTCCCCTTCTTTGCAGGACCTTCTTCATAAATCACCCCCATGGAATCTTCTTTCTTTGAAGATTCGTGTGACTCAAAGTCCTTCAAAACAAACATCTGACTTGACCCATGCATCACAATCTATAGACTTTGGAATTAATCCTACTATTTTACATACGGCATACCATTGTATAGGTAGGTCCACACCACCTTCTTCTATTCCTGAGAGATCTAGCTACACATATTCTTCATCTCTCATCTCATCTTCTTCCATCAATCATCATCAAACATCTTCTAATTCTTCCACACCAAGTGAACCTCTTTCTTCCAATCAACCCCTGATGGTTGATCAAAAAATCATACCTATTAACCTCTTTCAAAATGAAGAAACAATCAGGGCATTTATAGGGGCACATGAAGATATTCCTTTAGAAGATTACGAGAAAGGATTCTCTTTACACTTCAATGCATCTGCATATTGTGAGGAAAGGGTTGATTCCTTTTATCAAGAAATGGAGGAAGAGCCTCAGGTCATGCAACTTGACCCTCCTCTTATTCTTCCATCTTCACATTCTTCATTATGTGATGAAACTCCTTGGTCTTGCATAAATCCATGGCCTATCTTCTCATCACCCAATAACTCTTTGTCTGTCATAATTCCTCAATCACAATCTCTTATGGGGTCAATGCCAAGTAGACCTTCATCTTCATCTAGGTGTGGGTCACATTCTAATATCCCTCCCTCTGTTATTTGTGGGACATTTTCGAGTAGCCCACTATCTTCTATTCTTGGGGCATGTCCAACTAGCCCCTTTTCTTCTAGGTATGGATCACCCCTAGGTAGTCCATCATATTCTATTCTTGGGCCACATCCTAGTAGCCCATTATCTTATATCTATGGGTCATGTCCTAGTAGCCCTTCTTCTTCTATTCTTAGGCCACATCCTAGTAGCCCTTCATCTTCTATTTATGGGTCATGTCCTAGTAGCCTTTCTTCTTCTATTCTTGGGCCACATCCTAGTAGCCTTTCACCTTCTATCTGTGGCTCACCTCCTGGTAGCCCATCCTCTTCAATTCTTGGACTGTATCCTTTTCATCTATCACATATTTCTTCTATCAATGGTTGTGGCAAGCCCACTACCATTTCTATTGTTCCTATCATCAATCATAAATGTTTGCATTCTTCTCCTTCTCAAGCTCAGAAAATTCAAGCGTCAGCTTATAAGAAACCCAAACAAGTTCATTATCAAGATCAGGTCAAAACTTCGAAGAGCTCAAAATCTCCCAACAACTGGAACAATCTCAAAGTTATAAATCAAGCACGATTCAAGAACACACATCAACATAACCATCAAGTATGGCAGAAAGTACATAAACCTTTGGATAGGTAACTCAAGCTCCCACATACAAAATCCATGTTTCAGGATAAATCACAGTCCTTTGTTGAGTGTGAACTCACCACGATCATCGAGATTGGGGAAAACATGACTCTTGATAAACAAACACGCTTAGTCTCCCTTATCAAGGAAGTCGCAAACATCGTTGTTGGATCCTATCACACAGAGTGACTTTGTTAGTAACAACGGTTAAATATATATATATATATATATATATATATATATATATATATATCAAATATCTTAAAAAATTAAAAAAAACAACAGAAATCAAAGGTACAAAGATCAAACATTGCAATCAGGTGTTGTGTACACATGGATATTTCTTTCTTCCCTTCCTTGTTATTCTTCTGCAAGTCTTCCTACCATTTTCATCCCTTCAGTGATATATTGGTTAGATTATTTGTATGCATTTTGCAACATTTATCTCTATGGTATCTGTTTACCCCTGGTCTTTTATCACCTTGGTAAATTAAAGAACGACTGACCTCATGGAGATCCTATCACATTCAAATATCTAATAAACTTGTTGCGAAGAAATTTTGGACATTTTTGTCGACACTAGCCAATGTCATCATCACAATCACTTCCACCTCCTTCCATCAAGCCATCAGTGGTTCTTAACCCCTTGTTAAACAAGAGAGCTGAAATAAGTTTTCAGAAAGAAAAAGAATCAAACAAAACTCAAAAGCTAAAAGCTACAAATCAAAAGAAAATTAATATATAACTCTCTCTTGGGGTATTTTCAATAATCTCTATTGGGGCTATGGATGCCTGACTGGCAGTAGAGCAATGTTGTGATTAGAATCAAATACATCTCCGTTAGGGCTATGGACGCTTGGCTGGCAGCGGAGTAATGTACGGCTATCCTTTCACCCTCCATTCACAAAATCACTTATCAAAACAAATCATTCCTACACATTGGCTAGGGTCTCTTCACTTGTTGTCTATTAAATCTTCACTTCAAGAGGTAATAAAATCCACGTGCACAGATTGGATCTCTATGAGTAAACATGATTAGTATGTTACCAAGTGTCTTTTTTGGACCTTGTTCAGACTCTTACTCTAGTCCATATCTCGTCTCACGATTTATGCCTTTGGCTAATCACTTCTTCATCGTGAGGCTTCTAAGCTACATTCATATCATTCACATCATTTTTCTACTTTGTTCATAACATCCATGTGTATAAGATTACTTATTTTCCATGTTTGTGGAAACCTTTGTCCCCTTCCAAAAAAAACAATCTTCTCCTTTCTTTCTATCATGTGCTTTTAGGCCAACTTACGCTGGGGGCATCCTTGCCTCTTCCCAGCACTTCATGGGTTTGCGTTCACCATCATGTTGAACCTATCCATAATGGCCTTGGGTCCCATTTCTACCTATGAACATTTTACCTTTGAATACTCCCACCTAATTGTTGGGGAATTTTTGCATCTTCACCTTTCTGGTACACACGTGGCCTTATGCCCTTGTACATCCCATCTATCACTAGGGGCATCCACGCTTCCTTATATTCCTGTACATAGTTTCATAACACTTTCAAAAGAAACCAAAACATTCAAATATGTTTCAGAAAACTTCTAAAAATTGAAAATCATCCTACAAAACGTCACTCTTTGGTTCTCACTTGTTCATGTGTGTGACTTGCGGATCATCTTGATATACCTCCATCAACAAAATATAGGCTGCTTACTTCATCCATACTCTGGGGTATAACGAGTTTCCTGGTACTATTTTGTAGTGCACATTGCTTTTCCATCAGACCCAAGTGTCCTCCGTTATTCCTCTCGTATGTATCCTTGCTTGGGGCACCATCATCAACCCTTGTTGTTAATTTGCATAGGTCGTAACTAAAGCTTGATCATAAAAACATTATATTATGTTTCTCTGTTTGTTTAGGTTGTTTACTTTCTCGTATTGCATTACATTTTGTATGTTGCATGGAGTTAGGCATCTTTCACTTTCTCATATTGCATTACATTTTTTATGTTACATGGAGTTAGGCATCTTTCACTTTCTCGTATTGCATTGCATTTTGTATGTTGCATGGAGTTGGTGTTTTCAGCAATGGACAATTGTTCGTAGTATGGCTTTTCATGTCATTCTACCTTTGTCGTATGATTATATTTTTCATAAGGACTGATGATGTAGTTCATATGGTAATATGATGACATCAAATTTGTTCCAAACAAATAAGTGGCTAGAGGTTAATCTCTTCTCTCCTCTCATCCATATTTCTTCTACACCACTTCTCTTTCACCCCTAATTCTCCCTCTCCTTGGGGAATCCTGCCTCATCCCCATTCTTCTGCCTACTTCTCATATTTTTCGATCGCTGATCGGCTTCCTTCATCACCCCATTGAAACTCGAGGGGGCATCTCTCCCTCCTACTAATTTTTCTTCTATCCCTTCAAAATATTTTTTTTCTACTATCTTTGAAGTGGCATCACTTACGCCACCCCAAAGAAGGGCAAATGTAGACACCTATAATTACACCCAAGAAATTTAAATACTTAAATTACGCTAATTATCCCCTTTCTCGCAAATCAATGACATATCGTCAAAAGCACTCATTTTCCCTCATATCATCATTAATTAATTACACTAAGCTAATTAATTAAGTTTCCTATCCAACAAGTACCCTAATTAACGACCTTCCGTTAATAAATCACCCCTTCTACCTAGACTAATTAATTATTAATAATTAATTAGTTTTCCCTTCCATTTAACCAATAAATCAATATTTAATTGATTTAATCCCCTTTTAATAGCCTAAATCGTACTAGTATTCCTCTAATTATCTTCTATAAGCTTACATCTACCTATTAGTTAATCACCTTTGATAAATTAAAACACCCCCCAACTCCCATGACTTGCTAAACATGTATTAAACTCTTCTAAAGTAAGGTTACCTTTAATAAAGCAACCTTTTCCATTCCTAATCATGTTTTACCTTTACCCCACATTCATGAGAATGTGTTGAATCCTTTATCCTTTGGGCTATATAAAGAGCCCTCCACCTACCTTTTTACTGACACCTAAACTCCTTAGAGAGCAAATGAAAAACATATAGCAAAGAGATTAAGAACTTGCATCTTTCCCTTATAAGAGTTCATCATCTTGAAGAGTTAAGCCTCTGTCTTAAAGTGCTTGGGTCATATGGGAGGTGTCAAAAGGGTCATGTAGCCCAACTTTGATTAGCCCCCATTCCTATGTTCTTGGAACATTAAGGAAAACTATTTTGATAGCCATGGAGCTTACTTAGGTCCATTCATTTATTTGTTGTTAGAGAATAGAGGAGTTTAGATATTTAGCATTGTTAGTTTCAAAGTTTGTATTGATGAATGCTAGCATCTAACCCTTTTTTAATTTTTATCATGATGGTGTTTATGCTTTGTTTTAGCTAAATTGTAGAACTATTTTAGGTGTTAGTTCTTGCTTCATTTTATTTAGCATTAAGAAAAGTATACATGCACACATTATGGACCTAATCTTCTCACTGTTAATGCTCCCTCTAAAAAACACTCATGATATTGGTCTTCATATAGACTATAGACAACTTCACCTTATTTTCTTTGAGACATATAGCTCCAACTAAATGTATATACCACTTCATGTTGACTTCAAATTTGTTATAGTCCTCATTCTGAGCATGTATATCTAAATTTCATGTTTGCAAAAATTTACCTTTTATATTGACCTTCTTGTCTCACCTTGACACATGTTTATGGAGGCCAAAATTGGTTCTTCATTATTCACAACTTACTCTGACCTATGCACAACTTCTTGGGTGCTTAATACTTGTACCATCATAAACTTAGGGGAAAAAGTTCCTTATAGCTGATCAAACTGAACACACCTCTTTTGCATTCCTTGATAATAAGCACCTAATATTTGCAACTTCAATATGCTTTACCCAAAATAGCACTAAGTACTCATATAACCACATATTTTTCAAGCATCATGATAGGAATAGGAAATCATACAATCACAACATACCATGTTCATTTTCTCAGACTACCTTAATAACATAACTATGCCCCCCTGTGATATGCACTCATAAACCTCTTTCATGAAAATTTCTTTCATATTTGATCATTGTATTTTCACTGGATGTCATGCCACTGCATCGATGTCTTGAATCTAATTATCCCTATGATTACTATGATCATATACAAAATAAAAATACTTTTTTCAACTTTCTTGACACCTTTTCATTTACATCTCTTTTTGCAAAAGAAAACATTAATCTCTTAAATCCATCATACTATTATTCAAGGCTTAAAACTAGTTCATCACAATCAGTAGAATCCCCTTTAGATTATGTAACATGATACAATACCATTTTCCTTGCATCTTTATTCATCTTCTCAATCTTTTCATATTGTAATACTCAGAGTGCTTAAGGTTACAAGTAATTATTTCGTCAATCCTGCTATCAACCTTCATAATTCCATAAAACTCCTTCAAATTTTCCTCTAGAGATTTTTAATCGATAACTTTGATTTTTTCTTTTAAGAACATTTCTCTTCACATCTATTCCATATCATAAAGCACAAACCACTAATACTCCTTTATTCATTTTGTTGAGACAAAATTTCAAGTTTTGAACAATCATACAAGGAACAACTATTTCCATCTTGATGTCTTCTTCTCATACCATAACTCCTTAGAATATGCAAACAATCATGTGCCAAAACACCTTCTCAGATTTTTATTTTCATTTCAAAGTAGTCACAAACCCATATAATACTATATAACTCATGCATCTTGATGCAACATAGAATTCACAAGATAATACCCTAGTCGCGCTAGCACATCACTCAACCTAGATTGAACGCTCACCCGAAGCGTGCAAAGGTACCAAGTCCCTCTTTAGGTTTTTTGTAACTGGATGTTAACATGATGAAGGAAGAAACATATAGATTCATAACTAATCCATCATTCTATATTGTATGCTACCCACATATCTATGAAAGAAAAAGCTTAAAAAGTAATCATCATTGAGTTAATAACATGCACTACTCAATTACACATAATGATACTTAGATTCAGCTAATATCTTCCATTTATTAATAAAGATAGAAGATCCTTGTAGTACTATCAATCTTATATCAAGGTGTGTATGGATTTGATACACACATTCATACATCCAGAATCATACATACACCGCTCTCTGTGATCTCCCTCTATTATGCACCTAACATCATATATATAGGGTGGGGACTTGCCCTTCACCGCTTATCTATTCCAGAAATAGGTCACATGCTATTAATAGCCACATGTCATTTACAATTATGGCCACACATGTAAGTGCACTATATATGGTCCTCTTTCAGTTAACTAAAGTGTCCATTATATTCTTAGCTTGTCTCCATACATAGATGCTTCGAACCACTTCTCCAAATATAGACAGTGCATGGTGCGCACATCTCTACATCGTTGATGTGTTCCGCATGCCATCTTCTAAAAATAAATATTCATGCTCAAAATCAACTAAGTCCCAAAATCTAAACTTACCTTCCACGCGCGGGTCTTTCTTGTCCTTCTGCGCCTTTGATCTTGGCCTTCTATCCCGTGCGGACTCCTTGTGTGATCCTTGACAAGTATTCTTTGATCAACACATCTTGAACTTATAATCAAGCACACACAAGGGACAAATGACTCCCCCTAAACAGATAAAGATCACTTTTTCTCTTCAATCTTGTTTTGGACAACTTCATATTTGACTTATCCTTCTTAGACTTGTCACAGACCTTCTTGATTCTTTTTCATCATATGTGTCAAATAATACTGCATAACATATTGCTCCTTTAACAGAGCATACCTATTATACTCTTGAAATAAACTGAAAATCACCTGACAAGAC
Source organism: Taxus chinensis (assembly GCA_019776745.2). NCBI lineage: Eukaryota > Viridiplantae > Streptophyta > Pinopsida > Cupressales > Taxaceae > Taxus > Taxus chinensis. Next base: position 590,304,149 of record CM034156.1, read on the forward strand.
TCCTGAACAAGAGTAGACAATCTTGATAACCGACCAGCTCCCCCTATAATAAACAATATTTCATAGCTACTTGGGGCCACTTTGGAAACTTAAAATATGATTTTCATACTTCATTTATCCTTCAAAAATCTATTACAACCTTCTTATCACCTTGAACGCTCGAACTTATTTTTATAGCAATACCATATCTTAAGTGCTTAATATTCTTATCTACTCAAGTATGAATAAACATCAAATAGATCCTTTTCTTGACTTAGATCATATAGATTACACCAAAACTTCTATGGTCCTCATGACCTCAAAACATACTCCATTTTACAACTATTATCTTTCACTTATTTTTAAGGCTCACATATGCAAACTACTAACAATCAAAGACTCCTTCTCATAGCTTGGATATTATAATCAAGACTTGATAAATTGATCAGGAAAAAACTAGACATACATTGACAAGACTGGATAAATATAACTTCAAACAACTTCTAAGAGCACTTAATCCATACCTTGTACCTTTATGAACCAAAACAAAACACACACATACTTCCTTTAGCTGATGAATGTCTTCAAGAATCCTAGTGAAGACAATTCAACCTTATTTAGGGCACTAGAATAGTATGCAGTCATCAAATAAGCCCAGAGACTCCACATATTCCTTCCTTCTTGACTTCTTGGATGACCTTTGGACATGATAACATCTTAATTATTTTCTACTTTTACTTATTGGATACTTGTCAAGCACGAGTGGTGTACTTCAATCATAGATTCATTCTCAATTAGGTATAATAATCCCTTTTTGCTTGTATCATAATTAGGACTGACAGTCCTGATTTCCTCCTTCTTGACTCTGTCAACAATATATGTCATCTTGGTTGAGCTTGATTCTCCTTTGACTAGTTTTTATGTTTTTGATTCTTTATCCTTTACACCATCTACACACTCGACTTTATAATAATGCTTTGGCTCCTCATATATTAGATTCTTCTTATCAGAATTGGATTAAATCTTTTAAATATAATTTTCCTGATATGTATCTTTTACATCCTTTATACTACTTAGTTTATCATCTTCTTTATTTATATGTTCAAATTTCAAGATGGCAAGATGATCTTAACTTTTTTCAATCCTTCTTTATCTAAGATAGGTAACCACACTTTATTATCCTCATGCTTAGGATTGATATTCTTGTTGAACATTCTTCTATATTTCCTTGTAAGAGCTTGATACCAAATATTATTCTTTGGAGATTCATTTTGATAGAAAAATATAGAAATATGACCATGTTTATAAAAATTATAGCAAAAAATAGTATCCTTTCTCTTTAACTGATATAAAATGAGATGACAACTACAGTTTGTTGCCTTATGACCATATTCCCAAGATGAATAACACTAACCATTGAAAGAACCTTCATAATTCCATGATTACTCACTCCTTGAGGACCTTTTCTTATAATATCTATCTCTTTGAACAAATCCTTGACAAGCATACCAATAACCATTGAATGTAGAATCATACCTTATTGTATTGGGTTGTCTAACATGGTTAGACCTTTTTGAAGTTTTCTTCTTGGTATCCTTCACATCTGCTTGAGTACTTAGTCCAACCTTGTTATCTTCACAGTTATCCATACATTATCCTTTAAAGCCTAATCATGTCTTGTCACTAGAAGCCCTTTGATTTTTCAACATATCATTGAAGGCCTCAAATATTTTCTCCAACCTCTCATAGGTCTTCAACCTACCATCTTCTTGTTCTAATTCTGAATTTAAGGATCTTAACTCATCTTTATACCTGAGGTAAAATTAATATTTGACCTTTAGGGTTTCTTTCACACTCTTAACTTGATATTCCAGCTCTTTGATAGCTTGAACATGCTCAACCACCATACACTTGATTTGATCTTACAATCCATGGATCAAGGACTCTACAATTTCACACTTCTTTCTAAAACTCACCAATGAAGTATCAACATCAAATGATTTTCGCATTGTGATTTAAAGATCTCCTCCAAGATGTTAAACTTCCTTCACAAGGACCTCAATCTAATACCAATTATTATAAGCACATATATTGGGGGGAAAAAATTATTAAAAAAAATTCATTTCATTTTCTATATATAACAAAATCATCAAAAATTACCATCCAATATACATAAACAATTATAATCTTATTAGGTATGTAACATCCATTCACAAGTACATAAAAAAAAAGGGACCATATGAAAACAAGATGCAAAGTGGGAAACCCTCAAGGGGAATTAAACCCAATAAAACTTTTGAATATATTAATCAATCCAAAAGACTCATGTGAATATTATAAAGAAAAAAAGATTTGTCTAGTAAAGCACACACTTGCATAAGGATCACCCACCCCTATTTAGTATAACATGCAATATACAAGGAGGCTATAACCCCCTAAGATGATAAATCATGCACTCAACCACTTGATGATGATGACCACTTAAGTATCATTTCTCCTACGATATATTATGATCACAATTTCAGATCCTCTCACTCAAAACCATTCTTAATTACACCTTCTCCTTCTTCTCTTAAATATACTCCCTCATTTGTTGATTAGGTCTTATGACCTTGATAATTTTCTCCTCTAGTCTTCTCAAGTCTCCATGAATATTCTGATCTCTTCACTTTACCCCTCTATACTCTTCTTTCACTTCCTCTATCTCTCTCAAATCTTCCTCATCTAAAAAAACCTAAATGAGTCATTACAACTCACTTATATAAATAAATCATCATAACATCAACAATAGGTTTGCCAAGACCATTAAAGTTGGTCCTGATAACATGAAAATTGTTGGTGTATATGAATTTTTTTTCTTCATTCGGTGTCTTGTCAACTATAGATGGTTAGTCATATTACTTAGTGAGGTCATATGTCATTATTGTTAGTTAGGGTTGTGTCCATTTGGTATGCATAGGAATTACACAACACTGCTATATGTACCTCTTATTTTTTATCTATGACCATGGTAGACCCGGTGTCTTTTTCTACTTGATTCTCATTTTTTTATTCAATCTCTTTCTCACTACGTAGAGAGTTCATGACAACATTGGAAGTGCAACCTTTTAGATGTGCAAAAGGTTCCGTATTGTTCCTCATAGAACAATCTGATATGGTATCAGAGCTATTATTTGGTAAACGTGTACTCGTTTGAATTTGGTTGTTGTCTACTTATTTTTTGGGTTTTCGTGCTTCTCATGCAAGTTTTCAATTATCTTGTGGAATCTCCTTAATAGGTTTAATAATATCATATTTTGGATTTTTGCTACTTTTCTAGTTGTGCATGTGTAGGTTACAGCTGCTTTCCAGCCAGATCTAGCTAGTTGCAGCTAATTTTGGAGGAATAGATAAACTCAAAGGTAGGTTTTGAATCTGGTTTTATCACTATTTTAAAAATAAAATTTAATTTTTTAGATTTTTTTTGTTTTGGATTTGGATTTTCCTTCTTTGGTTTACATTTTTTTTAGTTTTTTCCCTCTGTTCTACCTCTTCTCACTGCCAGCTCTGTCGAGCTCCTACAGAGCTTGGCAAGTTCCTTTACGAGTTGATCCTCTGTGATGAGTTGGTATTTGTTTACATTCCGGTTGTTTCCACTCTGAGTAAGTTGAGATCTATTGTGGATCTTTCTGGCTTTGTTTTTCCTTAGAAGAGTTTTGTTAGTGGGTTAGGTTTCCTATGATTTGGTAATTTTCTTGCCTCTGGTTTAACCAACATGTTGCTTCCCTCTAGCTCATTTTACCCTATTTTGGTGTTACCTTGCATCAAGTGAGATGAACTACTTGCATGTCATTTTTTTCATTGTATGTTGTCTTTTTTTACATTGGTTAGAGTTGTTTGACTGTTGCATCCCCGTGTGAGCTATGTTGCTTTAGGATTGAGTTTTTTTACCTCTTTTTTACATCATTGTATCTTGCATTTGGGATGATCTATCCTTGCAAGAGATGTTTAGCTTTGTCAAGTCACATTCCCATGCATATGATGATTTGAGTCATCCGAGAAACTTTGGGTGCTTACGTTGTTGGTTTTTCCTTGGCCTCCTCTCTTCTCTTCTTGGCATTTTAATGCAAAGAGAATAAAAAAATGCAGACATTCAACTAGTAAAGTATGTTTCATATAACAACATCACCTTCTCTCCACAAATGAGGATCATATGAAAAACACTAGAATGTCTTAGACTTGCAAATATGAGTTATTTCAAACAATGGTTTCTTACCAAACTCATAATTTATTTGTCATTAATATCTCCTTATAGGGATTTACAATCAAAAAATGCTTCAAAATCAACTTGAAAACCCATCTTAAAACTCTACCTTCCAAATTTCATAGGATAACTATTCAAAACGTGAGAGATACATTCATTTTACCAGGCATACATTCTATGAAATATATTGTGTACAACCTCAATACAAATATAAAAATGTGATATAACTCAACAAATATTGATAATTAAGAAAAATGGTTCAAAACCCATCTGAAAAATATTTTCATATTCTTGTGGTAAAACTTTAAAGTGATTTTGATTTAAAATGAGAACGTTATGCTAACTGGTTTGGGATAGGTTACATACACAGACATAGCCTATCAAAATAAGGTGTTGAATTCCTCATACCAAATTGAATCAAACACATACTAGTCTCATTAGCCATTCCATAGTTATATTCTTCATGAATTGAAAGTAAAAATACCTTAGTCTTGATGTCAACTCAGAAAAGACACTTGAAAAGGTAGAATAGTCACACAACCAGAGATATGTATATATTTTACTAAAATATTCATACAAAAAATTGCTCAACCAGTATTCTCCTCTTCCTCTCCATGAGGAATGCTCCAAAAATAGACTAACCCCTTCCTAAATTCAAATTCCCATAGATGCAACAACTACCCCCAATGTAATTGACCTCCTAAGATTCACATTATGATTGGCCTCTCTACTGATTCTTCAATTTCCCTTTATGAGGCTTTATAACTACCCTTACACATTATTCCAAGCATCCTAACGATGCAAAAACATAAAAATACTCAACACACAACATAGAAATTAATTAGACACTCATAAAACCTTAATAAAATCCTACCACACTCAAAAAATCCTTACAAGTCCATATGCCTTGAATTACATACATTTGAATTTTAAAATATCTCTTTTGGAGGGAAATCACAAAAGAGGAACAATTCACAATTCCTACCTCCACTACTAACTTAAAATGCCTCATATGACCCCAAGAACAATGAATTGTGAAATTGAACGTCTCTTCATGGATGCTCCTGCATCACGTGTGGTGATATATTCATTGGCTGCATCTTTTTGTATGCCCTACAACCTCCCTGTTCATAGTGGCTTGGTCATTTTTTTGAGTGAAACCCCTTCAAAGTCGTTCAACAGCTCTCCTTACCTACTGCTAACTCGCGCTCCCACTATTGTTGCAAACCCCTCGACTAGGTCACATAAATTTTAACCTCCTCGAGCCACACCTCTCTCTCAATCGATCCCTCATGTCTTTTCCCTCACATCCCTCACCGGGATTTTGACCGATCCTTCTCTAGGCCATACCCAAATCTCCTGCTATTTTAATATACTCGAGCATGTTAAAATTTATGTGGGTTTACTTTTTATGTGGTCTTAATGTTATTTAAATTAAGTGGGTTCTTATTAATATATGGTCAGGTTTATTTTTATAAACTGGGGTGGTTATTTAAGTGGTAAGGTTAATTGTTAGGTCTTAATTATTATTAGGATCTTATATATATAAAGTAATGAGTTTATTTAAATTAAATTAGTAATGATTAATTTTAATTTAATATTTTATTCATCTTTCATTATTACTTCATTTATCGTTCAAAGTAACGTTAGTATATTTCAATTGTCACTTTTAAAAAAACCTTTTAATATTCAAATTAGACTAATTGGGCAAACTAAAAGTGCCTTTTCTAGCATTACTAGACATTTTTTCTACAGATCATTTACTGGAGTGTGTAGTGTCTCTCTTAGAATTTTTTATACCATGTGGGAGCCCTTGCTATGTCCTAGAAGTATTTTAGACTCATTTTTTAGCCTTTTCTTTGCTTTGTAATCACTTTTCTTTGCTTGTAGTTTAGTGAGCATGTCCGCCACAACCTTACAGCAAGAGAGCCTCCTTCTCTTTTTTCTTGATTTTTTGTTTGTTTACTCATTTCATTGCACAATAATGAGCATATTTTGGTCTCCATGCTTGTGTGATATTTCACTAATAACAAGGTGAGTGACCAATCATCTCACGTCACACAAACACTTGGGTGTAATCGACGCACTACCTATAAAGTGTCACATTCATGGGAGTGTTCATTTTGTGTGGTTCATTTATTTCCACTATTTTCTTTTCTCACTTTTATCTGCTATGGATCTTAATATTGTTCTTTTTCTTACCCCATTTAACTATCACAACTGGAAACATGTCATATCTCTCGCTTTGCGAAAAACAAAAACTTTATCGGATAACTATGGGATTACAAAATGAACTTAAAGAAGATGTAGAAAAATAAAATTGGTTTGAAAAATGTGATGAATCCTTTGTCCTTTTGTGTCTTTTTGTATCACCAGAACTACACTTTCATATTAATATAGCTAAATCACCTAATGGAGTTTGGGATGCCTTAGAAACAATTATGGGAAACATGATGAAATGAAAGGGCATGAGCTAGAAAATGAGTTTATTAGTCTCAGCCCTAGCACTTTTGACACCTTCCATGAATTTTTCACTAAACGCAAATCTCTATGATTGTAACTAATTTTTTTGGAATTTGACAGGGACTCACAACTGATACTTTCCATCCTTGAAAAACTTGGTTCTGACTATTTTGTTTTTGTGTCAACCTTCCATGCTATAAAAAAAACACTTGATGCAAATTACACTATTCCCTCCTTTGATGATTTTTTTTCTAATTTGACTAGAGAGCAAGAGAAACTAATTTAGATGGGTGTTTTTAGATCTACAAAATCCCATACTCTCATTTCTGGTCAAGAAAAACTAAGGGTTTCAAAAGAGATGAAGTAGAAGAATAACGATCATGAGAATAAAAAGGACCAATCCACCAACAAATCACACTTTTATACTTCCTCTTCTAGTTCTAAATCCCCTAAAGAATGGATTAAATATGGGTACTACAATGGTAGGCATGAAGAATAATATTAAGCTCCTCATGAGTCTTCTTAAGAAGAACAACATAGGAGTTATCGATTCTTCCAAGCCATCTTCATCATCAACTCACAAAAGTTCTAAGGAAAAAGACAATGGAGAGGGGAAATCAAAGAAAAAGAGAAATAATAAATTAAGGAAAAAACAAACGCAAGATCTTTAGTTGGAACTTCCACCTCACATTTGGAGCATTGTTCCTTGGATAGGAACAATACCTTGTCACTTCAGGGATTTTTTTTTCTTCACTTGATACAGGGTGGTCTTCGACAAGTTCTTTGTATTGGGAAGATAGATAGTGTTTCTTCATCTCTTCTCTTCTTTTAAAAATATTACAGTTTGTACATGAGTACCTTATTAGGCCTTTAGTTTTTGGGGCTCATTTGATGCATCTTTTCTTAGGTTTTTTAGGGAGTCATTTTCTCTTGTAAGTGGATTTTTTTCCCCTTACGGGTTTTCCTCCATTACGTGAGATCTTTATCGTACATGGGTACCTCATCATGCCTACTTTTCAGGACCCATTTCCCTTCTCCTCTTCTTTTTTTCCAAAAACATTTTTGTTTATACATGGGTACCTTAGCAAGATTAGTTATCAGGCCCCATTGACACATCTCTCTTAGTTTTCTAGGGGATTTCTCTTTATGTTATAACTTTCCATTACCTCTACCTCAACTTAAATCAAGATTGGTTGTTGGTTTATATGACTTGTTTCGTCATCAGTCAACGCCCTGTCCACCATAGATGGTTAGTCATCTCACTCAGTGAGGTCCTAAGTCATTAGGGTTAGTTAGGGTTGTGTCAACGTGTCATGCACATGAGTTACACAACACTCCTATATGTACCTCTTATTTTTGATATATGAGCATGCCAAACCCTGTTTCTTTTTTTACTTTATTCTCATTTTTGAGATTCAATGTCTTGCTTACTATATGGATAATTCACGACACCTTTGGATGTGCAACCTTTTTCAATGTGTATGGGGTTTTATTGATCCTCATAGAATAATTTGATAAAAAATACTCTACTAAATCATATAAAATCACTTGAATAAACCCATTATGTCAGCAAGATCCTAGACAACACAAAAAAAATAACACTTCTCCTAATGTACAAAATAAGGTCTTCTAGCTCCAACTAATGGAATCTGAAATTATAAGGAAAATTGAATTTTCACCAAGGCTCCTCCAGCTCCAAAAAATTCAGGAACATTCTCTAGAAACTATCAATAATAAAAATAAGATCTGCACTAACTATCAACACCATGAAACACACTAAGAAGAAAACAACTCCATCAAGGTCTTAAGCACCTCAAAAATATCCCTCAGAAAGCGAGTGAGTTGGTATATCAAAACTCATCATCATGACACAAATGAATCATAAAAAGGAAGTTATTGATGTTAGATAACTCCTGAAACTCATTAGAACCATCATCTCTAGACATAAGGTGCCGAAAAATATCCTTCTCTAACACTTCTCAAACCGGTAATTAGATCTCAAAACTAGGTCTTCAAAATCAAGATGGTTCACACATTTAAAATATTCATCAAGGAAAAATTATCATGTGGATGGAAATATATCCATGTCAACTGCCTGAAACAAATCACTTTAACCTCAAAAATAGGACATAAGGTACTCAAAGAAACCAATCTTTGAAATTGTTCAATCGTACCTCAAGGACTCAAGAACCATTCTTGAGGAATCAAGGTCCAATCTACTGCAAGCCAACTTCCAGAATCATTCACCACCTAGAGCACATCAAATAATCTGAATTAGTTTTTTAAGTTAGTGGACAACACATTAATGGTGGAATTTAAAGTGTTATAGAAATACATTCATAATAATATAGCTGAAATTGTAAAAACGATTACTTGTGTTGCGAAAATAAAACTTTAATTGTAAAAGTAAAATAACATTATTAAATATGTAGTCAAAGTTGGAAAACTCTATAGGAGAGATGTATGTAGAATATATTTGCTAACAAGAATGGATGCAGAATGGGAAAACATTATAGGAGAGATCTATGCCTTGTCATTCTATGCCACTGAATATTTACACAAATAGGAAAACTTTGTATATGAGAGATATATACCTCCAAACTTGAAAACTTGTAACTTGAAACTTTTGTATATAAAATCTTTTAGCTTTCAAATTTGTGTCTTCATTCAATTCAATCTTATTTATAGTGAAACAAAGTAGACGATGAAAGATTCAAAATGGAAGTCAAAAGGTCATAAAATGAAAGGCTCCAAATGGAATATGATATGTCATTATTCATGGATATTTCATCCATCCATGTTTGGAGTGAATTAGAATAGGCAAAAGATGAAAAAATTTAAATATCATATTATTATTTTTAAGTGCTCTTTGTTAGGGTCATATCTTATAGCTCGTTGACTTGATTTGCAAACCATTTGATCCATTGAGAAAATAAGAGAGTGAAATTAAAAATATAATCTATGAAAATATAGTATGGTATCATCATATAATCTGAATCCCATGAATTATTTGAAGACCATTAAGAATTCCAAATACCAAATCTATCTAAAATTAGATTTCAAGGCTTTCTAAATTTTTTTTTTATAAAACCCTTCTCTGACTAGTGACATGGATCAATATTTATTTGATAGCTCATTTAGATCATGCACCCTTCTTTGAGAAGCAATGGGCCCTGTTGATTTTAGGATTGACCTCTGATGCACATTAGATGTTCTGAGTGTTGAAGTGATCCCATTCTAGTTAAGTGGGGTAACCCACCAAAAAATCCTATTTATTAGTTTGAGAGACCTATGTGTAGGCATATTAGTAAAAAAATATGTAGAACTATGATGGTTGCACATCCCAAAAATATCACAAGGATGTAGATTCCAAAAACGAGTAGAATCATGACTTGTTCTTCCACAATGATGTGATGAATCAAATACCTTCCATATGCATGAATTTGATTTTCACACCTATTTAAAGAAAAATATTTTGGTTGCATTCTTTCTTTGATGAATGTGGGACCCATGGTGGGTTAATTTGATTCCCTAGTGTACCCAAGACCAAAAATTTTAGGTCTCTTTTCTGCTTTGAGAAGTTCTTGGATTCCTTTTCCATCGTTTCCAAGGCCATGAACATCATACCCAATTTTATAAAACAACTTAAAACAAATACCTTTTGTGTTTTTTCAAAACTACCAATCACATAAGGAGAATTATCAGAATGTGTTGAACAAGAAAAACATACCATGCTTTCATCCGTCTTTGGATGTGTATCTGCAACACTTTTGTTCTTTTCTTTCAACTATTCAAATTCACCTTACAGGATGGAAATGTCTTGTTCAAATTTTTCACAAAATAATATTTTTTCTCTAAGTTGATTCTGCAAATTATGTATAACTTCATTGCATCTTCCCTCATCTTTGATCAATCCTTCCATAATGGGGCTTCTAAAATAGGAAATATTTTTATGCATTTTCATCATATTTTCTATGATCATGCTCAAATTAGTTTACAACTGGTGGTTCTATTCCATCAAAATTTGTTTTATGCAAAGATTGACTCATGCTCATTCTATTGTGCTAGAAATGAACCCACATCTTGAATTATGCCCTCTTCTTATATTTTTTTGTTAGTTTTTCCCATTATTTTCAAAACCTACAAAATTATGAAATTTCCGTTTCCACGGTCTAATACCACTGATCTGATTTTTTTTTTGGAATTCAATGGAAAACACATTAATTTTGGATTTTAATGTGCTATGGAAATACATTCATAATAACATAGCTGAAATTGTAAAATCAATGAGTTGTATTGCAGAAATAAAACTGTAACCGTAAAAGTAAACTAACTTTATTAAATATGTATAAAAATTTGGAAAACTCTATAGGAGATATGTATGTCGAATATCATTGGAAATGAGAATGGATGTGGAATGGGAAATTTTTTTAGGAGAGATGTATGCCCTGCAATTATCTACTAATGAAGATGTACACAAATGGGAAAACTCTATATATGAGTGATGTACCAAACTTGAAAAATGGTAACCTGTAACTTTTTTATATAAAATCATTCAACTTTGAAACTTTTATCTTCATTAGAAGCCATCTTATTTATAGTGAAACAATGTCAAAGATGAACTGTTCCAAATGGATGTTGAAAGGTCATCAAATGAAGGGTTTTAAATAGAAACCAAAAGGTCATCAAATAAAGGGTTCCATATGGAATACGAAAGGTCATTCTTCATGGATATGTCATCCATCCACGTTTTGAGTGAATTTTAATGGGAAAAAGATGAAAAACTATGAATATCATATTATTATTTTTAAGTGTTCCTTGTTGGGGTCGTATCTTCTAGCCAATTGACCCGATTTGTGAACCGTTTGATTCATTGGAAAGATAAGAGAGATAAATTAAAAATATTATATTTGAAACTATACTACGGTATCATAATACAATATTAATCCCATCAATTATTTGAATACCCTAAAGAATTCCGAATACCAAATTTGTCAAAACCTGCTGAACATAAATTTTAAGGCTTTCTAAAAATAATTTTTTTATAAACCCTTGTTTGACTGCTGAAATGGATCATTATTTCTATGAGATCTCATTTGGATCATCAATGGAAATATTCTACACCTCTCTAATCATTCACAAGCATACATCACATGGATAAAACTTCACTTACACAGATGTTCCAAACCACCTTCTAAGCAAGCCTAATAGGGCTAATTAGGCCAATAGGGATTAAGCAAGAAACCACCTCATCTGGTCAAACCAATCAGTCAAAAACTTCATACTATGCCTCTACGAACTATCCAAGTCCATAAAAAACTGCTTCAACATTCTTTTGGATCAACACACCTCAAACCACCATAGTTATTTTTATCCCTTCTAGGCCAAAAGTAGTAGGGAAACTTGTGAGGCCCATATCTTCAACTTTCTCAAATTTACCTATATGAAACTTGTCATGGTCATCTATAACAACTCCAAATTTTGCAATAATAATTCACTTTACTTCATGAAACCTCCATCTCATCCCTATAAGACCAAATATCCATAAAATAAGGGTTTTCCTCCAGCTTGTTGAAGTAACTGAAACATGAAACCACCTCAAACAGAAGCCTAGAATAATTATCTTCAACCCTGATGAGTTACTTGATGAGTTACCTATGTGGGTTAAATTATGAGGTGTTCCTATGGAGTTTTGGGAGGAGGAAACATTTAAGGCTATTGCTAATGCGATAGGTTCATTGGTGGTTTTTGATTTGGTTACCAGGGCTCAAACAAGGATAATATATGTTTGATTTTGTGTCAATTTTCCTATTTAGAACTTGCTCCGAAAAGAAATTGAAATAAACTTGAAGTTTGGTGTTTGGAATAAGAAAATTGATTATGAAGTTTCATCTCTTTTCTGTCAGAAATGTTGGAGGATGGGGCATGAGTAGAGACAATATAAGGAAGCTAAGAAAGGCAAAAAACAAGTTTATAATATTTGGGAGAAAAAAGAGAAGGAGATGGAGAAAAAATAGGGTTCCCAAAGAAGAATTTCTTAGGTAAAATTTGATTTCAAAGTGTTGGAAATTGAAGATCCTATTATTCAATAGATTATTCCGGATCATCAACCTATCATTAAGGAAATTACGCTAGATCTAGTTCAGATTGAACTTGAAATTCATGTTCAGATTAATGTGCCAGAGAATTATGAGGAGGTGGGATAGATTAAAAAGGAATTTTATAAAGAGGAGGTAACCATAGAGTTTTCTCAAGAGAAGGATCAGGTTAAAGGAGATGATATGTCAACAAAAGAATAAGTCGATCTTTTAGATTCTAAGGTTGTGCCTTGCTCTCTGAATCTAGAAAATAATGTGTAAGAAAAAAATATTAATTCAAGGAGTGCTCAGAAACAAGACAAATTTAAAGTATATTGCGGGAATCCCTTGGCAAAAAGAGTTAATTTTTCAAATAAGGACAGAAGGGAAAAAACAACAGCTAAAGAAATCGATTCAGATAAATAACACTATATTGAACAGAGCATATCTCCAAATAATATTAAATGAATATCATTTCTTGGAATATATGGGGTTTTAATAACCCAAAGAAACAGAGAATATTGCCAAATTTTAGAAAAAATCATAAGCCTAATATACTGTTGATACAAGAAACCAAGATGAAAAAAAATAATGGATGATATAAAAAATAAGTTGTGGTTTAGTTCAGATATGCAATGTGTAGCTTCTGTGGGTGCCTCTGGAGGAATTTATACATTTTGGCTTCAAAAGGACAAAGAAGGTTTGGCTATTTTTAATTCATCCCATCATCTTGTTATTATGTTCAGAGACAAGGTAAGTGGTTTTTCTTGGATATGCTTTAATATTTATGCTCCCAATTCTTTAAGTGAGAGAAGAAATTTATGGGCAGAAATTATGTAATTTCATTCTCAGTATATGGATCTTGATTGGATTATTGGAGGGGATTTTAACACTCCTTTGAGCCTAGATGATAAGAAAGGGGAATTAAATTTGTTTAGTGATAGTATGGGATATTTTTCTGACTTTATTGTTGATTTTAATTTGATTGATATAGAGTTAAGAGGTGGGAAATAAACTTGGTAAAATAGGAGAATGGGAGATGATCTTATCCAAATTAAGTTGGATATATTTTTAATCAACCCAAGTTGGTTCTCGGCTCTCGGTGGTTTCCTTATGGCTTTACCAAGAATTGGGTCAGACCATAGTCCTATATGCTTTCAATCTAGTAATAGTACAGGAATGACAAGTAGACCTTTTAGATTCTTTAAAATGTGGTTGTTTCATCCTTCCTTAAAAGAGGAGATTCGATTTTGTTGGAGAATTAGTGTTAAAGGTAAAGATATGTTTAAATTGGTGTCTAAGTTGAAAAATGTCAAAGCAAGAATGAAAATATGGAACAAGGAAATTGTTGTTAACATTTTTGCTCCAAAAACTAAAGTCGCTGAGGACCTTAAGAGGATTGAGGAAGTTTTGTAAAGTGGCAGGTATGATCAGGAGATTAGAAACAAAGAAAAATTACTTTGGGTGGAGTATCATAATCTGGAAGAAAAAGAGGAATCATATTGGAAACAAAATTCAAGGTCCTTATGGTTAAAAAAGGGTGATAGGAATACAGTTTTTTTTCATCCAACTGCTTCTATTCATAAACAAAGTAATACAATAATGGAAATTGAGGATAGGGGAGGAGTGAGGTTGAAGAATTAGGCTGTGATTTCAAATGAATTTATAAGATTCTTTAGTGATTTTTTGACTACTGCTAAACATTCTAACCTTGTCAAGGAAATTGCAATCATTGATTTCTTCACACCTATTATCACTCTCCAAGATAATGCTAAGTTGGTAAAAATTCCCTCCCCCTAAGAAATAAAAGAGGATTTTTTTAATTTAGAAGGGGATAAGTCTCCTAGGCTAGATGGTTTCCCTACATTTTTCTTTTAGGAATTTTGGGACATTGTTCATGATGATGTGGAAGAAGTAGTCCAAGAATCTTTCATGACTAGTAAGTTGCTAAAAGAGGTTAATAGAACTTTTATAGCCCTTGTGCCTAAGATTTTAGGTGCTGGTAAAGTTATTGATTTTAGAACAATTAGTCTATGTAATATTGTCTATAAAATTATTACAAAGATAATTTCTTTCAAGATCAATGATATGTGGGATGGTTCTATTTTTCCAAATCAAGGAGCCTTTGTTGAAGGTAGACAAATTCTTGACAGTGTTATTACTATTCATTATGTGGATGTTTCAAAGAGGGAGGTAATGTTGCTAAAACTTGATATGAATAAGGCATATGATAGAGTTTCATACATATTTCTTATGATTATTTTAGAAAGGTTGGGATTCCATGTTCATTTTATAAATTTGATTACAAAATGTAGTGCCACTCCTAAATATTCTATTATTGTCAATGGTAAGACAGAGGGGTTCTTTTCATCTGGGAGGGGTTTGAGACAGGGGGATCCTTTGTCCCCTTTTCTTTATATTATTGTGGCAGAGACTTTAAGCTGACTTTATGCTCACCTAAGGCAAAGGAGGATTCGGAATGGTTTAATTATTTCTAATGGTTTGGACCCTATTTCTTTACAACAGTTCATGGATGATACTTTTCTATTGGGTAAGGAAACTACCTCAGAAGCAAGGGATTTTAAGGATATTTTTCAAGACTTTAAAGAAGTTACAGGTAAAATTATTAAATTTTGAAAAGGTTCTATAATTTTCTTGAATGTGAATGAAGAAGTTTAGAATAAAATTGTGGTTGTTTTGGGGTGTCCAATCATTTCATTTCCTTGTTCATATTTGGGAATGCATTTGTTTAAGGGAAGGTGGTTCTAGATAATTGGAATGCCCTTGTTAGTAATTTTAAAAAGAAGCTTGCTACCTGGAAAGGTACTTTGTTATCACAAGATGGTGAATTACAACTCCTTTAGAGTTCTTTACAAAGCATTCCGGTGTATCTTATGTCAATATTTAAAATGACTGCAAAGATAAGAACTATGATTACCCTAATTCAGAGGATATTTATTTGGTCAGGTACTGAATCAAAGGATAGAATTCCCCTTGTGAACTGGGATAAGGTCACTCTGCCTAAGAATTCGGGAGGCTTTGGTCTGAAGGTCTTAAAGAGTATGATTATGGCTCTTTTTTCTAAGGTTGGGTGGAAACTGTAGAAGGAGGATATTTTGTGGGCTAAGATTCTTAAATATAAATACATGTATATTGATTAGATCTCTTTTATTTCAAATTATATCATCCCTAAAGGATCTTGTTTTTGGAATGGTTTGGTTACTTGTAGGGGTTTGTTGATGAAATGGAATAAATGGGAAATTGGTGATGTCAACAGGATTAATTTTTGGCAGGATTGGTAGATTCGTGAAGGACCTTTGTTAAACCAGCCATTGTGGAGAAATGTAGCATTTTGAGAGACTACTAGATTAGAACAGATTGGGGTTGGTCTTTGAGATCTCTTCATTAGGATGGTGAAGATGAGAATATCAAGGAGGCTCTTCAAAATATCAATACTAATTTGGGTGCTGTTTATATTTTGTCGCATCCTAAACCAGATTCTCTAACATGGAAAGGGAAAATGGATGGTGAGTAATATGTGAGAACTAGATATTGTATTTCTTGTAATGGTCCTCAACCAAAGGCATGGTGGAATAATCTTTGGGAAAATACTCTTATTCCCAATGTGAATTTATTTTTGTGGTATTCCATTCAAAATAAAATCCTTACAGTTGATAAATTGCATGCTAAAGGTATTCTGATTCCAAATAGGTGCATTCTGTGTAAACCTGATAATGAAAGAATTCAAAAAAAATCCTATAATGTCCCTTTTCTCAAAAAGTTTTCTCCAAAATTCAGAGATTATTTCAGGGCTCGTAGGTTTTTTCTGGAAACTTTTGTTGATTGGTATGAACAATGGAATTGTTATTTTTTTCTAGATGTTTGTCAAAGTCCTAGAAGTTGGTGTTACCCCATTTAATATGGGTAATATGGATGGAAATAAATAATAGGATTTTTAGGGGAAAACAAAAAACTTATGATAGAGTGGGGAATATGACTGTGGGAGCTTTAATTAGTAATCTTTCCATTATTATATTCAAGGAAGAAAAATATTGTTCCTAATTGTGAAAAGGAAATCATTCAATCTCTGGGAGTTAATAAAAGCATTCAACATAGTTTGTTATGGAAAAAGAATATAAGGGAAAATGTGAAGTGGGAAAAACCTATGGCTGGATGGATGAAACTTAATTTTGATGGTCCTACCAAAAGTAGTTTGGGTTTAACAGGTGTGGGTGGTATTATTAGAAGGGACAATGGTTCTTTCTTTATAGCCTATGTTATGCCTATAGGAAATAAAAATAATAATTATGCAAAGGCCTATGCAGTTTTGTATGGTTTAAGTGGGCTAATCACTATCAGAATAGGAAACTTTATGTGGAAGGGGACTCAATGTAGATTATTAACGTGATGAAGGGTAAATCAAAATATCAAATAAATTTAAATTCTAATATGGATGATATTAGTACTTTATTATTTAATTTTGAGGAGATATATATTACACATGTGTTTCAAGAAGAAAATTATTGTGTGGACACGTTGGTCAGTTATGGTGTACGGGATCATCATAATCATATATGGTAAGATGAGATGGATCTACCACCGTCAAGTAGTGTTTTCCTTCATGTGGAGTGACATTTATGGAAAGCATGGGATTTGGATTTGTGTAATCCTTTCTCTCATTAGCTTATGTGTGGGCCCAAAGTTCTATTATTTTACTCCTAGTTTGGTTTTATTCAGGAAATTTTCTTTTTGGTGTTGTATAGTTCTTCCATCACAGGTGGTAATAGAGTGAGGGTGGAGCCTTCATCCTGTTTGGATATGGAAATGGATACAACTATATGGGATATTTTAAAAATGGGGGAGTTACTCATTTCTTTCAGAAGCTTCAGGGTTATGATGAGAATGTTTTGAAGGAGTTTGTGCAGGTCTGGGATAAAGGGGTTGTGACTATGCATGGTGTGAGCCTTCTGGTTTTGGAGGATTTGATTGGTAAGGTTACTGATATGTATTGTAATGGATGTAATCTTTTAAAGGATAGAAAGTGGTTTCAGGAGGAAGTTTTCAATTTCCTTGATCTTGATGAGAAGATTGTTCATATGGATGATGGTATAGCCTGAAACTCTCTTTCATAGCTCTGGACTGAGGTTTGTTTTATTATTATGAAGTATTTCACTCTTGATGGGAAGTTTTGGAAGCTCCATACCCAACATTTCATGTTTTCAAATAACTTCCGTAGAAATAGGAAGGTGAGCATTCCTTTGTATCTGTTTAATTCCCTGCAAGCTTCGGTGAAATATTTTCAAGCATAGATTTTGAATGTTCCGTTACACCAAAGGGTTAATTCTACTACTGCTCAAAGTTGGTACATTGATTCCTACCAAAAGTGTTGGAATTAGGTATGGTGAAGATTGGGAAGAACATTTGAATCTGGTTGATAGATGCAGGCTCAATGTTTTGAAAGAGAAGGCTAAGAAGGAGTTGGATGTGACATCTACTATTCAATTTCTTACAGGCTAGAATCTGGATGCGAGTACTTTGGGGGTTGGAGTGAGGGAAATGTTATCATAAATTTCCTTACTAGTTAAATTAAATGCCTTGAAGATATGGTTATTCACTTGAAAGTTGAGGATACGAGTTTAATAAGAGGGAGCTCAACGTTATGGCTCATAGCTTCAAATGCTTAGCAATAGGGTAGATCCTTCAGGAGATTATAGTGGATGAGAAGGGGAAAAAAGAATGTGGGAGGTTTACAAATCTAAGGATGATGATGATTGTGCTAGCAAGGGTGGGGTTTTAGGACCAAGTTCAAGGACTTAGGCCATAAGTACGTGAGGGGTTATTTTCTTTTTGGTCTTGTTTTTTTATGGTGTTGTATAGTTCTTCCATCATGTGTGGTAACAAAGTGAGGGTGGAGCCTTCATCCTATTTGGATATGGAAAGGGATACAACTATATGGGGATATTTTAAAAATGTGGGAGTTACTTATTTCTTTCAGAAGCTTCAGGGTTATGATGAGAATGTTTTGAAGAATTTTGCGTAGGTCTGGGATAAAGGGGTTGTGACTATCCATGGTGTGAGCCTACTAATTTTGGAGGAGTTGATTGGTAAGGTTACTGATATGGATTGTAATGGATGTAATCTTTTAAAGGATAGAAATTGGTTTTAGGAGGAAGTTTTTCAATTTCCTTGATCTTTATGAGAAGATTGTTCATATGGATGATAGTATAGCCTGAAACTCTCTTTCATGGCTCTGGCCTGAGGTTTGTTTTATTATTATGAAGTATTTCACTCTTGATGGGAAGTTTTGGAAGCTCCATACCCAACATTTCATGTTTTCAAATCAATTCCATAGAAATAAGAAGGTGAGCATTCCTTTGTATCTGTTTAATTCCCTACAAGCTTCAGTGAAATATTTTCAAGTGAAGATTGTGGATGTTCCGTTACACCAAGGGTTGATTCTACTGATACTCAAAGCTGATATCCCGATTCCTACTAAAAGTTTTGTTAGGTATGGTGAAGATTGGGTAGAACATTTGACTCTAGATGATAGATGCAGGCTCAATGTTTTGTAAGAGAAGGCTAAGAAGGAGTTAGATGTGACATCTTCTATTCAATTTCTTACAGGCCAAAATCTGGATGTGAGTACTTCAAAGGGTTGGAGTGAGGGAAATGTTTTTATAAATTTCCTTGCCAGTAAAATTGAATGCCTTGAAGATATGGTTACTCACTTGAAAGTTGAGAATAAGAGTTTAATCAGAGGAGCTCAACGTTATGGCACAAAGCTTCAAATGATTAGCAATAGGGTAGATATCCTTCAGGATATTATAGTGGCTGATAAGGGGAAGAAAACAATGTGGGAGGTTTACAACTCTAATAATGATGATGATTGTGCCAGAAAGGGCGAGGTTATAGGACCAATGTCGAGGACTTAATCCATAAGTACCCGAGGGGTTATTTTTGGCCTTTTTGCTGACGTTTGTTACCTGGAATTTTTTTTGGGGTATGTTGTTGGGTTGGGTAGTCTTGGTTTCTCGGTTGTTTTTCTCATGTAGAGTCAATCCCTTCTTGAATCAAGTAGGGTTTCTTTTTGGGGTTGGTTTTCTGATATTTTTTTAATGGATATGATCTCACAATTGTAATATCTTTATGTATATGTCCCTTAGATCCTTTCCAAACTTTATCTATAAAAAATAATAATATCCATCTTACAACCCATTTCAAGACCATACACTTAATATTTACTCAATCACTTTATAAATAGGGTTTTAGCAAGGGTTTTTGACCCTTTGACTTCTTAACAATGGTTCATAAATCTCTAATTTCTAATTTACCTCATTCCAATTTTTATATATTATTAAATCCATACTTGATCATCCCTAAAATCCTTGGGTTCCCATATAGACCAAATGTGTGGGTGAACATTCAAACATGTCTATCGAGGTGGTTTTTACACTCTTCAGAACTCGGTAGAGCCACAAATGAGTTTTTTTGAAAATCATTCATTTCCTTGATCTGGAAATTTTTCCAAAACACTACAAAAATCTCCTCCATACATTCTAATTATCATTCATGTTTGTCCATTCTTGAAACTCTCCACACACCAAGACTTAGCTATCATTTCCTACCTTGTATTCAATATATTTCTCAAAACTGACCTTGGTCATACACTTAACATCTGAATTTTGACCTGATACACCCTCACACACATTTTATGCTACTTCCTAACACATGCCTCATGATTCATATTGACCTACTATGCCTCAGACCTCATCCTACTACATCACCTACGTGTACTAGGTCAAGAACAAGACTTAGAATGACTTGCCTCACCACATGACTCTCATGAAATGATCGTGTTGACCTCTTACAGACTCATTAACACCTTTAACACACCATATTTACCATGCTTGAAACTTATGAATACTGCATACAACATTTGGAGTACACTCACTTGACCATAGTACCTTGACCATGCATAAAACCATGAAAATGCACCAATGACAACATATGAAAGACAATAAGATTACACACTATTAATTAACCTTCATGTTTGAATTTGATTTAAACCTGATACTTAAAAAAAAATTGGCACCTACACACCCTTTTCCCATAAATGAATCCTAATATCAATGATAACCAAAACTCACATTAAGTCTAACACACCTACCCATTTACATGCCCAATGAACTCACTCATCTAAACACATTGAACCAATATGTATCTCATTCTTCTATGCACTCAAAAAATATAAAAAAATTCTCACCCACATCATTTCATCATCTTGATCTTCCCCTGAATCTGATCCCATATTTGAGTTTTTACTTCTTTGCTCACATATTTTAGTTTTGTAGGTCTTGGAGAGGTGAATACATTTCAGAAAGGATTGGCTCAATTTGGTGCATCATTATTTTATTATTATTTAAACACAGGTTTCAGGTGTAATTGCCATTGGATTATGATCTCCGAGTGATTTTTTAGTGAATCGAAACTGTAAATGGCATGCCACTGAGTCAGGTATACTATTTCACTTTCATGCATTTTTTGTCATTTTACTTCATTAAAATTTATTTTATTTCCTTAAAAGGATATGGATCTAAACGAAGTAGGTCCCTTAACCACCACAAATTACTAACATTTTTCTAAGTGTGTTTGGGTGCAGGTTATAGATTTAGATCAAGAATTTTACCCACTTTATTCATTAAAAGAACCCATTATTTTCACTAATTTTCTCAATGGCAGCGTAAGCCCATTATTTTTATTAGAATTTATTTGGTGATTTCATATCAACTAATACATCTTGCAGGTGATCCAAATCTAGGCATACATGTCCATGTTATAGTGATCGCCATTACTAAATTACCTTAAGAGTCTGCAAAAGAAGATATAAGTGTAACATATCTATCCTCGTAATCTATATTGATATCACAAGATAGTGACTAAATTATGTTTTGAAGGAATTTAGGTTATTTGAAATAAATCCACCATCCTTCATTCTCAAGGAATACACATTTATTCACATAAATATTTTATTAATTAGAGATATAGCCCAATATAACTTTCCAAACTCATCACACATGTTTTGTGTTATCTTTTCATCATATACATTTAGCAACATTGAATATAATAGATACAATCATTGTAGACAAAATCTATGCAATTGGGTACATTTCTAGGCCATAAAAAGTATGCTAGAATTTACATGATTCTTAAGAAAAAAAATAGTAATTGAAAATTCCTTTTGACCTTTTTCTTTGTCTTTTGCACTTTTATTGGCTTCATACATCTAGCACTCTTTCCAGCATTTTATTATTTTTTTTTTCTATGGCCTCATACACTAGTGCCCAATTGGGACACTAGCACCATGTGCTCCTGTCCTCCTGGGAAAACCTATCCTTCTTTACATTTTCTTATCCATTTGGACCCCTTTTTTCTCTTAATTAATTTTTACTATTTTATTTCGGCCTTACATCTTTCAATTACAAAATTAAAACAACGAAATCATATAAATACACATTAATGTTTTAAAAATAAAGGACCAATACATACTACAACCTAATTTTGCATTTAAAGGCACAAGACCATCAAAGGAATTCATCTAGCATTCATTCAAAGGAAAAGGATGAATACACAACATAGGAAGGGGAAGTCTTTTCTATTTCATCCACACAAACTATACATCTTCTATATTCTAGATTATCCTACTACCATTTTTGCAACACGCACAAGGGCATCCTAGGGCATATTTATACACACACACAAGAACTACATGGAGTCTGAGATGTCATGCAATGCTCAGTTGTAAGTTCACTCTTCGAGTGACCACCATGGTTATTCCAAATCCTCATTATACATTTTTACTTTTTAGGTTTGATGTAGTTTATGGATATGTGCAAGTGAACTTCTTTCTTGCAAGTTATAGGTATAGTTATAAATCAGATAGAAAATCTAAACTGGAAAATAGGGATGAACAACGAAGCTTATCCAACACTGAAAGATTAGGATTTGTAGCATCTACCTGGACACTATCACCATATCTAGACACAAACACATGGTAAATCCTACCCTCCCATGGGTTCTCTTGTCCTATGTAATTTCAGAGTTCATAACCTCTAGCAAGCCTCTGTGGCACTTTTCTTAGTATGTTACTCTATTTCATTAGCCTAGATCAATCCCTATTCGTTAAAAAATCAGCTAAGTCCTCTTATATCTCCTCCTTGAATAGGGATTTATATTACATATGCTTTATTTCTTGCATCTCATTGTATAATAGAATTTGTGCATCATTAGGAATAATAGTTACTTTGAAAATATAGATTTAATTTCTATTTTTATTGAATCATTTGGTGAACCCATCACTCAAATCCGACCTTTCCTCTAGGGTTTTCCTTTTATGTCTGTCACCCATAGTGTTCGTTTTGGTTCCTTTGAGTACATTGAACTTCCTCCCTCTATCTGTAACTTATCTAAATTAATGGTTGAGTCTTATAATCATTTTCTTAATTGCAACAATGTTCCTCTTGAAAAAATTGAAACCTTTGATAGTGAACATTCATATGAAGAGGACACTAACGTTGATCAAGGAAAACTAGAAAGGATTACTAATTTTCATTCTACTTTACGCAACCACCCTGTGTATATTCCTCATGTTGTAATTGATTTAATCATTTCCTAAATTGCTTCAGATGCTTCCTCACAACCTCTTATGGGTTCCTCCTCAGTTGTCATGGCCTCCAAAAAACCCCTTAATATTCCTACTTCTATTGATATTACTGCTCCCCTCATTACTCCCAATACCTCAAATACACAACTTGGTTCCTGTTTAGGCTCCTATGACCTAGGTTCTTAATACCAAGATCTTCAAGTTCAAATTATTTAATTAAAACATGCTACTTCATGTTCCCCTCCATTCCTCATTACTCCTTCACACCCCTTTTGCACCTGCTATATCTACTTATCCACTTCCTCCTAACTTTGTTACACCGAAGTTGCCCACCTTCAATGGCCATGGTGATCCTCATAAGCATCTTTAATCTTTCCTTGTGGAATGTCTTGACTATGTGTTTGACCATACATTACTAGTTAAGTTATTTCCTAGAAGTTTGTAATATTATGCTATCCATTGGTTCTATAATCTACCTATTCATTTGGTAACCTATTTTACACACTTAGTTGATGCTTTCATTTTACGATTTTATATCAATATCGGTACGAAAATATCCTATGCATAATTAGGTCAAATCAATCAAGGATCCAATGAGCATCTTGTTGACTATGTTTTATGATATAAGAAAACCTTGCTAGGATAACTAATGTATTATCTTATTCAAAATTGAAAGATACTTTTGTTCAAATTATCTTGCTACCACTTGAAGAGAGTGTCATGTTTGATACCTCCCATCATTAAATCAACAATTCAATACACTCAAGATGTGAGAAAGAAGAATTATCTCTATGGGAAAATTAAAATATCATTAAGATGTGCGAAAGAAAACTTCTCTTTATGGGAAAATTAAAATATCATGATACTGCCTCATCCTCTTCTAATAGGTTTCAATATAAATTTGCATTCAAGACATCTCCTAATCGCACTGAAGCTAAGGCCATTGTCAATGTTGTTTCTCCATCTACCACACTTCAATTGCAAGATCTGTAACATACATTTACTAAGTTTCCTTACGCTCCTCACTTCCTACTTCCGCAAATTATCAAAAACAATATTATTACTCTTCCACCACCACTAAATCTAGATCCTTCTCACCCAAGTGGATGCAAATATGATGAATATACATGTTGTAATTACCATCAATGCATCAGGTAACCCATTGATCTTTGCTTCAAAATTAGACATCTAAATCAAGATCTTGTTGATAAGAATTCTATCGAGCTTCATATGTCATCTCCTTCAAAAATGGTCAATAATAATCAAAAGCTAAATTTATTTAAATATCCTTTACCAAACCATGACAAGAAACATACAGATTATTTTACAACTCATACTTATCATGTTGTTCCTCTTCCTTCATCAGGGTCTCTTGATTTCCTTGTTTCTTCTATTGATGTGTCACCGCCAGTCATTACATTTTTGGATCATGATTATCACGCTACATTTTTATCTGATTCATTGCACATAAATGCCTCTGTTGACACCTATTCCTCTGTCCACACCACACATGTTATCCCTTCCATGCATCACTTATTTCTCAAGTTACTCCACAACAAACAAGTTGTCACCATTAAAGGTATTCTACCTCACACATCGTTTCCTTGACCCACTCCTCACAATCTTTATGTATCAGCTAATACATTTCATCCTCCTTCATGGATAACATCTTGGTCTACTCCTACACCCACCTCTCCTATTCATCTGCAACTCATGTGCCTCCTAATTCCAAATCTAGTTCTACACTTAATTATCCTATTTGCACATGACCTACATATCAAACTTTTCATCCTCGTCGGTCCATTAGTCCACCTCATCGGCCTAAGTCCCCTACTTGGGAAGCTCTTCCTCATAGCTTTTTGTCACCTCCTTATTCACATCGGTCTCATTGTCATACACATAGTTTACACTCCTACATCTCCAACCTTAGTTCATTGTCATATGCCGTGGTCTCCTCGAACATGGGGTAGAGGTCCATTCACAATTTTCGTATAGTCTTTAATCCTTGAACACTTGATGGGAATCACACATTCTACCCCTTTTAGTACTATCATTTGTCTCTAGTATGCTCCCATGCTCTATATCCCAGTTCTCTACGCATTCTCACCTCTTATTACACGCATTGTATGGTCATTACCCAATGACATACTCACGTGCTACGGTTCAAACTTGATTTTTGATGGGAACACTACATCAATGAACCTCACACTTCCACACTTCACGCTCTATGGTTCATGACATATCTTTATAGCATCTACTCACACATGAAAAACCTGTTTACCGATGAAGTACTCTTGTTTAATGGTTCATTTATGACTGCTGAGGGGAAATTTAGAAATGAACATCATTTCATGCACATCCACTAAGGGGAAACATGGTTCCTTCCATTTGCACATTTTGCATATTCCATCACCATTCATAGACTTTTCATATCTTGGTTGCATTTAATCTTGCTTGTTTATATTACTTACATGTTACACTTTGCTTATTATGCTGAACAGATACTTATTATGTCATTATATTTTATCATATACACGTGTGTGCAACTTGGTCTTTGGAAGTTAATGCATATCTGTTACAACTCCATACACAATGCATGATGCTTGGCACTGTAACTTTTACCAGTCCCACCAAGGCTCCTGGGGGCATCTACTTTCGTTATTATCGTAGTTTTCCTACATTACAGGTTCTATTGTCACATTCTTTACTACTTTTCATATTAGAATAATTATACTTTCTGTTTCTATATACACCATTTGACCTACTATTTATATTTATAACATGCTAACAGGTGCTTCATACGTAGCATTTTCCTTGTAGGACTTTGTGTAACCATGGTTATCTGATACATTTTTCTCACTATTGTTGATTATTGTATGCAATAATTTTTTAGCTATGCAAAGATAATTAGAACTAACACCTAGTAGTCCTAAAACAAAGCTAAATAGAAATCTATGCATCATCGTGCTTAGAGCTTAAACAAGACTAATCTACCAACATCCTTGTATTAGAATATGAATAAAATTGAAACTAACATGCTAATACATTAATCTCTATCTCTATTGAATGCTAATAAAATGAAATGAACCTATTTAGATCCTTAGCAATCAAATGGTTGATTGTATGTTTGAATCCGAAGGTTTTCAAGAATGGAGTCTTGTCAATCCAAGGATACAAGACCATTTGACATATCTCCATATGACTTCAAACTTGGAAGAATGAATGCAAGAAATGAAAATAGCTAGCTCCTCCAATGAAGAATGCTCTAAGATGATAAAATGGCTATATCTTAGGCTCTATGCTCATTTAGGTGTAAGAATAAAGGTAGGAGGAGGTCTCTTTATATAGCCCAATGGATAAAAAAGCTCTACATCCCTTTACATGTGGGATAATAGAGAGGTTGTGTTAGTCGTGGATAAGGGAGGTTTAGAAAGGGTTGAGTCAACCTTAGGATAGTTTATTTTGTCCTTTAGTGACTCATAAGATTTGAGGGGATTTATTAACTAACCAAAGTGATTAATTAATAGGTGTGCAAGCTTATATAAGATTTTTAGAGGAACAGTTCGTATGATTTACGTTATGAGAAGATTTTTTTATCAAATAAACAACAATTTATTGATTAAATAGAAGAGAGAATTAATTAATTAAGAATAATTAATTAATATAGATAGAAAGGGGTATTAATTAATTAGAAATAATTAATTAATGTAGATAGAAAGGGGAGCTTAATTAATTAGAAATAATTAATTAATCTATATAGAAAGGGGACCTTAAATAGTTAGAAATAATTAATTAATCTAGATAGAAAGGGGAGCTGATTAACGGAAGGTCGTTAATTGGCGTCATTATTGGATATAAGATTTAATTAACTAACGTAATGTAATTAATTAATGATGATAGCAGAGAAAATATGTGATATTGACGATATGTCATCAATTTTCGGGAAAGGGTATATTTAGCGCAATTTAAGTATTTAAATTGCTCGAGCTAAATTATAAGTGTCTACAACTATTATATGCTATTGTTTGTGGTTTATGCCCTATGTCTTGTGTGATCATTGTATTCTTTTGGCTGCTTTGGCTGTAATTTTATTGTAACATTTAAAGGGATGTCCCATGTTTGAAACCCACTTTTTGCAGTCCATCTTAGTTACACAATTGATTATTACATTGTTTTCCATTGGATGATAGCTACTTTTACTAATATCACTTGTAATATCCTACTTTGTTTACACGTGTCTTGGTTTCTACAATGCACATCCCCTACACCCCCTATAGGTACCCACTTCAAATCAACATCAGGTCCTCTCCATTGGGCCACAGTCTCCTATTATCGTCCGCATGCACCCCAAATGAGGGGGCCATACATTGGCTGAACAAATCACCCCTACAACAACTCATAGCTACAATTCATATTAGTACAATAAAGAAACAACACAGGCATACAGTCACAAAATAGTCCATAATCAAACTTGGACTTCATGCATAGTACAAACACTAGCCCACAGACCCAGACACTAGCTCTTGGGAGCTCTTCTCCTCCCTTGGGCATTAATGTATTAGGGGAAGAAACAAGAAATTTCTAAGTACAACACATTTCTTCAAAATTTTACAGTATAGTTCTCTAGTAGGCGGAACTTACCTCCAAATACAAAATGCATTTTATCTCCTATAATTTTTTACAATATGGAACATACTGTAAAAACATGGAACGGACCATATGCAGTGGTGTTCATGCAATGAAGTAGTCATGGAAGGAGAGTAAAACTAAACCTCTCTCCCCAACACTCTTCTGATGTGGCATGAGATCACCCAAAAAACTTACACTTGGCATGAGATCGTCTTAAAAAATTGATCTTGGTATGAGATCGCCCCAAAAACTCGCTCTTGGCGTGATATGTACAAAAAAAATCACCCTTCACAACATTTTAGGACATCCTTATATCCTTTACACTCTTATACATCAAGTGCACACTTTCCTTTTACATATTTCCACACTTTTACATACTTATACATTTTTTACTCAGATTTCTCATATACATGACTTTGACTACTTTTTTTCTCATCTTTTGCATGTTTGTATTTAATATGCAACAAGAAGAAACTTACATCAGAAAATACGAGCACAACAATAGGTACAAGATATGCATATGCTACAATCTTAGGTTCCACTTCCCTTTTACCTACTCTCCATGCTTCACTTTGCGATCACTCCACCCTTCACTTGTCCACTTGGAATGTTGTCAGCTACACTCTTCTCTACAAGTTTACAAGGTACACATCTTCTATCTACTTTATGCTATCGACTATTCACTTAACAGTATAAAGTGGGGGGAAAAATGAGTAGACACAAAATATATGCACTTGGGTACATTTCTAGGTCCTAAAAAGCATGATAGCATTCACATGATTCCTAAGCATGAAAAATAGTAATTGACAACTCCCTTTGACCTTTTTCTTTCTCTTCTACACTTTTATTGTATTTATACATCTTACTCTCTTACCGACATTTGAGTGCTTTATATTTCTATGGGCTCGAACATTAGCACCCAATTGGGACACTAGAGCAAGGTGTTCATGTTCTCTTAGGCGCTCCTATCCTTCTTTTCCTTTTTATTATCCTTTTGGACACATTTAATTTATTAATTAATTTTTACTTTTTGGGGTTGCCTTCCAGTTTTCAATTACAAATTTTAAACAAGGTAATCATATAAATACACAGGTTAGGATTTATCTAGCATCCATTCAAGGGAAAGGGTTGTATGCTTCTACATACATGACATGGGAAGGGGAAGTCTTTTCTATTCCATCCATACATATCATACATCTTGTATATTATAGATTTAGCCTACTACCACTTTTGTAACTTGCACAAGGGAATCCTAGGGCATCATTTCTACACACACACATGAACTTCATGGAGTCTGAGAAAAAGTGTAGCACTTGGTCATAAATTCACTCTTTAGGTGACCATTGGGGTTAGTATGACTCCCTATTCTACATTTTCCTTTTTATTTTTGATGTGGTCTATGGGTATGTGCAGGTGAACTTATTTCTTGCAGGATACATGTACAATCGTAGATCAGACATCAAATCTATAGCAAAAAATAGGGACCAAACTTGAATCTTATCCAACACATAAAGATCTAGATCTGTAGCATCTACCTGGACACCAACACCTAGACCCAAAAACCAATTCCTAAGTGCTTCTACACTCCCATGTGCACACCTGTCATGTGTAATTTTAGAGTTAAAAGCCTCCATTTAGCCTTTATGACACTTTTCTCAGTCTGTTCCCGTGTTTCACTAGCCCAGATCACTTCTTGTTCACTCAGAAATCTTCTAAGTCTTCTTATCTCTCCTCATTGCTTAGGGTTTTATATTGCATATGCTTTATTTCTTATGTCTCATTGTATATTAGCATTTGTACATCATTAGGAATAATAATTAATCTGAAAATATATTTTTAATTTCTATTTTTATTAAATCAATCACATATAACTTATTTTCTTCCTATCAAATTTATCCCATTCGTATTTGTTCAACCCTATATGTCATGTTTATGACACAGTGACCCACTATCAAACAAATATATTCCATCTTGAGCTTCCATAACTCAAAATATTTCCCATTAAAATTTTCAATCTTTATTGTAGAAATTATAGGCATGTACGATCCTTGTGCACAATTCACACAACTCATTTAAGATAAATTTTCAAGATGTACTTCAACTTTTTCAGATTTGAAAACTTAGGTGCTCATATACCATATGTTGGGATATATTATGTGAAGAGTACAAAAACCCAACTAGAAACTTAAATAGGTTTAATTCAAAAAAGATGAAAGATAAACATAAATCTTAAAGCAGAGCGAAAAGAGCATAGGATAAAGTCATGGGTTTTTCATAGGAAAAACTTTTTACACAAAAACCTAGAAATAGAGATATTTCTTATTAAACTTATTCTCAACAAGAAAAAAATGATTTATACAAGACTCTATTTGTAGTACTTTAGTAGTCCATTCACAACCTTTATCATACTATAATATTATGTACTATTTAACATATTAAAATGGTAAGTACACTAATTTCCATACTAATATGATGTCTCTTACATTGCATACTTTCACCCTAGAAAAATTGTTTTTTATTTACAAGTTACATCCCTAAAATAGATTTCCTAACCTCTTTTAATGATTAGATCCTATGAATCAACATACTTTAAAACATATGCATGCTTCAAAACAATCCAATGATTAGTGTGATAAAGAGTACTAATATTCCCTCTACCTTCCACCTAATCATGATTAACACATTGTTCGACATCTTTAGTGTTCTATAAAATGTTTAACAATGCATAACAACCACTATCCATCATCATCACTATCTACACCCATTGTTATCCAACCTTGTGCAACTCTTGTGTGCACCATATGACAACTCCCACTATGCACTCGTCTATTACATGGTCCAACATAGTTTACACAATGTTTTTTCAATTCCAAAATATATTCCATGATGCTCAAGTTCTCACATGACTGTGTGCATGCTCATAAATGAATTACGTTATCCTTCACAGCTCTTGTATTTTACACCAGAGTTGCACACTATAGTATAATCCTACTAGTAAACATGATAGTTACTATGTAATTAAACCATTATGTATTGCCATGCAAAGTAAAATAATTCCTAATCACTTTACATGTTTTTTGGGGGAATTACATAATTATTACAAAAAAATTAGTACTCATGCACAACTATATTGTGTAATATCTATTCTTTACTAATGTTTCCATGATTTATATTAGAGATTGAGTGTGATAATATTGTTTACTTCATGAATACATATATCTTGGAATGAAATACATCTTGAGTTGATTTTCATGATTATATCATGAATGCTATTACAAACAAAATCTATTTCCTTGGATCACATATTTCGTGCATCCTTATAATTATCCAATTGTCTCTATGACTATATATCCCATCATGTTTACATGTTTACTTTACATAATTATAATTAATCCATATAACATGTTATATGCATACATATTTATTTTGAAATGAATGATTTACATTCTTCATTCATGTTGTTAAAAGAGTGGCATACAATCATCTTGTTTTACAGATTCAAGTCATGTTTAAGAAGCTCACATTCTGAGACAAATTATGTGATTCAAAAGGGTTAGATCGACTATATCGAGACATAATTACATTATTTTGAGGAGTAAATGAGATATTCTTTTACATTTGGAGAGATAGGAATTGAAATTATATATCACTTTGAGGAAAAAAAAGGCATTCTACATAATGTTAGAATTTTTCATAAGGAGATCAATGTCCTAAAGGATATGCACATAATTTTAAGAAATCAATATCGCAAAGCATATGCATATAATCACAATATATGGAGGATTAAATGAGACATTCATTGACATTATGAGAGATAGACATTTCCATTCTCTATCAATTTGAGGAAAAACTAAGGCACTAGATACATAATGTTAGGTTTTTTCATAAGGAGGTCAATTTCGTAAAGGATATGCACATTAATTTTAAAAAATTGAGTACTTTTTTTTTTAATTCCCACATATATCGCATGAAGTCATCAAATTATATTTATGTATATGTACATTTTACAAATAACATGCGGTGCACATAATGGTTTACCAAAAATGTCGAGTGTGTAGTTCTAGCAAAGTGCTTAGGTTACTACCAATTTTTATAACTTATCTTTGTATGGACATAGAAATCCTCATTGTGTTATCTATTCCTAATGAATTTTTCCACCTTTGTGTAGAATAAGATACACTTTTAAACCCCCTATAGTGTCATTTATCCAAAAATGAAATATTATTTATAAAATTACATCTGATTTTATTATGTTGGATATGAATAGAGTTATTTGTAACTTTTATCATGCCAAGAGATGTAACTTGCAAATTTGCAATAGTACTCAAGCATGGTAGTGGAGTGCAATGTCTATGAAATGGTAACAATTAATGAGAGATCATTTATTTGATGTCCTTTTGGATATCATATAGTCTAAGTTAATTTTTTAATTCAAAAATTTAATGTAATGCCCAGTTAAAACAACCCACTTAAGACCCAAGAAACAACCTAGGGTTAGTTAGAAAATTTTGGATTTTTTTTTTATTAGAAGTGTTCACAACCAAGTTACAAGGCAATAGTTGACACTATCAGGTTCCAGAACAAATCTAAAATACTAGAACATACTGTTCATTTATTAACAATTATCAGAGGTCACAAGGTTCACATTTTAGGGTTAGAAGTTCTAGTTAGGTTCTGGGGGTAAAATATCATCATACCCACTCTCTAACAGGCTCATAGTTTCAAATTGTTGTTTCTCATAACTTGAGCTAGAAAGATTGGTTTTGGGCAAATGAGGACTTTCTGGAAAGATCTCGATGCCTTCTTTACATAGAAATCATAAATTTTACTTTTTAATAAAGTTTAAAGGGTCAATTTTACAAAAAATGATCTGCAGGATTTTAAAAAGCCAACTGGTAATTTCCAACTTTCAAATTTGATTAAATTGGAACTTCTCCTTCACTCAACATTCCATTTAGACATGGAGAATTGTTCTAGGGAGGGTTTAAAGTGTTTTTGGAAGGTAAATTTGTTCCATTTATTCAAGTTGAATTTTGTCCAACAATTGATAGAAAACGACTGAGGAAAGAATTTGGCTCGAATTTGCAATATTTAAAATTGTTTTCTTAAGTTTTCTTGCCTTGGCAGGAAAATTTGGGAAAAATTTTCCTAGTAGGCTCGCGGCGTAAAAAATTCCCGTTAAAATCCTTAGAAATTTTTTAAATTTTGGTTCGGGAATTTTTTTGAATTTTCCTCCGCCGGCCCGCAGCCAATTAGAGGCTGCCACGTGTCCTCATGGGGCAGCGGTGGAGGCGTGGCATCTTTTTTGCCTTAGACTTTAAAAAAAATTGGAAATTTTTTCCATTTCTCCCCGCCGGCCCGCAACCTATCACAGGCTGCCACATGGCAGCTTTGGGTGCTTATGGAAGGGGCAGAACCCTTGCGACCCCTTTTCCTTTTGAAAATTTTGATTTGGAAATTTTTTTTGTTTCCTCCTGTGGCCCCGCACTCCCACCCTCACCTTGATAAATCTCTTCCGTGGGCGCGTGGACCCACGTGCACCATATTACCCTTTTACCCACTTTGGCGAAGTTGCTCCAAACACTCTGCCGCCGCGCCTTTCCCTCTCCTTCGCCCCTGTGATGGCTTGTTGAGCACTATGTGTCCCTAGCGGACCCGCGGGCACGTGGGTGTTGTTTTGTTTTCTCTCCCTCTTGGGCGACATGCCCCAAACTCTTCCGCCACTCTGCCCTTCCCTTGTTTTCCCCGACGATGACTCTGAGGTTGCCACGTGTCCCTAGAGGACCCGCGGAGGTGCGGGTGCAAATGGGAATTTTCTCCCGTGCAAGGAAAAATTCTAAACGCTGCCCCGCGACCCGCCAACCAGAATTTTTCTCTTCACCCTTGCTTGACATGTGTCCCCTTAGGGAAAATTTGACCTCTAAAGTCCGCCTACCCATATCTTGAGTTTTGGAAGGAGTTAGGAGGACTTCTTTATATCACCGGAAAGGTGAGAAAATTTCCTATCCAATGGGAATGATTTAGGGAAATTTTGAATACACTAAGTATGAGAAAAATCAAGTTGAAACTCTGAGCCTATTAGAGAGTGGGTATGATGATAATTTACCCCCTGAACCTAATTGAAACTTCTAACCCTAAAATGTGAACCTCGTGAGCTCTAATAATTATTAATAAATGAAAAATATGTTCTAGTATTTTAGATTTGTTCCGAAACTTGATAGTGTCAATTGTTGCCTTGCAACTTGGTTATGAACACTTCTAATAAAAAAAATTATTCCATAATTTTCTAACTAACCCTGGGTTATTTCTTGGTTCTCAAGGGGGTTGTTTTAATCGGGCATTACATTTAATCCAAAAATCATATCTTGAGTATATGACAAAATTTAGAGGCCATTATTTCTTAAAATATTTTTACATGAAAGGAATTTTTACATAGTGAACATAGGGCAGTTGTAACTATAGCCTTTTATTGACTATTTGATGGGATAACATGTGAGGTAGATAGAAGAGATGGAGGAAAAGATAGTTTTTTTAGTCATAAACAAGCGGTGATTAAGCCCTAGGCAGAATAGGCAACTGCCTAGGGCGCCAATAATCAGGGGGCGTCTAAATCTAATAAAATTCATTATTTTTGGCTCTTATTAGATCTTAACATTAATGTTGTTTTACATGAAGTCAATATTAATTAACCATTTTATTGATATTATTATAAAGTAACACAAATTTCATGCATACACATAAGAGGTACTTTTTGGAAGTAAAAATAAAGAATGTTTTTTTAAGCTTGTGCAATTTTGTTGGTATTGTTGTTATCCATTATCTAATGTAGATCTAGATAATTCATGTGTGTAATTTTTTTCCAAAAAAGGTTCATGTATTTTTTATAATGTCACTAGTGTAGGTAGTAGAAGAAAGTATAATTGAAGGCAAGAATTATTTAATCCTCTATTCCCAATGTTTTTTGGGGAAAAGTCTCTTTTTAATGGAGGAATTAGTAGGTTTGGTCTAGATACCACTCTTCAAAAAACCATGGGAGATACCTAAGAATTTTATTGCTTTACAAAAAAATAGTGCTTTGTTTAGATTTGAGTCCCATCACCTACTTGATATTGGTAAATAAGACGAGGAACCAAATTTTTATAAAAAAAATCATATGTTTTGTATTCCAAGCACTTCCTGTAATTAATTGTCTCCATCCATAGATTATTACTTGTCTTTATTTAATAGTTTTATATGATGTTTCTATTCCTTTTGTATACCAATTTCTCTAAATTAGTGATTTAGTATGATCGTTATGCAAATTTTAAAATAGGATAATGTACATATATTTTTCTTAATTATTTGATGGGAAAAAAATATTAACTAAAATGGTAAGAAGGGCGTCAACTTCAATTATTGTCAAGGGTGCTCCTAAGCTTTAATTCAGCTCTGGCTACAAATGCATGTGGGAGTCAACATCGAAGATGTTCCACCATTTTATGTAGGCTGCAAATTGCATGAGGAAGCAGGAAAGTCATGGATGGAAGTAATCCCAAGAAAGATATGCATGAATGTGTACTGTTTTGAAACACAGAGCACCAAATGGAAAAATGGATGGCTTCTTTGCTCAAGAAACAGGGCAGATATTTGTAACATTTTCATGAACTTGTACATGAGTTGGATCATTGTTGCATGTCCCTTTATAAACATGAAGATGGGTGGAGAAAATGTAACCTCTTCCCCTCAGTTGCATCACCTTTGTGTCTTCTCTATTGTTGTACGAAAAGGGAGGATTTTAAAATACATAATATCACACATTCTCCCATGCTCACAATCATTATCATCTTCCTCGAATCATCTACAACATCACCAATTCTACTTGATACTCAATGATCAACATTTTCCAACATAATTGTATGTGATGGCATCGAGTTCAAAGAATATAAATGCCCAATTTGAGGAAAGAGATGGGCTCCTCTTATAACAAAAAAATCATAAAAGGAATAGATTTGGGTGTGCATGCATTGTATGCAATCAACACCCAAAGGGAAAGTCACACCTTATATATTGCCATTTTCTGCGCTATAAGAAATACATTAAGCGTAAGTAGACTACGTTGAAATGAAGCTCACAAAAGAAGAATCACAAATTGACATCCAAGAAATGACATCAATTGAAACATGCATTCAGTTTCAAAAACCTTACTTGTGCATGATTGGAAATATTGATTCAAAAATAGTGTACTATGGTTTATTAGTGAGGGACTTATCTCTAGTGCTCTCTCAATAGCTTTTCCATCAATGTAGATGCCTCATTTGGTTTTTCTTTGGAGCTTATTTATTTTATTTATGACTTTTTTAAGCCTTATTTTTTTTAATTTGAAGGATATTGAATTAACTTGGCTAACCCATCCTCACATGAATTTTTAAGATATCATTTATGTTATTAAAAAGGATAAGTGCCTTCTAAAGGCTGGTGCAATGATATCTTGACCAACCAAAAGAAAAACTTTATTTAATTATTTGTTATTTCGATTTTGATGGCCTCAAAGCTCTCATTTTTTATATAAATTATAAGGATGCTAGCCAAACATGTACAATTTATCTTTCCACTTGATTAATACATTTGTCTTCAGTTCTCTACAAAAAAAATAATAATTTATTTGCATATCCTACAATTATAGGTACGGTACCTCAAACAAAATTATAGGATGATGTAAGGGGGTAAGACAAGGGAAACGAGGCAACATTTTGGCCACTCAAAAATAAATGATGAAGAGGTCCAGAGACTTCTTAAGGTAAACCTGATAACCCGTACCAGAGGGGCAAGCCTCAAGTTGTTGCCCTTAATGGCCACATTCTCCCTACTCGTGGAGGTTTCAAACATCCTCCTCCGACTCCGCCTCTAGGTACAAAGCTTGCATATGCTTAAATATGTCATGTTGCTTCCCTTGTCCCTCTTGGCCATCTTCATCATGAAGACACCCCACCATGGCAACTTGATCCACTTTTAACACCACACAGTCCTCGCTCTACATGTTGAGGTAAATTATTATCTCTTCTACAACTGCTCTCTTCATCTACCCTCTTCTTCATACAATAATTCACCTCATATCTTTCCCCTTTAACTTCTTTGTTGCCTCCCTTTCAACATCTTCATTGCACCTCTTCTATGTGATTTCTAATTCAACTTAATGCAATGGTAAATCTAAATCGAAGGGCCCTTGGTCGATTAGTGATGGTGTATAGCTTTCAATGAGCCCATCAGGGATCAAATCTTGTTGAGTACATGGCTTGAAGACACCAGGGTTGTGCCCTGAGTGACTTTCACGGTGTGGATGCCCCTTATTCATAGTTGCTTGGCTGAAGGTGATCATTAGTTTAGTTCTACGCATACTTGTAATTATATATATGGCATATGCTTCCTCCGAAATATAAGCAAAGATACCGACAATCTATGTAATCTAATACCCAATTATATGCACTACAGATTATAAATAAATAAATTAATTACAACTAAAACCAACTTTAAGATCTCCATTTAAGATCTCTATTTGGTGGACACGAAATATATTCCAATTGATCTAAAACCAACTTTCATACATAAAACAAATATAAATTTGCACTAAAGATTACAAGTTTTTGAGTACGGATCGTAACACTTGAAGCGTATTTAGTATTTAATGAATATTGTCCTTTTTAAGACTATCTACCGAATTTGGCGTATGCATATGGGAATTTAAAATGTATTCAACGTTATGATATATAATTAATTAATTAGTATTCTTATAAATACAATGTGTAACGAATAAAATATTGAGAAAACATGTTTAGTTTATATGGCAAGTGGAAGGTATCGAATCTATGGAATAGGCTTCAAGATCGATCAAACACCGAAAATTATACATGACAGCTTTTGAAGTGGAGGTTAGAAAGACATTTAGATTAATATTAAAAATGTGAAGGTTAATGTGTGCTATTTTAAATGGGGTTGATTAGTAACATTTATTTTTGTGTTACAGTTATATTTTTTAAAGTTTTAGATAGGTATATATTTATTAATATTTATATTATTGAAAAAAGTATTAAAAAAATGAATTTACATTATTTTATTTAAAAATATAAATTTGTATTAATTGATTGTTCCAAAGGTCTTCGAGGAATGGAATGCAATAGATCATAACAAATCTTATTGAATTGTGCATGTGAAAATATTAAAAAAATAAAAATTGAAAAATTATCTGAATTTTTCAACAATCTATGATTATTAATAATTTATTTATTTTTTCCCCCAAATTTCTATGATAAGTAGTGCCAATTTACATACATAAAATTTTGAAGATTCAACTTAATTTTTTAACATACTACAATATTAATAAGTTTGTTATATATTTCTCAAAGTTTTATGATAAATAATATCAATTTACCTCAATGAAAATATAAAACTCAAATAAAATATTTGTAGACATGTTTTAAGATAAATGTTTGCAATCTTTCATTTCATTTTTCAAAGGGAATTTATAAATCAAAATTAAAAACAATTACATACATGAACCTTACAACTCAGAACCCCCAAAACTAACATTATAAAACACCTCTAATAGTCAAATTATAAGACATATTGGCCCTCATACATTCCCCATCTTAAAATAAAAATAAGTATCATTGATTTTGAAGGCACCGCCAAAAGTGAAAGCAATTTTTTCTTAGAAAAATGGAAAGGAAATATTTATTTTCTCTCTATTTGGTGTCTCCTAGGAAAGAGAGAAAAACGAAAGGTATCCACCGTACTAAGGAAAGCAATATTAATTGTAATCTAACCAAGCCCTGAGTGGATTGCAAAGAATTGTGTGTAATAAGATATACATTGCGATGCACGATGTTCTTTGATGTTTCAGTTGGTTGGATGATATAATTGACTTTTTCTATGAGTGTATGACATCATTCGCTTTATAAAACAGAGATGAAGTAACATCTTTCATATATTTTATCATGAACTTTGAGTTCTATTTTTTTTAAGCATGTATATATATAGCATACACACCCTTAATATGTATATGCTTTACATTTTGTATTTTTTCTCATCAATATTACAATAACTAGGAATTGCAAATGAGTTGCAAATTCTCCCAGAAAGAATAATAATATTTAGTTTATTGGAGTTTTATTTCATTTTGATATTACCTCCATATCTATATGTTGTTGCAAAGCTCGTATTTTGCTATTGCCCATATTTTTGTAAGACACAATTATAATAGTCGTCAAAATAAATCGTGTTTCGTCTTTTGGTCAAACACCAAAGGTTTATCTACTAAAACTACCTTTTTAACATTTAAATGTTCACAAGGCACTATTTTTTTTAAGCATGTACACACACACACACACACACACACACACACACACACACACACACACACACACACACACACACATATATAGCATACACACCCTTAATATGTATATGCTTTACATTTTGTATTTTCTCTCATCAATATTACAATAACTAGGAATTGCAAATGAGTTGCAAATTCTACCAAAAAGAATAATAATATTTAGTTTATTGGAGTTTTATTTCGTTTTGATATTGCCTCCGTATCTATACGTTGTTGCAAAGCTCGTATTTTACTAGTGCCCATATTTTTGTAAGACACAATTATAATAGTCGTCAAAATAAATCG
This sequence comes from Taxus chinensis, assembly GCA_019776745.2. Classification (NCBI taxonomy): domain Eukaryota; kingdom Viridiplantae; phylum Streptophyta; class Pinopsida; order Cupressales; family Taxaceae; genus Taxus; species Taxus chinensis. Next base: position 590,343,856 of record CM034156.1, read on the forward strand.
CGTTTCGTCTTTTGGTCAAACACCAAAGGTTTATCTACTAAAACTACCTTTTTAACATTTAAATGTTCACAAGGCATATTCAATAAACTCATTTTGTAGAGCTCACAATAAAATTTATTATGAAGATTAGGGTTGACATTCAATTTAGACTTACCATAATATTAGACATCTAAATGCAAAAAGTCTCTACAAAGATCCCCTAGAAATATAAGAGTTTACTGCTTCCCAACTAAGCATGATGTTTGTCTTGCTGCTTGAATCCCAAATACAACAAACCCTCCAAACATACATGTTTTCCAAACTTATTGTAGTGCTATTAACTTTTTGAGAGCCATCAATATGTCCAACATTAAAATTAGACATAAGAATGTTCTTGCCCTTCTCCAGCATAGAAAACATCTAAGTAGGAAATGTTTCTCCTCTTTAATTACCCTTAATGGTTTAAAATGATGACCTAAAAAGTTGAGTTATCAAAACATATTAAAGATATAATGAAAACTTGCTGCCGATTTCAAAAAGGAACATCTAGATCTTCCTCAAACGAGAACAAATCCATGTTAGATTGTTAATTTTTTTGCATTTAAAAAAAATTATTTGCTATCCCCCTCAACAATTGTAGGTGAGGAGTCTACCACTAACTTTTACAACTCATCACTGATTTGAAACAGGGAAGCATTGGAAATAGCCAATTATGTGCAACAGGTTAACAATTAACTTTTTCAACTTTTGAGCCATAAAGTTCAGCAACTCACCAAGCATCATCAGGATTGACCGATTCACAGGAAGGTGGTGGCTCAATATTATTTTGACTTCTAGGACATGGTTGAGTATTAATTCTCTTTTGCCAGATAGCAATATTGCCTTTTTCGGTATATCTTTTCCCAACATAAAAGTTCTACTATTTCTTCTATTGTGTCTTGCTCCATCATAAGATCCTCCTTTGATTTTTGCCAGCTATGGTAATTTTGTTCCAATTGATGGGGGCTCTAGAGAGAATCCAATAACCTCCAAGTCTCGAACCTTGGTCCACTTCCATCATATAAAGCCCATATGTAAACAAAATATTTAAGAAAATCAATATATGAATCAAAATAGTTAACGTATGGTCCTTTTGTAACTAAAAAAATGGACAACAAATAAAAACTTTAAATGTGAATAGCTTTCCTACCATTTGTAGTTCAAGGAATTAATATATCCAACATTAAAATTAGACATAAGAATGTTCTGGCCCTTCTCTAGCCCAGACAACATCCAAGTAGGAAATGTTTCTCCTCTTTAATTACCCTTAAGGAAAACATATTAAAGATATAAAGAAAACCCGCTGCCAATTTAAAAAAGGAACATCCAAATCTTCCTTAGACGGTAACAAATCCATGTTAGATCATTAATTATTTTTGCATTTTAAAAAAATTATTTGTTATCCCCCTCAACAATTGCAGGTGAGGAGTCTACCACTAACTTTTACAACTCATGGCTGATTTGAAGAAGGGAAGCACTGGAAATAGCCAATCATAGGCGACATGTTAACAATTAACTTTTTCAACTTTTGAGCCATAAAGTTCCACAACTCATCAAGCATCATCAATATTAACTGATTCACAGGCAGGAGGTGGCTCAATATTATTTTGGCTTCTAGGACATGGTTGAGTATTAATTCTCTTTTGTTAGATAACAATATCACCTTTTTGTTATCTCTTTTTCCAACATAAAATTTCTGCTATTTCTTCTATTGTGTGTTGCTCCATCATAAGATCCTCCTTTGATTTTTGCCATCTCTGGTAATTTTCCTTCCAATTGACGGGGGCTTTAGAGATAATCCAATAACCTCCAGGTCTCAAACCTCGGTCCACTTCCATCATATAAAGCCCATTTGTAAACAAAAAAGCTAAGAAAATCAATATATGAATCAAAATAGTTAACGTATGGTCCTTTTGTAACTGAAAAAGCAGACAAAAAAAAAAACTTTAACTATGAATAACTTTCCTACCATTTGCAGTCCAAGGAATCAATGCACTATCTACTTCAGGTAAATTTGTTTGGTTTGCACTCTATTTTTTGTTCTATAAAGAAAAATGCACTGTGCATCTCTGGAAGACTACACCTACATAAATGAATTATTTATATTATTACGAAGTCAAGAATGAACAATTAGATTAAAGATTGTATACCGTCCAAAAAGTAGATAAAAATTAGAGCAAAAAAAAATCTAAATTAGGACAATCAAATTATTAGATATTATTATAGGAAATATCTAAAATCTTTGGATATCTATAAGAGTAAATATCTAAGATTGTAGAACAATATTTAAAATCCAGCAACCTGTAAAGTTAAAAAGTAAATATTGGAGCCACCGGAATTTGACACTTTCCAGCCAAGGCATCTTCAAAGGTGGACACCTACCAGTGAATAATCATGTTTAATTAAATTCATAAATGTTATGTAATGTAGATACATAAAAATAGTTTTATTAATTATATAATCGTATACTTTTAACATGTTTATATATTTATCGATTATTAATGTATTTATGTGTTTTGATTATGTATCCTCTTTCTTCTTTTCATCCTTTCTTAAAATCGTTGAATGTTTTGAGTCATGTCTCGGGGACATTAATATTGCCCATGTGGCTATCAAGAGTGTTCGTAACATCCAAAATCTATCTAGATGTAAATGTGGAAAGAAGTTTTACATTTCTTACCATATACATGGTGTAAAATATATATCTAATATATCAAATACCCCTATATTGACTTGAGTAAAAGTAATGCAAGCACATTATTTTAGTATAAAGTAATGGCTTCCCAAGATGGGGAGAAATATGATTAATATAGTCTCCATAAAAAAATTGCTCATATTAGAATAATACCCAAAGGTAGGCAAGGTGTGGTCAATATTGTAGTAGAGACAAAACACATAAGAAGGTAACGAGTGTAGGAGGAATACCTATGTTATGTAGACAGTAAAAGGCATTGCGCACGTTGTAGAATTTAGATTCGAGATGATTGTGTGAGCTTCCCTTTGGCTAGGAGGAACAACCTATATAAGAATAAGAACAAGACCAAAAAATAGTATTAAATAGAAAGAGTCAGAAGAATGCCTAGCAGTGACTAGATCTGGGAAGTATGATACTTCCTAGAGGGTTGTCAATCCTCTGTTTAATAAAAATCAATACGGGAAGAAATAATAAACAAGTGCATCCTACTGTGGTTATAAGATTTACGTTTCTCTAACAACACAATAAAATATTGCTATAAAGGTAAGGCTAGGCTTAGATCTGAGTGGTTGGGTAGGTTGTCAGGTGAAGCAGAGGCTGTGGGTGAAGTCTGGGTGGCATTAGGAAGGGTTTTGGGTTATTTTAAAGAGGTGGTGAGCTCGATGTCTTAAAGAAATTTAAAAGACATAGAGACCGACTTTGGCTAGGAGAGTGACCGATGCCAGTTGGGTGACCAGTGTCGGTAGGGTGAATAGGTGGGAGATTATCAAAAATAGGTTTTTAAACCTCTTTGTGATTTCACAGAGAGTAAGGGTGGTGTTGATAAATTCGTGATATTGTTAAGAAGACTCAGGTATGTTGAAAAGGAGGTTGGAAAGGGTGAAAAGGTTCGAGATGGTTGAATAGTGGGTTAGTGGGAAGATGGTGATCTACGGGTAATGGGAGGAATGAATTACAGAAAGAAACAAGAGATCTACACTTGAATAAGCACAAATGATAAAATCACAATACTTACTCGGTATTTTTCAGATCTTGTGATTGGAGATGGTTGGTGATTGATCATAGAGGAGATGTCAGGGTCCAATGTCACGACAGTGAAGCCTATGTGCTCATGTGAGTATTCCAATGCTTTGGAAGGAGGACTTGGCTACTTGTCTTGCACTGTGGTTTTGTGTTCATCATTGAGATCTAGGAGAGCTTGAAGATTCAAGCTTGAATGCAAGAGGGCTACAATAAATGAATGACCAACTCGTGCGAAGAGTTGTAAATGTATATATAAAGTGACCGATGGTGGTTAGGTAACTGATGCAGGCCAAGGAAAAACCAGCGTCGGTTATGATGAATAGGTCAAGGTTGCCAAAAATAGCCTGATGTTTTCTATTTTTGGCATGATTGATATTTTAAATCCGGGTCTTAAGTGATAGACTGCACCTTGATAAGTAGAATCTTTGTTGGAAGAGTTATGGGAATTAATTGCTAGGGCTAGACTAAGTCTTAGTTAATTAATAGGCTGGGGAATGGGTCTTGGGTGCGTTGGATGGGTGAGGTGGCATTAGGTGAGGTGGAGGGGTGAGGTAGATAAATTAATTTAATTAAATTAATTAAAATAATAGTGATGTGAGGGTGAGAATTAATTTAATTAGGGATAATTAAATTAATGTTAATTTATAGAAAGGGGTCATGGTTATGTGTGTGTGTGTGTGTGTGTGTGTGTGTGTGTGTGTGTGTGTGTGTGTGTGTGTGTGTCAAATTGTTAGATTGAAAGGGTTAGGGGGATGTGACCCAATTTTGAGTGTCTACAAATATATGTTCAAAATTAGGATATTTCCCCTAAAGTGGGGAACATATAATGGTGCAAGCTCAAATGTGAGAGGATGCCCCCAAAGGGGAAAATATGTAACCAATATAGGCTCGAAAATAGGAGTTTATTCTCAAGGTGGGTCATATACAACAATGTAAGCTCAAGAGTGACAATAATTCCCTAATCTAGGCATTATATAGTGGTGTAAGCATGTTAAGATGACACGTGTCGACAAAATACCAAGTACAATTTCGAGAAAAATGAAAACTAAAATCAAAGTTTCATAAAAAAATTGAAAGAAACCATCATAAGCAAGAAAGTACACTAGACCTTGAAAAATAATAGTAAGTGTTAAAATCATGTAGCAGAGAGTAAATTAATCAAAACAACTAAAGTCAAATGACAAATATACCATCTATGAAAATAATCAAACAAATATGACCAAACAATAAAACCAATCAAGTAAAAATAATGAAAAGGGAACCATCAAGAGTTAAACAACTATGTAAGTGCATAATACGAATTTGAGTTTTCAATTGTTTAACCTCTATTATGGTTATCTGATATGCCCATAAGCAAATATTTATGCTATCATAAAGGGAACCAACCAATTTAACTTAAATTTACCTTTGTGTTCTTTATTTGCACAAGTATTTTCTTGATTTTAATAGATTACCTTATCACCAAATTGAAATTCTCTTGATATGTTACATTTAATAAAATAAGCCTTTTTTGAGAGGATTGTGATAAATTCTAAGATGCTCAATAGCTTGAATGTGTGTCTCACTAAATATTTCTAGTTGATGAAGTCTATTTTCTCTATAGGTTTCGCCATCAATAATTCCTTTTAGTGATACCCTTAAGTAAGGAATTTCAATTACCGAAGGAAATGTTTCATATCTCTAATAAACAAGTACTTAGGGGCTTACATTTGGTGCATACACTTGAGCACTGCTACCATAATGCATATATAATTGTTCCATTTTTCATGGTGTTTGTTTATTGTCTTGAACAAGATATTGATGATAGTTTAATTAGAGGTTTGCACATGGCCATTTTGTTGTGGTTGAGAGTGTATTCTTGGTGTTGTATTTTGGACAAATTTTTTTGATTATCATATTATTGAATGATCGAACATTATGATTGATGATGAATGACAATAGGAAAAATCAAGAGATAATATGTGCTATTAAAAATTGGAATTATCTTCACCTATAGTAGAATCTAAGGGTGTAACTTAGTTTTATTTCAAAAAAATTGAAGTAGTTGTCATAACACATTTGGGATATGTGGATCATAGAGGGTTGAATTATATGACTATGTGAAACCTACATATGGAAAATATCCATTACGATACAAAAGTTTGTACTCATGTGATCAGGTGTAAGTAAGGTTGTTATATCTTTCACATATATCACATACTTTTATATATGCATGTTTACACCCTTGTAAGGTTTTTAGAAATTATGTTATTTTTTATTATATAAAAACTAAGGGTATAATATTTAGCAAGATGTAGACTATTCTTATCTAATTAACTTTAAACATTAATTATACATCACTAGAATAACACATTCCAAATTTAATGAAACAAAATGATAAGAAACTAGATCAAAACACGATAGGAGAGATATATTTAGTTATTTAGGATAATTATGGAGTGATCTTGGCATGCAAAGCAATAGAAAATGAAGCTATGAAGCTCTAAATTCTACATAGAAGATTATGTAACTAAGGAATGTGTAGGTGCAATACCTATAGAGTATGTACATCCTGGGAAGGAAAATATATGGTCCAAGACACTAGATTACATGGTTTGAGATTATGAGGAATTCAAGTTCTAAAGCTCTATGTGTTCCTTTATTGTATGAAAATTGTTCTCTTCATGTGCTTCTCTTAATGATCTCTAAACAAAAATAGACCTCCTACTGTTTTGAATGTTTACAAAAATGTTCGATTAACTTATCAGTATTTGTAAATTGTATGAATTGAAAACTAATAAAAATATGAATTTTTCAAGTTTACAAACTAATACAAAACTGTTTTAAAGATTTCCAAAAATCAACTTAATCAAGAGTTCAATAAAAACCATCCTTTTTTGTACCTGATTTCCGTAAATGTTGTAACTGAATAAAATATGTTTATCTGAATTAAAATCTCACTTAATGCTGCAAAATATATCATTAATTGGAATGCAAAAATAAGTGAAGAGACGTCACCAAAACTGTTTACGGAGTTCGGAAAATTTTCCTTCGTATATTCATATTAACATTGTCCACATTGTTGATTACATATGCCTCATGGTGTAATTGTTTGGTGCATGTGGGATTAAGGTTCTAGCATTTTAAATTTTACCATGGAATTACCATTTACCAATTGGCTCCCATAACTACATATGTGCAAACTTGGGCGCTTATGCTAATTGTGGTGCATTATTTTAACCATGACACATCTAAACCACCTGCTCCATGTGCTAAGTTTGGCACACCAACTAAACATACTTAGCATTGGAACTAACCCACATATTACCTATGTTGTGTGCACATGGACCTCCCAACAAGATAAAAAGAGGTGATATGTGGCCCAAGCCACACGGTAGTTGGAGCGACCATGGATTTTTAAAGCCTATAGTGGGTAACCACCCCACTAATGTGTGATTTAATTCCAAATAAGAGAAAAAGGTATTCATTGGAGTTGGTTAGGGAGGATTGAAACCCAAACGAAGAATTTTCTAAAATATATTCCTATCTGTTGAGCCACATGACTGATTTAAAATTAGATATATCCAAATTTTCCTTTATACAAGGTTAAGTTACGAAATTTAACGGAAATTGGGTAAAATGAAATGTAGAGGTTCTCAATAAAATTGTTGATTAAGTTGATTTTTAGAAATATTTAAATCAGTTCTATATTAGTTTATTAACATTCAAAATTCATATTTTAAGTCAAATTTTGATTCATACAAATCACAAAAAATGATAATTTTATTGATTGTTTTTGTAAACATTCAAAACAATAGGGGGTCTATTTTTGTTTATAGATCAAGTTTTTGTATCATAGTCGGTTAAATTCGGTGGCCTTGCTTTAAGTTTGCATTTTATATCAATTTTTTTTTCTAACTCCATCAGATTTATAGACATTGTTGGCTTTATCATCCATTCATAGAGTGCATTATTTGGGAAGTACAGGTTGTTGACAGGTAGCCATGGGTAAAGACTTGAAAAAGATAGAGCTTGGAAGAGGTTGAAAGCATAAACAGACAGATCCAATAAGATAATGTTTTAATGAGATTTAATCTCTACTCCTTGGAAGAGGAGATTGGTAATTTGAAATTAGAGTTAGAAACCAAGGATGAGCTCTTGATCAGATTACAGTGTGGTGAGCAGAAGAAGGATATTCCTTCCACTTTAGATGCAGAAACCATGACATATGATTGCACAATAAGTTTATTTATCATGTTGTTCTTCGTCCCATTCAGATTCAAGTAATATTTTGGTGAATTTGAAAAACATCCTAATGACATTGAATCTAAATTAATGATTAAAATGGGATTTGATGGAAGAGGCTTGGGTAAGAATAGATAAGATATTTCTAACCCAATACAGGTAGAGGATCAACCTCATTTTCTAGGTCTGGGTTAATCTAATGCTAGAATGGAATTTAGAGAGTGCTTAAAATCATTGAAGGGAGATAAGATTTCTATAGCTAAGTGATTATTCCACTAGTCTTGTTGGAAGAATCCTTGCAGGAAATTATTGATTCATCATCACAAATTGATGAAGGTTTGGGTAATAAATTTTAGAGAAGAGGTAATGAGATTATAACCCCTCATTCATACAAATATCATAATCATAAACATAAGTGAGATTTTATAACTTCTGATGATGCACTCATTCTATTTAAATAATATGGATTTGATAGTCATAAAATGATGTATGCTTTTCCGTGCACATTTTGTGGGTTAAGTAATCATTATGTTGTCTTTCTTTGGAAGAGAAAGAATTTCTTGCTGAATTAGTTTCCTAATGAGATTAGTGCTAAAGATCAATTTTGTCATTCCCAAGTGAGAAATGACAAACCATTTTCCTCTCTTTAGAAGAGGAATTTTTTCACTTATTGTCATATGAATGGACACCAAGTTGAAACATGTTCGAAAACTCGATCCATCACGCCGTCAGAGTCATGGTAAGATAAAAAGTGGTTTACGTTCTTGTTCAGAGGATTGGAAATAATGAAGTTGTTAAAACACCTAATATTTATTATACAACCTAGGATCAATTAACTGAGGAAATAAAACCAACTGAAATGGAAAATCCATTAAAATGGGTCGGTTAAAAATTTCCTTATTTTTATGTTTGCATAGTTGATGATTTATGGCATGTAAAAAATTTAGAGAATTTGGTTATATGGGATTCCTGTTGTATGTCGAAACAAAATTTTTTCCCATGTTGTTTAGCATTGATTTTAGAGTTATCTGATTTAGGAGAGGAAGTGACACACAGATTCATCATGCTCAGTTGTCTTATTATATTTGAAAATTTGAAAAGAAACTCCATTTTAATCTCATGTTTAGCATTTTGAGTTCTTGATATAGTTTGATATAGGGTCAGTGAACATTAGCCTCATTGTTGGCATTCTGGTTTCTATTTATTACTGATATATTTTGGGTGAGAATTTATTTGTAGAGATGCGCAATGTCATAGGGAATCAGTTTGATATTTTTCTCTTTTGGCATTTGATTGTCAATTTTAAAAAGGATCAATTTTGTGATGGCAGTTACAATTATTGTGTTTGATAGTTCTACAAGCATTGAGTTAGACATCCATCTATCATGAGAAAATCAGTTGGAATCTAGCCTCTTATTAGCATGTAGATTTTCCATTTTTAAATTGATCAATTTTGAGATATGATCTTCAAAAATTTGTAGTAAAATTTTTCCTACAACACTATTTCTATGGATCATGTATGTTTGTAATACGAAGGAAGATGAGTTGTAGTTTAAGTGGGTGAAAACAAATTTCCATGGAAATAAATCCTTCTCATTGTGGTGGTGTGATCTAGAGGTCAGTTCAGTGGAAAAAATTTCCCTATATCTCCAAAAATCATTACAATATGGTAGAGGGATTTGGGAAATTTCTGATGTATATTTTAATGCATGAAACAGACTCCGTTTGAGAAAAATACCATCCAAAAAATTTCCTAGTTGAAGGAACAAAAATAGGGCAACAGATCAATTGGAATGTCACATGTGGAAGTGTAAAAACAAATAAAAATGGTAAAAGAGTGTTTTTGGTATTCACCTTCGGTCTTCAACACTCATGTTCAGACAAGTAGGCCCTATAATTTTTTGTCAGGGGCCCTCAACAAGGGTTAAAACACTCTTTTTACTAAGTGGTTCCTTTGTACCTATATCTTCATATTAGCATTGTAACATTTTTATTATATATGTGTCATGTTGTTATTGGTTGGTGCATGTGGGATTAATTTCTAGAATTTTAAAGTAATTACCAATTTACCATGCAGTTACCAATTTCCACTAATATGATAAATTGGTCACTAATTACAACCAAGTTGGAGGAACTAACTCTATCTGATGAGCCCTTGGGGTGAGCCCAACTCACTTTAAATGCCTACACCAACTTTCCCAATAGAGCTATCCTACACCGACTCACCCAACCGGCTCAATGTGGCACCAACCGATCCTAACCACCTATCCCACATCCCAGGGGTAAAGTCCAAACAAATCAAAAAGTGGTTATGCATGGCCCAAGCCACAAAAACATAGGGTAGTGTAAGGATTATCAAGACTTTGTTTAAACTCCCACCCAAAAAATGTGGGATATTAAATCCCAAATAAAGAAAATATGTGTTGTGGGTGTTTGGTGAGAATCGAAGACCCAACAAACCATTTAGTAAAAAATATTCTATCCGTTGAGCCATAGAGTTTGTTCAAATCTATATCTATGTGAGTTTACCTTTATACAATGTTAAGTTTGTGGCTATGTATTATTTGTAAGAGGGTAGTTTTCAAAAAAATGATGTTTTGAGAAGCTTAGAGGCATTTTTGGATCTTGGTGTAAACTGGAAATTTGTTCAAAATTCCGAGACACTTTTGGAAAATCCATTTATTTTGTAATTTGGAGTTCTTTTGTTCTCATTATAAGGAATGAAAGTAAATTTTTGACAGAGAATGAAGGGAAGTGACTGTGCAAGTGCTTCGAGAAATGTAGGAGGAAAAATAATCATCGTCAAAGTATTCTGAAGGTTTGAGAGCATGAATTTACAAGTTATGGATCCATATTTGTTTATTGTAATTTTGATTGTACTTGTAATTTTGACATATTTTAATGGATAGGTTCGAATGAACCCAAAGACATAGGTATTTTCCAAACTTCGTAAACAATTTTGGTGTCGTCTCCTCACTAATTTTGCATTATTATTTCTGATGTATTCTCTACATTATTAAGTCAGATTTTAATTTATATAAGCATATTTTAATCAGTTATGACATTCATGGAAATTAGGTAAAATGAAATATGGATGGCTTTGATCAGACTGTTGATTAAGTTGATTTTTGGAAATATTTAAATCAGTTCTGGATCAATTTATTTACATTCAAAATTCCTATTTTAAGTCATTTTTTTTATTCTTACAAATCATGGAAAATTGATAAGTTAATTGACGATGTTGTAAACCTAAAAAAGATAGGGATTTTTGTATCCTTCAGTCTATAAGAAAGTTCCTCTTCATTGTACTCTAATAAGATATAAGTTTATGCTTTTATATCTAATTTTGATTTATTCATACAAATGTGCATGTTAATTTCTAAAGCATTTGATATGTAGAATTAATGGATTTTCCCCTTAAACATGCTTCATATGGTGTTAACCCATTAAGAGAAATTGTGGGAAATCTATTGTTTAGGTTTTTTATCACTTTTATTGGTTCAAACCCAATGTGTATTTATCAAGGTTGAATCATTAATCATACATCACACCATTTAAATGAGAGTGTGATTTATCTATTCAAAAAACACCATTTTTTGTTGAATTTGTGGATGATTCATTTGATGATGAATTCCATGAGTTTTTAAGAATACTTTGAACTATTTTTTGATGAATTCCTCCTCTCCCAATATGAGAAAAGAGTTGTGATATTATGACTAGTCTCATTTTTAATAGAACCTTTGAATTTATTAAAATTTTATAAATCTTCATATTTAGTGTGAAGACATTATATCCACACTTTACACAAGAATTCACAAAGCATAAAATATTGAAAACTAGCATGACTAGTTGTCATGGGTCCGTAAATATTGGTATGCACTAGATCAAGCTTACTTGGAGCCCAAAATATACTCTAATGGAATGGTTATCTAAGATATTATCATATCAAACAATGTTAACATTTATCCAAGTCCTTTTTTATAGGTGAAAATACCATCGCCACATCATAATGGTGAAGTGTGTTAAGATATCCATAAGTTATGTAGCCAAGTATTATATGCCACAAATATATTAAAGCTACATCCTTTTCCACAAGAACCTATTTTTCTATTTAAAAAATTTAAGATGGAGCATATGTTTGATATTAGAAACTCGTGCAACACTTTTGGAACTTATATATTTATCTCTAATCAGACACATATTTATATTACTTTTATATTCAAAATCAATCCACTTTACTCTAATAGTTGAATGACTTAGAGTAGATTCTTTTTCAAACTAGGGGCATATAACACATTAGTGACTTTGTAAGTATGTATTCCAAGGGGTAAATAATTTTTACCAATACCTTTGGAAACAATAGGATATGTAATCAACAAAAGAAACATGTTTTTTTTTGGGTGTGTCACTCAATGTGAAGATCTAATACTTGTTTCTAGTCATGTGTTAAGTTGCACCTAATTATACAGACCAAATAACACTATGTTAAGATGATTATTCATGTGAATAAGTAGCATACATGAAGTCTTCATTATTAGATTGATCTTTATTTTCAGAAACATTTCCTTGTTGTTGGGGTTTATGTTTCCAATTCCTCGTATCCTTCCCTTGTTTCTTTTTTTTTTCCATAAGATGATTGTTGGCTATGGGAAGTTTTACCAATAGATGATCCATGTTTGAATGGATTGTACAAACAATATTCAAAATCATAGTTATTATGACAAAAAATAAGACACTTAGTTTGTTATTATTTCCCTTATTGACTATGTTGAATACTCTACTTTTGGGATTACTTAGAATGCATATGGATGGTGTCTTCCCTTTCTAGTGTGAAATAAGAGCATGATCTTATTATTTTTCTATGTGCATGGAATCTGTTAGGAATTAGAGAATAAATATGTGGAAACAATTCCTCAAATCACAGTAGTAGGAAACTATTTAGCAAAATTTGTATTTGCATAAATATAACATAAGTATACAATGGACAAAAAAGACAAGAAAATATTTAACGTGGTTCACTCCCAATGTGGGCTACATCTACCAAGAAATTTCTCATATTTTATTATCACAATCTTCTCTTAGTTACAATTGCACAACAATCACTCATGAACTCACTAATAGAATTCCCAAAGATGCTAAACCACAGCTAAGATTCCTAGATATTTTTTATCACTCAAGATATATTAGGATCCCTATAAGACCTCTATTTTTAAGATTACAATCCTTAAAAAAAGTTCTATTACTGACCCTAGAAAAATTCATTTGAAAAATTTGTGACTTGAAAAAGTTGCGACCTTTTACTTCTCATAGATGAAAATTTGTCACTATGACAACAACTGATTAACCGCCAGTTAACAATAAATACTTAGCAATTTTGCAACATGAAAATAACAGACAACTGTAGAATGCTCTTGAAGTCTCCAAAATTAACAGTTCAAACTCCAACACTTCAATGCTGATTCTAGAAAACCAAAAATAGGCTCCAAACCCCAACAATCTCCCATGTTATCAACCCTTCATTATCATCCATGAAGGCCAACCAAAGTTGAAAACAACTTCAACTTATCTCTTATGACCTCCATGGTCATCATATCTGCAGGATTCTGAATGGTATGAATCTTTTCCAGCTTCAACTTATCTTCCTCTAAAGATGCCCTCATGAAATGATATCTCCATTGAATGTGCTTCATCCTAGAGTGAAAAACAATGTTCTTCTCAAAATGAATAGCGCTCTGACTATAACTGTCTAGTCTCCCAATTTCCTACTTATGCCCTAACTCATCAAGAAACTATTGTAGCCAAATCATCTCCTTTCTTTCCTTTGTGGTAGTAACATACTCAACCTCTATGGTTGATAAAGCCATACAACCTTTTGTAATGGTGAAATCTATCTCACCGTTGTATCACCAACTGTAAATACATAACTTGTTGTGCTCCTCCTATTGTCAAAATATCCTACCATGTCTGAATCTACATACCCACACAATGTAGTGTCTGATCCACTGAAACAAAATGTTGCTCCCATGGTCCCTATCAAATACTAAAGGATCCAATTTATTGCCTACCAGTTCTCTCTACCTAGATCATGCATAAACTTGCTCACTGCTCCCACTTCATGGAAAATATCAGGCCTATTACATACCATAGCATACATAAAGCTTCCAATCACTAATTATTATAGTACCATGGACATCTGGATTCTATCCTCCTCAGTCTTGTGAATCTACTCCTTTGATAATTTAAAGTGTCCCGCTAGAGGAGTACCAACTGGTTTAGCATCTTACATACTAAACCTATCCAAGACCTTGTTTACATACTATTCTTGATATAATACTAGATTCCTCTCCTTCCTATTGTAAATTATTCTAATTCCAAGGATTTTATTTTCTTCCCAAAAATCCTTGATAGCAAAGGAGTCACCTAGCTGCTTCTTGAGTACCTTTATTTTCTGCATGTTCTTCCCTACAACAAGTATATAATCCATATACAGACACAAAATAATATAAATGCCATCAATAAAATTCTTGATGTACACGTAATGGTCTGAGTGAAACTTGGAGTAACCTTACTCTTGCATGAAACTATCTAACTTCTTGTACCACTGTTGTGGAACTTGTTTCAAGCCATACAAGCTTTTCTTCAATTTGCAAAATTAACGTCTCCTTCCCTTTGACCTCATATCCATGTGGGTGCTGCATATACAATTTATCCTCTAACTCACCATGAAGGAATGTAGTCTTTACATCCAACTTCTCTAAGTGTAATACTTCTACTACTACTAAACCAAGAACAATCCTAATAGAATTCATTTTAACAACGATAGAAAAAATTTCATCAAAGTCTACACCTTTCTTCTTTGAAAATCCCTTGACCACTAACTAGGCCTTGTACCTTTTTCTACCTCCATTTTCCTCTTTGATTTTGTACACCCACTTTTTCTGCAATGCTCTCTTGCCCTTGGGTAGCTCCACCAAATTCCAAGTCTGAATCTACATAAAAGATCTATGCTCTTCATCCATGGCCTTCTCCCACTTCTTCGTAACATCCACCTATACTACTTCCTCAAAGCACTTTGGCTCTCCACTATCAATGACCAATAGGAAATAATTCAAAAAATGGAGTAAAACATTCAAGTCCCCTTCTTAGCCTAGAAGACCTTCTCGCCTCATGAATTTTGGCTTCCTGATAAGTAGGTTCCTAAACTAGTTGTGCTGGAACATGCTGCACCTTAACCAGCCCCTTGGACACCTTGCCATCTGTAATGTCCTCTAACATTATGTATTCTTTCTTTGATTCCTCTTTCTATTACTACAACTGAACTTTATACATGACTTTTTCATTAAAGACAATATCTCTAGACCGAAATATTTTCTTGTCCTTAAGACTCCAAACACAGAAACCAAAATCATCCTCACCATATCCAAAAAGGATAATTTCTCATAATTAGCCTATAACTTGGTCCTATTCATATTTATCAATGTGAACAAATACCTCACATCCAAATACTCTAATAAATGAGTAATCAATTTTATTACCAGACTAAGCCTCCTCAGGTATACCTCCATCTAAGGCTATAAAGGGTCCTTTGTTAATCAGATAAATAATTTTGCTTAGTGCTTCAGCCCAAAACATGAGTGACAGACCCGCATATAATCTTATGCACTTAGCACGCTCCAAAAAAAATGATTGTCCTATTCATTCTCTCAGACACTCCATTTTATTGTGAAGTCTTCAGAACTGTCCTTTGCATGCGGATCCCATTTACCAAACAATAATCAAGAAATTAATTTTTACAATACTCCTCTCCATTATTCGACCTGAGACATTTCAGCTTGAGACATTGCAACACCTAAATTACAATAATCAACACCACTGGTTAAATACAAAGTACCAATTTTCTTACCTCTTGCAACCACAAGAGCTTCCTTGGAAACTGTTGACGATTATCTTTGTGGATGAACCATCAAAGTCATGGGATACCTTAGGGATGTGGGACATGCCCCCTAAGATAACCTCCATGTTTTATAGAAGCTATATCTTCTAAGTTGGTGCAAGGTAAGGGTTAGAAGAAAAAATAAAACAAAGTGCAAAACTAAGGCGATACACCAAAACTTATTTTAAAGAGACACAGAGATAGATTCTAAAATAACTGTTAGAATAGTCTAAGAGAAATTAACATGATCTACTATTCTTAGAAGTATCTTGAATTATCAAAGGACGAGAAGGTGTAAAACATAATAATATTTAGATGATAGATGCATATAGAAAACCCAAGGGCATATAACACGATAGATATTCAAAATTTATCTAAAAAATACCAACAATAATGGATGAAGGATGCAAACTATTGGGAGCTAAAATGCACAGAATAAGAGCCCTTTATTCATAGAGAAAATAATACATAAGGCCGATATGACACAAATTACAGCTTTCTTCTACAACAAATCCTTGCTAAGGCAAGAAAACACAATAACTAAGCCTAAAATCTCTTTCAAAGAGATGGTGTCTTTTTCTTTTCTGTTTTCCCCCTCGTTTAGTTTTTGGATCAGAACATTCCTGTATAGACCCCCCCTTGGCTCTTGGTTCAATGTCCAGAATCAAATCTTCCACCACCACCATCTTTCATTTTTTGGGAAAGATCTCAACTACTTGTCTGTGATATTTATGATCACCTTTAATTCATCTAACTCCCAAGCCTTGCACTCCTTTGGTTGGTGATGATTCTTCCCTGCCACATAGAGGTCACGTGCTTAGTATGAGGGCCTTTCCTAGGGCTTTATCCTCAAACTTGCACTTAGGTGATGCATGGATGGTCTTACACAAGTTAGAGATCATTCCTTTTCTCTCTTTATTTGAAATTGTTCTCGGGCAACACTTGGAGACCCTATGCGTTTTTACTATGTATTTGAATTTTTAATCCGCATGGGTAAATTTATCATGCCTAAAATACATGGGCGGTGTAATGCAAGTTTGAGAACATTCCTTTATCCACATTATGCCCTGAGAGCGCCAAAGGGACACATGAATATCTTCCACATTCATCACTTCATACTTAGCCGAATTTGGGCCCCAAAAAAAAGAACTAGTCCAAGGTGACATAAGACAGTGGCAAGTAAAATATCTGTTAGGAAATAAGGGATAAAATATGTGGAACAATACCTCATAGAATTGTAATTGTAGAAACTAATATGCAAAAAATATTACAGATCTCAAATACAAGTGCAAAATAAAATAACACAACACAAAGAGACAATATTTAACGTGGTTCAACCAATTTGGGCTACGTTCACCAAGAATCACTTGCTCATATTTTATTATAATCCACCGCTCTCCCAATACAATACCTAGATCTGTTTAGAGCTATTCTAAAAAAAACTCTATAGAATTCACACCCTGAATCCAGACACATTTGTAATGCTACCTAATACCTAACATATGCACAAAACCACATAAGTAGAAAACTGCTTAAGCAGTTTTACAAAACTGTGGGTATCAAAAAACATGGGCTTGACCCCAAACCCTAGTGACACACCTATGGAAAGTGTATGGTACTCTTAGTGTAGAGTATTCAACAATTTCTCACATGAAAACATGCTCCATAACCGACCAATCTCCCACTTAGAGACTAGTTTTCTTCTGAGCAAGCTTCTCAACCCTTCACTAATTTCCGTGAAGACCAACCAAAGCTTTACACAACTTCATTTTTTCCCTTGTGACCACCATGGTGATCATGTCTATAGGATTCTGACTTGTATGAACCTTCTCCAGCTTCAACTTATCTTCATCCAAAGTTGTCCTGATGAAATGGTACCTTAATTGTATATGCTTTGTCATAGAGTGGAAAGTAGAGTTCTTAGCTAGGTGTATAACACTCTGGCTATCACCATGCAACTTCCTTTCCGCCTGCTTATGCCCTAAATCCTCAAGCCATTGCTATAGCCAAATAATCTCTTTACTTTCCTCTGTGGCAACAACATACTTAGCCTTCGTGGTTGACAAATCCACCAGCTTATGTAGTCATGAAATCCACCTCACTTATTTACCACATACAGTGTAAATATAACGTGTCGTTCACCTCATGTTTTCTACATCTCCAACCATCTATAAATCTACATAACCAAACAAAGTGGTGTCTGATCCACTGTAGCACAAAAATGTCCCCATGGTCCCTCTCAAATAATGAAGGATCTACTTTACTGCCTGCCAGTGATCTTTACCTGGATCACTCAGAAATCTATTCACCGCTCCCACTACATGGGTAATATCAAGCCTGGTGCACACTATGGAATACATCAAACTACCAACCATTGATGAGTAAGGTACCTTGGACATCTAGTTTCTCTCCTACTCTGTCTTGAGACATTACTCCTTTGATAACTTGAAATGACCTACCGAAGGAGTCCCAACCGGTTTAACATCCTAAATATTAAACCTCTCTAAGACCTTCTTAATGTACTCTTCCTAAGATAAAGTTAGCTTCTATTCCTTCCTATCCCGATATTTCCTCATACCAGGGATTTGTTTGGCTTCCCCCAAATCCTTCATATCGAAGGAGTCACTTAGTTGTTTCTTGAGTACTTTTATTTTCTGCATGTTTTTACCTACAACCAACATGTCATCCACATACAAACACAGGATAATATAACTACCATCCTTACATTTATTTGTATACACACAATGGTTAGAATGACATCTAAGATAACCTTGCTCCATCATGAAGCTATCAAATTTCTTATACCATTGACACGGAGCTTGTTTCAAGCCATACAAGCTCTTCTTCAATTTACACACCATCTCCTCTTTACCTTTGACTTCATAGCCCTCTGGCTGCTACATATATAGATCCTCCTCTAAATCACCATGGAGAAATTTAGTTTTTACATCAAGATGCTCTACGTGAAAGTCTTCTGCTGTAACTATTCCAAGAACAATTCTAATAGAAGTCATTTTTACTACAGGAGAAAAAATATCATCAAAATCTATACCTTTTTTTTGTGCAAACCCCTTGACCACCAACCAGGCCTTGTATCTTTTCTTTCCTCCTTTTTCCCCTTTGACTCTATACTCCCACTTGTTCTGTACTGATATTTTGCCTTCGGGTAGCTTCCCCAAATCCCATGTCTGGTTCTCCATAAGAGCCTGATGCTCCTCATCCATGGCTTGCTCCCACTTCTTCCTGACATCTACCTGCATTGCTTCATCAAAGCTCTCTGGCTCTCCACTGTCAGTGAGTACTAACTAATAAAGAGAAGGAGAAAAATGTTCAAGTTCTCTTCTTAACCTAGAAGGCCTCCTCAATATGGGAGTTTAGGGTTCATGTTGAGGAGGTTCCTGAATTGATTCATTTGTCACTTTCCCATCCAAAATATCCTCTACCACTGCATATTCTTTCTTGGATTCTTTCCTGTCTTCCTGCAACTATTGCTTATACATGACTTTCTCATTAAAGACCACATCCCTAGATTGAATGATTTTCTTTTCCTTAATACTCCAAC
Source organism: Taxus chinensis (assembly GCA_019776745.2). Lineage (NCBI taxonomy): Eukaryota > Viridiplantae > Streptophyta > Pinopsida > Cupressales > Taxaceae > Taxus > Taxus chinensis. Next base: position 590,363,311 of record CM034156.1, read on the forward strand.
ATTTATATCCAAAGTCATCACCACCATAATGAATGAAAGTACATTTTTCTAATTTAGCCTCTAGTTTGGTCCTATCATCCTTGTCTATATGGAAAAAAACCTCACATCTAAAGAATCTAAGAAATGAATAATCAAATTTCTTACCATACCAAGCCTCATTAGGTATGCCTCCATCTAAGGAACTTGAGACTCCTTTGTTTATTAAATACACAACTATGCTTACCGCTTCTACCAAAAGAGAAAGAGGTAGTCCTACATATAACCTCATGCTCCTAGCACGTTCTATTATTATTTTGTTCATATTTTCTGACACCCCATTTTGCTGTGGAGTTCCTGGAATTATCTTTTTCTTATGGATACCATTCTTATAACAATAATCATCAAATTCATCAAGCTGCAACACTCCCCTCCATTATCTAACCTGAGACATTTTAACTTAAGACCTGTTTCATTCTCTACTAAGGCTTTCCATTTAATAAAAGTGTCAATTACAATAGATTTGTTTCTAATATAGTAAACCAAAACTTTCCTTATTGAATCATCAATAAAAGTAACATAATAACTTGAACCCCCAAGAGATGATACCTGAGCCGAACCCTACACATCAGAATGCACTAGCTCTAACTTGCTCTATTTCTTTGTAGGTCCAACCTTGAGAAACCTTACTCACTTCTATTTCCCATATATGCAGTCCTCACAAAACTCCAAACCTATTTCTGTATATTCAGGAAAATCCTTCTTTATGATCTCCATGACCTTATGGATCATATGACTGAGCGTATAGTGCCACAATGTTGTATCTACTTCTAAAGCCACAAGATTACAAACATTAGTGCAATAATTGGTTAAATACAAGGTTCCAACCTTCTTACCTCTTGCCACCACAAGATCACCCTTGGTACCTTCTAAGAGTTCATTGTAAATATCACAGTACAACCATCACTTCCCAACTGGCCCATCGATATCAAATTTTGTTTTAAAGTAGGCACATGTCTGAAATCCTTCAATAACCATGTATTCCCATTCTGCATCTTAACCTGAATAGAACCTTTTCTAACTATACTACAAGGCTCACCATCAACAAGAAAAATATGCCCAAAATCACCTTGAACATAATTAACAAAATGATTCCTATGTGGAGTAACATGGAAAGAAGCCCCTGAATCTAAAACCTAAGATTCAATAATATTGTGCAAAGAAAGAATCAAAGAATCCTAACATACATTACTTGTTGCCACATTTGCCTCCTTGTTTTCTTCCTGTTGTTTCTTCTTATCCTGAAGCTCCCAAAAATCCTTCTCTGCATGCCCAGATTTTGCATAGTTCCAACATATTATCTTTGTTTTGGATTTTGACCTTGCATAATCCTTTGATTTTCCACTACTTCCTCTATTCTTTTGTCTCCCTCTAGTTTCCAATTTCAAAGCATTCCCTACAGTAGAAGATTCCCTAGATATTTTTCTTCACATTTGCTCACTTATAATCACCCCTACAACATCCTCAAACTTCAACTTTGAGTTAGCTGGAACTGATTTGCTTACCACCATTATTAGGCTATTCTAACTCTCAGGTAAAGAGTACAAAATTAATAAAGCCCTAACTTCTTCATCAAATTCTATTGTAACCGAAGCTAGCATATTTACAACCATATGAAAATCATTTAAATGATCTGCTACCAAACCATTCTTATATATATTCATATTAAACAATGTTTTCATTAAAAATATCTTATTAGAGGCAGAGGGTTTTTCATACAACTTTCCTAATGCATCCATTAGTTTTTTTGTAGTCTTTTCCTTTGAAACATTAAATAATAACGAAGATGTAAGAAACAAATAGATTGTCCCAAGTGCCTTCCTATCTAGAAAATCCCATTCCACATCCATCATGCTCGAGCGTTTGTTCACTTTCTCAGACAACGGAATATAAAGATGCTTCTGATAAAGGTAATCTTCCATCTGTATCTTCCAAAGACTGAAATTATGCCTATTGAATTTATCAACCCTTGATCTTCCATCATCTGCCATAGCTCCCACTCAAGATAAAAATTTCCCTGTAATTCAACACTCCAGTAAACCAAACCAGGCTCTGATACCAATTTTTAGGAAATAAGGGATAAAATATGCAGAACAATCCCTCACAGAATCGTAATAGTAGAAACTAATATGAAAAAAATATTACAGATCTTAAATAAAAGTTTAGAATAAAATAACACAACACAAAGAGACAACATTTAACATGGTTCACCCAATTTGGGCTACGTCCACCAAGAATCACTTGCTTAGATTCTATTACAAGCCACCGCTCTCTCAATACAATACCCAAATCTATTTGGAGTTATGCTCAACAAACTCTACAAAATTCACACTTGAATTCAGACATATCTGTAATGTTACGTAATACCCACCATATGCACAAAACTACATAAGTAGAAAATTGCTTAATCAATTTTACAAAACTGTGGGTATCAAAACACCATGGGCCAAAGCCATACCATAAACCTATGGGTCAAAAATCCTGCCCATATGAGAAAAGCATGTTTCCTAGTATATTGGGCACGTTGTTTTGAGGTTGAAAATGTTTTTCTTGGTGGCTGCACCCCCAAACCCCTGCTATCGGGGGTTTCCACCCCCGGATCGTCACTCGGGGCCTGGCCTAGCCCCAAATCCCAACAAGACAATTGTGGAAAGTTACAATACTCTTAGTGTACAGTCTTCAACACTTTCACACATGAAAAAAAGATCCACAACCTAAAAATATCCCACTTGGAGACTAGTTTTCTTCTGCGTAAGCTTCTCAACCATTCACTAGTTTTCGTGAATTCCAACCAAAGCTTAACACAACTTAATTTTTTCTCTTGTGACCACCTTGGTCATCATGTTTGTAGGATTCTGAATGGTATTAATCCCGACGAGACAACTGTGGAAAGTGTACAATACTCTTAGTGTATAGTCTTCAACACTTTCACACATGAAAATAGGCTCCACAACCTAACAGAGCCCTGAGAACATTCTTTTATCCACATTATGCCTTGAGTACATAAAATGGACACGTGGATATCTTCTGATTTCAGCTCCATATTTAGCCAAATTTGGGCCCCAAAAAAAAGAGCCAGGGCTGGGGAGACAAAAGATAGTGGCCGGTAAAAGAGCCCTACAAAATAACTCTACAATTATTGGTGACTCACCAAGGGACTTCGTGTCAATCTTGGAAGGATCCCATAATCCTCTATGCCTCAAAATTAAAAATGTGGCTTATGAAGCACCACTCAGAGCTATTGCAAAGTAGTCTGATATTTGATCCATTTCACCTTTCTAGGGTAGGTTATTCACTGTAAGGCCTGAAAAGCTCAATACATCTTGATTATCTCCTTGTGAGAAAAGGTTTAGAGACTTTGCACTATTGTGTACAAATGGAAATCCAATTGTAGGATTGGATTCAAGATGGATTCCACCTCGGTGATGCTGGAGCTCTCTTTTAAAGACCAAAAGATAGTCTTATTTTGTTGTTTGGCAATCAAGAGCTACTGAAATTGGTCCTTTGATAGGACTGTGGAGTCATTGGGGAAGGGGAAGGGGAAGACTAATTAAACCAATTCGTTGATACTCTGTTTCCACTCTTTGATCCACTGTTGGAGTTGGGTAAGGAGATTATGGAATCTGATGGATGCTTTGTTACAGCTCATGATCTCATTGATCTTCGCAAAAATCATCCACATGTCTATGATTCTGGCCCCTTGTAGGGTGTAGTCAGAAGAATCATAAAGTTTCTGAATCAACAGTAGTGATTCAGGGACCTTGTTGAATTCAATGCTACTGATGGTGGAGGATGTGGTTTCTATATTTGAGAATTACCCTTGTGAATCATATATAAATCAAGAGCAGGGGATAGATTCATTATTGCGATGGAAATTTGGTCACAACAAGAGGCATATAGCTCATGCACCAATGATACAATTCCCCCTTTCTGGGGTTATTATCCCAATCGATGGGTCAAGTCCTTGACTGTGTCCTCAGATGATTTTAACCTTGTCTGGAGGCTACCCTTCTTTGCTTCAATGGTGCACAACTTTTCATGGAGCGTATCCACCTCTTCCCTTCTTAAATTAACCTCATTTTGGAGGGCTCCTTTCTCTTGTGAGAGTGAATTGGTTGAGGCTTCAGACATGGAAAGTTTATCTTCTAGATTCTTAGCTTCCTCCTGAGAATCCGCAAGGAATTTTCCTAATGGAGCTTCCTTCAACTCCTTGCAGAGCTATTTGATCTCCTTTCCTTTTCCTTTAATCTCAGCTTGTTGGCTGGCCACGGTGCTTTCTACCCGATGGAGGCTAGTTTGTGCCTTTTTGAGCTAATTGCTAAGCTTGAGGTAGTCTATCATGACTACAACAATAGTTTTGTTCATTAGCTCGACCTTATCCTGAGGCTAGAACTTTGCGAGGTCGGCCGGGACAACGCTAATAGAAAAGTCATCAGGTTCTATCTTCTCTATGGGTTTGGACACCTGGGGGACTAGCCATGTGATGGTAAAGGAACTTTGGTGATCTTCTATAATGACTGCATCTACTTCATTGCTCCCATCAACATTTCTTTCTTCTTTTTCTTCATCTTTCTGCTATATCGAGCCACTTTTTCCTGTTCAATTTGACTTAAAAATTCTAAGGGAGAAGGGATGACCCTATGTACAAAGGGGAACCTGGGTGGTAGACCATATGGGATTATAACAGGTGGTTGAGGCCATGAGGTTACCAGAGCCAAAGAAGGGCCTGTCACCATGTGGGGGAGAAAGTTGGGATGGTGGAGGGTGGTTGAGGCAAAAGAGAGGCTCCGAGAGGAGGGAGTGTTTGGGATGGGGTGACCGATAAGGGGAGACCCCCTGAATGGAAAAATGGTGATGGAGGAGGATATTTAAGGGGATCCCTAGGAGGAGGGAGAGGGAGAGGAGATATAGGGGTCTAAACCAAATTATAGTTTTTGTGTGGGTGGCTCAACACTGATTCCTCCATTGGTTTACAGCCTTGGGGAACTGATGTGAGTTGCGGCACGGGGGCCTTGTTGGGCCCCTAAAATATTGACTAGGTACAAAAGGCGCATAGGCACGCAAGGTCCCAATTGAAAAAATGCACACAAGGATAAAAATGCGTAAGGAAGGGTTGAAGGAAGCTCGTGGCATGTGTGACACACACAGAAAAAACCAAGGGTTTGAGAGTTAGTCAAATTGGGTGTTTGGGGTAGAACACTTGAAAATCATGACTTGACTGTGTGTGGATAAGGTGCCAGCTTGGCGATAGGTTGGCCCAAGAAGGAGCATGCCTACGGTAGAAGCTTCTAGAAGCACATCATGGTATAAAGTGGAAAGCTCAAGCCTGGAGGAGCATTCTCACATGGAGGACCACATTCAGACACTTGGCATTGGATTTGAGGGCGCTGGAGCATGATTTGGTAGCCCAGAAAGGCTATAAATACAAGCACCTGCATAGTAAACAAAGAGAGAAATAGAGAGTGGGTAGAGCTCTGTAGAAATATTGCAAGAACTCTATTAGTGGGTAATTAGATTTGGGAAAATATGTATTGGGCAAGGGGATTATAAATTTTCTTTTTGGTAGCATAGTTACATTAGTCTAGTTGAAATGTATGCCTCTGGTTTGTTTCTCTATAACATTTTGTAAATAGCTCCATGGATGGATATATGAATATGAATATTGATGATTCTGATGCATATATATTTTTCATAAGTTCTCTTTCATTTATGGTTATGATAAGTATGGATGCTTGTATACTTCCTTCTGTTATGGTACACCGTTCTGAGCTCTATGGTTATTGTATATCTTAAATCCTTTTTGAATCTCTTAAACACAAATCATAGATGATGTTTCCCACTAAAATCACATAAAAGAGAGACTCTGCACCCGCGCATGCCTTGGGTGAGTGCCCATTATCCACTGGGTGATAGGGCGGTGTGCATGGGGTTCCTTTATTTTGTGATAAGGGTAAAAAAGACTAGATCTTGGTTTTGTTGCTGAGACCTCTTTTCAAAGTTGTAGTGGGAAATATCATACATCATGATCTATGTAGTGAGTAATGATACAGTGGTTAACTTTGGAAAGAGTTGAATCATGGTTCAAGAGCACGAAGGATGAATTGTCTTAGAGATTCAACAATGGACATGAGTTTGATGCACGTAGATGGGTAGAAGAGAACCTCTACCATGATCTGTATGAATTTTTTTTCTAGTACTTCCTAGTATAACTATATGAGTGGCTCTCAGCCTATGTGTCTAGATCAAGTTGGTGTTATGGATCATGTGTGTGGACCCAAGAAGAATACCAGAGGCTGCAGGATGTAGATTTGATGTGGACCCGTGCTATGGACCATTGGTGGAAAGGAGTACTGGCTAGATACACTATGGAGTACACCAACCAAGTGTTAGGAGGACTTTTCGAGCAAGGTATAAACATGCAATCTTTTGTTCTTGCATCTGGGAGTAGCATGGGGTATACTATTGGTAGTGGGGAATCGTCGCAGACCATAGGTGCACAGTTCAGTGGAATTGTGGAGCCCCTTAACATGACCACTATGGTATCTAGTGGATCTGGGGGGTCAGGAGGAACAAGACCTGGTGGACCTAGTGGATCTGGTGGTTTAGGAGGAGTAAGAGCTAGTGGGTCTAGTGGATCCAGTGGTTTAGGACGTGGTGGACCTAGTGGATTAGGCGGCAGAGGAAACACAGGTGGAAACCAAGGCTCTGGCTCAAGAGGATTTGGGCCCCAACCACCCCTCTAAGTGTTGTTTGAAATGTTGTGACATTTTCCCAATTATAGAGGTATTGAGGATGCTACGGAACATGTTCACAAGTGTGAAATGCTATGGTGCACAAAGGGGATCACAACCCTAGAGCAGAAGGCTAGTTAGTTTGTAACCACATTGTAAGGGCGTGCGCATCACTGGTATAGGAAGTATGACCCTCATCAAACAGTGGTGGATTATAATGCTTTAAAGAATGCATTCTTGGCAGAATTCCACATTCTTGAGTTTGAACAGAAGAGCATCAGTGCTTTGAAGGAGATTCAACAAGAAATGATAGAGAGTGTGTGGGAGTATGATGCATGCTTTATGACTCTCTTGTCTAAATTTTCATATGATATTCACCCTTCAAAGCATGCTTAGTGGTTTTTTGGAGGATTAATTACACCCTTTAGAAGGGCCTTATCTCATAAAACTTTTACAGACCCGCGTGAGGCATTAGAAGCTACTTTGTGCGCTGAGGATGTTGGTAGTGTTGATACTAGTGTTATCCCGTTCCTAGAGGCTTAGATTGCTGTTATCACCAAGCAGCCAGAAAATTTGTCTGCGAACTCAGCCCATGATACTCGTAGTGGTTTGTGGTGCATAGATTGTGAAGTAGAGGGGCATGTTAAGGATAATTTCCCCTAGAGGATAGTACGCATTGTGATAGTAGACTGTGAAATTTTTCATGGGGACCATGATGCGAGTAGATGCCCCTTGCTACAATGTGTGATACGGAAGAATGTGTCTTGTTACTACAAGATTTGTACCTCTACAACCCATGATACTAAGGACTGTAGGCTCATTGATTATATCCATGAGACCATTAATCATGGGGTGCACCAGACTAGCGTTGTCAGTAGTTCCAAGGGTGATGATCACTGTTATGAGGACCACGCAGATGGAGGCGCGCGTAGAAGGGGTTTTCGCGGAGGATTTTGTGGTCGTGGTAACCATAGAGGAGGAAGGAGTGGGTTCCCACGTGGAACCTGTTTCAATTGCGAATCTATGGAACATTACAAATGAGAGTGCTTGGACCCGTTGTAGTGCTCATAGTGCGGAAAGAAGCATAAGTATGAGGAGTGCCCAGAATTGTTTGAGCATATAAATCAGCAGCACTAGAAAGAAAATGGCGCTTCAATGGTCAGCATTAAGAAGGAAGACACATAGTGGATGCCTCAGGTAACATGAGATGTAGGTTTAGAGCTTGTCTTAGTAACAACAAGGGCAGAAGCCGCATGCAAAAAAGAGATACCAAGGTAGAAGAACTTGGTTTCAAGGGAGGAAGTGGTTTATGGAAAGTACCTAGACCCTGCACATCAAAAGGTGGTATATTAGGACACCATGGATGTCATTTGGAGTTTATAAGGGGAAATCTCATGTCTAAAGGAGAAATATAAGAGGGAGGAACAAGGGAGGAGAGTCAAGGTGCCAAAGGATGACATGGATGAGGCAAAAATTCAAAGGAGGTGTGTAAAATGCTAAGGCAAGAGAATATCATTCCCTTGCTAGGATCATGGTTGAGAGATAAGGTACCATGTGCCATAGGAGATCATGAGAGTTACACAACCTTGACTATGACAAGGAGATCACATTGAATGTAGTTGTAGATGGATGACTTCTTAGTAATAACCTCATTGAGACATGCGCAAAGGTTAATGTTCTAATTTTGGATGCATGGCATCAGATGGGAAGACTTGCATTATAGCCATCTTTGAATGTGCTATATATGGAAAAAAATACTAAGGCGATGCCCATCGGTGTCTTAAAGGATGTAGCTATTACTATCTAGGGAGCTAAGTTTACTGGGGACTTCAAAGTCTTGGCACTCGCCAAGGCAGACAATTTCCTAGCACTACTTAGGCGCCCATGGTGTTACAAGAACAATACGGACCTTCGGTTCAAAAAACGTTACATCAGCTTTGAAAATAAGGAGGAGCGGCTCATTATACCCATGGATGATGGGAAGTCGACACCCTATATTGAACCTTTCGGGGAAGAAGTTATGGACAAGATATATGTGTGCTCAATCAAGGACCCAAAGATAAGACATCCTACCGACAAAGTTATCCAGTTTGAGGATACTCAATTAGTAAGTGATACCACCAATATAGCATGTGACAATTGGGCATGTGGAACTTATGAATTAATGGGATGGTAGTTAAGAGGGTCGGTGACCAAGGTGAAAAAGATGCACATAGTCCGGTGCCTAGGAGGAAGTGAGCTAACTAAGTATTTAGGAGGATCCTTCCCTGAGATCTTTCTGTAAGAGATGGAAGCTCAGTCGAAGGAGGAGAAGGAATGAAGAGGGATGCTAAGTTATGTATTTCTTGGTACAGCGGCATGGTGGTGGGATACCCATTAGGAGAGCCTTTTGAAATGGTGCAAAGTAAGAACTGCTCTCTCTGTCAGATTCTCCAGGAGCAACATGCCCACCGCCATCAAGGACTACTATGGGAAGGATCCCACCTCTTTCTATATCCAAGAGTGTGAGAGGATCTAGAGAGAGGTTGTGGAAGCTTTTCCTCCATCCCTCTAGGTGCACAATTTGTATTCTACACTACAGGGTTATGTACACACATGGTACATTCATTTGGAGACATGCCGCCAGACAGAGAATTGACAAGATCTCACGGATGACCTCATTCAAACCTTTGAGTATCAGAGTACCAAGCCATCAGTTGATAAGGCCTTATAGGGTATCAAGCACCTTACCATGGGGGATAGTGCCATGGCAAAAGATAGGTTGTTGAAGTTACTAGGTTGACCAAGTTTGGAAGCACGCTTTGAAGAGGAGGTAGAGGAAACAGAAGAGTTACAACTTGAGGGCGTTTGTTTGGAAAAGGAGAAAGGGAAGTTGGTGTATATGATTGATGGGGAGGAAGTAGAAATCTTGGATGTTAGCCATTCTGTAGGGATGCACGAGGTAGTGGACAATGCTGATACTCGTGCTCATGCCTACCATGAGCCCTTAAAGACAAAGAAGGTTAACATCAGTTCAGGAGAAGAACCTAAGGAAGCTATTATTGGAGATTACTGGTCAGAGAAGGAAGTATCTAAGATCATTGACCTGTTGCATGAATTTGAGGATTTATTCCCACGTGGTATCATGAGCTCAAAGACATTTACCATTCCTTGGGGGAGATGAAAATAAAGCTGAAGGATGGTGTGTGCTTGGTTAGGAAGAGGCATTAGCAGATGAATCCCAATTTACACCTGAAGGTTAAGGAGGAGATAGATAAAATGATAGCTTCTGGGATCATTGAAGCAGTGGAAGAATCAGAATGGATAAGTCCGATGGTGATCAACATCAAGAAGGATGGGTGGATTAGGATCTATGTGGATTATATGGGAGCTGAACGCAAGTTTGTGTGATTGATCATTTCCCAACCCCCTTCATGGAAGAAATTTTGGAAGGAGTTTCTTGGCGCAAAATCTATTCCTTTATGGATGGATTTTTGGGGTACCACCAAGTCCAGATTGCAAAGGAAGACCATGAGAAGAAAAATTTTGCCACTGAGTGGGGAAGTTGTTAGGAAATATATCTTAGTGCTCCATTTGTATGGGTGAATAATAATTACATGTGTAATTATTATTATGGTAAATTAGTGAAAGTACATTTACTATGTAAATGTAAATAGTAAATGTAAAATGTGGTTAGTATGTGGTAAGTTAGTAAGTTAGAATAATAAAACAATTAGTATTGTTTTATTATTATATTGGTGAGAGGTTGAAACCATATGGGTGTATGGTTGTATATGAAGACAAATGTTGTTGTAAGGATTGTTATTTTACATCTCCTATATAATGGAGTGTAATGAAATAGTGATTCAGATAATAAAAATATAATATAGAGCTAAGTCCTGATTTCAATTATTGGATAGTTGTAGCTATTTCATGGATTCTTTGTATTAGATCAGATTAATTTTTACATTTGGTAACAGAGCAGGTTAAATCTGTCTCAAAGATGATCTTGTAACTTTTCTTTCGTGATTTGGCTGTTTCTCCAAAATTTTGTACATGGAACGATCTGTTATACAGGAAGCTACAGCGAGACAAAATTTTAGGATAACCCAGTTCGTAGTTTGGGATAAACGTGCAATTTACTATATAGCACATTGATCACTGTTGTTTTTTGAAGAAATCAGAGAATCAAAGGTAATTCAAATCTACATTCATTTTTTTGGATATTTAGATTCAGCTGAAAATGGATACACCATTAGATAAATTTAATGGGCTGATTCTTCCATACATGGATCCAGGTAAAAATCCAGATGCAGTTAATGAATAAAAATCTATGGAGGATAGTAGATGGAAAAGAAAAAAAACCTACAGATGTAAGGAAAAATTGTAGAATGGGAAACTAGAGATGAAAAAATAACAAATAAAATTGACTATAACTATGAAGAATTTCTATACTAAGTGAAGCCCGTGAAAAGGAAGGAGAGAAAAAAATGTACTGGAGTCAACCAGAGACTTGCCACGTTAGTCATCCAACGACGGGGCCATAGCAGCTATGGTGATTAAGATTTTTAAAATCCGTTTTCACCTGTTGTTGTGCCCTAAATCTTCAGATCATCATATCTTTCGATCCAGAGTTCTTATCGTGATTTGCAGAATAAATGAAATTTCATATTCAGGGGGGAAATGATCTCAATGTTCCATTTGAAGTTCTCTACATCATTCTGGGATCAATCTCACATTTTGGTGTAGATTTCAGGGAGAAAATCCTATGAAAACGTCTCTGACAGTGTGGTGATGAGGACTAAGAAGTAATGCTTCAACGGCATATAATGCATGTGGCTCGTACGTAATCCACTTGACAGCCTGCAGTTTTGGTTTGGGTCCGCCGCTTCTGTCATAATGACCATTTTCGGATGTTGGTAAATGCAAAACCATCACTTTGTGGTTGTGGCAGATTCTGGATTTCTTCTCTCTTCCCTTCTTCATTTCTTGATCATACCATTGTAAAGAAGAGCATCCTTTAAGGGGTCGTGATCATTCTTGTTTTGAAAATCACTCCCTTCTTCCATCAGCCTACAAGTAGAAATTGTGGAGGCTTTCAAACCTCGCATATGGGTTGGAATGCCAGTCTTTTTGCCTCTTAGGCTCCATTTGTAATGGGTGACTAATAATTGACTCTTGAGCAATTAATATTATGGTAAATTAGTGATTGTACATCTCGACTATCTAAATGTAAATAGTCATTGCTAAAATGTGGTTAGTATCTGGTTAGTTAGTAAGTTAGAATAATAAAACAATTAGTGTTTTATTATTATTTGGTGAGAGGTTGAAATCATATGTGGTCTGTGTTAAATATGCAAAACAAATGTTGTGTAAGGATTCCTATGGTGCATCACCTATATAATGTAGTGTAATGAAATAGTGAACTATGCATAATAAAAATATAATATCTCCTTGTTGCAAGTTCAGATTATTTCTTGTGTAGCAAATTTCATGGATTTTTTGTATTAGCATCAGATTAATTTCTACAGAGGAATAGCGTACATGGTCATGCCCTTCTGGGTGTAAGAATGCGCCTGTTGTCTCATCTTCCTACATAGTGGTGCAGGCATTCACGAACTTGGATCCATAAGTTTATTTAGGTCTATGTTGTGCAATGGACAGTGGATGGCCTAGTAACATACCATTGTGAAAGCCTGAGATTAATGCATCCAGGGGTGTAGTGTAGTCTGCAACAACAGGATATTCCTCAACATTAAGAAGTGTTTATTTGCTACACCCTTTGGGACGTTATTAGGGCATATCATATGCAAGGAGGGATTGTTGGTAGATCCTACTAAAGTTGTAGTTATTATGGAGTTAGGGCAGCCTACTAGCCAGAGCGTAGTGCACAGATTCCTTGGGCATATGAGGTTATTACAGGAAATTCATCAAGGGGTATGCCAAGATCAATGATGCCTTTAGAGGAGCTGCTCAGACATAAAAGTGCCTTCCATTGGGGAGAGGCACAGCAGAGGGTGTTTGATACATTAAAGGATAGGCTTGTCACCTCACCTATATTACGTTTTCCCTCTTGGGACAAGCCCTTCCATGTCCATGTAGATGCCTCAGGAACCGCTATTGAAGCAGTGCTTATATAGCCAAGTGAAGGAATTGTTGATCATCCTATGTGTTTTGCAAGCAAGAAGTTGACACTAGCAATAGATTAGAATTACACCATGACTGAGCACGAGGAATTTTCAATGATCTACGTGCTTTTCAAGTTCAGATATTATCTGCTGGCAACACCCTTTGTGTGTTACACCAACCACATGGCATTAAAGTATTTGGTAGACAAGCCTGTTCTACAAAGGGCAATATGTCGGTGGGTGTTGTTGTTTCAAGAGTTTACGTTAACCATTGTAGTGAATCTTGGGAAAAGTAATTGTGAACCTGATCATTTGTCAAGAATTGACTTCAGGGAGGATGCGTAGAGTATTGAGGAGACAATGCTAGACGCGTAACTGTTTAGGTTGCGGCACGTGCCCTCAAATTTGGAAGAGATTGCGGTATTTTTAAAGGAAGGTGTGGTGCCAAAAGGAATGAAGGCATTATAGAAGAAGCGGCTAGCCATACATGTCGCACCCTACATGTTGATCAATGGAGACTTATACAAGTTAGGACATGATGAGGTGTTACGCAGGTGTGTACTAGAGCATTAACACCTCACCATCATGGAGGAAGCACACGGAGGAAGTGTGGGTGGGAATTATGTAGGTGATGCCACCGCACGTAAGATATTAATAGCAGGTTTGTGGTGAGAAACCCTGTACAAGAATTGTAAAGACTATTGTAAAGTGTGTGACCATTGTTAGTGGATGGACAAGCCTGGAAAGAGAGATGAAATGCCTTTTTGCCCTATACCTAGCATGGAGCCTTTTGAAAAGTGGGCAATACACTTTGTAGGACCTATTGCACCAGTGGTGCGTAGGACTAGGTCATGCTATGTCATCTCTTGCATGGATTATCTGACAAGGTGGGTAGAGGCAACATCAACTAAAGATTACATAGCAGCCACAACAGAAAGATTTTTATGGGAAAACATTATCACGAGGTATGGATGTCCTTTGAGTTTAACCAGTGATAGGGGTACACATTTCTTAAATGATACCATGAAGATCTTGTTAGCAGAGTTTATGGTGGCTCATCATAAGACTACACCCTATCACCCACAAGTAAATGGAACCATGGAAGCATTCAACAAAATACTGAGTCATACCCTGACCAAAATTTGTGATGTTAGAAGACAAGATTGGGATGACAAAGTATCAGCAGTATTATGGGCTTACAAGACAACTTATAAAAGGTTGAACAAAGCCACACCATTTCAGTTGGTGTTTGGTGCGAAAGTTGTTCTATTGGTTGAATTCATGTTACCTTCTCTACAAATAGCATGCATAGGACGGTTGGATGATGAGCAAGCGCTAGAAGAAAGAATTGATGAGGTAATGAAGTTGGATGAGAGACAATCACTTGCTAGGTGGAGCCAAACAATAGAGAAAGCAAAGCAAAAAGCTTGGCATGATCGCCACATTAGAAACAAGAAGTTTGAGGTTGGGAAAATGGTTTTACTGTATGATTTTAAGTTTTTGCGCCATCTTGGGAAGTTGAAAGTCCATTGGTTGGGTCCCTACACAATCTCGTACATCCTTGATTTGGGCGCATGACAATTACAGGCGTTGGATGGGATGAATTTGCTTGGACATTTCAATGGGAGTAGGCTGAAGCCCTTCTATAAATAAGTCTTCTTTGTGTTTGTAAATAAGCTAGTTTTTCCAGTTAGTTTAGAATTTTCCTTTATGCATTTTTTTCTAGTGTTTCCCTTTCGTGTTGTTGTTTTCTTTTACACCTTGGGCGTCGGTAACCTTATTGCTAATTTTTTGAGAATTTGTAAGTGTGCAGAGGACCACGTATCATTTTAGTGTGGGCTGGAGTAATGTGAAGGAGTGCATGGTTAAAGTGCTAAGGACATTGTGTTAAAAATCCCAGTTGAAAGAGCTGTATGGAGAGAAAAGATGGAAAAAGGATGGTTGGTGCCAAGATAAAGCTACGTATAGATCCCACATACAAAGGAGAAGAAAGTGCATTAAGCAACATGAGGTAGGCAAGAGAAAAAATTAGGACAGAAGAAGTGCCTTTGGCACTTGTTACATGCACGTAAGAGTCTCCTATCATGTTGGATTGGTTGCACGCCAGAAGGTTGGAGGAATATCCATGCAGGTTGGGCGCATGAGGGAAAGCGCTTAAGATGGGATTTGTTTGAAAAAGCCGCATTAAATGTAAAAAGTACGTTGGTAGGTGAAGTAGCACTTAATGATTAAAAATGGAAAAACTATAAATAAAGGGGTTGAGACACTTCATTTTTCACTTTGCATATAAGGAGAACGGGCTTCCAAAAAATTGATTCGTGTGAAGAAAAATTTGGAGAGATTGAAGCGTGGGTAACCTGTTCGAGTTTATGAACTAGGAGGAAGGGATTCCACTAGCATAGGAGAAGTTGTGAGAAGGCACCATCTTGTGAAGGGAGTATCCCAATTAGGGTTTGAAGAACTAGGGAACAGGTTTAAGTAATTTTCTTCACAAGTTTGAGATCTAAAGTTGAAGAGAGCAGAAGAACAAAGTAACATAGAGTGATTGAAGTGGGAAGAAGACCTAGATACTGGCACCCAAGAAACTAGTTAGTACACCCAAGAAGGGTAAGGGAAAGGGAAAGGGTAAGCAACAGGAAACTAAAGCACACACAAATGAAGAGTGGTATGCAGAAATGTAGTACCTAGATGGAGTATTGTTGGGGAAGGAGTGGGAGTCCCATCTTAGGAACATGTCTGTAAATGATTATAATCATCAGAAAAGCACAATTGAGAAGGAGTTGGCATTGCAGTTAGTGTGCCCAACAAACAAGAGGACACTAGAGGGTTTACCTATTTATAATGATGACGTGAAGGTCAAATTGGGGAAGGCAGGGTTATTACAACTCTTTGAGTTTCCCTACTACGAGAAACCTGAGTGAATGTATCAATGGATGATGTCGTGGGTACATGAGGACTATTTCCACTTCGTAAGGTGCATGATACGCATAACTCCCCAGTTTATTTCACATTTTGCAGGCCTCATCTGTAAAGGAGACAATTTGGAGGATGACTTGACTGACAAAAAAGTGATTAAGGAAACTATCTCCACTTTTGCATGCAAAAATGGGTCAAGGTATTATGATGTCGCAGACATTAAGGATCTAGTGATGAAGATGGTCGTGTACCTGGTGTCAAAGATAAATGGCTAGGAGAGATGGACCCAAGTTAATAAGACATGGTTAAATGTCTATAGAAATATTTTAGAGGGCACCATCTACAATATGTCTGCATTCATCGCGGATGAAATTATCAATTACACGAAGGAAGGTGATAGGATCCTTTTTGGAAATGTGCTGCTAACCATTTTGTTTTCAGAGATATGGGTACCAGATGCATCATAAAAGTTCATATGGGAGTACCCTGCTAAGGACCCCTCACCCGCTAAGAGGTTTGAGAAATACATTTGTGACACTATGACAACAGTGGACAAGGCCCGTTTGGAAAAGTGGTACATGCACCTAAGGAATGTGTTTAGGGTAGAATGGAGAATTCTCGAACAATTGCCAGCGAATGATAGGGGATAAGAAAAATTTTCTGTGTACAGCATTTCTGCCTAGGAAGATTCAAATTGATAGATGAGACATGGAGCCCATGGTGTAAGCTCCCCTTTGTCTTCACAGCTAAGTACTTCCAAGTAGGAGTAAATAGGTTCAAGGAGTCTAAGAAGTTTAAGTTGGACTAAGACCATAGGGAAATTCACAAATGGTTGGTCTACCCTAGCAAGCGTGCATACATAGAGTGATACGTGTCATAAGAAGTGAAAATGACAAAGCCCTTGCAAAAATTCGCAGTGCAGGTTTACATTCACATAAGACCCAAGTCAGAGAAGGGAACATATTTGGAAAATGAGATATCTATACCTCAAGATCCAATAGGGAGGAAAAGACCTGCACCCAAATGGGAGCAAAAAAAACCAGAAAAGAAAAATCCAAGTGTGGTGAAGGCACAAGCAATAGGTTCCCCCAGGAAAAGCGCTAGACTCAATATGTACACGAGAAAGAAGAAGCCCATAATTAGAGAGAAGACTCCAGAGCCAAAAAATCAATTAGATAAGGAGTCATCAAAAGAGGAGGAAACAGAGTCACCTACACTGGAATCCCTGGTTAGAAAGAAGTAAAGGGTAGAAGAGGAGACCACCTTGGAAGAAGTTGGAAGTTTTGACAAGTAAATAGGAGAAAAGGATGACAGTGAAGAAGAATTGAGTGGGGAAGAGGACCTCCTAAAATATCAAGGGCCACCTATTTTCAATATACATGATTCAGAGGAGGAAGGTAGAGAAGAAGAGCAGGGGTTCCTTTTTATGCGGCATAAGGATATCTAAGTAGGAGGAAGCACCTAGGACATGTGAAAAGATGAGGAGGCTAATGCGTCGAAGAAAGAGGCTCCAAGCTCTACGTAGGAGAAGACAACCAAAGTGGCAGAAGAAGAAGAGACAAGGAACATTGAGACCCTAGTGAAGGACAAAGTGGAACACAACGCTGAGCCAGTATTGAATAAGGAGAAGGAGGAGAGTGTAGAATAGGAACGCAACAGCACTAGAGGCCCCGTTTTTAATTAGAAGTATACCTAAGGGTACGTGCATGGGAGGAAGGAACATATAAGGGGAGAGGTTGGAGATGGGTTATATTTATGACCCCAAGAAAGTGTTTCGTGCGTGGTTCCAGAGTACCAATCCGGTGGAAGAGATTATAGGCATGTCATCATTTGATAAGGAGGCTGTATATCCATAGAAAAGAAAGATGATCTCATGGGAAATTGAGTCCCACCTTGATGAGCCAGAGTTTGAGGTAAGCCATGGGGTAGTAATAACATTTCTAGGACTGGGAGAAGACAACCTAGTGATGGATGCCTATCAGCTCTTGGATGAACAACTGTGCAACGTGCTCAACAAGGTCTTCGTTGAGATAGAGGATAGAATCTTTGGGAGTAATGATAGGACCATGGATCTGGAAGGGGAGCTGAAGAAGAAAGAGGAAGAGCTAGCTACATTGACTAAGAAGTTGAGCCAGGAAAAGTTAATTATCACCTAGTGGTAGCAGGAATTGAAGGATGAGAAGGCCAAGGTGAGCTGTGTACAAGAAAGTAGAATCCATTAATGAGGATATACTATTAAAGCATCTGGACCTAGCATCACCCAAGCATAAGTATGGATCTACCCTGGGATGCCTAGAGGATATAACAAGGGTCCTCACCATGGAAAGACAACCGCTAGCCTTGGATTCTGCAGAAGAAGTGATTGTGTGCCTAGAGAAGGAAGATAAGTTGAAGATCGTAGCACTCGTTGCGGAATATGACAAAGTTCTTGCTATTGTAAGGGCTACTTCCTGGACTGTTGAGGCTGCATATGACAATTGTACGGATAGGGAAACAGTGGCAGGTGCATTAGTCACCACTCATGAAACATAACTCAAGGAGTTTTAGGAGAAAAACAAGGGGAATAGGGAAGAAAGAGAGAAAATCCTTGCCGAGGTTGAGAAATTTTTTGAAGCCATTGAAACCTTAAGGGGTTCAATTAAAAACCAATTGAAGGAGCTATATCCGTGTATAACATGAAGAATGGATGTGCTGGAGGATATATGTAAGGTGTTGGAGAAGATCATAGATACCATGAGTGTAGAAGGAGATGGATTAAATTTTGAGGAGGTGAGCACTCTGGTCGGCGACCTCTGTCAGAGGACGCAGGATGAAGTTGATGCTTGGAATAAATTGGAGGTTGACTTGCAAAAGGATTTTCCTAGTTTTGTGTAGTGATTCTTTCACTCTTCCATTCTTTCTTATTTTCCCATTCTTTCATCCCCTTATTCTTTTTCCTAGGCGTAAGCCTATTGTATTCTTTCTCTCACTAAGAGAAGTGTTCCCATGGACAGAGAACTGGCGTAGTGTGGGGTAATGTTGGGCCCCTAGAATATTGACTAAGTAAAAAAGGCACATAGGTGGACAAGGTCCCAGTTGAAGAAAGGCGCATAACGAAAAAAGCGCACAAGGCAAGGTTTGAGAGAAGGATTTAAGGAATCTCATGTCATGCGTAATGCACACGGAAAAAACCAAGGGTTTGGGAATTAGTCTAATTGGGCATTCGGGGTAGAACATGTGAAAAGCATGACCCGAATGCTTGTAGATAAGGTGCTAGCCTGGTGATAGGTTGGCCCAGGAAGGAGCATGCCTGTGGTAGAAGCTTCTAGAGGCACATCATGGTATACAGTGGAAAGCTCAGGCCTGGAGGAGCATGCTCACATGGAGGACCACATTCAAACACTTGGCATCGAATCTAAGGGTGCTGGAGGATGCATTGGTAGCCTAGATGGCTATAAATACAAATGCCTGCAGAGTAAAAAAAGAGAGAACTAGAGAGTGGGTGGAGCTCTCTAGAAATATTGTAAGAACTATTTTAGTGGATAATTGGATTTGGGAAAATATGTATTGGGAAAGGGGATTGTAAATTTTCTTTTTGGTAGCATAGTTACATTATTCTAGTTAAAATGCATGACTATGGTCTGCTTCTCTCTGACATTCTATAAATGGCTCCATGGATGTATGAGGTTACTAGGATATATGAATATGAATATCGATGATTATGAAGCATACATATTTTTCATAAGTTCTCTTTCATTTATGTTTATGCTAAGTATGGATGATTGTATACTTCCTTCTGTTATGGTAAAAGTTATATAATCTATTAAGTACTCTATCTAGAATGACTGCCAAGATCTAGAGGCCGTTCTAAGCTCTATGGTTCTTGTATGTCTTAAATCCTTTTTGAATATCTTAAACACAAATCATAGATGATGTTTCCCACTAAACTCACATAAAAGAGAGACTCGACACCCGTGTTTACCTTGGGTGAGCACCTAGCATCCGCTGGGTGATAGGCCGACATGCATGGGGTTCCTTTATTTTGTGATAAGGGTAAATATGACTACAAGCCTGAATTGAAGGATCTTGTTGAGAAGTTGAGGCCATGGGATTTTCTGGCAATTACAGTTGAGAGGGCCCAAAGGATTATACAATAGTTCTCATAGGATACACCTTGGTGATTGTCACTATCTCCTCACTCTTCGCATCAGACCCATGATTTGCATCTCAAAAATCCTCCCATTGTTTGTCACTAGATATGCCCTCAAAATTGAGGGTGGTTTATCTGATCTCCTACCTATACTTCCAATAGGATTTAATTTTTTCTTTTCTCTAGTCCTTATTATGCAGGGCCAGTTTGAGTCCTCATGTTATTGTGAGGGTGGGGTCACACCTGTGATAGACTGGGTGGAATGAATCCCATTCTAGAATTAGAATGTCACTGAGCTCGATTAACATGTGGGGTGACTCTGCCTAAGGGGACCGCCTGTCTTCAAAACAAATCTTGGACTCGTGCTAGTAGGAGTCCAAAAATTTGTTCCAAACTAAAATAGATCTCATTGTCCTATCAAGGTCCTACCTCCATGAGTCCTGAATTAGGGAAAAGCCATAGGAAGCCAAATTTTGTGTGACAATATGCCCCTCCTTGTATTTAATCACATTAATCCCTCCCTTGCTCAAGGGGAGGTCAAATATTTCCTTCTTTTTTCGACCAGAGCTGAATTCAACATCTAGGAGTACCAACTGCTGGCTATCTCTAGACCCATCACTCATGTTATGAGGACCCTCGAGAGCATAAAGGATTCATCTCAGAAACCATGCAGCCAAATAATAGAATGTCCTGCCCCAAAAAACTAATCACAAGGGTGTAGGGGTTATGCAAGGATAGACTGAACAGAGCTATTCATTCTATTTTTGAAACCTTTTGGGTCAAATTCAAGTAAGAGGGGCTCCAAAAAAGAGTTAAAAAATTCATATACGTCCGACGAGTGGGACAACACATGAGTCTAAGTAGATAATGGAATGATCTTTTAGGGGTCTACCTCCACATCCCAAAGAGTTAGAACCATGTAATGGTTGAGGTAATGTGCATTCTTATATAAAATGAGGTAGAACAAATACGAGGAGTACCTGAAGGTAGAGCTTACTGGGAACATGGTTAACTACTTGCAAATAGACTCTGAAATGACTTCGGCGAAGTCAAAGCAATACGTCTACTCTTTCTTTATGGACCTCATTCTAAATAGGGCCACTATTTTTCAATCATGGAAATTTATGTCTGATTCTTGGCTGAAAATGAATATTAACATGGAGCAATTGTCTTGAGAAGCCGCCATTAGTGACTTTAGGGGAATGGGGGATCCTGCAGTTCCTGAACTACCTAAATCTATATGTCTTAACTCCCTATCGAGGAATGAATATTTCTTATGGCTTTGAGCCCAAAAGTTTCGGACTTGTCCATGTTATATAAACTAGCCATTGGGTCATATAATTGGGCCAACATGTCTCTAATAGCTTGAGGTGTGATTACCACCTTTATGCTTCTACCCTGGATGACATTGGTGTCAGTATTGAAACAACTTGCACACATTTTTATGAGCTCTAGGTATGGGTACATGAGAGGAAACATATATTGAGCAATATTTGTGCTCTAGATTCTTGAGCCAAAAGAATTAGAATTCCCTAGGTTAAGAAACCTAGCGTGGCCTACCTCCCTTAGAGCTTTGGGATTTTTGCTGAGAACAGGGTCAAAGACATCATTGGCAAAGTCTGAAACTATGGAAGGGTCACTGAACCTTGATCCCCCATCAGGGAATTTCAACCTTGGGTTGAGAGGATGTGGAGGTGCGTGTTTCCCTACATAATACATTGCTTGTAGTGTAGAGCTGGAAGTCACCATGGAATATTTTAGTACTAGGAGAAGGCTTTGATTTTTATCTACTCAAAACTTGGAGTTTGGGTAGTAAACTCTTAGCGTTTGAAATGAACTTGTTGGAGGCCCCCATCTTGTCTTAAATAACCACCTTAACTTATGTAGAGTAATGGCTCGTGCGTATATAGACCCTGTCAATTCATATAATGGCCCTTTTGATTTAATGACCCTAATTGTCGAACTTTACGCTTTTCAAGAGATTTTACGTCTCTTATTTGATCTTTTTCCCCAAATATCTTAGAAATACATTGGATCGTTAACTTTACGGAAAATTAGGTTGATGCACTTCCTCTAAAACTTCAAAAAGAGGCAAGGGTGTCCCACGAGGAACCTGTGTCTAAGACATTTATTGAAAAGGGACAAAAACAAATAAGAGAAAAGGTGAGGAAAAGTAAAAGCTATACATATGATACAATACTTCAAATGAAGATACTCAATGGAAAGGTTTTAAGTGAATCCTATTTATCGGAATCTCCAAGGGGTCGCCTTCTATGGTCTCAAGTTTAAAAGTGTTGTGTTTCTTGCATGCGCTGATTTTGAAGGGTCCTATTCATAGGGGGTCAAAATTTCCATGATTTCCAAGCTTGAAAATCCTTGCATCCCATTTCAAAACCATAGTACCAACTCAAAATTTAGATTCCAACATTTTTTGATCAAACTAGGTTTTCATCACTTGCTGGCAGCTGATCATGGCTTTATGAGTGGCCTCCCGCTTCTCTTGGAGCTCTAATAGCTTGGTGAGTCTTACTTGCATTGCCCCATTTTCCTCTATCTCAATTTGTTTTAATAGTTGTAATGCAAGGATTTCTAGGGTAATCTACATCACAACGTTTTTCTCATAAAATATCTCATATAGAGAGGAATTTAGGATCTTTTTAGGTGTGATTTGATCAGCCCACAAGGGTGTTTTGATGTGTTTCATACCACAACCTCTTATGCACATTTCCCATCCTTTTTACAAGCTTGATCAAATTTTTATTAGTGGATTCTACAAGACCTTTTCCTTGTGGGTAATAATTAGAGGTTATTTTTTAGATAGATCCCATGCCTTACAGTGAAGTTAGATACTTTGTCCCCCAAAAATGCCTTATCATTATTTGATATAATAGTATTGGGGGGGGGGGGTACAAAGCGGGTAGTGATATCTTGTAGGAGTTCCAGGATCACAATCTTGGTGTCCTCTTTTAGTGGAAATACTTCCACCCATTGGGTGAATTAATCACTTGTGGTGAGGATCCATTTGTGCCTAATGCTCAAAGCTTGGTTGACAATACCAATGAAGTCTAGAGCCCATTGTGCAAATGGTTTCTCAATCAGGATGGGGTTAAGAGGTAATTCCACAGTCCTCTGGAAGCATGTATAAACTTGACAAATCCTACATCTGTTTATTTTCACTTGAAAGTCAGAGAAAAAGCTTGGCCAAAAATACCCTGCTTGTAGGATTTTTATAGCAATGGTTTGGGTAGAAAAATGGCCTCCTGAGCTCCCATGGTGCAACTCATGTAAGATCCTTTTAGCTTCTTTATTCTCTAGGCACCTGAGCCGGATCCTGTTAAAGTTTCTTTTAAAAAGGAAATTTTCAATCATGGTGAACTTAGATCCCTGTTGCCTATAGTACCTTCTCTTTTTGAGAGGGAGATGGATTGGGTATTTCCATGTTTGCATGAAGAAAATCCTATATAATACCTATCTATTAAAGTCATTTTATTGGATATAGAGTATCTTCTTGGGCTTGTCATTAGTCGGAGGCATGGGGTCTTGTGTAATATATTGGCATATGCCCCTTCCTTGTACTAGCTTTGTAGGATTTATATAAATGTCATATTCGAAGATCTTTGTGATCTAGTTAATTCTTTTATCTGTTATCTCACCCTCTATTATATATTCCTTGACGCTAGAGTGTGCTACCATAACCTTGAATCTACTATGAGTGACATGTTGTCTGAATTTCTTCACACCCTTGACTATAGCGTAATATTTTCTTTCTACAAAGTTATACTTGGTTTCATAGCCATGGAGATATTTTAAAATAAGGTGACTGGGTGTTTCTCTCCTTGAGACTCTCCTTTCTGTGTCAACATGGATGTTATGCTATGCTCACTCCTATATACATACATGATGAAATACTTTGAGAATTTAGGGTTGTGTAGTACCGGGGTGTATGTGATAGCCCCTTTAATTACCTCAAAGGATTGATGGACTTCAATGGTCCATTTAAAGTTAATGTCTTTATTGAACATTAGCGTGATCAGGTGGATTGTCAAGAAAAAGTCTGAAATGAACTTTGTTGTCAAAATTGATCTTTCCTAAGAAAGATTGGACCACTTTCTTATTGACTGGTAAGGGTAGTTCCAGGATGGCTTCAACTCTTTATGAATCAATAAATATTCCTTCCTTTGAAACAATGTGTCCCAAGAGTTTTCCTTGGGGTACTCCAAAAACACATTTCCTTGGGTTCAGGGAGATCCCAAATTCTTGAAACTTCTTAAATATGACTTCCAAGGAATCAAAATGATCCTCTACCATCTTGGTAAATACTGTGAGATAATCTAGGTATATAAGAATTACCTTATTGATCAGCACTCTAAACGTAATGTCCATGGCTCTTTGAAAGGTAGCTCTAGTGTTTGTGAGTCCAAATGGTATTTTTGCATATGTGAAGATTCTCCAGTTTTTTGTGGAAGTGGTCCTATGTTGGTCTCCTTCCACGAGCAATATCTAGTTATAGCCTGCAAAAAAAATCCACTAGAAAGAATCTCTCTGAGCCTGTAACTATTTTAAATATATGCTCCATGGAGGGTAAAGAATATTGATCCTTAATGGACACTCTATTTAGGTCTCTGAAATTTGCACAGAGCCAAATTTCAAAATTTTTCTTCCTTACCGGAACTAGGTTAGAAACCCATGTTGTGTGTTTGAAAGGGAAGATTATTTTGGCCTCTAGGAGCTTTCTAAGTTCCTTGTCCATGAGGGATTCTATATTTGGGTTCACAGTCTGCTGCTTCTTGCATACGAGCTTAGATCATTCTTCGAGGTCAATGGTGTGTTGGATGATATCCTTCTTGTAGCCATGTATGTCATTGTATGTCTAAGCCATAAATTTTTCATACTTATGACATAAAGCCACAAGTATTTCCCTTTCCCTTTGGGTGACTAATCTCCTAATTTTTAAGTTCCTCCCATTAGTCACTTTTAGCTCGACATAATTCTCCTTAAATGTTGTGAACCTCCTTTGATCTCAACTAGCATCGTTAGAATAAAAAAGGCTCTCAAGTTTTATTAACCCTTTTGGAAGTTTGTTCATCTTTAACTTAATAATCTGATCTCTATAAGCTTCTTCAATTTTGGGCTAGAGTTGGTTTGCAAACTAGTTGGATTATTAGAGGAAGTGTACAATCTGTCGGTCATTGTTAAAAACCTATCAATGATCGATGTTATTGGGTATAGACAGGCGTATGATCAATTTTATTGTACTTTCATTCACTATCAAGTCTTGGATCAGATTGAATTATGACCCAATTAAAGCCATCCTATCAGCCTCCATATTTTGGTCTCAAGGAATAACCTTGATATTAAAGGCTTTGAAATATTTGATGAGATCCCAACCCTAGTGTCGATAGGACCTCATTCTTGGATTCTTTATGGCGGCAGTTTTCCTTACTTGTTTTACCACCAGCTCTGAGTTGTGAAAGACTCTCAACTATTTGATGCCCTCCTTGTATGTCATTGCCAAGCCATGTACTAAGGCTTCATACTCTGATTTTTTGCTGGTGTAGGTGAACTAGAAGATAAAATCCTGAAGTATCTTCTTTCTGCTTGGGGATGATAAGCATATCCTAGCTCTTGAGCCATTTTTTCTTCTAGCTCCATCAAAATATAGGGTCCATATCTGAGAATCCCTAATGGGAATCCCTTATTTTATATCCTCTTCTTTTACCACCTTTGGAATCATGGAGTCTTTGTCGAAGATGACATAAGTGCCGAAACAAGTTGAATCTAATTTCCTGAAGGGATCTCTGAGGGGGGAGGTTGGATAAATAACTACCTCTTTGAAGGTTACCATACTCTATATATGATTCCTCTTCTTGGGTGATCATGGTATGGGAAGCCTCAAATCCTGAGTCCAGCTAGTCCGTTATATGTTCCTTGGCGAGTAGTTATAATTGTTTTTGGTTTAATATGGCAACCTACAAATTAGTATAATAAACTGAAATATACAATTACATCCAAAATTCTGAAAAGATTAAATGGAAGGAAAAAATTTGTTTGTTTTTCGAGCCCCTGGTGGCCTCTAGAGCTCAATACTATTCTCTAAGAAAAAGACCATAAAAAATGGCTCAAAATAATTTTTTTGGGTAGCCCTTGTTTGGAAAAAAAGGCTCAAAATAAAAAAATAAGCTCAGAGAGAGGATGTTTTTCTTTTCCTATTTTAGGGTTTTCTCCGCTATTTTTAGTAGCTTGTTTAGTTGAGGCTAAGCGGTTAAGGGTACCTCTAACTTTGGTGGTCCTGATACAATAGCTGATATATCCCATATGATTTTAAAAAAATGTGTTGGGGGTTGGGGTTGAACCCCAAACCTCCCACACCTAGTACCTTTCCACTAACCAATTCGACGTTGTAAGCACTTGTGTAATGAAATAAAGCAATTTTTATTTGAATTAAAAAAGGATGGACTAACTTTTAAATAGTGATGTGGCCTTGATTGAGCTCTACGTGGCTCTAGTGGTTTATGGATTCCATTGGAAGTAGTTCTGAGCTCTTCGCCTTTGTATTTTTTGTTATTCGTTGTAGATTTGATATCTCCTCCATTGCGAATTGGTTTGTGTTCACTATTTTTTTTTTAATTCTGGTTGATTGATCTGTTGTTTATTATTCATAGAGGCCACTTGGGATTTTTTTTCCTTTTTCATTTTCTTGGTTGGATAGATGCCTATTGGATTATTTTGTGCAGGTCGAAGCGGGTGCTCAGATCAATGGCCTTAGTAATGACACGATGATGGATTCTCCAATACGCCTAGCTCACCTGATCCACATCTGAGGGCTCATTCTAGAGCTCATCCTGGGTGGAAAATAATGCAACTTCACCATTTTTTGATTTGGGTTATAGGATTATTTGTGCAGGTGAGTGCTCAATGTCTATTGTGTTGGTAGAGTGGCTCGACTTTGGCATGGAGGCTATGCTTGGTAGGAACTCAGCTGCTCCAAAACTAACTCAACCACCTTCAATGGTGTGGATAAAACACAACTGAGTCAGTTTTCCAATGTAAATACAACTTGGTTCAAATATGATATGCTGCAGCATGCACAGATGGGAGGACTTGGTCCACAATGCAGAACAACTCTGTTTGCTCGATCCTTCTCCAAGATTCCTACAATGAAACAACTTGTATGGTTTAGCTTAGTAGGAGCTCTTTAAACAACTATCCTTTGTAATGAGAAAGTCAGCTCTGTGGAGAGCTTGATCCCTCCAAATGTAGCAGACCTCTAAAAAAATGGTAATATAGATAATATTATCTATAACTAAGAAATTTAGAGACAAAACCCCTGATGGGGAAAAATATATATTTTTTAATTTTCTATTCTTGTAGAAAAATTTTCAATCTACAGGGGGCACCAGTGCAAAAAACATTTGTGTTATAAACACTTGGAATGAATAGGAGGTTATGGGGAGGTAAGGATGGGGTTGGGAAGTTACAGGAGGCTGCACAGGCTCTTAATTTCTGAAAATGCTTCTTCGATCTCCTCTATCTCTTCTTCTCTCTCTTTCCACACCTTCTTTGCTCACAGGTCCAGATCAACTTTCTCTGGTACTAAATGTAAAATGATGAATAGGTACAAAATCCTGGTAATTGTATTGATGTTCAATTAAATAAAACTTATAATTAAGTGCTACAATTCTTATAGGAATTGTACAACTAGGTACACACAAACAGAATGTTTCAACAATGCAACAATATACAAACGTGTGCACATATATATGCAAATATATGTTTAAAATAATATAACCATATAACAAATACAATAGAGACAAAATACTTGTATGGGAATACTATTCCCTATTACAAACAATAAATGGTTGATAACAACTTACCACTAATTAATAATTAGCCAAGGTAAATGCATTAGTAACTTAGGTAAACTAAGTTTTACGTAACACGTGGTGGAGGTGTTGAGAGAGTCTGATTTAGAGGAGACAAAGACCTTTGAATATTTCTACCTCTTCTATTCCTCGGTGGAGATAACTGTAGATATTTAAATGCACCTTCTTCTCTTGTTATAGATCTTGTTTGTATCCATCTTGGAAACTAGATAGGAAAAAACTTAGTACTATTGATATCAATAGATTTTCGACGATAGAGTCTTCAGATGTGTAGATGTTCATCCCACCGGGCATGCCAAGAAAACTATTGATGATTATCTTAGAGGACGAACCATCAATATCATGGGATACCTTAGGGATGTGGTACATGCCCCCTAATATAACCTCCAAGTTTTATAAAAGTTGTCTCTTCTAAGTTGGTGTGAGGTAAGGGTTAGAAGAAAAAATAAAAAAAGTGCAAAACTAACTAAGGTGATACACCGAAACTTATTTTAAAAAGACACAGAGATAGATTCTAAAATAAATATTAGAATAGTCTACGAGCATTTAGCACGATCTACTATTCTTAGAAGTATATTGAATTATCAAAGGCCGAGAAGGTGTAAAACATAATAATATGTAGATGATAGATGCATATAGAAAACCGAAGGGCATATAACATGATAGATATTAAACATTTATCTAAAAACTACAAGAAATAATGGATGGAAACAGACTATTGAGAGATAAAATGCACAGAAAAAGAGCCATTATTCATAGAAAAGTGATACATAAGGCCGATACGACACAACTTACAACTTTCTTCTACAATAGAGCCTTGCTAAGGAAAGAAAACACAATAACTAAGCCTAATATCTCTTTCAAAGTTCTGATGTCTTTTTATTTTCTATTTTCCCCCTCCTTTGGTTTCTAGATCAAAACATTCCTTTATAGACCCCCTTGGCTCTCAATTCAATGTCTAAAATCAGATCTTCCACCACCAACATTCAATTTTCCTACAAAATCTTTCATGTTTTGGGAAAGACCTCAACTGCATGTCTATGATATTTATGATGACCTTTAATTCATCCAACTCCTAAGCCATACACTCCTTTGGTTGGTGATGATTATTCCTTGCCACATGGAGGTCCTGCATTTAGTCTGAGGGCCTTTCCTGGGGATTTGTCCTCAAACTTGTGCCTAGGTGACTCGTGGATGATCTTGAACAATTTTGAGATTTTTCCTTTTATATCTTTATTTGAAATTGCGCTCGGGCGACACAGAGACCCTATGTATTTTTATTGTATCTTTGAATTTTTAATCCGCCTGGGTAACTTTATCATGCCTAAGACATGTGGGTAGTGCGGCGCAAGTTTTAGAACATTAATTTCTCTGCATTAGGCCCTGATTACGCCACAGGGAAACATGGATATATTCCGTATTTAGCTCCATACTTAGCAAAATTTGGGCCCAAAAAAACAAAAAAAAAATAACTAGGGATGGGGCGACAAAAGACAATGGCCGGTAAAAGATCCGTACACAAAAAAATCTACAGTAACCTTATAAGAATCCACTGTAAACATTACCGTACAACCATCACTACCTAGCTGACCCGCTGATATTAATTTCTGCCTCAACTTAGGGACATGCCTGATGTTCTTAAGTAGCCATGTGTTCCCATTCTACATTTTCACCTAAACATAACCTTTCCCTACTATGCTACATGGTTCATCATCACCAAGATATACATGTCCAAAATCATCTTGAATGAACTCAGTAAAGTAATGTCTATGTGGGGTGACATGAAAAGAGGCCCCTGGATCTAACACCTAAGACTCAACAATATTATCTAGAGAAATAATTAAGGCATCCTGAAAAACATCACCTGATTCCACATTTACCTCTTTAGTTTTCACCTTCTCATTCTTCTTATCCCAAAGAACCCAAGAATCTTTCTTAGCATGACCAACCTTCCCACAATGCCAACATTCCAAATTCCTCTTAGAATTTGACCTTCCGTGATCATTCGACTTCCCACGATTACCTTTCCCTCTATTCTTTTGTTTCCCTCTTCTCTCCACCATCAAAGCATTTCCAAAATTAGAAGAATCCTTAGATCTTTTTCTTCACATTTCCTCACTCAGGATTACACCTATCACATCTTTAAAATTCATCTTTGAATTATTAAAGACCAAATTACTTACAACCATAACCAAGTTGTCCTAACTATCTGGAAAGGAGCAAAAAATAAACAAAGCCCTGACCTCATCATCAAAGTCAATTTTCACCGAGTTTAACATACTCAAAACCTTATTAAATTCATTTAAATGATTAGCAAGAAAACCATTCTCAGACATCTTCATATTAAATAAATTTTTCATCAAAAATATTTTATCTTAGAAAGAGGGTTTTTCATATAACTTCCCCAATGTAGTCATGAGACTTGTCATGGTATTCTCTTACGATATGTTGAAAGCAACCGAATATACAATAAATAAACAAACTACCCCAGCACCTTTCTATCTAGCAACTCCCAATCCTCATCTGACATGGCTGTAGATTTCTTTTCTTTTCCAGCCAAAGGAACATGAAGGTCCTTTTGATACAAGTAATTCTCCATATGCATCTTCCAAAAACCAAATTTCTACTCATTAAACTTCTCAACCCTTGATATGCCATCATCTTCCATAGCTCCCACTCAAGCTAAAATTTCCTTGCGATTTACCAAATTAGTAAAAAAAACCTCCAAAGCTCTGATACCACTTGTTAGGAATTAGAGAATAAATATGGGGAAATAATTCTTGAAATGATAGTTGTAGGAAACTATTTCGCAGATGTGTACTTGCAAAAATATAATAGCATAAATATATAATGCACAAAAGAAGACAAGACATGATTTAACGTGGTTCACCCAATGTGGGTTACATCCACCAAGAACTTGCTTAGATTTTACTATCATAGTCTTCTCTTAGATATAATTACATATCAATCACTCATGAACTCACAACAAAATTCCCAAATATATTAAACCACATCTAAGACTCCTAGATATTTTTGCTCACTCAAGATATATTAGGTTGCCTCTAATACCTTTATTTATAATATTATAATACTTCTAATAATTTTTTATAACTGACCCTAGAAAAATTCGTGACATAAACAAGTCGCGACCTTTCAAATTCTCATGGATGAAAATCCATCATTGTGAAAACATTTGAATAACCACTAGTTAATAGCAAATACGTAACAATTTCATAGCAAGAAAACAAAAAATTACTGCAAAATTCTCATGAAGTCTCCAAAATTAGCCGTTTGAACTCCCACACTTCAATGCTGATTCTAGAAGACCAAAAACTAGGCTCCACACCCCAATAGAATATTCTTGCTAAAAAATATCCACCAAATTCTCAAAGGTTGGTATTTATCATATGAAATTCAAAGTGGTCAAAAGATAATGTAAGAGGTTCATATTGTTGTCATGATGATAGGGAAAAGGATTCATATGTCACTTCCTTTCATATTAGAGTGGTGCTCTCAATGTTAAATCATTTCGTAAAAGGATTCAATTTTATCACCAATTTTCAATTTGAAATAATGTAGCTAACTCTAGAGGTATAGAATAGTATTTCTATTTTATCCTCATAGATAATACTCATTTCATCCCATTCTTATTTGGTTTTAATGGCATCCCAAATGTGTGGTTTCTCCACGTATGAGACTACAAAAAAGATTAACAAATTATCCTTCTGATTGGATTTTTCGTACTACCTTTGACCATTAGCATCATTATTTGGTCAAATGATATTTTTTTAAACCATATTCCATATGTCTAGGAATTCCAAATGAATTTTGATTTCATTCTTCCATGAAATTTAGTTGTCTCATCTCAGTAGTTGGGAATTTAGAATATTTGTTTTGGAGCATTCATAGCCATAATTGAGTCTTCGAGTGAAGAAGTGGTATTTATTTCTACAAATTAGAACAATGCTCCACAATGTAAAAAAACAACTACCCCCATGATTTTTTTTATTTTTTTTTGCATTTAAATTATTTTTTGAGTGCTTTGGCATCTTGTAATTACCCCCTTACAAATGAGAAAAACTTACAATTATTTTTGCTTTGTCTAAAATGAAGGAACAAAACTGAGTGAAAAGGGGTCTGTGGACTCTTGTTGTTTTACACTGTGTTATTATAGCTAGGCTTCTATTTGTAAAGAGTGGGTAATTAAGATCAGTTTTTTGTAGGGTTTGAGCATGATATTAATAATGCATATTGTGAGGTTGTATATTTGACATGTGAGTCACCTGTGGGAGATTCAATAGATGCTTAACAAGCCAAAATAGGGAGACATGGAGGGTAGTTCCAAGAAGAGTATTATGAGGAGATCATATATGATCCAAACCATATAAACAAAGATTCATTTCAAAACACTTATTAATAAAACACAAAGAGTTGACCCACTACTCAGTTTGGTGGAATATAACTCATTCATATGAAACATGATAACAATACCTCCAAATTTGGGGTCTTTCTAGTTATAATTATCTCTAAATGGGGTCTCTAAATTAGAGTTAATTTTATTTTATCTCAATTTTTGAATTAAAATATATTATTTTTCTAAGTTGAAACTTGTAACCATAAAGATGAATGGAAAAAAAATTAAAATTTTAACAAATAGATAGAAGTTACGAAAATTTTGCATCAAAATAAGGGGTGCGAAATCAAGGACATGGGTTCTGAATATAGAACCTCCTTTCTCAACCTTCTGTAATTAACCTCAATGACACCTTTGAAAATTATGTCAGTACACCTATAGGTTAAGATTGCATGCGATGATACAAAATGTTATCTTAATTTTACCCCCGACAAAATAGATCAAACATGACCCCGCATGAGAGAAAATGGAAGGGTCAGTTCAATCATGTGATCTCACATTCAAATCAAATAGTCAAGGGGGGAGGCAGGCTCTACAATGGAGGAGCAGGGTTGGTGAAGGATCAAACAACATCAAAGGAGGCTAGAGGATCTCAGAAGGAAAACAGGGAAAGGCTCAAAGTTTTCAGAAGTCACATTAGATTCAGAGCGGGCCCAAATCGGTTAATGAAAGAAAGGACCGGTGGAAGGCGCCACGTGTCTCAATGACACACCTTCAAGGGTTGAAGCCAAGGAAGGTTCCCCAAACAATCACAAAGCTTCCACATGTCCCAAAACCTGATGAGGCAGTGTTCACTCAAGGCCCTGAATCAGCTAAGTATAAGAGTGTCGGCGGACGCCTCCACGTGTCTCATCAGTGCAACACTAAGGCTGGGTCTAAAAAGTGGGTTCCCAAATGAGCGTAGGCTTGCCACGTGGTCCAAGTCAAAAAGGGGATAGAGTGGGCATAAATTGGCTAAGTATAAGAGTTTCAGTGGAAGGCACCATGTGTCCCAATGACCCACCTTCAAGAATCGAAGCCAAAGGTGGAGACTCAAACAAAGTGCCAAGCCTCCACGTGTCCTATGTCGGAAAAGGAGACAAAGTCGGAAGTTGAAAAGTATCAGGCTAGAAAACCGCACCATGTGTCTCATCAGCACAAATTCAAAGGTGCATCCTAGAGTAGAGACTCAAACAAGTGCTAGCCCGCCAAGTAGTTAGGGACCAAGAAAGGTAGCAAGCCCAAATTGGCTAAATATAATAGAAACAGAGCTAAACCGTGGAAGGAGCTACGTGTCTCATCGGTGTAACTTCAAAGGCGCGGCCCAAAGTAGAAACTCAAATGAGCATGAGGCTTCCACGTGTCCCAAGTCTAAAATGGGGGCAAAGATGACCATTGAATTGGATAAGGAAAGAAGTGACAATGGAGGCCTCCACATGTCCATTTGGCACATCTTCAAAGGTCAGACCCAATGTCAGTTCTAAATTGCCCACAAAGGGACACATGGCCATGTTTCAAGTGAAAGTGGTAAGGTAGGTTGTTGGAGGTAGTTTTAATTTTTTGGATTTTGTTTCGAAAAGGCATAAAGTATAAAAGTAAGCTAAAACTCCACCGAATCCCAGAGAAACCACATGTATGACCTAAATTACATACGGGAAGGTGGGCCTTGGAAGGAGTTTTTGCCAAAAGCAGGTCAGCGGGCCCGGAGATGACTTTTGGGAAAAAAGTGAATTATGAGATTTCAGGGTTATGGGGCATTTTTTACAGTTTTGTAATTTTTTTACAAAAGGCGCAAAGTGAATTTTAGGCCTGCGGACCCGTTTTGCAAAACTAGTTTTTCGCCATTTTTGTACGGATCTGATTCAAGTATTCAAATGGACATATCTTTTGATCTAGTGCTTGAAATTCAACAAATTTGGTACCATTGGAAAGGCTCAACCTCGTCTATGCCATGGAAGCCTGAACCTTTAATTTTGAAAAGGTTAGGTGGGTAAAAAATAGGAAAACATCTTTCATGCCACTAATGTATGATCCAATTGCTTCAACAACTAGATCAGATTTGATTTTATTTGTCATTCTCCCTTCTTCAACACGCTAAACAGACATGGAGATGCATAATTAACAGATTGTAGGAGGATTTGTAGGGGCATTGATTACTGGTAGTTGTGCTTCCAAATTAGATTTATCACCTCTTTTCTTCTCCTCTCTTCGCTTCATCTATAAAGGTAAGAGCTTGGCTCATTGTAAAGGGTTGGACATTTTGGTTTTGTGCCCTCCCTTCTTCTCTGGTCTACAGATGAATTTGTAGATTTCAAACCTTCTATTAAGACTGTAAAGCAATTTTTTCACCTTTTGGCCGTTGTAATGCTCTGTATCAATTTGTGAAGCAATAATACACGTCTGTGGATGATTTTAAGCCTCTCTTATGTTCATTTCCCTTATCTAATCTTTCATTACAATATTGGTTATCTGTTCATGGTAGTTGTATTACATTTTAATTGTCTGTGTTTGATAGCAAAACCGGTGTTTAGCATTTCTTTAATGCATCATCGTTGTTATTTTAGGTTTAATTACTTGAATATTATTAATCCTGTCTCCTTGGAAATTTAGAATAGATCCACTGCAAATTTTATATGTGCACCTGAACAGAGGAATAAGAACCAACTTTCATCTGGAGAGCTCTCTTGATTTTAAAGTCCCACACTTTGAGATATGCTCCATGTTATGCAATCACACTGAGAGTCTCAACCCATCGAGTTGTAGACATTCAAGGGTGCTGTGATTTTGCACTAACAACTTCGGCACACTCGGTGGGACCAAGGAGGTCTCCATTTTTATTACATCAAGATTGATGTTCACCTGTTGTAAGTTTTCATCTTATAAGGAGATTTTATATTACACATCTAGCAACTCCAAAAGAGATAGAGTCCACTGGTTTCAGCAGCCTAGGCTTGCAAGATTCATGAGAACAATTTAGACTAGATCAAGAACTAGAGAATAAGGATTGTTCGTCTATTTTCACTTGTCCCCAGATAGAGGGAAAAGGGGAAGAAGAACTCAAAGGTCTCCATCTCCATCAAATAGAAATTTTTCAACACCTCCCCCTAGTAGGCCTTTCATTCAATCAACAAGGGTTCTTAGGCCAATCATAATGGCACATCCACAACCGAATCCCCATGTCAATTTCACTAGTAGTAGCCCACTTGCTCTCAATGCACAAAACCCAGTTCCAGTTGCAGCATTGAAGAATATCCCATATTTCACTGGAGAAAACCAAACAAATCCAATTGATCATATTCAAGACATTGCAAATGTCTGTGCCATTCATGAAATCATTGAGATGGACATTGCAATCAAATTATTAGCCTCTTAATTTAAGGGAAAATATTTGTAATGGTTCAGAAGTCTAACAACAGGCTCTATCCAAAATTGGGATCGTCTGTACACAGCTCTTCACAATCAATTTGGAGAAAAGGGGGGTAACCTATGTCTATTGGAACAACTGAAAACAATCAAGAGGGCTCCTAATGAAAAATTGAATGATTTGAACTTCATATTCCAGAGGACATGGGATAGGATTCCGTTGGCCGTGATACCAATAGATCAAGGTGATTTACTATAATCTCTTAAAGCTTTAAATTCTGATATTTCTATATTGATTCAATTCATGGGAGGTGTAACCTTACCTGCAACCTATAACATTTCCATTAGAGATGATTTTTTTTTAATTTAGGCTGGTAAGCTTGCACCTAGGACACCTATGCCTCTCTATCTAGAATTAGGGAATCCAAGCACTAGTCAAACACCCACATTAGCTCCTATTCCTACTCCAAGAAATTAGAATTCAACTTAAGCTTCTACTTCATCTTCCACTACCTCCAATGAGCTCCAAGAAGTCATGAAGCAACTACATAATTTGGGCTCAAACTTAACCCAATAGACCCCCATATCATCCTAACAGACCACCTATTCAAGCTACAAATTAGAACCAATTAAAATCTCTTGACAATAGACCATTCCAACCTTACAACCCTAATGCTGCATCAACATCTAGAGCCTTAGTACTAGTGTAAAATAACATGGCTCAGGAATATGACTGGTGTTTCCCATACAATCAACCTCACAACCGGTCATTGTGTTTCAATGGTGCTTTGAAAAAAGCCCTTATGGTGACAAAAATTGGTGTGGAACAAGAGACAAGCCAAGAAGGAAGTCAACAGTAGGTAGTATCTCAGTAAGAAGAACCTCCAAATGAGACAACACTTGTCAATTGGTAGGCTAAAGATTTTTGTGGTATAAATCAAACCCCTTCTCCAAGTATAGAAGCTAATACATGGTCCAAGAAAAGGAATATTAGAGAAGGGAAATCATCAAATTCAAGTAATCCACAACCCTCCATCACTCCACAAGGTGTTATCAATCAAAGTGCAGCTCCCAATGTGCAAGTTCAACCTAAGCCACCTTCTAGACCAGCTCAAGTGCCAGTTATAACAATCCAGGTGTAAGAGAAGAGTATGCAAGGAAAAGGGAAATAGAGAGATAACTCTGTTTTGTAAAGCTGCACGGAATATTTTATATGTCGATATAGTATAGACCAATATCGGTTAGGTAACCGATACCGGTTATTCCAAAATGAGATTTTTCTAAAAATAGAAAAGCGTAGGTGGCAACTGAAGTTCTTATTTTTAGAGCCATGCAAGAGGTGAAATACACGAACGCGACGCTTTGTGACGACTAAGACAGGGAATTGCATGAGAGATTTGAGTGGTAAGGAGAAAAGAGACAGGGAAAGTGAATGTGATCTGAGATTTAGACGATAGAAAGGCAAATTTGAAAAGGGTGGTGATCATGGCAGAACGAGGAGAAGCATCCAGCAGGCAGGGACGAGAGGGAAGACAAGTGCCACCTCAAGCTGCTGCAACCCAAGAGGTAAACGTTTTGGTTGTGAGTTGATTTTTGTATGTTTTGTGAATAGGATGGGGTTGATTAAGTGGGTAGATATGAGAAAGAAAACATGATAGCAAGGGTTATAGATGAGGTGAGTGTGACGGGGTAGGTAATCAGGGGTTTCGGGTAT
The DNA here is from genome assembly GCA_019776745.2 of Taxus chinensis. NCBI lineage: Eukaryota > Viridiplantae > Streptophyta > Pinopsida > Cupressales > Taxaceae > Taxus > Taxus chinensis. The sequence continues at coordinate 590,400,583 of CM034156.1, forward strand.
GTCTGTATGTACAGAGAGGGATAAACGCTCAAATTATTGTCGTAGGTGGTGTGTGTAGGCAGGCTGTATGAAGGTAACAGTGACCGATAGCGGTTAGAGATAACCGGTATCGGTTATTGAACCGGTACCGGTTAGCTATAAACGATACCGGTTGCTGCAGGAATTTCCAGAATGTGAGAAAAAACCCTTGATGGATTGAATGGTTGTTTGTTGTTTTGACGTATGCAGGCAGAGGCAGAGTTGAGGATGAATGATAGTGTGCCAGCGCTGTTGTCACGAATCCGAGCGGATGTAACACCAGCTGAATGGACATTGATAAATCATTTGGGGTTAAGTGGAGTCTGCTATTATTCACGAATTGCACGTAACCATGCTATGTTGCAGGTGTTGATTGAGAGATGGAATCCTGAGAAAAATACCTTCTATCTGCCAACAGGGGAGATGACAGTAACATTGGAAGATGTGTTCCGTATTTTGAGACTCCCTATTACAGGAAAACCAGTATATCAGGCATTACCTAGCGCGGCGCGGGGAGCGATAACAACAGTATTTGGTCCATACGCACGAGATTTGACACATGCGAGGTTTGACATTCACATATGGGATAATGTATGCAGCACACCCTGAGGAGACAAGGTTAGCAGTGATATTAATGATAGCGGTAGGGTATTATGCATTACCGAGGGCGGATGGGGGAAGATTTCCAAAGGCATTGATGTGTGTTATTTGGGAGATGATAGAAAGGAACATGACTTTTGCATGGGCACCTGCATATTTGGCGGAGTTATACAGGGGTTTATGGGCTTGTAGGTGAAATCACAGGATGACACTGGATTGTTCATACTTATTACACTGTTGGGCCTATGAGCACATTGTTTGTGTGCGACCAATAGGCCGACCCATCCAGTCAGGAGAGACCGGAGTACAGAGGTTGGGATTCATATGATGGGTCCAGTCAGAACAAGAGGCAAGATCCCATGTCGTGACGGGTGACATTGAGTATTACAGGCAGGTATGGGAGAGGGTGACGATTGCGGATATCTGTTGGAGGCCTTACGGGAACTATATGGTAACAGAGAACATAGCTGAGGAGTTGAGGGGTGTAGAGCGATTGAGGTGGATCGCAGGGCACAGGCCAGGTGAGTATGAGAGGATTCCTCTAGATCATGTGCGGTGACAATTTGGATTTGTGCAGGATATACCCCTGGCTTATAGACCATATATGAGGATCGACGCCGAGGCAGCATTCTCACCTCCCCGGCTGACACCTCCAGAAGGGCCAGAGGAGATAGCAGCCGATCGCAGGGTAATGGATGTAGGAATGACAGAGGCCTATAGGTTATGGTGGGTAGCAGAGCTGCGAGGTGTACGTGATCGCCCTGACATAGCTGTGATTACAGCGGAGAGAGATCGTCTGCAGAGTTTAGTTCATGAGCTCCAAACGTAGATGAATGAGACAAGAGGATTGTTAGCGGGTGCAGAGTCACGGGCCGAGAGACTAGAGGCTGGATTCCTCCATGCGAGAGGGCGTATTCATATGTTACAGGAGAGATTGGCAGATCAGTGGGCTGGTACCAATAGCCGTGGTACCTTTGAGGACAGAGAGGCCTGGCGAAAGGCGTCGACGATCACGATCATCACCTGGTTCGGGATGAGGCGTGAGGGTCTAAATAAATGTTAGCAAGGTATAAGAATAAATAAGGATGCCGACCTGCGTGTCGATGATAGAGAAGATGTATTTGTTTAACATCTAAATAAGACTGAATATGTATGTTGATTTGAGTTATGATAATAATAAGAATGTTTGCGTTTTGACTTTGGTGTTTTGAAAAAGGATAAAGAGGAATGTGATTAAATAGAAATACACAAAAATATTTATATTTACCACACATGATAGGTTATGGTAGGGGATGGTCGAGCTAACCTTGGGAGACCCCATGTCTCCGAAGTGCTGCCTACATAGCCCATTGCACAAAGCAAGGAGGGGCCTCAGACCAATGTAGTTCTCCCTTAGGACCAGGGAGAGGTGAATTTAGGCAATTTGGTACGGTTTAGGCAATTGGTTGGTTGGTAAAAATATTGATATTAATATTGGTAAGGTAAGGTTGTTGGTGTTGGTAATGAATTGGTGATGTTGTAAAAGGTATAAGGGAAGTGAAAGTTAGCCTACCCAAGTAGAAGGGAACCATGTCCTGATTAAGATCAACACACAATCCTAGATGCGAGGCAAAGAGGAAAGAGTGCTCCGTAGGTGAAAAGAGCTAAACAAACCACACAACGCAGAACGAGCTTGAAGCCCTAGGTACCGTGCATAGACGAGAAGTCAATAGGTGAAAAGAGTTGTATGATCACAATATATCGAGTGTACGTTACGTCCCTTGAGTTGAAACAAATGGTGAGGTGAGGTGGATGATATAACTGAGGTACAGAGAACTTGTTACAAAGCGAGTGTTCTGACGAAAGAGAACCTACCCTAAATAGACAAGTCCATGACTCAAAAGTTCTTTTGAATGAGGCTTTTATTTTACTGAATATAGACTGATCGATGTGGGAAGTCTACAAGGGATATTGATTGTACTATTCTTGAGGTCTTCACAAAGCTGATCAATGCGAGAAGCTTCTGATAAAGGCTGACTGTGTATAGCTTTCCTTCGAGGGAGTAGTCTATTTATAGTAGCAGATATGATTTTAGTGCATAGCTGTCCTTCAGGGGAGCAGTCTATATATAATAGCAGCAATAGTTTGGCATATAGCTGTCCTTCGAGGGAGCAGTCTATATATAAGGTAGATAGCTAGATGTCCTTTTGACGTGAAGCATCTAGTTTTTGTAGGAAGTTTGACTCAAGAAAATCCCATAAGAATACGGCTTATTTTAATACTTTGAAGTCATGGACTAGACTAAAAAGGGGAGGCATTGCTGAGGTGAAGTGAGAATCAAACTATGTGAGCTTGATTTTTATTATGAGGTGTAGGAAACAAAGTGTATGTGGTGGTAAGTGAGCTCAAGGGACGAGCGGCAGGTAGATAAGAAGTGATATAACACTAAATTCAACAGTAGAATGGTCGAAGATGCAAGGCATTAAGGGGTTCAGGCTCAGGTTTACCATTAAGTGAAGCTAAACGATAAGTGCCTGATCCATAAGTGTGAGTGATTATATAAGGCCCAATCCAATTGGGAGCAAATTTTCCACGTTTGCTCTTTTCTAGTTTGGTTACATGTTGATTCTCTTTGAGGACAAGATCACCAACCTTAAAGGTACGCTCATGAAGTCGCTTATCATAAGCATGCTTGATACGTTTTTGATAGATTTGGAGGTGATCAAGAGCTGTAAGACGACGCTCGTCAAGAAGCTCCAATTGGGCTAACCGCTCTTGGCGGAAATCATCGTTGGTGAGAATATCCTGAAGAGATATTCTAAGGGAGGGTATTTGTACTTCGAGAGGCAGGACAGCCTCGGTACCATATACCAAAGAAAAAGGTGTGGCATTAGTGGAGGTACGAATGCTAGTACGATAAGCCCAAAGGGCAAAGGGGATGTGATCGTGCCAATTTCTTCCGGATTCATTGACAACTTTCATGAGGATTTTTGGTTAGGGTTTTATTAGAGGATTCAACTTGTCCATTTGCTTGTGGATAGTAGGGTGATGAGAAGCTGAGTTTGATACCAAAGTTGTCGCAAAGGTCCTGCAACAACTTGTTTTTGAAAGATTTTCCATTATCTGTTATCAGGCGATGAGGAACACCAAAATGACAGATAATGTGGTGGTTAATGAACTCTACAATTTTTTCTTTTTTAGTTGAAATGAGCGGAATAGCCTCCACCCATTTTGTGTAATATTCGGTTGCTGTGATAATCCATTGGTGACGTTGCGAAGAGGACGGATGAATCTCACCAATAAGGTCTAAACCCCATTGTGAGAAAGGCCAAAGATCTCGGGCGACCTGTAGCGGGTGGCTAGGAGTATGTTGAAGGTTGGCATGTTGTTGACACATAACACAACGCTTAACATAATCGTAGCAATCGTTATTGAGAGTAGGCCAATAATAACCTAGGCGAAGGATTCCTTTGGCCACGGCAAGGCCGCTAAAATGTCCGCCACAAATACCGTCATGGACTTGTTGGATGGTATGGGTGACCTCTGCACGCGATGAGACATCGAAGGAGGATGCCATCAAAGCCACGTTTATAAAGGAGTCCCCCCATAACAACATAACGAGAAACGCGTTTAAGAAACGCGTGTTTTCCGGTACTAGTAAGGTCAGATGGGAGAACAGAGGTTGTAAGGTAGTCGTGGAATTGGTGATACCAAGTATCCTGCCGAATTAGCAGACACATTATTTATCGTACAAACAACCGGGGCTGAATAAGATGGGGGCAAAGAGTTGTTGGACCAAGATGAAAATGTTCAGAGTCAGTTGATGAAGCTGGAATTTGTGAGGCCAAGCAAGCCATAGTATCCGCAAATTTGTTAGTGGAGCGGGGAATGGTTTGGATAGAATAGTGAGTAAATAAGGCTAGAAGTGAATCCACATGGTGTTTGTACTTTTGAAGTTCCTCATTTTTGCATTGGTAGATGCCCATAACTTGATTGACTACCAATTGAGAGTCGCCAAAAATATCGATAGATTTGATACCTAAGTGTAACGCAACTTGGAGACCCAGAACAAGGGCCTCGTATTCCACTGTATTATTAGTGCAAGGGAAATCGAGTCGGAATGAAAGAGGCATAGGTTCAGCGTCGAGAGGAATGAGAACAACGCCGGCTCCTCCGCCGCGCTGGCATTTGGATCCATCGAAGAAGAGGGTCATTGGATACGACTCCTCCCTGAGTGAAAGAGTGGTGATGAGTTCGTCGGGGAATGTAAAATTGGTAAATTGTTCCCCTGGTAAAGGGGCTTCCGCAAGTTGGTCTGCGATGGTTTGTCCTTTGATTGATTTCTGGTGGACAAACTCAAGGTCGAGGTCGGTGAGGAGCATGAGCCATCGGGCGATGCGTTGGTTTAGATGAGGTTTGGCATACATGTAATGGATGGGGTCCGTGTTGGTGATGACGAAAGTTTTGTGATTCAAAAGGTAGTGTCGGAGTTTGGTAGCCACGAATGATAGGGCTAGGCATAACTTTTCTACATGTGTATACCTAGTCTCATAGTCCACCAAAGTACGACTTATATAATAAACGGCTTGTTCTCGATTCTCAGAGTCACGATGTGCAAGCATGGCCCCTACGACACACCTTGTGGTCAGTGGCGGAAAGGTAAAGATAGAAAGGGCGGTCGTCCTGGGGTGGGATAAGCACGGGTGGCTGCAAGAGATAAGCTTTGAGAGCCTCAAAGGCTTGGTGGCACTCTTCGCTCCATTGAAAGTCAATGTCTTTTTTAAGGAGGTGATGGAAAGGTTGACATCGATCCGAGAGTTGGGAGATGAAACGTCGGATAGATTGGAGCTTACCTTGTAAACTACGCAATTGTTTAAGATTGGTAGGTGGGGGCATTTCTAGAATAGCTTTGACTTTAGATGGGTCGACCTCAATGCCACGCAGAGAGACAATAAAGCCGAGAAGTTTTCCCGAAAGGACACCAAAGACACATTTCTTTGGTTGAAGATGGACAGGATATTGTAACAGGTGATCAAAAATAATGGTTAAAACATCGAGATGTTCACTGCGATGTTTAGATTTGCCAAGAAGATCATCGACGTAATCTTCAAGGATAGTGTGCATAATGTCATGAAAAATGTAGGTCATAGCCCGCTGATAGGTTGCACCAGCATTCTTAAGGCCAAATGGCATTACACGGTAACAGAAGGTTCCCCAAGGAGTTATGAAGGCAGTTTTATGTTGATCGGCGGGTGCAACCAAAATTTGGTTGTATCCTGAAAAGCCATCCATGAGAGAGAGCATCTCATGGCCTGCAGTGAGATCAACAAGTTGGTCAATACTAGGTAGGGGGAAGTCATCCTTAGGGAAAGCGAGGTTGAGATCCCAGAAATCGGTGCATATCTGAAGTCCCCCCGTTGCTTTAGTGACAGGTACGATGTTAGAAATCCATTGAGGATAGTCAATAGGTAGAATGAAGGAAACAGAAAGAAGTCGTTGAAGCTCCTCTTTGACCAAGAGGGAAATGCGTGGATGCATTTTTCTCAATTTCTGTTTAATTGGTTTGGAATCGGGTTTCAGTGTAATGTTATGGACGGAAATGTCAGGATCAATTCCTGGCATGTCAGCGTAGGACCAAGCGAAAGCTTGGTTGCGAGCACGGAGAAAGGTAGTAAAGGTGACTTGTTCTGATGTGTTAAGGGATTGTCCGATCTTCACAATGTGAGGATCCTCCTCCGTGTGGATGTTGATTTCAATAGTAGATTCGTTCAGCATGGTTTGAGTTTCAGATGGTAAGGCGCGTTGAATATAAGAGTCATCTGCGCCAAGGTAAGTGAGGATGGAGTCATCATCCTGGCATTCAACAACGTTAATTGAAGGTGAGTCCTCTTCAATCATGTCTGGATACAGAAGGGGGATAGAAGAGGTGTCCTCATTATCGCGTTGATAAGTGAGAGGACCTAGGAAGATAGCATTTATGAAAAAAAAAAGTTAGGAGGGATAGATTCAGGATCTATCGACTCTGTGGGTGACAAAGGCAAAATGGGTGATGATGGTTCGGTAGGGGTGACGTCGTTGTCTTCTAGAAGATAACTGACACGAGGTTCCTTCGGTGTAAGTGTTCCCGGAAAATCCGAGACCACTACGATCATTGTGCTTGCGTGTAGTTACGGGGATGATTGTATGTCGGCCTTGTTCATAAAGACCAAAACCAAAGCCTTTCCAAGCACAGCGAGTCAAGAAGGTGAGGGCGAAACGACGATTTGTCAGGTATTGAAAATCAGATTGGAAAGGAACCACACCAAGAGGGGGCTCAGGGGCAATAGAAGATGCGTCGACACCCCCATATGTTAGGTTAGTGTGGCAGTGAGGTGGTCCGTAGGGGATTACTTCCCCCACACGACGGTCATAGGTAGGATGTGCATGTACCTGTCCGTACTCCTGTGGGGTATGGAAAGAACTAACGTTATATAGGCGATACTCCCCCAGCGTAAGGCGTTGAAAAACATCTACTAAGGGGTCTGCGGTTGGGATATTAGCTGCAGGAAGGGAAGTGGTTTTTGCGACAGTGGTTTCATTTGAAGGTGTAGGTGCGGTTGAGGTGGATGGTTGAGGCACATTTGAAGAGGATGGTTGGGTTGAATGAATGGGTGTCTTGATTGGTACAAGCACATCATTAGGGCGGTATATCATATTGCAGGTTTTAAAGGGGGGAGGATCAGCTTTTACGGTGTAGGACTTCCCCTCGTATTCAAATTTTATGCATCTATATAAGGTTGAGGGAACGCATCCCATAGCCCGGATCCAAGGGCGACCTAGCAATATATTGTATTGGAACTCTCCCTCAAGGACATAGAAGAGTTCAGGTAAAGTACGTGGTCCTACACGAATGTTAAGGATCACGGTGCCTAAGGTAGAGGTAATAACATCATTGAATGACCGCAACATGATGGGATTGGCACACATGTAGCTAGAAGGGATATTCATTTGTTGGAAGGATTTTGAAGAGATGATGTTTAGGCTAGCGCCCCCGTCAATCATAACACGACGTACCCGAATGTCCCAGACGTAAGCTGAGATGAAAAGAGCAGGGTCAGGATCTTCTGTACCAAAGTCAACAATTTCGTCTTCGGAGAAACTGACTGCAGCAGCTTGTTGTACAGAGACAGAAGAAGTTGGGGCAGTGGATTGTTTGGTGAGAGAAGCAACATGATTGGGTGTAAGAATGGAGGTAACAGGCAGGGTTTCATTAGGTAAGACCTCGATCCCTTGAAGAATTTCAACGAGAGCTTGTCGATGAGATTCAGAAGTCTGAATTAGATCATAAAGTGTCATTTTTACGGGTGATTGGTGAAGCTGTTTGATCATGGCTCGATGGGAAACTCCATTAGAGATGGGGTAAGCGGGTCCACGAACAACCACTTTGGGTGGTGGTGCGATCGGGATGGTGGAAGGAGAAAGAGAGGACGCAGGTGTGCTTTCTTTTGCTTTCTCGTTGTTTTTCTGTGCTCGAGTAGCAACACTAATCATATTAATCTCGTAGACCTGAGATGAGGAAGATGGTTGGGATAAATCATGGTCTTCAAGAGGTGGGGTTGTAATAATGATAGATCTTGGTGAGGCGGGGACAGATGGTATAGGAGAGGGAATTGAAGCTAAAGGTCTCTCCCTTCGTAAGTTGTCTTTCTTAACCTTTCTATCTGAGAGAGGTGACTGACGAAGGATGGTTTTTAAAGCTTTGCATCCCTCCACATCATGTCCTGGTGTGCGGTGATAAGTGCACAAATTTTAGACTCATCATAACCTATAGGTCGAGGTTTAGATGGGTCATAAGGTCTAAGTGGGGGTAGGGAAATGGTCGCATTCTCCACCAACATAGCAAGGATTTTGGCGTAAGATCCTTTGAGTGGGTCAAAATCAGAGGAGGATGAGGGCATTGGTTGTGTGGGTTTTGGTAATGTTTGGGCATGGTTGGTTCGTACGGGTGGTGGTTTAGCCAAGGGGTGTTGACACGTGGTTTTCACTAAACGTGGTTTCTTTGGCGCAGGAGCTACGTTCAGCTGGTTAGATGATGAGGCTACAGATGACGTGGTAGCGGGGAACAACCACGGAGAAAGGGGAGTGACAGAAAATAAATCCTTTGATGATGGAGTTTGTTTAGGGTTGATGGGTGGACAGGATACGTGGGGTGACAACGTTGATATATCCTTTGATCTCTGTATGGGTGTAGGAGGCGTAGGTTGTTTTGAAGAAAACGCAGGAGGTATGATATATTGATGCAAGGTGGAGGGATGAGGTCCCAATATGGAAGGTAGGTGTGACGATGATGGTTTTGATCGTGATAGAGGCACGGATGGAGTTTGTCTCCTAAGTGGCGGGGTGGCTTTATTTTTGGATAAATCTAGTCGCTTAGGCGGGTGTGTTAGGCTGGGTATTGGTGAGGTCCCAAGTGTAGGGGAAGATTTGGTTAGGTTAATAGAGGTGGATGAGATACTTGGCAGAGATTCGGGGGATGAAGATGAGGACATAGGCATTTTGAGTTTCTGTAAACACTTCGGGTATATGGTAGAGGTATCTGGATCGGTCATCTGCATTTGAGTAGAATAGGGGGTACTCAAACGTTCCCATAGGACTCGTCTATCTTCTGGAGAATAACAGTCTTCAGGCGTGAATTGTAAATTTTGTACGGAAGAAAGACGGGTTGTGATTCTAGTCCACTGTAGGTGTGATACAGGGGGTAGATGAGGTACTGTATCAATAGATGTTAAGAGGTCGACTGGTCGTTGAAAAGATTTAGGCGATGAAGAACTAATAGGCAGGAGGGCATGTTTGAGATGGTCTGTTATGGTTAAAGAATTCGGTGATGTCGGTGCAAGAGATTTCTCGTCTAAGGATGACAAAAGGAGTGGCGAGCCTTCCTCTTGTGCAACAAGAGCGTTAGGAGGAGACGTTTGGGAAATAGATAAGTTAGATAACATCCGTTCGCAGTCTTGTAGGGATGTGGTATAAGAAGACTCATCGATGAGAAGAAAATTCTGGGCAGTTAACTCCTTTATGGGTAAAGGAATGATTTTGCCTTGGTTTGATGGTGGTGAAGGAGGTTCGGGCCCCTGCGTTAGTGAAGAGGCTTGATTCAAAATTTTCTCGATAGAGGCTTTTGGCTGGGAGTCGAAGACTGCATGGATCTCATGAACACTTTCCTCGGCTAAGATATCCTGGTTTACGTTACTGTTAGAAGAGTGATTTGGGAATGGTTTGTTGAATATTTTCAGATTTTGGTTGGCAGGGGCATTAGGGTTATCGAGGGTTATATCACCTGCGTCAACCATTTCCTGCACTATGTTTTTCAACATCTTGCAGTTTTCATGACTATGTCCTTTTACGCGGTGAAAGTTACAGAAGTCATTTTCTTTGTACCAGGAAGGTATAGCGCGGGTGGAATCAAACCCGGAGTGGGGTTTAACAGGAGGCAAGGTGATAGCTCCGGCTTTGAGCAATTTTTCCAAGATGACACCATAAGTTTCTCCCAAGGGAGTGTAATTGATGGGCTCGGCTTTGTACTTATAGGTGGTTTTTGGTGGGGTATTAGACGGTGTTTGAGATTTGACCATCACCGCGTGGACAGCTCCTTTTGATTTCGAAGAAGTGGATGCGTGAGGAGGGGTGGTGTTTGGCTTATTGGTAGAATCTGGAGTTCAGAAATTGGGGTTTTTGTTGCACGCAACCGCAATTTCTCTTCTTCTAAGGCTCGAATTTCTAATTTCTGAGCCATGGTAAAGGCCTCATCAAATGTATGGAAAGTTTGAATTTGGAGGGTAGGAGAGATGTGCTTAGCGCAGGCCCGCGTAAAAAGTTCGATAAGTTCAGCCTGAGGCAAGGCATATGTAACTTGGTTGATAAGGCCACGCCATCGTCCAACGAAATTTGCGATAGATTCATCTTCGAATTGTCGGATGGCATAAAGGTCGTGATAGATACTTTCTTGGCAATGTTAATGGAGAAATGATCCAAGAAAGATTGGGCTAGTTGGTTAAAAGAGAAGATTGAGTGCTGGGTTAAAGCACTGTACCACTCCAAGGCGGGGTCCTGATAAGGACATGGGAAAGGTGCGGAGTAACAAGGCATCATCATGAGCAATCAAATAACAAGCATGTCTAAATGATCGCAAGTGTTGTTGAGGATCCTCTTTACTATTAAAACGAGTAAATTTCGGCAACTCCCATTGAGGAGGATATGAATGAAGGGGGACTGAAGGGTGGATAGGCTCCTGAAAAACTTGCTCGTATGTCAAGGCGCTACGACTTCCTGAAGCAGAAGCCTCCAGATTATGCATTTTGTCCATCATTTGTTTAATTAAATCAGTAGTTGGATGAGATGAGGGTGCGGTTGTGGTAAACGGAGGCAAATTGGGCCAAGGGCCTCCGCTAGACAATGGTGGGGTTAAGTGTTGATAAGGTATGGAGGATGAATATGTTGAGGCGACCGAATAGGGATGTCCCATATAGGATGTTGAGGTCACTGGATACGTGTATGGGAATGAAAAGGTAGGCAGAGCTTGAGAAGGAAAGCTCGTGTGGATAGGTGGCAGAGAGCAAGTCATGAACGGAGCGGTCTGCAAGAGAGATGAGGTAGGGGCAGTTGGTGGTAGTGATATGTGGGGTCGAAGATTAACCAAAGGAAAGCTAATCTGTGTCGTATGAACCTCTGAAGCCATCGGATTGGGAGACGGGGCTAAAGATGTGGGAAGCAAGGCGGTGTCATCAGGCGGAGAGTGGGAGCTAAATGAGCAGCTATACTAATAGGCATACCAACAAGGAGCTGACCATCGGGTGTACGGTTAGGGGCATGAGACAAATAGTATTGTACAGCACTAGGATTAGCATCCAGAAACTTGGCAAATTCCTTATCTCCCACAGGAATTTTAGGAACCTCACTGGTATCCGTAGGATTCCCCACAGAATGTGAAGGGGGGTGATTCAGGAAAAGAAACAGAGCAAGCATGTGAAACCATGGCGGCGGCTTGCTTTCGAGTGATAACAACCATGGACAGGAGTTCATAGTAGGGTTTCAATCTGTCAGGAATAGAAACAAACTCAGACTGGTAAAATTGGTAGGTTGCTGGTTTGTCAGGAACTGGAAAAGACAGTAACCGATATCGGTCTAATAACCGATGTCGGTTATACTATAGCCGATGTCGGTCAGGTAACCGATGTCGGTGTAAGAAGTCTGGGATAACAAGATATAAAAGGCTGCTAATTTGATTTTTAACAACGTTTAGTATACTTGTCAAATTATTGATCACAGAAGACAGAATATGACAAAGAAAACAGAACTAAAAACAAGCAAGATGCACACGCAAATCCAAGAGACTAACCCTAGGGTTAATTTTAATTATTGTGGGCTTATGCCTTTAGACGTAGAATGATGTTCAGAATCCTAAACAAAAGACTTAGGGGAAATGTCAAGTTTGTTTTGGCTCATAAGGTTACCTCAATCGGGTGGAGGAATACCGCGGAAAAGGGGGGATGTTTGAGCTGTTGAGTTAATTGTGAAGTGATTCGGTATGTGTTGTGTAGTGAAAGTAAGATTAATTTCTTGTCAATACCGTGGATATCACCCCCATGTGTACGACCTGTTACTTAATCTACGTTCACTAGAATTGAAAACAGCAAGCAGGAATGCAATGCACGTGTTTTAAACCCAAATCAAAAATGATGTTCGATGAAGCAAAAGAGATGACTTTCACTAATGCAAGATGTAAAAGCAAAGCAAGTTCTTTTACCGAAATAATACAAAACCTTGTGAATATCTTTAGAAGAAGAAAACAGCAAGTATGCTCCCTATATGAAAGCAAGCAAGAAAGAAAGAAACCCAAAATGGTCCCACCGGGCGTGCCAAAATGTTTCGCTCGGAATGTTTCGGCTTCTGGGAATAGAGTTGCTTCTATCCTTTCATTCCTTTTAGAAACAGATAAGGGTTAGGGCTAGGAGGAATACCTGTTGAATGTCGAGATGGTGTGCGCGTACCGTAGAGAAAGATCAGGCTGACTGTGAAGAACTCCTTTTTGTCTTGGAAGGACTACCTGCAAATAAGAACACAAGACCACAAGATTTTGATTAGACAATAAATGAGGAAACTGCCTTGGGCCCAGGAAATATAAAACTTCCTTTCGAAGGTGGTCAGTTTCCCTGCTAATATGAATTAACACCAAAGACTGTAAAATATCAATTAAGTTGCTTTGTTGAAACAGGTAGGGGAAAGGCTGATTTCTGGTTTTGAACCACAATAACCAATGCCGGTTACTGATAACCGCTATCGGTAGGGTCTAGGATCTGTGGGTTAGTTGTGTTGTGGGGTGGTTGTTGTTGTAGGGTAGCTGTGTTGTTTGTAAGGCTAGTATATGGGTGATATTAGGTAATGAGGTGATGAGAAGTAAATGAAGGATAGTTAGATGCAATATGTTGCTGGGTAGTGGATCTGGGAATGGATTTGTGAGGACTGTGATTCAAAAGTCTAAGAAGTATTATTAAAAGGACATGCAAGATGTAACTTACTGGTTATTGACAAAGATGCAGGTCCAAGAACTCTGATGACAAAGGCAGAACTGAGGTAGGATGGCCTGACACACAGAAGATGAGATATCTCCCTCCCGATGATCAGCTGAGTATCACAGGGCTCTGGTATCCAGTTGCAGCCTTGGGCTTGATCTCCTTTGCTGCAAACTCTTCTTGTCTCTTCACTTGTCTCTGCTCAGCCAAGTAAAGATCTGGATTCTCTTGATCGCTCCTGATGCTCTCTCTCTATCCAAAAATCCTTCGACCTTTGTTTTTGGTTTGGGGAGCCCATTTACAGGGAACCGATGGTGGTTACGTAACCGACGGCGGTCGAGTAGGAACCGGTATCGGTAAGGAAAAAGTAGGCTATTTTTAGTAAAATAGCCCACTTTCCCTACTTTTCTCCCGAGAGATTAGTTGCGGGCTTGGTCAAGTGACTAGAAGGTCGGTTTTGGGTGCGAGAAAGGGGTCATTAGTCATGGGTGTAGGTGTGGACCAAGTTATAGGTCTTAATTAGGTTAGTTTAGGGTTAGGACTAGGTCATGATGAGGTGGCAAAATGAGGTGGCAGGTAAGGTGATGTGGATTTATCAATTACAAGGTAATTAATAAATAATTGTGTAAGGTTTAGGTGATGAGGTTAGGTTGCAAAATGAGATGCGGGTCACAAGGGGTCGTAAGACACAAATTTGGTGTCTACAAACTCATCTCCATTCAACATTATTGAGAAAATGTAAACATCTCAATGTGGGAGTCATTGGCTATCCTAGGACAAAGAGACCTATTGCAAGCTGCTATGGAGAATTGGTCAACATCAAACTAGTCACCCAATCAGCAAGAGAAAGTGCTTACCAATGTACCTCAACCAGAAGAAAATCATGGAGGACAAAAAGGTAAAAATTTGAAGCCCCCACCATTCTATATCTCATTGATCACTGGAGATAAATTGGTGCATAATTGCAGGATTGATTCTAGAGTACAGAAGATCTATAATGCCAAAACAAATAGCTAACCAGCTTGGTCTTTAATATGAAATCATTTCCAAAGGTGTGGTTTAATTGGATGGGGACATCAGTAACAAAAATTGGAGTAATCAATGATTTGAGCTGCATCTTGCATGCATGTCCCAATGTGACCATCCTGCAGGATGTATCAATCATAGACTTGCCACCACTCTTTGCCTTGTGCTTGCCAAGAGAATTCATTGCCAAAATTGGAGGCTATTTGTCTATTGATTGGTCACACATGTTGTTTAGAATAAGGTATGGATCTAAGGCTACAATCAGATCTGAGCCTATTATAAGCTTCCATATTGAGCCTCATACATTGAGTCCAATCAATGCAAATTGTTCAGCCTTTGATCAAGAGGATCTTCCAAGCACTTATGAAGAAGATACCAAAGTTGAATGCATACCAAACTTGACTCTTGATGAATGGGAAAATAAGATACATGTTTTTTACCCTTACAAAGAAATGGAGGAATATGAGCTAGGAGTCTATTGCTTGCATGAAAAGAATCATCCTTTCCCTAGCATCACTAAGCTAGACCACAAGGATGACAATGAGGTATGGAAGTTATTCTTTGATGGCTCAAGAAGTAGATAAGGTGCAGGAGGAGGAGCTATGATTGTTTCACCTCAAGGTAGGAAATACTACTTAGCTTTCTGTTTCTAGTTTTCTTGCTCAAATAACACGGCTGAGCATGAAGCCTTAATCCATGCACTGCATTGGGCAAGAGAGAGAGGGATTAAAAACTTACAAGTATTTGGTGATAGTGAGATAATTGTGAACCAAGTCAGAGGACAACATGCTGCAAAGAATGACCTACTCAGGAGCTATATAAACCAGGTATGGGACCTCATTAAGGACTTTGAAGCTTTCAACATTGTGTCCATACCCAGGAAAAAAAATGATGAAGTAGACAAACTAGAAGAAATTGGGGCAGGGTTTGATATTATGGATAGTATAAAAATTGATAAGTCTTAGCTCCATATCAAGGTGGTTGTAAGACCAGCTGTTCCAAATAACAACACAAGTTGGCAAGTCTTTGAGAAGTATAAGAAAATTGTCATTTTTTTACAAGAAGAAGCTGAGTTATCTGCTAGAAACCAAGACAAGTTGGAACAATGCTATGGTGACCAAGTAGTGCAGCTGAGAACCAACAAATTACCAAATGGCTTTGTAACCTTGGAGTCAATATTCAACCCAAATGATCAATTCCAGAAGGAGAAAGAAAATATTCAGGTAAAGGGTGAAGATTCAGATCCCATTTCCATAGATGAAGGCAAAAAATTTGGAAATTGGCAAGGTAAGTACCCAACAAGAAAAATATGAGTTCATTTAACTTTTTCAATAATCCCTAGATGTCTTTTCTTGGACTTACAAGGATTTAAGAGGTTTTAACCCAAGTTTGTCATAGCACACTATCGAGCTGGATCTAGGATCTAAGCCTTTTAAATAGAAGCAAAGGCTAGTAAATCCTCACATTGAACCTCTCATGAGAAAAGAGTTGAACAAGCTAATTAAGGCCAACATCATCTTCCCTATCAAGTATTCAAGTTAGGTTGCAAACTTGGTGCCTGTGAGGAAAAGAAATGGAGAAATCAGATTATGTGTAGACTTCCATGATTTAAATAGAGAATTAATCAAAGATCACTACCCACTCCCATCGATGGAGTAAATATTGCAGTTTGTAGCTAGCTCTGAGAGGTTGTCATTGCTTGATGAAGTATTCAGGATCAGAATCATATAATGGTATAATCAGGAAGATTAGTTCCTGACTTAATCTTCACCACCAAAATGGGGGTAAAAACTATGAATCTATCCTAAGACTATCCCTATTTTTCCCTGTATACCCACAATTCTAGAACAAAATCTCATTCAGCTATGGGCATGGCATAATCAATCAGGATTTCTTAATATCTTCAGTAACCTTAGCCTTGGTGTATGAAAGTTTATATCACCATCTTCTCAAAGAATGTTGCAGACCATCTCTTCCACCTCAGGAAGGTATTTCAGAGGTGTAGAAGGTTCAGAGTGTCATTGAATCCAAAGAAGTGTGTATTCTTGGCACATGAGGGAAAATTGTTGGGCACATTGTCTTAAGATAAGGGTTAACAATTGATCTTGAAAGAGTTGAAGCCATCCAAAAAATTCCATTTCCACAACAGCAAGAAGCATCTCCAAAGTTTCTTGGGAAGAATAAACTTTGTTCATCGATTTATGCCTGATTTTTCCACTCTTTTAAAGCCTTTAACAATGGTGTTGAAGAAGAGTCTTTCATTTAAATGGAAAACATGACGGAAAAGAGAGTTTTGAGGCCATCAAGCTTGCAATATCACAGGCCCCAACTCTTATTAACCTAGAATTTTCAAAGGAATTCATGTTGTATGATTTTTAGAGGGTCAGACACAATCTCAGCTATCTTGGTTCAACCTAACAATGAAGGTTTAGAATAAGCCCATAGCCTTCTTCAGTTAGATCTTGGAAGATTACGAAAGTAAAGTATTCTTTCATTGAAAAGCATGTCCTTGCTATCATTAGGAGTTTGAATAAGTTCATACACTTGGTCTCGAACAACAAGATTTAATTGCTAGTGTCTCATGCTGGTGTTAAGTATTTTCTCCTAAACAAGGACTTGAATGAGAAGAGAGAAGGTTGGATCACTCATGTAATGGAGTATGATATTGAAATCAAAGTGACCAAGCTAGTTCGTGGAAAGGGTCTATGTGAACAACTTACTTCCAAGCAACAAACTGAATCAGTGGATGAAGAAGTGGTTGTCTTTCTACTATCAAAATGATCAAGAGTAACCAACTAATGATGCACCCATTCCATGTTGGACTCAATCCTTGGTGCATTATCTCCAAACAGGTTTATGCCCTCTAGAATGGAATAAAGAAAAGAGGAGATATTTCAGATTACAAGCCATCCCATATGTGTTTATTGGTGGTGTCTTGTTCAAGAAGGACATCAATAGTGTTCTATTGAGGTGCATTGGGACAGGTGAAATTAAGAGGGTGTTGCATGAGTTCCATGATGGAGAAGCTGGAGGCCACTTTTCTCCATGGGTAACAATGCTCAAAATTATGAGGGATGGTTACTATTGGCCTACGATGTTTAGGGATTGCTACTCATGGTCAAGAAATGTAAGAAGTGCGCATTCTTCATAGGGAAGGAAAAGTTAACAGCCCTGCCCCTTCGTCCAATTTCAGTGGATCAACCATTCATGCAATGGGGATTAGACTTCATTGGAGTGATTAACCCAAATTCAAGTCAAGGCCACAAGTGGATACTTACAACAACATACTATTTCACCAAGTGGACTGAAGCAGTGGCACTTAAGGAGGAAAATGAATCCAATATCTTGGATTTCTATGAAGGAATAGTCACTAGATTTGGAGTCCCTACCACTATAATATTAGATAATGGTTTGGAATTCCTTGGTACAAGGATCACTGAATGAGTTGTCAAGAATGGTGTATACCTTAGCATTTCATCAAACTATTACCCTCAAGGTAATGGCCAAGAAGAGTCTACAAACAAGAACCTACTAAGAATTATTAGGACTCTTGATGAAAATCAGAGAACTTGGCACAAAAAGCTCAAATCAGCTCTATGGGCTAATAGGATCACATCCAAAAGGTCAACAGGTAGCTCCCCATACAAGCTTGTATATGGGAAAGAGGCAGTATTTCCCATATCATTGGAGCTTCCCACTTTGGAGCTCATGAAACAGTTGGAACTAGCCGAATTTTGAACCTATGGAAATCAGGTATACAGAGCTAATGGGAGTAGGAGAATCAAGAGAACATGTAATGTAGATCAGGGAGAAAGATCAAGCATTGATCAAGAAGAGATTTGATAAGAAAGCAAGAATAAGGACCTTTTAAGAGGGGGAATTAGTTATAAAGTGGGATGCAGATCAGAAAAACTAGGAAGGCATTCCAAGTTTGATGCCATTTAGAGTGGCCCCTACATGGTCACAGGATGTAAATGTAGCAATGCCTTCCATCTAGCTAAGTTGGATGGTCAAGAATTGTAGATTCCAGTCAATGGGATCTACCTCAAACACTTATACTAAAAGGAGAATTTCTCACCCTTTTAAATACTAGCCTAGGTTTTCAATTTCTCCAAGTGGGTATGCACATTGTTTTGTTATAGTTTGGGTTTCAATTTCCCTAAGTACTGGTGCACATGCTCTATTACTTCTGGTGTATGATTGTATACAGTTCATCTCACTCATGGAAAAGACTTGTGGCCACAAGAAATTAAATCTATAGAATATCCATATTGGAGTAGGTCTGGATGTTTTCATTACACTCCAATAGATTAGGTTTGTAGAAAATCAAATGAGGGAGAAGTTTCCAGGTTTCAGACAACTCTCTACTCTCACAAATCTTGAATCTAAGATTTTCTTGCAAAGATAAGAGTGCATGTGCAGTGGAAGGAAGTTCCAGACCAGTTTTGAAATTACCAGGTAGACTCCATGCCCAATGGATACTTCCAAGGCTACAGGTCTCTTCATCTAGCAAGGCAAATGTCCACGTGAGTCACCAAATTGTTATCTAAATTTTGCCCCCCGATAAAATTGATAAAACATGACCCCGCACAGAGAGAAAATCAAAGGTTCATTTCAGTCATGTGAGCTCACACTCAAATCCAACAGTCAAGGGGGTAGGCGGGGCTCTACAATGGAGGAGAAGGGTCAGCGAAGGATCTAATAATGTTAAAGGAGGCCAATGGATATCACAGAGGAAAATGAGGAAAGGCTCAAAGTTTTCAGACTTCACATACGACTCAGAGTGGGACCAAATTAGTTAAGGAAAGAAAGGAGTGACAGAAGGTGCCCTTGTGTCTCAATGGTGCACCTTCAAGGGTCGAAGCCAATGATGGTTCCCCAAACGAGAGCGAAGCTTCCACATGTACCAGAACCATGACGAGGCTAAATGTTCACTAGAGAAAGAGGCCCTGAATTAGCTAAGTATAAGAGTGTAACGGCAGAGGCCTCCACATGTCTCATCAGCACAACACCAAGGCTAGGTCACAAAAGTGGGTTCCCAAATGAGCGTAGGCTTGCCACATGGTCCAAGTCAAAAAGGTGATAGAGCAGGGCCCAAATCGGTTAAGTATAAGAGTGTCAGTAGAAGGTGCTTCAAATATATCTCTAATGGAGCACTAGCTTCAAGGGTCAAAGCCAAAGGTGAAGAATCAGTAAAAGCACTCCAAGCCTCGATGTGTCCCAGGTCTGAAAAGGAGAGTCCCAAGATTCGACAGTTGAAAAGTCTCAGGCCAATGGAGTGGGCACCACGTGTCTCATCAGTGCAAATTCAAAGGTGCAATTTCAGAGTGGAGACTCAAACATGTACCAACCCACAACGTAGTTAGGGATCGAGAAAGGCAGCAGGCCCAAATTGGCTAAGTATTAAAAAAATAGAGCTAAGTTGTGGAACTAGCCATTTGTCTCATCGGCATAACTTCAAAGGCATGGCCCAAAGCAGAGACTCAAATGAGCGCGAGGTTTCCACGTGACCCAAGTCTAAAATGGGGGACAAAAATGACCATTGAATCGACTAAGGAAAGAAGAGACAACGGAGGCCTCCACATGTCCATTTGGTGCATCTTCAAAGGTCAAACCCAAATCCCAGTTCTAATAGGCCCATAAAGGGACACGTGGCCATGTTTCAAGTCAAAGTGGGAAGGTGAGTCACTAGAGGTAGTTTGAATTTTTTGGATTTTGTTTCGAAAAGGCCTAAAGTATAAAAGTAAGCCACACCTCCACTCATGCCCAGAGAAGCCACGTGTCAGGCCTAAATTACATATAAGAAGGTGGGCCTTGGAAGGATTTTTTGCCAAAAGTGAGTTGGCGGGCCTCGAGAAGACTTTTTGCCCAAGTGGAATATGCGGGCCGGCGAGCACAGAGATGACTTTTGGGAAAAAGTGAAGTGCGGGCTTATGGGATGTTATTTTCACTTTTTAAATTTTTGTGCAAAAGGTACAAAGTGAATTTTGGGTCCGCGGACCCGTTTTGCAAAACTGGTTTTTTGCCATTTTTGTATGAATTCGATTCAAGTATTCAAATGGGCATATCTTTCGATCTAGTGCTCAAAATTAAACAAATTTGTTATCATTGGAAAGGTATCGACCCCTCTTGCACCATGGAAGCCTGAAACTTTAATTTTGATAAGGTTAGGTATATAAAAAATAGGAAAACATCTTTCATACCATTAATATATGATCCACTTGCTTCAACAAACAGATCATTATTTATTTGATCCGTCATTCTCCCTTCTTCAACATGCCAAATAAACATGGAGAGGAAGACATGACAGATTATAGGTGGATTTGTAGGGGCATTGATGGCTAGTAGGTGAGCTTCCAAATCTGATTTCCTGCCTCTTTTCTTATCCTCTCTTCACTTCATCTATAAAGGTAAGAGCTTGGATCATTGTAAAGGGTTGAACATTTTGGTTTTGTGCCCTCCCTTCTTCTCTAGTTTGTAGACAAATTCTTGGAGTCTAGACCTTCTATTAAGACTGTAATGCAATTTTTTCTCCTTTTGGCCATTATAGTGCTCTGTATCAATTTGTGAAGTAATAATACACATCTGTGGATGATTTTAACCCTCTCTTGTGTTCATTTCCCTTATATGATCTTTCATTACAATATTGGTTATCTGTGCATGGTGGTTGTATTACATTTTAATGGTATTTGTTTGATACCAAATCCTGTGCTTAACATTCCTTTGGTGCATCACTTCTATTATTTTAGGCTTAATTTCTTGCATTTTCTTAACCCTATCTCCTCAGCAAGTTAGAAAATATTTTAGAATAGATCCTTTGCAAATTTTATGTGTGCACCTAAACAGAGGAATAGGAATCGACCTTCTTCCGGAGAGCTCTCTCGATTTTAAAGTTCCACACTTTGAGATATGCTCCATGTTATGCAATCACACTGAGAGTCTCAACCCATTGAGTTGCAGACATTTAGGGGTGCTGTGATTTTACACTAAAAGAAACCAAAATTTCTAATCTTGTTCCTTGCAATAAATTGAGAAGGTTGTAATTATTATAGATATTTTGCAATAAAATACAAACAAAAATATCATACAGGTTTAAAAAACCAACCAGCCCATTAAAAATAAGTTATGGGAATTACTCCTCCCAACATAATTCTAAAAACAATTATATCAATATAACAATAATAACAATATAACTTGTATGAGTAAAAATTAATCACTAATTATTATGGTGTAACTACTCCTAACACTTCGATTGAAACAAAATAAAAATGTAAATGTAGACACTCAAATTTGGAAAATTACTCATCAATAATGTTTGTTTTGATGATGCAGTCTTGCTAAGTTAAATACACTCTTGCTATTCCTTTTTAAAATATACCAAGATCTCTTGGATAGCTTGTTTATCCTTACACATGTCGATATATTGTTGAATTATAAGAATTAAAATCATAAAATCCATGTTATAAGTTAACCTTACATGACACAAACCTGATTTATCATATTTTTTATCCCTGGTCAAGGCCATACATTTTGTTCAAGACTTGATATATGGTCTTAATCTATTTATATGTTTTTACAAGAACATATCCTCCATCTTTGATTTTAGGTTCATGTTATCTAATGGGTCCTTTAATCCCTTTCGGTCATACTTTCTTTGTTAATTTACCTTCGGAACCCTAAATAAGAACTTAAATAATACCTCATTTTCTCTCTTGGAAATCTAATGCCACTACATCAATACACTCACTTCTTACTCTACAAAAGGCACAAAAAGCTCCCTATATCACAAAATCTCATGTAAGTTCATTAGGAAAGCAATCACTACATGTATGAATATTTTTATTCGGTCAAAGAATCACCCTCTCTCATCTACAAGCACTAAAACATCTGTTATCCAAGTATTTTAACAAGATCCAAACTCAATTCAAGCATTGTCCAAAAAGCTTCTAAATCTAGTTACATTCATTCTGATATCAAATTCGTGGTGGATAATGACATGTAGTTTGAGGAATCTTTATAATAGTGCTAATGTTAGCTATACACAAGGGTGCCTAAAAACCAACTAATGTTTTTTTGTAGGGTTTCACATCCATGGTTAGGGTTTGAGATATTATTTAGAATGTTTAGATGACTTCACAACATGATTGAAAAATAGGGTTTGATAGTGACATACATTTCTAGGTCAGTGAATCTCTCAGGGACTTGAAATTTACATAGATAGAATCCAATTAGGTCGAATACCATATAACAGTGTCAAAAATATATAGAAATTCTTAGTAAAGTTGTATGATCCTTCCTTAGGTTGCTTTCCATTCATAGTTCCAAGAGAAAAGCATCATCAATCTCAGATATCCTAGTTCTAGTGATCATAACACCTAAAACTTTCTAGATACATTTACAAATAGGTAAATGCACTAATCCTCTTATTTTTTCATGTTCATATTTTATTTCATACATTAGTTGTAAGTATTACATTTGTATTATTCTGGTATTAAATAATTAATGCTGGAATTTAATTAATTTTAATAACTTCTTTTAGCTCTCATTACATCATCTTGTGTACTTAATTCACTAATACATATTTAATATAATCTAATAAGGTTGTAAAATTGTTAGTAAACTCGACTCATGATTTGATCTTTATATCCACCCTAGGGATCTCTTGTGATCTTCCTATTCACTTTTGGTGATGTATTTATCTTTATACTCTACCACATCATGTCATTTTTTCCAATGTTTTATGATATTCCAATCAATCTCATAGGTGTACATTCTCATACATGGGACTACGAAGGCAACCATCATACAACCAAATTTTTGTTATTGTTTGACCTTATTCCATTATTGACATATTTTCCAATGGTATCTTCACTATTAACGTCGATCATGTCCAAAATAAAGGATGCAATAACAAACCTGACCCTAACTGTCATGACCTTCCTAAAGATGAGTCATAACATGTTACATACATTTTATAAGAAAATCCAACCAACATTTATCTTATTCTCTATCTCTAGAGACTATATCCCTTATATGTATCATAATAGGCCTTTGGTTTCACACACTACCTGTCATGAATCTATGTCTCCTAGGTCTTCTGTTAGGACTTCATTTCACACATTATTTTTCATGGTTCTCCCCATCGTAGGGTCCTATGTAGGTCCTCTAGTTTGGAGGATATATCTACCATTTCTCATAATCCTTCTAGTGCCCATATTATATCTAGAAGTACTCATTTTCCTTTCCTCCACATGGGTCTTATACTTCAAACACTCTTTATCCATATCTTTCATCTTTGAATATTTCTTTAGCAACCATTGTACGACTACTGTGCCACTTTCATTTGAGTCACATACTTCTGTGTAATTGATGCTTGAGCCTTCATCCCATTTTAAACTTTTCCTACCTCCTCAAGAGATTATCCTTGGGTTCCTCAATGCTTCCCATCCTTATTGCATAGATAAACATTTTTTAAATACCAAAAACTTGCATATATTTTCCTAAGCACAAAATTAGGACATGTACATGTTTCTTGATTTGTTATAACTTTACATTATACATGTTATTTGTCACTTTAATTTGATAGATAACATGCTTCTTTACTCTTTAGATGCATGCATTTATGTGTTATATTGAGATCGTTGCATGACATACATAGAGGGGAACATGATGGTAGGTTTTTGTCAACTCCTTTACCCATACTTCCTATACATTTGGGAACATCTATCATACACTAAACACATGTGTTTTTGTTCTATTATAGTTCCTTTTTACTTCCTCATTATTCTTTATTACATATATTTTGTACGTGTTATGTTTTGAGATAACATTACTAACACATGCATCTTGTATAGTGTTAACACCTCTTGTTTCACATGTCTTCACTTATATAAGATATTATATCATTTAGTTATGTTTTGAAACTCTTATGTTCATGAATAATTTTTTTTTCATTGATTTTGGCCTACTTTTTGTGTGACATTATTTGCATACTTTTTGAATTTTAATTCACTATTGTTGAATGTGTCTTCTCCTACATGCACTAATTTTCTATCATCATTATATTGTTTCTATATATTTCTCTCATTTCTATTATTTTTCACTTCCAACATGTGTAAAATATTCCTTTTATAGGCACATGTATTTCAAGGTGGCCACATCCTTAACATTATACAATCTCCTACAACTTGTCAGACATTAAGGCATATGAAAACATCTATTATTTTGTGCCAAGTTCTTAACATTGTTTTCACACATACCTAAAAATAGGGGGCATTCATATGTGTCTATTCTACACCTACAACATGCATAAATAACATTTTAGGGTATCATATAAATATAGATAGGGTATAGGTATGATGAGTTGTATTAATTTCCATTATAAACAACTCATCTTATGTATTTTGATCAATTCATTGGAGTTATGTCCATGTATTTTTACAAGTACATTGTTGAACATTACCATTACAACCTTGAACTTTGGGTATAATTATTGATTATTATAGTTATATCTAGGTATATTTATTTTGTGGTATTTTTTGTGGGTTTATTCTTATTATCTCAATAAGTTGTTTGACTAATGACATATGTGATCAAAGGAACTAGTTGATTACCTGAATGTTTATTATGTGTTTGTTAGCTGAACACGTATTATGATTTCCATAACATGTGTTGAATCTCTTATTTTTCTATTAATGATATTTCATTTGTTTTATCCAATATGATTCACTTAATTTTTTGAAACTCTTTGTTGTACTCTTGTTCTCCTCATGTCTTTTTGTAAATGAGAAAGTATAAAAGTGTTAGTGCTAGTATAAAAGTGTTAGTGCTAGTAATAGGGGATATATTCATATTATTCATATAATTAATTCATTAATAGTCAGATTTAGAAAGGATATTGCTTTGTTCCTTTATTTAATGTTTGTGCTAATTCAATAAAGGATACGAGCTATGCTCATTAGCTTATAGTTGCATAATTTAGGAGTGATTAGTACCCAATTCAGGGCCCACTTGTGGTCTTCTAAACCCCTGCATTGTTTTATTGTCTTGTTTCATTTCATGTCCATTTACCTAGGAACAATTTACTTTCTATATCTACATTCTGAATCTACAACTTTGACTTAGTGATAGCATCTATAATTCATTCATTTCCAATTCTAAGTTTTGTTTACTTTCAAGAATTGTTGTGGTAGTTATTTATTTCCAACCTCTTAAACCATGGTAACTGTGCATACAACACCATGAGTATTTCAAGTTTGCATCCCCTGATTTGATGATTAAATGATTGTAATTCAATGAACAACATATTAATTTCTGCAAGTTGATTTTCCCCACCATTTTTTATGTTGTTTCCAGGGATATTGCCAAATTATAGGAAGTTTTATAAGGTTTTTGAATTTTTGAATTCCTGAGGAAAAAGTTAGGTTTTAGAAACTCCACCTTTTACCCCCCACTAATGAATGTTTATTGAGTTGAGTTAGTTGATGTATGCACCTTCCTAGATATTCCCATGGTAGATTCCTACCCAATCCTCAAATAACACAAATTGTTTATGATTCTAATGAAGACAGATCTTCCTCTATTTAATATTTTCAATTATAACACCCCCCTCCAAGTGAGATTTCAGAAGTTGTTCCTGAACAACCTATCATGGAAGAAGAGGTGAATCAAAATGTTGAAGAAGGGGAAACCACATTTGAGTTCCCTATCTCTAATAACAACCAATCTACTGTAATGAAGAAAATCTCCCCTTTGTTAGGAATTAGTCCTAACATGTGTCTAGGTTAGAGTATGTAATAATGTAGAGTTATGTAAAATAATATTAAGTTACTGAAAAAACCCTTAAAGAGTGTGCATTTATAATGTAAGTGTGTTAATATGTCACTCACATAGATATTTAGATGAGTATTTTTTAGAAAGTTTGAGAGAATATTGGTGGTTAGAATAACCAACTTAGATTATTGTTTGTAGTTGTAGGAGTTTGAATAGGTTGGCTTAATATAATTGTATTCATTGGTGTTGAATAAATTAATCAAATATAATTAATTAAATTTGCGTGCTCTGCACATTTGAGCCATTACATATTCCTAGAAATAGTATTGCATTTTTATTTGATATCAGAGAAGGTTTCCAATGATACCTCTCGGTTCACCCTCCATTCATTATTTTTGCATCCAATGGATCATACTAACTAACGTTGTAGTGC
This sequence comes from Taxus chinensis, assembly GCA_019776745.2. Classification (NCBI taxonomy): domain Eukaryota; kingdom Viridiplantae; phylum Streptophyta; class Pinopsida; order Cupressales; family Taxaceae; genus Taxus; species Taxus chinensis. Next base: position 590,426,959 of record CM034156.1, read on the forward strand.
ATACCACATGCAAGCTCTTGGCATTCACCATCCATTCTCCTCTCCTTTTCACTTTATTTATCCCTTTCCCTAGTCTGCCCACCCATTTTTTGTTCACATTTTCATTCAATATATATATATATATTAGATTCTTATTGTTTTATTTGTGTCTTTTTGTTTATTTGGAGCTATTTTCTCCATATAATAGTACTCATAGTTGGAGATACTAGATCTAAATTTTGTTCATACATTTAAAAAGGTGTACAATTTTTGTTTTTCCTCTTGGAACTTGATCGGCCTTTTACGTCTTATGTGCGAGATCCTTTAAGATTTAGTTCTTCTTTGACAAGAAAGAAATGCAAAAATTCAACTTATATATATGAATATTGCATTCAACGAGTCTAATAAGAAAATAATTATCATGACATCAAATATCACACTAGATTTGGAGCAGGTGTGTGGGTTGTAGGCTCAAACTAGATTTTTATGTGGAGGAATTTGAGATAATAATAATCTTGGTTTGCATTAGGTAGTGACAGATCTTGATGGCTCTTCCCATGGAACTTTGTGTTATCTCTTTGGCTCATCAAGATTCAGGGTTAAACTTATCACCAAAAGCATTACCTCCAATTTTTCATACCCCATATTTCAATGGTGGAGAATTATCGACGAGCACCATCACAATCAGGCCAATCTGTCATTTGATGTTGTTTTTTTGTTCTCATATCACTCAAGGATGATAACAAATTAGAAGATGATTAAATTGGTATATTTATTACTTCTCATTATTATTTGAATAACTCATTGAATCATTCACCATTTTTTTGACATCCTTGATGAGATCCTCGATCAAATATTCCATCCAGTGGCCTTTTTTAGTGTTCAAACTTTCAACACCTAATCTTCGGGGGTGGATCCTTCAAATTATTCAACTGAACCTCAACACTCTTCTACGGTGACAAACTAGAAAATAGTTCATCAAATAATTCAAAGGATGGATCCATAACCCTAATTGGATTGGATCAATTTTTTTATTATTTACTTTTAATTGGTGGTTTTGAAATCACTTGACCAATTGGCTATGTGTAAAGAATTTTTAAATGATATATATATATATATAGAGGGGGGGGGGGGTTATAAATTTTAAAGGTGGAACATTGGAAAATTTGGTGTAACAAATTATTTTTCAAAAAAGGGGGGAAGATGTAAAATTCAAGTGCGGAAAATATATTTTTAGAAAATAAAGAGTATGGATGAATTATCGGTTGAAATGGACATCCAAGGAAAATTAAAAATAGGGTAATCTTCAACCATCAGTGAAAATTGAGAAGACAAAGGTGATGACCAACCAAGGCCAATAGTCACTATGTGGCTCCAGAGTGTTCTTCACCCCATGTTAGAACTAAGGGGGGAATGTAAGGAATTAGTCCTAACATGTTTCTAGGTTAGAGCATGTAATAAGGTAGAGTTATGTAAAATAATATTAAGATGTTGAGAAACAAATTAATGAGTGCATATTTATAGTGTAAGTGATATGTCACTCACGCAGATATTTAGGTCAGTATTGTTAGGAAGGTTGAGAGAATATAGGTGGTTAGAACAACCATCCTAAATTAGTGTTTGTAGTTGTAGAAGTTTGAATCGGTTGACTCATATGGACATCCAAGGAAAATTAAAAATAGGGTAACCTTCAACCATCAGTGAAAATTGAGAAGACAAAGGTGATGACGAACCAAGGCCAATAGTCACTATGTGGCTCCCGAGTGGTCTTCACCCCATGTTAGAACTAAGGGGGGAATGTAAGGAATTAGTCCTAACATGTTTCTAGGTTAGAGCATGTAATAATGTAGAGTTATGTAAACTAATATTAAGTTGTTGAGAAACAAATTAATGAGTGCATATTTATAATGTAAGTGATATGTCACTCACGCAGATATTTAGGTGAGTATTTTTAGGAAGGTTGAGAGAATATAGGTGGTTAGAACAACCATCCTAAATTAGTGTTCATAGTTGTAGGAGTTTGAATAAGGCTGACTTATATAATTATATGTATTAGTGTTGAATAGATTAATCAAATGCGATTGACTGAATTTGTGTGTTTTACACATTTGAACCTTTGGCACATCTGACAAATGGGGTTTCATTTTCATCCATTAGCTCTTCCTATTTTTCATGGATCTATAACCGAAGATCTAGAATCTTTCTTGTTTAAGTTTTATGTTTTATGTAGGATTTATGACTACACAAATGATGCACACAAGTTGAAGTTGTTCCCATCTACACTCGAGGATGAATCCTTGAGATTATTTATGGGTCTAGGAAGAGATGTTGTTACTACCTGGAGGCAGATGAATGAATTGTTTCTGACCAAGTACCAAGACTACTAGAGGCCAAGTAGCAGAGGTGGGGATGAATTCTTCAATATGTCATAAAAGGAAGATGACCCACTAGAATATTATCTAAAGAGATTCTTATTCTACATTTAGAATTCAAGACACACAAGGTTACCTCCTAAATTCTCTCAAGTTACTTTTCTTAAAAGGACTTAGTGAGGAGGATATGAATGCTTTGGACCTGATAGGAGCTGGAGATATCTCAAAAGAAATTTTTTATGAGATCTATGAAGCTTACAAGAATTATTATAGAGAAACTATGAAAATAATCATAGGAGTGATATATCAAAGGGTGGATCAACTATAAAAGGAATTGGGGACATATCTAAATCATAGATTGTAAACATGTTAAAGAACATGAAATAGGAAATACTTACTAACATGGCCACCCAACTTGATGCTTTGCATGTAAATTAGAAGAGAGAGGATGTAGACACAACACTTAAAAAATTCTTCCATGCATGTAGAAGAAATAAAGATGATTGTAGATGCAAGGGATTGGCTAGCATTACAGAAGGAAAGGAGGATGCACCAAGAATACAAGATGATAGAAATGGAGGATGGGAAATTTTTATATGTTTCTCAAAGAAATCCATGTCTGCTAAGACATAGGAGGTATGTCACAAGTATCCCATGTTATATTTTCAAAATTGGGCTAGTAATTCATATATACAACCCCCAACTTGGGATAATACTCAGCAAGGATGGGCTCCATACCCTAGAAAATATGAACATCCATGGAAAACCTCATTTCTCAAGACCAACACTGGTAACAACCCCCTTCTTCATGGAAGCAACCTTGGAGAGGAGGGTAGCAATGGAGCAATCAACCTCGTAACTACCAACAATCCTACCAACAACCTCTTTACCTACAATAATAAGCTTTGATGCCAAATCCCTAACCTAGACACTCAACCAAAAACCACTCAACTACTAGCTCAACCATCACCTAACCCTGACAATAAAGTTACTCATCCATTCTAAACCATTGAATCAACCTAATATTTTTCTTATTCAGTTGATGTCAATAATATCCATCTTCGCTTAGGAATAGAACTTCTCCCAACACGTAAATCCACCATCGTGGAGATTACAAATGAACCATGGTTGTTACAGACTAATCTGTAGCAAATCCAGAAAATGTTGCAAGCTAGATCCGTAGTCAACATGAATAGAGTTCTAACAAGGAAAAGATGCAAGAAAATGAACCCCCATTTCCAGAAAGATTGCAAGAGAAGAAATTTGACTCTAAATCAAAGTCTATGATTTTATTTTTTTAGTCAATTGAAGGATATTTGTGTGAATAATCCACTTATTCTAGCATTAAGGATGTTCCTATCCATAACAAGTTGGTTAAGGATCTATGCATTAAAAATATAGGAAATAAATAAGAAATATTCATCCACTATACAAGTCCTTGGATAGTTGGTTGATGTCATGCTTAGAAATTTTGTATTACCCAAGTACATAGATCCAAGCATTCCTTTGGTGAACATTACTATCAATGGAACTACAGATAAAAAAAAAATACTCTGATTCACTTAAGGGAAGCAATCAATGTCAACACCAAGAAAATCATGGATGATCTGAAGTTGGAAGGACTAAGGCCAACAACTAAAGTCTTACAACTGGAAAATAGATCAACAGTAAGGAATGAAGGAGTCCCTGAGGACATTTTTGTAGTGGTAGAGTCTAGCTAATACCCTACTGATTTCATTGTCCCTCAACCAAAATCAAGTTCTAGGAGGTTATCCTACTATACTAAGAAGGCCATGGTTGGAAATTGTTTCTACATTCATAGGGTTCAAGTCTAACCACATGATCATCTTAACTAGAAGTGGTACTAAGAATATTATGTTCTATATTTTTGCAAAACCATTGAATGATGAGGATAAAACAATTTGGGTTGAAGAAGTAGAAGATGATCAGAGCTATGTATAACTTCTCATGATTTTAGGGAAATCTTGTACAATTGAAGATCAATAGGAAGATATTTTTGTTCTCTCTAATAACTTGTAGAACAAATATTAGAATAAATGAAGAATTTGATGACATATTAAGGTGTTTGAGTTATCCTTTGAACAAAGTTCTACTGCATCAAATCACCATGGATATTCTAGATAAGAATTATATTTTTCACCAACTTATTCCCCACGACTACATATTAAATTTTTTAGTTACAACGTGTGTCCAATGATGGACTTCTCCAAGACAAGTAGAAATAACACCAAGGAGGCCACTAAATGTAAGAAATATGTTGGATGTAACAAGAGAAATTTTTGATTGATCTTATTCATGAACATAGAAACATTATTTTCTTGGGATTACGATGATATGTGTGTGATTCATCTTAGGCTTTGTACTCGTAAACTTTATATAAAATAAGCATGTAAACTAATCAAGAAACCACATAGGCAGATGAACCTAGTAGTAAGAGATATTTTGAAAGGTGAACTATAGAAGTTTCTGGATGGTGGATTCATATACCCCATATCAAATAATAAAAGGTTATCACCTCTTACAATATTGCCAAAGAATAATGGGAAATGGAGGATCTATGTAGATTACTGAGAGTTGAATTCACACACAAAGTAAAGATCACTTCTCATTTCCCTTCATTGATCAAGTGCTTGATACTCTAGCTATGGTAATAAATAATTATCTTTTCTTGATAGATATAGCGGTTATAATAAGATCTAGATTGCACCAAAGGACTAAGATGAAACAACCTTCACATGTCCATGGGGAAAATTTTCCTATTTAGTTCTTCCATTTGGCTTGTGTAATGCAACTAATAAATTCTAGAGGGAAGTCTTGAGTATCTTTTCCTATCAGACAAATGACTACCTAGAATTCTATATGGATGACTTCATTGTACATGGTAGAACTTTTGATGAAACTATGCAGAATTTGGACAAGGTCTTGAAAAGATGCAAGGATCAAAATTTATCCTCAAGTAATGAGAAGTGTTATGTGATGATGTTAAAAGGTAAAGTGTTAGGGAACAACCTTTCCTCAGATGGAATTCAAGTTGATCTAGAAAATGGTGTTTATTCACCGTCAATTTTCCAACCCCAAGAAAACAAAGATAATGTTAGAAGCTTTCTATAGCCATTCTGGATATTAAAAGGTTCATACAAGACTTCAGCAAAGTTTCAGTGCCACTTTTTACATTGCTAGGCAAGGATGTTGATTTTGTCTAGACTGGGCATTCTGAAGGTGATTTTTAAAATTTGAAATAACTATTAACTACTACTCTTGTGTTGAGAGGACTTAACTGGAACCCACCTTTTCACATCCATAGATATGCATCACATCATGTTATTTGATATGTCCTAGAAAAAAAGATGGAATTATGAATTATGAAATATATTATTTTTGTATATATCTTCCCCCTGGGTAGATATAGACAAATTAGAATAATATAGAAATCAAAGAAACTCAAACCCCCGAAGTTTTATATGCTGTTGCCAACCAAAAGGGCGCAGATCGACATCATAGGATGTCGACATGAAGAAATTTGCGCCTTAGCGCAGGAAAAGGGCGCACAACATAAGGTGTCATACATGAAGAAATTCACACCTTGGCATAGGTAAAGGGTGCATGAATCATAAAGTGGTGCTCCTCATGTAAGAAATTTTATTCACCATTGTGCGCAGGTAAAGAGCGCACGAAATAAGGTTTCGACATGAAGAAATTTGTGCCTTGGTACAGGTAAAGGGCGCACGACATAAGGTGTCGACATGAAGAAATTCACACCTTGGTGCAAGAAAAGGGTGCATGACATAAGGTGTCGACATGAAGAAATTCACACCTTGGTCATAGGAATAGGGCGCACGACATAAGGTGTCGACATGAAGAAATATCACGCCTTGGCGCAGGTAAAGGGCGCACGACATAAAGTGTCGACATGAAGAAATTTGTGCTCTTGGCGCAGGTAAAGGGCTGCACGACATAAGGTGTCGACATGAAGAAATTTTCTCCTTGTCACATGTACTATTATTTTGACATAAGGATGGATGCGCTGGGGTGCATCTTCAGGAGGTGCAATATTTTGAGTGCTAACAGGAAGCAGACCCTGACCCAGATATTCAAATGGCCATAACTTTTCACATCCCGAGGAGCTCAGATTCACATGCAAGGTGTGGAATTTTCAGAAAGATTATAAGGTCCTCTATCCAACTACAATTGGATATATTTAATTAGGCAAGAAAAAATTCTTAAAAATGTAAAATACAATTTGCCACTTTTTTAGGTTTGCTAGGGTTCTCACCTACCACCATAATGAGATGAATTAAATGCAGTACTTCGAGGTGGTTGGGGTAGATTTGGAATTCCTCTCTCTTTTATCTCTCATTCTTCCTATAAATTTTAAGGAGGGGCTTCTTTCTAAAGGTTAGACATTCTTGTTTTGCCCCTCCCTTCTTCTCTTTGGCAAGTGAATTATAATGCAACTTTGCCTCTTGGAATCTTGTAGTGTATCACACATGTCAATATTTGGAGAAAATAATGACATGTTTATGGATGATTCTCAACCCTCTCTATGTTCATTTGCATCCTCCTTATCTTTCACTACAAATATGGTTATCTGTGCATGATCTTGCATTACATCTTAATGGTTTGTGTTTATTGGCAAGACATGTGTTCTTCATTCCTCGGTTCATCACCTTTGTTAGTTTATGTTTTTTTTATGAATCTTCTTACCCCGTCTCCTTGGAAAGTTAGACCCTTAAGTTTTTGAGTAAACCCTCTACATTTTATGTGTGCAAAACAGAAATGGTACATATTGAATAAATGAATAGGAACCAGCCTTCATCCGGAGAGTCCCTTTACTGTTTCACAAGGTCCCACACTTGGGAAAAGCTCCATGTTATGAAATTGCTACTAAGAGTCTCAACCCATTGAGTATGTACAAAATTTCAGGGGTGCTGTGATTCGGCATCAACTGTTCCAATTATTTTAACATGGAACATGAATAGCATATATAATTAAGACTACATAGTAACATAAAAGGAGTTCTTGGCAGTTGTATGTGCTATCAAAAAATTCAAACACTACATCACAAGATATCTAGTGTTTATTCTACATATGATCATGATTGCAATGAAATCATTTGATAAACAAACCAGTAGTAAGTAGCAAAACCGTAATGTGGCTACTCCTTTTGCAAGAATTTAATGTCACCATAATGGATAATCCTAGTCTAACCAAGGATAACATGGTAGAAGATTTCCTCTTTGGGATGGATACCAATAGTGAGGAGAAAGTAGTTGATGATTCCTTTCCAGATGAGAACTTATTTTTTATTTCTACCACTAAACACCCTTGTATGTAAAATTAGCCAACTAACTTAGGTACAATCACTCTACATTACTTCTACTCTGAGAAAAAATACATAGTTAAAAAGAGTTCATCTTTCTTTTAGATAACTAGATTTCTATTTCATATATGAATAAGATCAAGTAATGAGAAGGTGTATAGATGATGAGGATATATTTAATGTCCTCAAATCATGTCATAATGAACCTTGTGAAGGGTATTAAATTCTAGAAAATTAATAGCAACAAGAAAGGTGTTGAATACTTTTTATTATTGGTATACAAAATTACATAAGGATGTAGTATTATACAACAAGAGATGTGATAAATGCCAAAAATTGAGAAATCCCGTAAAATATGATGAGATTCCATTGCAGCCTCATTGGTCTTACAACCTTTTTACAAGTGGGGCTTAGATTTTATTGGCCCTATGAGACCCTCCATATTAGTAAAATGAGTATATCCTAGTATACAAAGATTACCTAACCAAGTGAATAGAGGTGAAGGCACTTCCAAACTAAAAAAGTGAGAAAGTAGCCAAGTTCCTATATGATCACATCTTCACTAGATATGGAATTCCAAGGGATATTGTAACATATCAAGGTACACATTTTACCACCGATGTAATTTTTGATTTGGTTAAAGAATAGGAAATCAGGCATAGGAAGTATACACCATACCATCCCCATTCTAATGGCCAAGTAGAGGTTACAAATAGAGAGATAGAGGTCATATTGTTAAAGACCATTTCACTCCACAGGAAATATTGGGTAGATAGGATTCTAGAAGTAGTATGGGAATTTAACACAATGTGGAAGACCATAACTAGATTTAAACCATTTGAACTCTTAATATATGACAAGATTGTTGTTTTTCCAATTGAATTTGAACACAAAACATTGATGACTACAATTGAGATGGGTAATAGATTTATCAGAAGATCAAAGATAAAGAATTATTCTTCAAATCAATGATTTGGATGAATTGAGAAGATAAGAAGTTCATAAAATAGAGTTTGTGTAGAAGAAAAGAGTCAAATGGCATGACAGGTACATCAAGACAAGAGAGTTCTAAGAAGTTGATTTGGCACTCTTGTTTGATTCCAAATAAAAGTATCATATGGGAAATATTGGGACAAGGTGGCTAGGCCCCTATGAAATTGAGAAAATATATTCCCTACTGGAAATGTAAATATCACTACCATATATCATGTGAGGTTCAACCTATTGGTGAATGGCCACAAGCTAAGATTGTACAAAAATCCAGTTGACAATGGTTCATTCATGGAAATGTTCAGAGGAGGAAAAATATTAATGGAAGAAAGGACATCAGAATTAACCTCATTGTCAGATATGAGCCTTTGGCTCACCTTTTGAGATGTCATAGGATTGAATATATTTTAGTGGCCTTAGTAAGTTTAGCTTGTTGAATATTACAAGGTTAAACAAATAAAAGTGTCGTGATCATAACTTACGGGGTGATTAGCAACACTTTGCTAACACATTTATTTTATGAAGTTTTTGTTTTGCAATGGTTTGGTTTCAAATGTAATTATAGGAGGGCATGATCTCCATCACAAAGAGATATTGCAATTGACTAAAGTTGCAATTGTAGCCACATGAAACAAGCCCCTATTTTGTCTTTGGCGTTTGAAAAAACTTATGGTTGTATGAACAGAGATCAAGGATGCATGCACATGTGAATGATGGACAAGAAATGTTTGGAACCCAAACCAATTTAAGTTCCCTCTTCGGGAATCATCTGGTTATAGTAAGGAGTAGCCAACACAAGCTTAACACACATCCACAATGTCACAGAAACTTGCATGCAAACAAGACCCAGTTAATATAATCATACACAATCATCATTGCAAATAAACAATGAGATAAGTGCATTCATCTATCACTTTAATAAATTATGATTAGTTTAATTATATTTAATTAGGAGTTATGTCGATTCATCATGCATGTGAAATATTTAAAGTACCTACTATCTTTCAAGAAATGATGTGTCCACTTTACTCTCCTCCACATAAGTCAATGTTGTCACATCACCTTGCTTCACATTCTCCATATTGTCACATCCATTAATTATTGATTACTCATAACCGTGTCACCTGTCCTCTTAGTAACAAAGTTTCAAAAAGATGAAAAGAAATCAATACAAATCAATTCTGCAAAATTATTTCAAGGCAATAATTGTATTGTTGTTTATTGAACCCAAAAGTAGTATGCGTAACCTCCATGGGAGGTGGCTTGATTAGACGCAGAGCCTGATATGCATGTGTCATTTGATAATCCTCATATTTGAATATTTTGAAACCATTGTTGGAATTACATCAACAAATTTTAGGGTTTTGATGAAGCCATTGTGACATAATTTTCCAACAAAATAAGTAATGGAGGGGTAAGGGTGAAAGGCTTAGTAGTAATGCTAAGTGATGAAATTATGGCAAAAGTTACTAGTCTGCCAACTCAAGGAGAATCATTTCTAGAAAAGGAAAATACATAAGAAATAAGGAGGGAGTTCGTAGATGATGATGATGAACTCATATTAGATAGACAATGTACCTATAAAACATATCTTAAACCCTTCTGGGAATAAGTTACCACATATTTTATTTAGTACTTTACCTATGAAAGGAGATAATCTATATTGAACATAGTGCATTTTAAGTTGTAGAATCATCTGAAGAACCATCATCAAGTAAGTGTCCCAAAATTCTTTCATGAAATTTTGAATAAAATGAGTCAAGAATGCAAAGGGGTAGGACATCACTATCCCATCATTGTCTTATAACCCAGTAATTAAACACACCCTTTAAAGGGATCGTCCACAAATACTATGGGAAGAATTTGTAAGGGTAAATAATATTGAAACTCTATTGAGAATAAGGGTAAAAATAAGAAGCAACACTGGAATATATTTTTCACATATGACAGAGGTTACACCATCCACCTCTTGACCTCAAGAACCCCTAACTTCTGAAGGTTTACTTCCTACTGAAGGAAACCATGTACCTATCTCTATAGAAATAATTTGTATCTTTAAAACTCTTTTAGAACTCTCCTCTCTTGAAACCTCTACTTCCATAGCTAAACAAAAATATTCTCATTCCACTCCTACACAACCTAAGTGCTCCCATAGGCTTAAATAAGGTCAAAAAATCTTCAATCTAACATAGTCACAACCCATATCACTAGATAGTTATTTGGAAGCTACAAAAGGGAACTTTGAGCCTTAAAAATTTGAGACAGAGAAGAGTGATTCTGATATTTCAGTTCAGGAGCTGAAATTCCATGAAAAAGCCATGGAGGAACAAGACGAGCTGGAAGAAAATGAGGAGGTAGTTCATGAGGTGGAATTTCATGAAGAGAAAGAAGACGAATTTTGAAGATGTAGTGAATACCAACAAATACCTATATTTTTTGAATAATTCACTGAGAAATAAGAACAAAAAAAAGTTCATGTAGTTATTGAGAAAGTAATTTAGAAACTTGTTGAGAAAACATAACATAATAGTGTGCAAGAAGAAAATGTAACACCGTTGTAGCCCCAAATTGTTGTTCATCGAAATTACCAGGGAACCTGTAAGACCATCTTACAGATATATGGAAACACAAAATATGGGACCATATATTGAAAATTTGAAGCTGTAGTTAGAAACCTACATTAACAGATTCAAAGGAAAATGGGAAAAATAGAAAGAATTCGTCATCTCTAAGCATAAAAATGAATTGGAGGACAAGGATAAAGAGATTAAAAGGCTGAAGTAGAAACAGGGAGAAATAGTCTAGGTAGCACATGAAATATTGAAGTGCACGCCCTCATTAATTGTTTATGTTATCTACTTGAAAGAGAAGATGTTGCAACATAAATTTACCTACATTAATTCTGACATGATATATGATATCAGCTCAACTAGGAGATTTGTTACTCTATATCATAATAGTATACATGAACTCTAGAACTTGTTATGTGAGACTTATTTACACAAATATGCCCTTGAATATGACAAGGATTGGATCCCAATATTTTACATTGGGCATGTGCAAGCTAAGGTCATATACTCTTATTTTATCAAATGAATTGGATAGAACCAGGAAAATAGAAGAGTTTAGACATTTGGAGAATGTCTAGTCTTTTTTATCAGAGATGAGGTAGCCAATACATATGGAACTAAAGAAGTATATGATAGTTATATGGAAAATAATGTGATAAAAAAGAGAGCAAATGAAGAAAACAAACCACACACAAGTTAGATTAATGATTAGGGAACATGGGATTTAGGTCATACAAGCAATCCAAATGAGATGGAATGAGCTATCTCCTGACTACAGAGGAAAGAGATGTACTTCTATCCCAACATAATGTCATCTTTGAAAAGAGTGAACACATACATTGAGATAGCTAAGGAATGTGAAAAAAATTGGTTTCCAATAGGATATCATCCACCAAATATTCATTTTCCAATACCACCATTGATAGGTGACTTACCGATCAATAAGAGGATACATGACAGAGTTTGGAGTAGATTCATAAGGAATAGTGGCTATTTATTTTCAGAGGAAGAAGAAATAGATACCCTAATTTATTTCAGGCACAAATGTAGTTTTTAGTAGCAGAGATATGAAGCCCTTGAATGAGGACATTTGGGAGATTAAGCCTATGGGTGTGATGAGTTGTGTTAATTTCCTTTATAAAAAACTCATCTTTTATATTTTTTATCAAGCAATTTTAGTTATGTCTATGTATTTTCTAAGTACACTACTAAACATTACCATTACAACCTTGAACTTGTGGCATAATTACTGATTAATATAGTTATATATGATTATCTTTACATTATGGTATTTTTTGTGCATATATTGTTATTATCTAAATAATTTTTTTAAATGCTAATATGTGTGATGCCACTATTGGTTGTAAGCACTTTTCCATATGCAACAAATCGTATGCAATGAAGGAACCATCAACAACAATTAGTCCATAGCCAAAGGACATGTCCACAACAACCCATATGCAGCCAAAAGAGATCATTTACAAAAAGATCCTGAGTTATGAAGATATTTTGGAAGGCATGAAGAATGAAACTCAAGTATGTATGTTCCACTGAATAAGTAGTTACAACTGGAACATGTAGAACTGGAGGACCACTCAACCTTTGATCTAGCCATTCATTGTAAACTAGTGAAGAAATAATTGATTGAGTTAACACGTGATCAAAGGAACTTGTCAATTATGTGAAAGTTTTTTATCTATTTATTAGCTGAACACATGTTATGATTTCCATATCATGTGTTGAATATTTCATTGTTCTATTAAATATATTTCACTTATTCTATCGAATATATTGAACCTAATTTTTTGACACTATTTTTTGTACTCTTCTTCTTCGCATGTCCTTTTATAAATGAGAAAGTATAAAAAGGGTTGGTGCTGGTAATAGGGTAGATATTCATATTATTCATATAATTCATTCATTGATAGTCAGATTCAGAAAGGAGATTGTTTTGTTCCTTAATGTAATGTTTTTGCCTATTCAATAAAGATATGATTTCTATTCATTACTATATAGTTGCAGAATTTAGGAGGGATTAAAACCCAAGTTACAACACACTTACGGTATGCTACACCCCTCCATTGTTTTACTGTCTTGTTTCATTACATGTATATTTACCTAAGAACAAATTAATTTCTTTATCTGCATTTTGAATTTACATCTTTATCTTAGTGATAATATTTAGAAGCCATTCATTTACAGCTCTAAGTATTGTTTACTTTGAATATTTGTTGTGACAGTTATTTATTTCCAACCTTGTAAACCACTATAACTATGTATAGAACACCGACAGTGTTTCGATTTTACATCCCCTAGTTTTATGATTAAGTGACTATAATTCAATAAACAACATATTAATTGTTGCAAGTTGATTTGCACCACCAATGTACAAAGAAAGATATACAAGTAAAATAAACCTAGAAAAGAAAGAACATGTTTAAAAATTTATAGTTTGGGTGGGATAATATGGTATGGTCCTACCCCTTTCACATCATTTTTCCCAATGGTAATTACCCAAATTTCTCACTAGTCTCAAAATTCTAGCTTTAAGTATAGGAATTTGACATAGTTTTAGATCCACTCCGCTCATTCCAAATAAGTTATAGGGATCAAAAATAAAATCTCTCCTTCTTCACCACAACAATCATTTTGTACTACATTTTTAGGAATATTTGGGGCATGTGTGTCCTTCATCTAAATTTTAGTACATTATATTTTTTATTCGCTTTTGTGGTATATGGGAAGGGCACGAGGGAATTAGTTATCTTTTATAATATGTGTCTTTATTTACAAAATTATTCCTATATCATTTTATAGTGGTGTGATCCATGAGGTTAGGAAAACTATAGAAGTATATGTGATCTTCATAGGTGGTCATTCCTTTCCTTTTGCACTCAAAGTGGAAAATATAAGATTTGTTGAATGTCTTTGATGCCTAGTTAACTTCATTAGAAAAATATTTTAGAAGTTCATTATTCCTCTTCTCTTATTCCCAATTCCATATTGGGTTGAATACCCTCCCTTTATCCTAGGCACAATTTGTGATTGATCACAGCCAATATTTCATCAAGCTCAACAATTCAAATATTCATGTACGAGAAAAAAAAGTGAAACTACACCTATGTAAAACAAATAGGTTAATTGTCCATAATTAACATCTTCTCATTTAATTTTGTGCAAATATAAATCTTACATATTACATTTTACATTTGATTAAAAATTCTATTCCTTAATATGATCATTGAATATGATTTATGTTACAGGTTTCATCATGAAGCATGCAAATACCAACACAAGAGGACTCTGCGAAAAAAACTCTCAGTGAGGACAAAGTGTTTCAAAACAATCAAATATTTTTTCCTTTAATAATATGATGTTCATTTCATACGTAAAAGGGGGAAATGTACACAATCAAATTTGGAAATTCAATCTTTGACACTCATATTTTTTACGATGCACTCTTGCTAATTTGAACACAAACTTTCCATTATCTCGTATCACATTCTGAGGTATCTTGTCTAGATTGTTTATCCTTAGATAATGACATGTCCTCAACTCCTGAGAGTATGATGTATAAAATCCATAAAAAAACATCAATTAATAAGGTGAAAATTTTGGATTGGATTATTTCTATCCCTAGGAAAGGATACACAGTTTGGTCAGGATTTTATTTACAGTCTTGGATGACTTGTACGGTTTTGCACCAAATTTTTTTCTAATTTTTCTTTTTTTTTGTATTATTCTATAGGTATTTTACTCCCTCTGGCTCATCATTTATTTGATAAATCACCTACATAACCCCATATAAGCAAGTAAACACTACCTAATTTTTTAACCTAGAAATCATATAGCACTAAATTTATACACTCACTTCTAACACATGCCAAAAGCACCAAATGATCCCTAAATATTGGAAAAGCATGTATATAGTAATTTCGAAAGTAATATATATATATATATATATATATATATATATATATATAGGTATGAGGCTTCTTACCTGGTAAAGACATTAGTCACTTTCATCAAACATTACTCAAGCATCCCTTCTCTAAGTATTTTAGCAAGAGAAAAACTCAAGAATTGTTAAATACATATCTAAATCTAGTTACATTCATTCATATATGACATACTGGGTTGAAAAAGACATGTGGTTTGAGGCATATTTAGAGTATTACCAATATTGATGGTGCATGGGATTGTCGAAAACCTAAAACATGTTTGTTTTATAGGGCATCTCAACCATGGTTAGGGTTTGAGACCTCATTTAAGGTCGTCAGATAACTTTATTTAATGATCAAAAACTAGGGTTATAGTGAAAAAAAGTTAATTGTAGGCAACCATCTCAATAAGTTACAAAACTAGAATCCATAAAGGTTCAAGATGATACAAAAGGGTTAAGACCATATGATATGGCCCTAACAAAAGTGTATGATCCTTTACCAGGTCAATTTATAGTCACAATTCCAAAATTAAGAATCATCAATCCCATATCTCCCTATTGTATTAATCTGCACACCCAGAAGTTCCCAGAACCATTTGTAATTAGCTAAGTGCACTTGTCCTCTTATTTTTTCAATTTTATATCCTATCTATAACATCAGTTGGAAGTATTAATGTATTTTTGTGATTTTGGTAATTAAATTTGGAAGTTAATTAATCAAAATAACCTCACATAGCCAACCCTTACATCGTTTAGTGTACTTAATTCACTAATATTAGATTTTTGATAATCAAACAAGGGTGTAAAAAGGTAATCAACATATCACCTCCAACTTGGGTTTACCTCTTATCTCTTAGGATATCCCTCTTATTGATCCCCATCCCATTCAATTTTTTGTGTTACCTAATCTTAAATTCTCATTTTCAACCTTTTATCATTTCATTCCTCTTCGTCATGAATGTTCCTACTTTTACGAACATATAAGAAAATGGAATCATAAAGGGAAATATACATCACACTTTTTATCTCATATATATATCAAAATTAATAATTTTATAAATAATCAAATATAATCTATATCCTAAAAATAAAACACCCCATCCCTTACGTGGGTTTTGTTTGATTCTTTGAGCCAATGATTCATTACTCATAGCATGGAGAGATCATGTTAGTTATTTGTTTCTAGATAGAGCAATTTCAACCTTTACTTCTATTCTAGCTAAATGAATCTCTAATTCTTTAATATGGGTTACGCCAATCTCATGGTGGGAAGCTAATGCTTGTACATCGAATAGTCTAGTTTCCTTCTCTCAAGCCAATTCCTCTTATTGTTAGGTAAGATCCTCAACTAAGGAAATCATATATCCCACACTTTCTACCTCTTGAGAAAATCTATTCCTCTAAAGGTAATGACATACCAATCCCAAAATCATAAAGGAACCCATTAAGTCTTTTCCATCACTAATATTAGATTTACCATCACAAATGTGTACCTATCAATTCTAGGATGTAATATAATATCTCTTGTTGTGGACCCTTAATCAACAAGTTCCACTCAGCCATGGTTTTATCTACATAATACAAAACCCATGTCTAACTCAAGAGAAATATATAACACTCTAATATACTCTATTATCACATTCTAACAACAAAGATACTCCAATCACTGCAAGGATCACCTAGCTCACTAATTTTCTATACTACAATGACTATATCTACCGGACATCCTTAAACTAACCCATTGTAACCATGCCCCAAATGATGGTCCCCTACCAATTGGTACCACCTATCTTGGGAAAATAATATCATATGAAGCATACTCAGAGCCTCCACTATCTTCCCTATCTATTGTATGATTTATTATAGTATTTGTATCATTCCCAAGTTATCTCTAGTCCATCCTCCTTAGTAGTTATCTCTAGGATTTTCCCTTCACCTTTATAATATGATGTCCCTTTTCACCTCCTCCCTTCCATATTTTTCACCTTGCACCTACCTATGGTTTACACCAAACTTGGCATGGTTGAAATGATGTCACCAATACCATTGGCCACATTACTTGTCATTTGTTTATACCATTTCATGGTTAATACTATGCAAGAGGTAGGGTTACCACATGAGTTTGGAACCCAAAATAAAAAGGAACTCTATCAACTAGGTTTGTCTCCATATACTAAAATAAACATTTTGTGATCACTAATGACCCCTTGATAGACACTATATTTGAAAAACTAGGAAACTAATCCATTTCCCCTCTATAGGGATCTCATGTCACCTAGTCCTATGTGATATATATAAAACACCTATATCTCATTGCTTCCCTAGCTGTCAAGCCTCTCTCTACCTGTAAAATCCTTAGATCATCCCATTTACTTGTAGTGTTGTCCCTATAGACATATACATCATGAAATTATTGTAAATCTAGCTTTCCAAAAGTTTGATGGGCCCCACCACCCTTTGTTTCCTCACATGAATCATGTAGAAATCATACACCAACTTCACCCATATCGTCATCCCCTAGATAAATATTTTTTCATCCTCTAATGAATATTTGTATGTCACTAATACAAACAAAAATATTTCTCCATCTGCCTTGTGACACAAGACTAGTGCCAGAATCATACTATTGATCACCTTCAAGATATTTGAAATCTACATAGTGAAATAAAAACTAAATTAGATAATTAATGAACCTAAATGATACTCCTCACTACCTGTGGCCCACCATGAAAATTCCATCATGTCTATAGTGCTAGATGAAACATGAAAAAACATCTACAAAACCTAAATGGGAAACCTAATAATCACCTCTAAATCATGTAATATCATGGAAATATCTACAGTCCATCATCTATCCCTCCACTTAAATGTGTTGAACCTAAAACCTGAATAGATCAAAAACATATGTATCAAATATAGATCTAATGGGATCTGTACCATGTACATAATGCCTCTAAAACCAAGGCCCTACAACTGGGCAATATCTTATCAAAATAACTCATGAAATAACTTTGGTAACCATGCCACATCTAGTAACCTCCATAGTCAAATCCTCTGTGGAACCTGAAAAATACCAAACATTAAGTCCCTAATATATATCAATACATAATCATCAATAATAAAAAAAATCAAATTACCAAAAATAATAAAAATTAAATAATTCCATACACCCTCACCTTTGTAATACTTTACATGATCAACCACTAATAAATATTTTCATTTTTTTCCACTACATTGTATGGTTGGAAAATACGGGTTGCTAAATAGGTTATCAAGATTAGTGATCAAATATAAGTCTTGACATATGATGTAGATATAAAGAGTGCTCAAGGAGAACTATTTTTATAATTTTATATGATAAGGACCCTAACCATAGGATAGCTATATGTTTTCAAGTCCTATACCTAAGATAACATTAGGTACCATATTATGATTTAAAATAATAGTAATCGATGACTGAATAAATCAAAGGGAAATAATATAATAAGAAAATGCAATAGATCAAAGAAAACATACATATACTCTATATTATAGAAATGAATGAGAAATAAAAATATGTACAAGTACAAGATAAAATATTAATAAGAGTTATGAAGATTTACATTAAGCATGTTTGTGACTGTTAATCCATAACCCTCCCCAAATAAACAATATGGAGATAATAACTATGGGTGGAGAACGGAAAATATAAATAAGAATACATTTATTCCTAACTCTCTATGTTGACCCAAATGAAAAAGGTTTTAGATCCAAATCTTAAAGTCTAACAAGCAGGTGTGAAATATTCCAAAAATGGTTGAGCAATAAGTTCCTTTGTGTATGATCAATTAATGATGAATTGGTGAAAATAAAAAATAATTAGAGAATATACCTAGCATCATTAACTATGGAAAATGTAGTCATCTATGGAAAAATTAAACTCAACATCATCACCCATGAAATATGGTGTTGGAATTTGAGATACCCTATGTACAAATCCGTCAAAAATATGTGAGATGAAATTTAGGAGATAAATGGAGAAAATGATGAAGGTATAGGGTGATTGAAAGAACTGATAATATCATGTAATAACAATAAATAAGTGAACATAATGAGACAATTGGACATAATGGGTGTAATGTGTGAACTAAGGTAATTGATGAGAAAAGGGTAAGGATACTATAACATAATAATAACATATGTCAAATACTGTGATGTATGCCCCATGACCAATTTTGATCACACCCTTATCTTGGTAGGCCATTTGAAGAATTATCTCAAGAGGACAATGAATTAACAACCCCTACATAAGAGAAATGGTTAGCAAGTGGAAACAATGAGGTGTATGAACCTTATATTCCTACAATACCCTTCCTCAAAGCATTATATAACAAATGGATAAATATGTGTGTTATTAGGCTAGATTTCCATGGGTATTAAAATCCTACCAAATCAATCCAAGTGATGCATTACATGCGCTCATAAAATATAAAGTATCATGTATTTTTCTGAGGTGTGTGTAAGTGTTAATGTGATCTAATCCATCCCCCTATGAGTGACCTTGATGTAGGAAAATCCAAGGTCGAGAGAAATCCTACTTAATTTTTTTGAGGTATGGGTGTGAACATGAATGAAGTTATGAGGAGTTAAGAATAAAATAACATCATAGTAGAAATTAAATTTTGTAAAAGAGCGTAATAGTTTCAGCACAATGGATGGAAAGGAAGGTGCAACACGCACACATGTGTATATACAAAAAGAAGAGTTTGTTAGGTTGTGGATCCTATTTTCATGTGAGATGTTTTTGTAAATTATACACTAAAAGTAATGTACACTCTTCATGTATTTTCGTTGGGGTTTGGGGGAAGAAACCCATATGAAATTCGTTTTGGAGTAACCGAAAAATATGTTCGTTTCGTGTATTAATTATATGGGTGGTATTTAACCCATAGGTTTATGGGTCGATTTATTGTCCCATGGTATTAGTACCCATGGTGTTGTAAAATAATTTAGATAGTTACCTATTGATGTGCTTATAAATAGTTGGACATACAGTAGGGAGATATATAGGTATTTGAATTCAAGTGTGAATTTGAGAGAGTTTGTTGAGCATAGATCCAAACAAGATATGTGCATTGTAATTGTGCAAAGATTTATCTGAGAGTGGAGTATACTCTTTTAAGATCATAATTAAATATGGGAAAGTCTTTCTTGGTGGATGTATCCCACATTGGGTAAACCATGTTAAATATGGTCTTCTTGTTCTATTTTTTATTTCTGTATTTGCTATTAATAGTTCTTATTATTGTGATTCATTGAGACTGATCCATATATATTTATGTTTATCCCTAACAATTGGTATCAGATCTCTTAGTTGTGTTTGCTGAAGTGTTGAATTATAGAAAGGGTTATTAGCTTAAGTGGGAGCTATAGTAGATAATGGTAGATAAAAGGTTGAATATTTAAATGGAAATACATTTGGTCTATGGAAGATGCAGATGGAAGATTGTCTCTATCAGAAGGATCTCCATGCTTTGCTGCTAGGAAAAATAAAGTAACCAACAAGTATGTCTATGAGGAATGGGAGTTTCTTCATAGGAAAACACTTGGGGACATCTGGTTATGGGTTTCATCTTCAATCACATTCAATATATCCTACGAGAAGACAATTAAAGCTATGAAAAACATGTTAGGGAGTTTACATGATAAATCTAGTGCCTCTAATTAAATATTTTTGAAGAAAAAAGTTATATAATATGAAGATTTATGAGAATGGTTCAATTATTCATCATTTTAATGAATTTTATATGGTTGTGATTATGTTGAACTCTATAAAAATTGAATTTTATGATAGAGTGAGGGGTATACTTATTCTCTTCTCATTACTAGAAACTTGGAATAGCTTGTTGATGGCCATGAGAAACTTAGTCTGTAACAATACAAAGTTGAAATTTGAGGATGTTATAGGAGTAAACCTTAGTGAGGAAATGTGACGTAAACTATTTGGGGAGACTTTTAATTCAGAGAATGCTTTGGTGGTGGAGATTAGAGGGAGAAAAAAGACTAGAGGGAATGGAAGCCATGGAAAATAAGTGATCATGGAAGGTCAGAATTAAAGAGAAAGATGGTATGCTGGTACTATGGAAAGGTCGAGCACTGTGGAATATTTTTTCGAGTAATTGAAAATGTGGTCTTTTAATTTTTTAATTATATGGGCGATATTTAACCCATAGGTTTATTGGTTGGTTTTTTGGCCCAAGGTATTGGTACCCATGGTATTGTTAATTTAATTAGACAATTACCTATTGATTTTCTTATGAAGAGATATAGATATAGTAGGGAGATATAAATGTTTGAATTCAATCTTGAATTTGATAGATTTTGTTGAGCATAGTACCAAACAAGATATATGCATTGTAATTATGAGAAGACCAATTTGAGAGTGTATTATACTCTTGTTAGCTTGTAATAAAATATGGGAAAGCATTTCTTGGTGGATGTAGCCCACATTGGGTGAACCACGCTAAATCATGTCTTCTTTTTGTGTATTTTTTTCTTTATTTATTTTTCATAGTTCTTATTGTTTCTATTATGTGGGATTGATCTGCATATATTTATATTTATCCCTAACAAAGTTTACATGCAAAAAACTTGTTGGGAAGCAATGGGAAGAAGTGATTCATAGAAGATCTGGAAAGGAACTCAAGAGGATTTGAATGTACAAACCTTTTGCGAAGGAAAGAAACATAGAGGATAGTGTGCAGAAGAAGGAATGCGTAGGATTTTATGAAAGGAATAAGTTGTGAAGGACACATGAGATGAAGGAATGGAGAGACTTTTATATGGAGAAGATTTCAATAGAGCATGACAATATTTTAATAAGGTCTAGGATCTTGTAGGTAGCACATGAAATAAAGTTAGTGGTGGAACTCAAGAAAAAGAGTGTGTTGAAGAAGAAAACCATGTCATAAAAAAAGTTCATGGAAGGATGGATAGTTAACAAAAGTTATAAAATATGTAAACATATATCTAACATGGATGATGAAAAATATGGAACAGTCAGAATAACCAATGGTTGGGTTAACATGACACAAAAAGAGGCACAGAAGATCAGGGCATCAAAAGAGATGAAACTAAAATTTAAATCTAATTGCAAAAATTTGGAAGTGTCTAAATGTAGCTAGCCCACCCAAGGAAAATTCTAACAAGGATAGAGAATAATTAGAAGAGAAAGTTGTACAAATATTTAAGGAGGAATAGTCCACCATTTTTGGGTTGTTGGAACAAGGCTACAGAGGGAAGAGAATCTTTATAGACCATTAGCGCCAAGGTTATCAAATGTTCTTGTGAACGTAAGTCTAGTCGAGGTTAGGTCCATAGGGGAGACACCACATAGTCTGTAAATTTCCATGTAAATCACTATAAGATTTGTTTGAGAGAAACTACATTTTAGATGCCAGAAAGGACTTTGAACAAATATAATGAAACCTTTTTGTTTCATTCTATTGGGTTGAAATATACAAACTAATAGGATATTCTAGGTCTAACCCATTACTCACCAAGTGGTGTCAGTGATGGTTCTTTCCTAGATGAAAGTAAGGATGTGGAATTGAGACAACTAGTACAAATTTTTATGTTCTCCACCATGAAGACAAGGTGGGCAGAGAATAGAAGGAAATATCCTAGAGTGTAGCATTTAGAAGAGTTAATAATCTTGCATCAGAAAGGAAGATGCCTTAAAGAAGAAGGAACTATTTAGATATAACAGTAACAAAAATATTGGATAGAGTGATTTGGGAAATTAATGGGGTGAAGACTAGGCTAGATGATGTAGAGAAATACCATTAGAGGAAACAAGGTCTTGTGGTGCGATCATCCAAAAAGAGATGGAAAACTTAGTAAAGAGGTAATAACAAAAATAATATTGTGTAAAGAAATTGCTAGATGAGAATTTAAAGGAAGATATGGCACATGTCGAGGCACAACAAAATATTATGTTAAAATAACTCAAGAGTGGAGAGGAATCATGCACAAAAATAATTACAGAGAATTAATGATATGAAGTGCATGGATATAGCTCATGAGATGAGTAAGGGGTGAAAGGAGAAGTCACCTGGGAGTGAATTCCAATACGCAAGAGTATTGTACCAAGGAATAAGGTTTACATTAATAATATGGTCATTGCAGACTATGAGTGCACTAAATAATGAGTGAGGATGTGAATATAGGTAGATGGGAGAGAGAAGCGATTACATAGCCAAATGAATAATGGTAGTCAATAATGAATGTCCCAAAATGGGGATTGGAGGAAGAAATGATCATTGAGGGTCATGTGCACATGGAAGGTGACCTAATGTCACAAATAGAGGCCATTGAAAAATAATGTCGAGAAGTATGCAAAGTATAAGGAGTAGAACAGAGAGATGTGAGGCCAAAGAATGAAGAGGGCATAAAAGAAAGAGTTCCCGTAAGAGGAACAAAATTAAAAAATGATTGAGAAAAAGATGATTTCCCTAAGGAAGGATAGTTGGGGTGAATATTTTAGCATACATAAGATGAGAATCTGGTAGAGGGAAAGTGCTTAAAATTAATGCATGAGAGAAGAAACTCCAAGAAGAGTAGTTGATGAGAATGAAGACAATGATGCGTACGGAAATGGGAGAACAATTACAAATGGAGTAAATAATAAAGTAGGTTTCGTATAGTACACATGTAGAAGAATGCAAAAAAAGGAGAGGAGACCTATGAAGGTCTTAAGGTATTTGAGCATCTAGAAGAGTGTGCAAAGGAAGAAGAGTGCAACCAAATGAAGGTATTGTGTGATGAAGCTTCCCTGAAGGAAACAGATGAGAAGCAACATTTGGAGATAGTTGTAGAAGAATTGTGCAAGGATTGGAGTGCAAGGAGAGAAGTGGATGAAAATGAGATCCAAGTAGAGCTCAAAGGAGAAGGGGAAAAGGAAAATTCCAAGGAGGTTATGCATGGAATAATAGACTTTCCCTAGGGAAGAGAAGAAAGATGGCCTGAAGCCATAAGAGGATACTTTTTCATGGAAAGAAACCATAGTTCAAAGAGGGGAAAGAGCACAATAGATTATGACACACATTGAAAGAAATGAAAATGGTTAAGTATCCATGAAGAGAGGAATATGTGGATAATCCCACAAAAATATATTGGGCATAATGGAGGAGTCTATACGAGAGAAATGTTTAAGTCATAATGCACAAGAAGGGAGACACACAATAGAGAGAATCCCTAGGATGAGAAGGGAAAAGAGGATGATGAAGAAAAATAGGGAATTTTTTTAGAGATGTGCCTAATTCCATGAGTGTGTAGGAATATGGATGCACAAAGGGAAAGAGTTGCCACAAATAATAATAACAGAAGGGAACACATAAGGGTAAAATACACAACATAATCCTATGGAGTGAAAGGAAGAAAAAAGGTATAAGGTAATGCAAAGTAAGTGACAATGAAATAGGAGAAAATGAAACATGCAAAATGAAACAACACAAATAAAATAATTCATGATGATAAGGTGATAGGAGAATAGGACAAAAAGTTAAGAACACAAGGAGAGAAGTATGCACATAAGGAATGTGCAAAGGAGTAGAGCCCATTAAAATATTAAAAAAGGGAGAAGGAAATCCCTAGAGGATTTAGGAAGAGGTGGATGGAAAATGGTGAGTGTAGACTCACACAAAATATTTTTGAGGCATGCGTAGAATCGCAAAGAAAAATGGTCATGGGAAAAGCCTTAGGAGGAGGAGGATAGTTCAGGGGAAAACATTACTTGTATGCTATAACCATAAGAGCGAGAAGACACTCGTAAAGGATTAGAAAGGGAGATCCATTTAGAAGGGAAGGGTTTTTCAGAGAGAAGAGACTCTCTCAAGTGTGGAAGGTAGTGCACAAAGGTCATAGGAATGTGACGAAGGGCTGGAAGAGATGTCAAAAGAATCATTGAGGCCAGGAATAAGTTTAGAGGACAAAATAACTAGAATTATCGACCTCAATATTTCAAAGGGTGGTTCTACCACACACATAGTCTACTTGAGGATAAAATCAAGTGTTAAGTACCTCAAGTGTTTGATGTAGGAGCATTTAAGGTCTGATGTAATCTTGTTCAATTTTTCCTAATTATTAGTGCATGAACGAATGAAGGTGTGAGGGTTGAAGAGGAATATCACAATATAGAAGAAAGAAAATTGAATGGAAAATAGAAATAATTTAACACAATAGATGGGAAGGAAGGTGAAGTTCATAGAAGTGTGAATAAGCATGGGGAAGAGTTAGCAAGAGAGAAACTTGCGGGGAAGTAAGGGGAAACCATGACATGTAAAAGAGTTGGCCAGGAACTTGGGAGGATTTTATTTTGTAAAATTATTGACAATGAGATAAACAGAGAGGATGATGCACAAAAGAAGGAATATGCATGAGTTTACGCAAGGAAGAAGTTATAAAGGATATATAGGATGAAGGAGTGGAGAGAATTAGATATGGTGAATGTATTAGCAGAGCTTGCATATATTTCAAGAAGGATCAAAATCTTGGAGACAATACCCAAAATAAAGTTGGAGGTGGAACTTAGGAAAAAGGGTTCACGACATATGAACATTCATGCATGGAAAAGGAGTGCATAAAAGGATGAATAGTTGGAAGAAGCGACAAAAGATGTCAATTTTTTTTTACATGGACACTGACAAGGATGGAATGGTCAAAAGAGCCATAAATTATATCAACATGGAACAAATAGAGGCATAGAATATTATGACATTAAATGAGATCAAATTTAAATTTGATTTTAAGAGGGAAAATTTGGAAGCATCTAGAGGAAGATAATATGTCCAAGGAAAATTCAAAAAAGGATAGAGAAGTGTGAGAATAGTAAGGCACATGGATATTTAAGGAGGAAGATTCAACCATTTATTGTTTGTTGAAACTACGTTGTTAAGGGTAAGGAATATTTATAGGCCATTAGAGATGAGGTTGTTGAATGTGCTTGTCGGAACAATTCTTGTCGAGGTTAGGTCCATAGGGGAGACACCACATTGTCTTTAAATCTCCATGTAAATGACTGTAAGATCCATTTTATAACAAATAGATTGTAGATGATGGAAAGGCCTTTGAAATAATATATAGAAGCATTCTTTAATTCCACTGTGATCAAAATTTAAAATATGAAGGATCTTCTAGGTCTGACCTAACAGTCACATAACCTCATGCCTCTTAACAAAAATATGGTGGGTAACTATAGATTGGAAAATGTACCCAATGTATTAGTATAATGTAATGTAGTTTTCTTAAACTGCATGAATAAACCTTATTATGTGTTAAATACCTGTGATTTTTTTTTGTGATTTTTCTGATGTTCATATATTAGTCTAAGACTGTTACATGCTTGAAAATGGAGGAAACTAGAATTTTTGACTTTGTTGAGTTCTTTTGACATGTAGACACAAAATCACACACTTTGGGTAATAATCTAGTCTTGATCACATACTACTATTCATATTGTTCTTAAGTAAGAAAAGTACTATTTATCCCATGCCTTTGGCCACCTTTCTTTTCTTTATGCTTCTGATTTAAAACTTTCACTCTTATTTTCTCAGTCTGTCTTTTCCCATTTCGACATCTATTATTCTATACACCAATTGCCATCCAAGGCATGCCAACACCATGTGCCCCCATCCCGTCTATGTGCACCCTTATCCTTTTTATACTTTTTGTCACACTTATTGGATCCTTTCTAGCCATTTTAGCATATTATCTTTATAGTAGTCCAGCTTTTCAGGGTTAATTACAAAATTCAAGCAAGGGAATCATATAAATATAAATTTATGCGATCATAATAAGGGACAAAACACTAGGCATATACTATCTCCATCTAAGGTCGCATCTATCAAAGGAATTTATACCTCCATTTACATCCATCTAGCTCCATCACAAAGGGCAAAGGTTGGTTCATCTACATCACACTTCATAAGAAGGGAGTCTATTTTTTCCATGCACACATCATTTACATTTGACATCTAGTTACTTTCTCGCTAATCACAAAGTGTGACCGGCACAAGAGAAACCTATGGAACAATTCCACACACACACACACAAAAATACATTGGATCTGAGATGTAGTGCAACAATTAGTGATAGGTCCATCATTTTGGTAGCTGAGGATAGTCTGAAACCTTCATTTGCATATTTTTTTAGGGTTTAATGATTTTTTTGGGGTTTTGTAGGTGATTCATTCATTCCATATTTACAAAGAAATTTGGCAGAATTCAATGACATACACACAATAAAAGAAAAACATGTGTGAACCTCTTACAACACCTTAGAGGAGGTTTTATGATCATATATGTAGACCAAGGTGCCCATGGGCACCCCCATCCCTTTCTAGGGGCCCCAGTCTAGTCAAATATTATAGATAAATATTTTTGTAGGCTTCTGTGGGATGGTTTTCCATCTTTGTTCATCCAGTCTCCACTGGGACACAGTTCAACAACCTCTGTTAATAAAATAAGGTTCTTATACTCTTTGCACATTAGGGTTTCATATTGTCATTACTTAGTTGTTTGGATATTATTTCAATATTTTAGTATTCATTTATTTACTTCAAACTTGCATTGGATTAGACTATTATTTCAAATTTTAGCATAATAATTTTAGTGAACCCCACTCGTGATCGGTATTTTGGATCCTTCTTTGAAATATCATATTCTTTATCATGGATCCTAAAATTCCTGAAATTTCTTTGTCTGATTTACTTCAAATGCATCCTAATTTCCATTTTGTTCTTAAAAAGTCACTAGACAATATGTATCTTCCCTGAGATACGCCTCCACATCAAGTACGTGCTATTTTAGATCATGTATTTGATGACCCTAGTCTTTATGATCCTCCATTTAATTAACCCATGTTGGAGTCAATTCAAGGTTTTCATTCTATATTTCAAGATAAATTTAAGGCTATGGAATCCAAGATTACATCCCTTAAATCTGAAATCCAACATCTTAAGGATGCTTCTCAAGTCCATGTTTATTCTCCTTATACATCTCATCTTCATTATATGTGTACTACATGTTCTCATATCAGTGAGCCTCAAGCCATACCACTACCAGAGCCTTTCACCTTTGATCACATTGCTAAACAACATGCCATTCTTACTATGCTCCTTAGTCATCAATTTATTACTTTACCATCTACTCAAGGCTATCCTCCTTACCAGCTTGCAAAATATTAAGGTCACCCATATTGAAATTATCATCAAATCAATGGACATAATGACAATGATTTCTATTCTTTACAAAAAAGAATCAAGAACCTTAAGCTTCAAGGATTTATCTCATTTACTTCACAACAGTCTTTTGCATGCCTATCTACACTTGTTACATCCCAATGGAGTCCCAAATATTATTCGTTTATGTATAATGAGCTTCAAGTCATCACTTCTAATGATTTTTCTATGAAAATTCAAGCAATGCCTCTCAAAATCAATATAACACTTCCTCCACTAAATTCATATGTGGCATCACTACATCACAAGTCAAACTACACAATAACCTCTCTAAAATCAGTTGAAATTATCCTATCAAGTCTTTTGTAACATCGTCAATACCACCAAAGCTAACACCATTTAAGATTCGTCCCCATCCTACTCCACTTTTGTTTCCAATTCATTTTTTCAAAGTAACTACTCCATTTGACAATCAAGACACATTTCAAATTCTGCCACCATCATATGGTCCTGATGTTGCTTTTGCCACACATTCTTCCACCACTTCATGCAAACTTGGTCTTTTGTAGGTGAATCTCATCATATTACCCGATGATGATATACTCATGTTCTTATGGTTATTACATGACTATTGAGGGATCTCTTCTAATAAAAATCTCATTCCATCATTTAATCACTCGCACATACATACATTTATAACCATGACTCATACACCACAATTATCTATTATGTACTACACCACTCAATCCATCATACATTACCTCTTACACTTTATCATCATCACACAACATCTATTCAAAACAAACATTCATCACATAAAACATCTATCACCATCACTCTTTTTTTCTTACACGCATTGTGTCTCATCGCTTACACTCATTATTTTCATACATTTCCATCGTTATTACCCGTTTGTGACACACTCTTGTGCTTTGGTTCACACTTGACTATTTAGGGAATCATATACACATGAACGCCACACACTACATAGTAGATACTACACATTGTGCATCTTCACACATATTGCATAGATACATCCTACATCCTACATCTTAC
Organism: Taxus chinensis; assembly: GCA_019776745.2. Lineage (NCBI taxonomy): Eukaryota > Viridiplantae > Streptophyta > Pinopsida > Cupressales > Taxaceae > Taxus > Taxus chinensis. The sequence goes on from CM034156.1 coordinate 590,456,426, forward strand.
ATCACATGTCTTACATTTACTATTGATCTACACATCTTATCTCATTTACACATCTAACATTACATATTATACATCCTACATTATACACTACACATTACACATCACATGAATATTTTTCATCATCACATCTACTAAACATATTTCACATCCTACTCATCTACTAATATGTGTTTCATGCACTACCCGATGGTGTACTCTAGTCTCACGGTCCACACTAAACTATTAAGGGTTTAACAATTAAATGGACCACATCACACTCACACGATCAAAATTTCAATATTGTTTTCATGCCAGAGTCCTAAATTACTGATATATGTTATATGATACATCATCACTTCTTCTTGCATAATGTAGTGAGATGTGTCATAGGCTACATCATCACTTCTACTTGTATCATTTAGTGATATACACTTTAGGATAAATCATCACACATTTGGTTTTACACATCATCTCTATGTTGCATATAATGATTACACATCCATCACACCACACTGTGCACAACATATAGTTTGACAATTTCCCGATGACACACTCTCGTTTACAGTTCATTCTTGACTACTGATGGGGAGTAAACAAATCAACCTCACCGCATACAATTACATTCACTCAAGGGGGAACAAAGATCCTATCATTCCCTTTGCATTCTGTTCTATCCATCCAAATCATACTACATATCTTGGTTGTAGTTACCATTACTTACACTTGTACATGTTCACTTTATTACACATACTAGATAGATATCTTGTATATCATTATATTTATAATACATACATGCACGTTCACTTTATTTCTATTTTTGATTGCAGAATTTATAGATCTATTACATGCAACAGGGATACTTGGTGCATTACCTATGAAAATTCCCATTATGGCTCTTAGGGGCATCCACTTTCATACACTACAAGTGTTATTGTTTAATTATGTTTCATAACACATTACGTTACTAGATTATACACGTTTTGACATTATTTTTATCTTTCTAACATGTTAAAGGGTGCTTCATGTGAAATATTTGTTTTGTAGGATTACTTGCCACCATGATTATGTTTTATATTACTTTCACTTTCTTTCCAGTATTTCTCATTGTATGCGGGTTTTTCCCTTCTTCTTATGTACACACTTTTATGTCTTTGGTTTCATTGGTCTTGCTTGTCTTGCAACATCAAGAGTGATGTCCCATGTTTGTAACCAACTTTTTTTTTGTCTATATTATATTTTACATGATTACTTACATCTTAGCATATACATTGTCTTCGTAGCTTACACTTGTTTTCTACATGCATGCTTGTTCATAATAACACTTGTTTCCTAGCGACTTGTTTCCATATGCCTATGTTTCTACCAAGCACATCCCCTTTCCCCTACATGGTATAGTTTCAGTGGGCATTCCTCTTTTGGGCCACATACTCCTTCTGCAACATTGCATACACCTCTAAAGAGGGGGCATCATTTTGGTGAATCAGTAACCCTATACAACGGTTTACACACAACACAAAACACAAGACAATACTGATACAAAATAGTTGAGGACTCATAATCATACTTGGATCTTTAGTACATCAATGCCTTTCTTTGAGATCCTATAACCAGGGGGAAGCTACACATTGATTTGGTTCACCACAACCTACAAAACTCATACACAATGCATTTTACAAGGTAGGTTTTCCATAACACATGTGTTAGTACACATCATCTACCGAGGTGTTTTATTTCAGGGAGTAGTTAAAGGTTAGAGAATAACACAAGACCTTCCTCTCTACACTACTTCTGTTGTGGCTTCAAATCACCCACAAAACTAGATAGTACAAATTTCTCTATAGTTTTGAGGAGTGGATAAAGGTTGGAGGATGACACCAGACAATTTATCCCCACACTTCTTATATTATATTAGCATGAGATCACACAAAAAAATTACACATATAGACATCATCTTTAGGGTCCTTTTTACACCCTTTTAATAATCACGGATCAGGTGCACATGTTTCTTTTACACATTTACAGTTTTTTTATTTTACATACTTCCTTATATGATTTTAATAGATACACATGTGTATTTGATTACTTTATCTTCTTCTCTTTTTCATGTTCATTTGTATGGGGAACAAAAATTCAACAACATCACCAAAATCACACACATCAGCATATACACACACGTTTCTGCCCTAGGTTCATTCTCATCACCTATTTACACTTTTGCATCTTTATTATCCACACTCAATATTTTTTTATCACTCCATGATTTTATAGTCCCTCAACATGTTTCCTATATCAATCTACATGGATATCAAGTATGCATCTCTATATAATTTATGTTACCAAGCATTCTACTCACCAACATAAATTTGGGGAAAATGTAAACACAAAATCAAGCACTTTGGGTAATTATCTAGTATCGATCACATACTACTATTCATATGGTTCCTAAGTAAGAAAATTACTAATTAGCCAATGTCTTTGGCCACCTTTATTTGTTTTATGCTTCTGATTTCACTCTTGCACTATTAATTTCTTAGTCTGTATTTTCACCTTTTAAAATTTTTCAATCTGGACACCAACTCCTAGCCATGATGGTAGTGTCAGACGCCCCTATCTTCTTTGGGTGCCTTTGTCCTCTTTGTACTTTGGTCACAATTTTGGGTCCTTTCTAGCCATTTGAGAATCTTATAATTTTTGTAGTCCCCCTTTTCGGGGTTAATTATAAAATTCAAGCAAGGGAATCATATAAATATAAATTTATGTGATCATAATAAGGGACCAAAAACTAAGCATCTACTATCTCCACATAAGGTATTTTCCATCAAAGGAATCTATAGTTCCATTTGCATCCATCTAGATCCATCAAAAGAGATAAAGGATGGTTCATTTGCATCACACTTCATATGAGGGGAGTCTATTGTTTCCATGAAAACATTGTTTAAACTATACATCTATTTACTTGCTCACTACTAATAAAGTGTGACTGACATAAGAGAAACCTAGGGCATAATTCTGCACACACATGTAAAACTACATTGGGTCTGAGATGTAGTGCAGTGCTTAGTTATAAGTCCATCATTTTGGCTGATGAGAACATTTTGACCCCTATATTTGAATCTTCCTTTTTTTAGGGTTTACTTTTTTGTTTAGGGTTTTTTAGGTGATTCATTCACTCCAAAGTTAATCATACATTCGGTGGAATTAAACGAGATACACACGACAAAAGGAAAACAAGTGTGAACCTCTTATGACACATTATAAGAGGTTTTCTGAGCATCTACGCAGACCAAGGTGCCCATAAATTAGACTAGGGAGTCCATGGGAGCCCCCATCCCTCTCAAGGCACCCAAGTCTAGTCAAATATTCTAGATCTACATTTTTCCAGGCTTATGTGCGACATACTTCCATCTTTGTTCAGTCGGTCTCCACTGCAACACAATCTAACAACCTCTGTAAATCATCTAAATCTCTTCTAACCTTCTTTTCACATTATGGTTTCATATTTTCATTACTTAGTTGCTTGGGTATTATTTTAGTATTTTAGTATTCATTTATTTACTATAAAATTGCATTGTATTAGGCTATTATTTCAAATTTTAGCATAATCAAGACCTATAGTAGTTCTTGTTCTAAATGGTATCTAAATTATTTAGGAAGATCTTGGAGAGCCTTGAGTATTGTTGGAGTTATAATATCAAGAGTAACTTGTAAGAGTTTTAGATGAGTAGTAAAGTGATATTGAATATATTATATATCCTTCCATATGTGAAATTTTATGCTAAGGATAATCCTATAAAGATTAAAAAAAGCAATAAATATATTCAGAGTTGAAATATGAGAGAAGGAAGCACTATAAAATTTAGCCAATTTAATATAACTTATCCTAACCAAACATATGGTATTAGACAAGAATCTTGTTATGTGAAGTAAATATATATATATATATATATATATATATATATATATATATAATTACATAGATATGGTTTACTACTTTTATTAAATAGTAATTCATGAATTAATGACAAAAAAGCATGTGGAGATGAGAAATTCATGAAAGAGATAAACAAATTTGTTGACTTCACTTAGGATGTGAGAGTTTTCTTAGTAAGGGATTATAGTCAAAATTGTCATTTCCAAAGGATAAGCTACTTAATTTGAGTGTGTACAAATATTACGTTATACTTAAAAAATAACTTTATTTTTTATTTTAAAAGTTACTAACTTGATTAGGGTTTTTATGTAAAGTGAAAGTGAAACTTTAAATATTTGAGTGGTGGTTTGGACATATTGTTTTCACATACCGAGATTAAAAAATCAGTCCTAGATCAGTAATTATTATTTTTTATTTGCAGTCACAAAATCATGCACTTTAGACATTATTTATCTCGCTATAATACTACTATTTAGAAGGCTATTGAGTGAAGAAAGTACTAATTAATACCCATCTTTTAGCCATCTTGTTTTGTTTTATTTTTTCATCATCAACCGTTTTCATCCACATGCTAAGTATGTTTTGGTCATTTCTCGTCATTTTAGCCTCGATTGGGGCTCCCATGGGCACCTTGGTCCCACCAGAGGTGCCCGGTCCTTTTAGCACTTTCCCACCTCTTTTTGGGATCTTTCCAGCCATTTGGAATCTTTATCTTTCTTGTGGTCGACCTTTTTGGGGTTAAGTATGAAATTATATTAAGAGAACCCTGTAAATATAAACTTATGAGGCCATAATAAGGGACCTAACATCACTTACTACTATCATGCCATCTAGAGTTGTGTCCATCTATTACATTGGTGATCATTTGCATCAACATAGCTCCATAGTCAAGGCACAAGGCTAGAATATCTACATCACACTTCATAGGGGAGGGATTCTATTTTATTCCATTAACACATTCTATTACATTTTCTACACATTTGCTACTTCAAAAAGTGTGTCTGACAAGAGAAACCTATGGCATGTTCACACACACTTTCACATAGAACTATACTAGTTCTGATATGTAGTGCATTTAGTTAGTAAGTCCACCATTGTTGTAGTTGAGGTCAGTCTGACCCCTTCATTTGCATTTTTATTTTTTAGGTTTTGATGCTTGTTTTGGGGTCTTGCATAGCTTTCTTCCATCTTGAGTTATTGGGGACTAGCACAGGAGGAAAACATTAATGCAATAGGAAGAAAGGGTTTTAGATTAAGAGCTTTGACACAGACCAGGGAACCAAGATTGTAGACTAGAGCATCCACAAGCACCCTAGTCCTTCTCCAAGTGCTACAGTTTAGTTAGATACTCAAGATCCATCCTTTTCAGCACTCCCATATAGTCATTCTTGCTTCTGATTTTCCAGTCACCTTTACGACACTCTCTAACAAGCATCTGTTACTAGCTGATTTATTTCCTCTTTCCTCTTGCACATTAGGGTTTATATTTTCATTATTCTTATTATTTATCTCATTTACATACTGTCTTAGTGCATTTGTTGGCTGCATTAATATTTCCTCCTAGATCAGATTAACTATCCATATACTACATAGTCATATTTTATTTAATCATTTTGGTGAACTTGATCTTCGCACACCATCCCTCTTTTCACTTTTTCTTCATATATTTTTCACTCACAGTGGTCATTTTGGGACTTTTTCAATACTGTGAGATGTTCTCATTCATCTGTAGGGCTTCCAAACCAATGGTCCATATATCTACTTTCAACGCTTCTAATAGCAATCCCTTATATAATTCCAATAATGTGCCTCTTCACAAAATTGAGGTATATGATAGTGAGAATTCCTACGAAGAAGATAACAATGTTGAACAAGATAAACTTAACGTTATTACAAAATTTTTCCAAGAGTTACGTGAAAACCCTACTAATGTCCCTCATGTATTGCATTCTCTAATTTTCACTCAGCGGGCTCATGATGCTTCAACTTACATAATTACTTCCTTTTCTCCCATGAGTCTCCACTCCACCTACTTATATTTCTACTTCTAATTCCTACCACCACTGGGTCCCTTTGTTCACTCTGATACTCCTCCTTTGCTTCGACGGTTCCTCCTCAAATTCCCTGGATTTTTCCCTATTTATACCCAGACTTACAAACCTAGATTCGATAGCTTCAACTTAGCTACTTCACGTGCATCACCAATATCTAGATTTCTACCTCATTGTTACATTCTCCTTTCATGATTTCCATATCTGCTTATACACTCCCACCATTTTTTTTCTCTCCTAAGCTACCTATATTTAAATCCCATGGTGACCCAAAATAGCATCCTAGAGCATTTCATGTAGCATGTATTGACTATGCAGACGATCATGTTAGCTTAGAAAAAATATTCCTTGTAGTTTGCAAAGAGTATGTGATTGTGTTGGTTCTATGACCTACCTATCCATTCGGTAGTCTCTTTCACACATTTGGCTGACACCCTTTCTCACACATTTATCTATCAATATTGGCTCTAAGATATCCTATTCTATACTGGCATAGTTCAAAAAAGGGTCTAACAAACACTTTTTTGACTATGTCTTGCATTATAAAAACAATTTAGCCAAGATTTCTAATGTCCTTACAGATCTCAAGCTTCATGAGCTATTTATATAGAGTATATTACCACCTTTATAGGAGAGTGTTCTCTTTGAGACCTCTCATTCATTTCATAAACTTTTTCATACTCTCAAGCTTCATGAGACTAAACTGTTAGCAATAGGAAAAACTTATATATCAAGAGAAAGCATCGTCATTCACACTCTTTCAAAATAAGCCACCATCTAATTATTCTACAACTAAAACCCATGGGACAGACCAACCACTGTAAACATAGTCTCTACTCCTAGAAATATTAGATGATAACCATACATATGTAATTATACTAATATCAGTAAACCACCAAATGGTTTGCCACCAGAGCTCAACGATAGTAATATTATTACCTTACCATTTACTCTACAACTTGATCCATCTCAACCTAAAGGGTATAATTTTGATGACAATTCTTATTTTGATTATCATCAATGCATAGGGCATTCCACTAATCATTTTTTTCTAGTTATGACATCTCATTCAGGATCTGTTTGACAATGGTCAAATTAAGATTACAGAATCTACAAGATGAACACCCTACTAATGAAAATTATAAACTGTAAGATTTTTAACAATCCCTTTACAAAACATGATATAAAAATTATCGATTCCTCTTCCAATTATGTCAATCATGTAGTACCTTCTCCCTAGGGGATATCGATTTCTTAGTTGCTAACACAAAATCTTCACCACCAATCATTTCTTTTTCTGATGATGATTATCAAGCCAAGTTTACATCTAATCAATTACACATCCATGCATCTATTGGCTCGGACCTCCATCAACAATACTGATATTGACCCATCATGGCCTATTAGGTGCATGTTCTATTTCACTTTTCAAAGCTATTGGGTATGCTTCATCCCAAATTGAATACCCTTTTGTAAAACCATTTGGGGTTGTTCAGTTTGCATGTCAAAGTTGGTCCTCTTACAATGCTTGTCACTTTCCTCATTGGAAATACAGTTGAGGGATGTGACATGCTTCTTGGTCTCAATTTGATTTGTCTCTCTCAATATATCATTTCTATAACACATTTGTGACTCAAGTTCATTTATAATACACAAGTCACTTTTGTTGATTTTGTCCCTCCATCTCCTCCATTTTCTCCATCTCCTTGTACAGTCACTTGTTTGTCATCTAATTCTTCTAGTACGTCTCATTCTATGTTTTCTCAAAGCACAATCTACTCCTAGTTCACCTAATCAAGTTACCATATACACGACGACATAATTTCATTATTCCTACACATCGGTATAGGCTTTATCCCTAGGACATTCACTACATCTCAACATCGATTGTTGTATTGCTTTTATTCCATGTGGGTTTCTCATCACCTTCATGTTCAACATGATGTATATCCCTATCACCAATACATTTTACTACACGCCAACCTTCATCATATATTCATCCATCTCATGTGCATATACTTCATTCACAAGCACAATGTTTGTCTCCCATGCCAAAACTATTAGATCATGGGTCCTACGATTTCATCCTCATAGACATCGGGGTGGATGACCTTTTTTCCTTCACTATAATTTGTTAGTTTTACTCATTTATGTATACTTGGGGTACATAACACTTATTACACCCCCCTTCATTTTATCATAGTGACATGTTTCATTAAACATTTTAGCATCGTCATTAACCCAATGGCACACTCTTATGCTTCGGTTAACACTTGACTATCGAGGGATTACTACCACACTACACATTGCACCTATTTATACACCATGCGCCATACACCATACATTATACATTTAGTCTACAACATATCCACATTTGTGCATCATACATCATGTTTAGTGCGTCATTAGGAATACACCATTTTCAATGCATCTTACATTCTATACAACTTATCCTACATATTGCATTTACACACCATCCATATTACAACCATGCATTTTCAAGACATATTCTACCGACTATACTAGTATTCATCACATATGAGTCTTGGATTACATCATCTTACATAATAAAATTTCTATTATGTATACATACATCACATTTTACACATTCTATACTTTTTTTTATTGTGTCTTACACATCACATACTTACAGATTCCACTTATCACATGGTCAAAGTTTATTGTTACTTACACTACATTGTCTTCTATGCGCTGAACTCACTACTTGATGACAAGCTTTAGTTCCTTGGTCCATACCTGATTTCTAAGGGTTTATAAATCAAATGGACCTTACACTCATCACACATCTACTATTCAACATTTCATCATGTAAAAATTGTAAGCTAGTGACATATGGTTTTAGGATAAATCACCACCTATTCTATCATTTTGTACTGGTATACACCTTAGGTTTACATCACCACTCCTTCCTTTCATTTTGTAGTGATATATTCTTAGGGATAAATAATCACTCATCCATTTCATCTATATAGTGATATACACTTAGGCTAAATCATCACTGATACAGCTCATTTTATTGTGATATATATACGTAGGCTTTTAGGTTTCACAAAACACATCATTTCTAGGTCACATTGCATCACTACACTTACACATTCATCACATCACATTAGACAAAACACACTATTCGACCATTTCCCGATGAAATGATTTTTTTTATTGTTCATTCTTGACTACCAAGGGCGACACATAAAATAGAATGTTTCATTACATACATTTCCATTCACTTTGTGGAGGAAAATGGCTCCTACCATTCCATCCATACACAACATACTACATATTATGGCTATCTTTATCCTTGGTTATTTTTTGTTTATTCATGGTCACTTGATTACACATGTTAGTTAGATTACTTCTATGTAATTTATCTCTATACCATGCTTCACATGTGCATTCACATCTTTCTCTAGTTATGATCGTAGATATAGGTCTCTTCCACATGGCATGGATGCTTGCCTTCTACCCTTCTTATACTGTTCACTGGGGGCATCCATATTTGTCTCTCATAGGTGCTATTGTTTCATTTTTTTACTTAGCACTTTTCCAATTACTTGGTTATACATGCTTTTGATGTACTAGTTATTTTTCTAATATGCTAATGGGCACTTCATGTTCAACATTTGTTATGTAGGGATATTTATTTCCCATACTTGTTCGTTACATTGTTTATTGTTAATTTGTTATTGTATAATGGGCCTTGCCCTTTGTTTGGTGTGAAAACTTGTTTTTCTTATTTGTAGCCATGATGGATTTGCATGTCTTATGACATCATGAGTGATGTCCCATGTTTGCAGCCCACTTTGTGTGGCTTACTTTGACTTCTTGCGTGTTTACTACATTTAATTGGTAGCTTTAACATCATTTACGTACCTTACACATTATTTTGTATCTACATGCATGTTAACACTTGTTTTGGCTAGCCATCCTTGTTTATGTGCAAATTTGTTTCTCTCAAGCACATTCTCTTTCCCCCCATAGGGAAGAGTTACAAAGTACATGCCGTGGGTCCTATTTTGGGGTTGCATTTTCCTATCAACGACGTTGCATGCACCCCTAAAGAGGGGGGCCATAATTTGGGGTTTTAATACATACTAACAAAGAGATTCTACACTGGTTCAGTTCAAGTTAGTATTAAGCGAGTGGGTTCAGACCAGTCTATAAACCCCAATACACAACCAATTTTATAGGATATGGTGTGACTCTCTACACTACTTTGGCCATTGGCATCGGTTTGCCTAAAAAACTAGGATGATACAGAAATCTCTGTACATACATCCAACAAATTAGTTAGATCTTAGAGGACACAGAGCATTTCCTCCCTACACTTTTAAAACTAGGGTGGTGTGAGATTGCCTAGAAAACTTACAGTACATGATATCCTTCTACACTATTTTTCTTGACATGGATCAGGTGCACATGTTCCATATACCTTTTCCATTTACATTTGTTATATTTTACATATACACGTGTCTTTTACATTACGAATTTTACACATACATACATCCGGTATTTGACTAGTTAATCATTTTATCCTTGCATGTCTGGATATATAAGAAATAAACAATAAAATTTGAAGGGAAAATACAACAACATCATCAACAACAACACTTTGCGACAACACACAATTTAGTAACCATGCATGTAAACTGATGTAAACACCATAGTATCTACACACGCGTTCCACCCTAGGTTCACTCTCATCAATTTTTTTTTCTTTGTGCACCTTTCATCTTTAGTTTCCTATGCTCATTTATATTTTTTTCATTCCTAGATTTTTTCTAGTCCTTGGGTGTGGTTCTACTAAACTCTTCATGGAAATTAGGTACACATCTCTATCTACTTTATGTTACCAAGAATTTTTGCTCACCAACATAAAATGGGGGAAAAATGTAGTCTCACAAAATCATGCACTTTAGACATTATTTATCACAGTCTCATAAGACTATCTAGAAGGTTCCTGAGTGAAGACATTACTAATTAACCCATTTCTTTTGGACATCTTGTTTTATTTTATTTCATCATTACTAAAGCTTTTCAATCCACATGCCTAGATTGTTTCGGTCATTTCCTATCATTTTAGACTTTGGGGTGTCATATTAGTACTTGGGCATGCATGGGTACTTTTGTCCCACTCAAGGGCACCCCAATCCTTTTTGAAATTTTTCACAAATCTTGTTGGGCTCTTATACCTCCATTTGACATCTTTATCATTCTTATAGTCAGCCTTTTTGAGGTTAATTATGAAATTAAATCAAGAGACCCCTATAAATATAGAGTTATGAGATCATAATAATGGACCTAGCATCAGTTACTATATTAATCCATCTAGATTTGCATCCAATAGCTCCATTGCAAATCAATCCACACAAGGCTATCACATCTGCATATACACTTCATAGGGGGAGTGATTCTGATTATATTCCATACACACATTCATATTACATTTTCTACATCATAGTTATTTCTTAGATCAACTTCCATAAATGCATTGAGCAAGAGAAACCTCAAGTACAATGTTCACAAACACTTACACAAATAACTACATTAGGTTTGAGATGTAGTGCAACACTATTTAGTAAGTCCACCATTATGGCAGCTGAGGTCAGTTTGACCATTTTCATATGAATTTTTCTTCTTTTTAGGGTTTGATACCTATTTTGGAGTTCTTATAGGTAAAATTCTTCCATCTTGATAAGTTATTGGCAACATCTTGATCTATTGCAACCATATTGTCAAGATCACAAACTTTCCCAGGTTTCAAAATCAGCAAACCAAAAGGGTTTGATAGGAATTTTAGCCCCAACTGATAAGTTTGATAAAATATGAAAGAAGCCTAGAAATTTGTCTTCAAAAATACAAGTAGTTAGAGTCAACATCATAGCCATATGATCCAGAAGAGATTTTGGCAGTTTTTCTGACAGGTTGTAATTGCTGACAAGATTCATAGTGCACCACTAGAGACAATATTTAATGTGGTTCACCTAATTTAGGATACCTGCACCAAGTGTGACACTTCGCAGATTTTCTTCACAATTCATAGAACCATTAGTACCATAATCATTTGTACAGTTCATTTGCAAACTAAAATTCTATCTTATCTCGCTCTCTGAACTACAGCTTTCACTTTCTACAATGTTACAATAAATAGGCAACTATTTTCGAGTAGTGCTATACATTATCATGCTAACATTCAAAAAGTTGGGCCAAAACTGCATCATAAATTCCACCTATCGATATGCTCATAACTCCTGCGCCAAATATAAGGAAGTGCACTAAATCACAAAGATCAAGATAAGGAAGTTCGAGGCTGACAAGACAATGTAATAGCCTAGGGCTGAAAAATTCATGATCCCATAATATTATAATTTGCCCGGCTTAATGAGGCACCTGATAAGTTCCTGTATCGGAAATGTAAAATAACTTGTACAATAATTTAGAATAGGTGCTGACATATCTTTGTACATTTCAACATGAAATGTAGGCCAAAACATAATTGATACCCCAGTTATATGCATTGACATAGTTATTCACAAAAACCATTATACCTAGAGATATTTTGAGATATCTTTGTAAATAGGTGGTCTCATGGCTCCTTTTTGCCTTCTTTTAAGCTCCTTCTTCTATATTTCATACCCCAATACTTGTTGTATTTCTAACTGGATGGATGAATATCTTTCAGATGAAAAATACCAAGTAAGAAAAAACACTTTGAGCTTTTTCAGTGACCTACTCACATAGAAGAAAATTATTAATCCAATATTTAGACTTTGTGCTGAATACATGTGTTATTTGCAATTTATGATCTTTCTCCTAACTTAAATCTGTGTGTAACTTAGTCATAGGTGTGGATTTACTTCTGTTCATTATTGTCATTTATTTATCATCAGTAGCTTTGCTGGTTTATAGGAAAGTAGGTTTTGGCTTTGAAATGTTACTATTATCCAATCTCCAAAACATAAACCTGCTGCACCTTTCTGCTTTGGAATTCAGTTACTTTTCTTCCTTTGGACTCATTTTTCTTTATCATCCCTACATATTCTATCAAAAAATTTCTTTTCACAATTCTGAAACACCCTACTAATGAGATCCCAAACTGAAGGTCAGAATTTGTGACCACTTGAGGCACAGATTCCTGCTCATGTAGAATAGCAAATAAACCAGTTCCCCTTTGCTGAGATCAAAGAGGGGCTAGTACTATTATTGCACACTGTTGGCTCGTTTATCCATAGATCGATGCCCAAGTCGACAAATTTCAATAACCAACATTGTTATTTGGCAACCTCCCTATGTGTCTCTTGAAGAAAATCTATTACGGATCTAAATATGAAAGCTACATAATACCAACATCACGGGACAAAATCATGTAAAGATGAGTCCAATCTGTTTGCAAATCTGTGACCTAGCCATTTTGTTAAAGTTAATCCAATTTTTTATGCAAAATATTGCTATAGAATTGAAAATTTGATCTTGTTACACTGACATGGTATGATCTTTGCCTAATGTTAGACATCTTACACATCTTTACCATGAGTTCTATTGCCCCAGAACACAAGTATTACTATTCCATAGATCTGATTTTGGCTTGATTGCAATATGAAGTTTTTTACCATTTCAAGACAAATATAAATCAGGTAAGAATAAAGGTAGACTATAATCACTTACTCATATTTACTCTTTTAGTACCATCGATTTTATTTGTCATTGGCAATGATGTTTCTAATAAGGATAATTTTCGTATTATAAAATCATTCTTGTTACCATTCCACATACTTGATTCAAAAATGTGCCAGTGCCATATTCTAAGTTTGATAATCCACGCTTTTGGAAAAAACATTCATTTGACAAGACCTTTATCTAGCATTGAACCATTTACATGGTTTTTAACTATCTAGCTTAACAAAATGATCACTAAAATTTTTGAGTCAATACTTCCAAATGTTTAAATTTCATTGCATTACCTATTATTTACCATATTTATCATTGATGACCATAATGTAGGATATTTTCAACCTCGAAGAAACTCATACTTTCAACAGATGGGCCATCCTACATCAAAATTTGATAAATTGCCTTCCTATTAAGGATTACAACACTTCCCACATTTTTCTCTCAAATGGTACCATTTGGGGAAATGCTAATGGGGCCACATTGGTCTTTCCCACATAGAGTTACGCACTCCCTTAAAAATGCCTATGTTCCACAATTTTTCCAAATTCGCCTATCTGGGTTAGTAATGCACTTTTATCTTTAAATAATATTGCACATGGATTTCCCTTTACATATACAACTTTTACCATATCAATTTTACCACAGTATCCTGGATTGCTCCGAATGTCATCACCAATCCGGCACTATGATAATTCTTCACCGGGAACTCCTCGTGCTATGATTATTTACTAATGCACAGCCTTTAGTTTGGTGGATGTAATCTGGAAACAAAACAACAACATAACACAAGAATACCATCGACTATGATAAGACAGAATGATGACAAATCTGAAATATCAAAATAAATTATAATATTAACATGAAACTGTTACAATCTCACCCATGAGATACTTCAACAAGACTATGGGAGAAACTTTACAATTACACCTCTTGATGGCTTCTTCAACACACCTTTAACTGATGGCTTCCTTCGCACACTTCCTACAATATTTCTCACTACTTCTTTCTATGCTAAATGAGGGGGGTGGCCTCTCTATTTATAGAACTTCCAGGCTTATCCATCTTATCTCTAAGATAGGATAAGAAATCCACTCTGACGAATCATATTCCATACCTTAACTCTTATCTGTACATGTAAGCTTATCTGTTAAGATAAGATAAACCTTATCATTTTACATGGGTTCCACATTTTTAGACTTTTTACAAATAAAATACACAAAATATTTATGACCTCACTCCTTGTCCTTATTACCAATATAATATTTCTAATTCCTAATCATGTAGACCCTACTTCTCTAATTACCCAAACTTTGACATTTTAACATTACCGGACCACTTACGACAAATATTTACTTTTTACAACATTCCTATTGTACTTTGACTGTTACCGTACTCCACATTATTGGCGGCACCGTACTGACGGCGCCGTTATCTTCTATCGGATGCTACTACTAATTACACTTAACAACATCCTATTCCTAATACATACATTAATGAAATAGAAATTATGGAGGAAAATTTTAGTGTCGACATCTTCCCCCTTCCTAGCTTCTACTCCGTCCTCGGAGTAGACTATTCTGGTGCTTGGAAAATCTTCAACTTGTCGTGGTTGACCCATTTCGTAATGGGAGTGCCATCCAATTCCTCCAGTCGGTACGTACCATTTTCATGCACAACTGCTATTTTGTAGGGCCCCATCCATTTTGGAAGAAATTTTCTCTGTCTTCTTTTTTTGTATCTGGAATCATATACTAGAACCAAGTCATTCACATGAAATGGAGACCACCGGATCTTTTGATCAAAGTATTCCTTCTGCTTCATTTTCTTCTTATGGCTTGTATCCTTTGCTATTTCCCTCATTTCCTCTAGCAAATGAAGATGTACCAACCTTTCTTTTACTGAATCACTTTCATCCATCCTTTCATTTTTCATAACTCTCACAGTGGGAATATCAAACTCAATAGGAAGAACTGGATCAATGCCATAGGCCAACTGAAATGGGGAGTATCCTGTTGCTGACTTTGATGTTGCCCTATATGCCCACAATGCTGCATGAATCCTTTTATCCCATTTATGTACCTGCAAGGCTGCATCTTTTGCTAGAATTTGACACAACACAAAATTTGTTCGTTCCACCTGTCCATTTGTGCTTGGCTTGTATGTTGTTGCCTTCCTGTGCTTAATAGAAAACTTATTGACTAGGGCTTCTACCACCTCATTAATGAAGTGGCTTCCTTGATCTGTTACAATTTCTAATGGACAACCAAATCTGGTGACAATGCGTTCATATATGAACCTTGCCACTTCATCCATGGAAGCTGTTTTCAATGGCCTAGCTTCAACCCACTTGGTTAAATAATCTGTGGCAACTACAATATACTTATTTTGACGTGATGTAGTTGGAAGTGGACCTACAATGTCTATTCCCCACTTTTCAAAGGGACCAAGGGGAAGAATAGGACATAATGGAGCTGATGAAGTCTTACGGTTACCATGTGTTTGACAAATATCACATGTCTTACAATAATTATAACAATCTTTAAAAAGAGTGGGCCAGTGATAACCTGCATCCAAGATCCTTCTTGCTGTAAGTTGTCCAGAGAAGTGCCCTCCACATGTACCATTGTGGAATTCTTCTAGCAGCTCCTTTCCTTGATCACGTCCAACTGCCCTCTTGTACTGTCCATCAGGTCCTATTCGAAATAATGCTCCATGCAGAATAGAATATGGACGACTGGCTTGAGTAATCTTTCTCTTAGTCTTTGCATTGGCACCATCAGGAAACTTGAATTCATTCAGATAATTCCAAATATCTATGTATTCACTAGGGATTGTGTCAAGGGAGAACAATGCTGCATCGGGAAAATCATCATCATCACAAGATGATCCTAAACCATCATAGGCTCGAGAGAGTGCATCTGCATTGACATGCTTCTTTCCTGGCCTATCTATAATATCAAATTCAAATTCTTGTAGCAAAATTATCCATCTTGCTATCCTCCCTGATGGGTTAGGCTTATTGACAATATATTTCAGAGCCTGATGATCTGTTACAACTATAAATTTCTGCCCTAGCAAGTAATTTCTAAACTTCTTTACAGCAAAAATGATAGCCAGAGCCTCTTTTTCAGTTACAGTATAGTTTACCTCAGCACTGCTCATTTGTCTGCTCCCAAAGTAAATTGGATGTTCATTCCCATTTTCATCCTTTTGGCTCAAAGTACTACCTAGTGCTGCATCTGAGGCATCAGTGTACACAATGAATGGCTTGCTCCAATCTGGATTCTTCAAAACAGGTGAAGACACCAGGGCTTCCTTCAGTTGTCCAAAAGCTTCATGCGCCTTGTTTCCTGGTTCATAAGCAACATCCTTCTTCAAGAACTGGGTTAGTGGCTGTGCAATCTTTGAGAAATTCTTGATGAACCTTCTATAGTAACCCACATGGCCTAAAAATGATCTCAATTTACTTCTATTTATAGGAAATGGTAAATCTTTGATTTTTGAAACTTTATCAGGATCAGTACCAATACCATCTCTGGATACAACATGCCCTAACAAAACACCTTTAGAACATCCAAAGACACACTTTGTAGGGTTTAGTGAGGCTTGTGCTTCATCTAACCTTTGAAATGTTGTCTCCATCTGGTGCAGGTGGTCCAACTTGCTCCCATAGATGCAAAAATCATCCAGAAATACTCTGATGAAGGTCCCAATGTAGGGTTCGAACACCCTATTCATCAAACGCTGGAATGTTGCTGGAGCATTACACAACCCAAAAGGCATAACTCTATAAGCAAACGTTCCCCAAGGAGTGGTGAACGTGGTCTTCAGCTGATCTTTCTCTGCTATACGAACTTGGTTGTAGCCGCTATATCCATCAGCAAAACTATAGCACTCCTGGCCAGCTACTTCGTCCAAGATCTGATCTGAAAATGGAAGAGGGTAATGATCCTTCTTTGTTGCCTTATTGAGCTTCCTGTAATCAACACAAATGCGTAGCTTCCCATTCTTTTTTATTGAGATCACAATGGGAGAAACCCATTCTGAATTCTCCACAGCAAATATGAATCCTGCATCAAGCAACTTATCTATTTCTTCTTTTACAGTCTTGGAAAAATTAGGATTCATTCTATATGGCATTTGCTTTATAGGCTTAGCACCATCTACCAGCTCAATACAATGTTCTACCCAACTTACTTGACGGAGTTCCTTGTAATCAAAAGTGAATAGGTGTATGTACCTTCGAAAGAGCTGGAGGTAGGATTCCTTCTCACTCTCCATCACAGCATCACCAATCTTTATTTGTTGGAGACGATCATCAACTTCTTCTTCAGATAATTTTATGGGGTCATGAGTTGGTGTGACTGGCAAGGATATCCATGACTGAAACATCCACCTCACTTTCTTCATCTTCAGTGTCCACTTCACTGGTACTAGAGTAATCAGAGGATGTCCAATCATCAGTTTCATCACTTGAATCCACAGGTTCTACTTTATGATGTCGAGGGATCACGTTTATCTTCACCCTCTCTCTACCACGTCCAAGTGTCATGAAACCTTCATTCCAGTAGTTTCTTGCATGAACTCTCCTTAGCCATGGTCTTCCCAGCAGCATTGGGTACGCAACAGTACCATTTTTCATCACCTGAAAGTCTACCACACATACAACACCCATAACAGATATTGCCACATTTGAAACTACACCTTCTGGTTTAGTTTTTCCCTTATTTAATGACCTTAACATAAGTGTTGAAGGGCGATCAATTTTTAAACCCAACATATTCATTACAGACTCGGTCATTACATTAACTGCAGCACCTCCATCAACTAAGACATCATGAATTGAAATACCATTACATAATACCTCAGCTTGTGGAGCATAGGGATCTGCCTCTGCCTCCAAAACAGGGACCTCAACCTCCTTCCTTCTTCGAGCATTGAGTCCACCTCGCAACTCCCGCCTCTTCTCAGAAGACATAGCCAAGAGTTGACCATATGTAATATTTGCAGGCCTTTTGGACAGATCTTCCAAGATGGAGTATGGTCCTTGCCCCTGTGAAATCAGAAAATCCTGCACACCCAACTTTCTTCTCCTATGTTTCTTACTAGTTTCTTCTTTCATCTTCTTAGGATCATTTCCATCTTGATTATCTTTTTCTTTCTTTCTTTTTGTTACAAACACATCTACTTCATTATTTCTACTCTTATCTACTACATCAAAAGAATTCACAGGTGCTTTTCCTTTATCATTATCTCCCTTACCAGATGTAGAAGCTCTATCTGGACAATTATACTTATAATGACCCTTTTTATAACAACCATAACAAACAACTTCAGAAATATTTCTCTTTGGACCTCTATCTCCTCCCTGAGAACTAAATTCCTTTCCTTGAAGAAGATTAATAGTTAACTGACCCATCTTTTTGAGCAGATCTTCATACTCAGTAGATGTATTAGGAGAAATATTTGTGCTCACCGGGAGTGGTTGTGGATTCAGGACCAAAGGTGCTGGTGTAGGCTCTACTTTAGCAACAATTTCTTTGGGCTCCTCTTCCATGCTTTCTTCTTGCCTTCTTGCAATCTCCTTTGCTTGTTCAATGGTAGCTGGGCGGTCATACTTCACTCGTTGTCTGATCTCCGGCTTCATCCCAAGAATGAAGTGCTTACAGAGGAGATTATCCACGCCATTCATCAACCCATCCGCTAGTCCTTCCTTCCGGATCTGGGCATCGAGCTTCCTCCTTAGCTCTAGAACACGAGCATGATAATCCCTTATCTTCTCCTTCTCTCCTTGGGATAGCTTTGTGATCTCGATCATGAGATCTGCATATTTCTGTTGTTCACCAAATTCTTCAAGAAAACTTTCGGTTAATAAATCCCATGAATTTTTCACATTATCACCTAGTGTTTCAAACCACCTAAGTGCTGAACCATCCAAAAAAGTAGGAAAAAATTCAGTCCATTGTTCCCTTCTTATGAGGCCATTACAAATACAAGATCGTTTAAACTCTTGAATGAAAGAAGAAGCATCTTCATTAGATTGAGCTGAAAAACCAGGAATCTTTCCCATTTTCAAAAGTAACCACCGTGAAATACCAACCCACAAGTACAATTAACAAGACTTATGTGCACAAATAATTGGAATCACTATACTAGAAAGTGACTTTACACCTTTCTACAGTAAAATAGAAATGACCACGGTAAACTATGGTAAAACTTGACTTACTACGGTAAAAACTGACTTTACTGTGGTAAATACTATTCACGGTAAAAAGTGAAGTTACTGCGGTAAATACTATTCACGGTAAAAAGTGACTTTACTGCGGTAATTACTATTCCCAGCAAAAAGGACTTTACCAGGGTAACTACTATTCATGGCAAAAATGACTTTAACATGGTAACTACTATTCACGGTAAAAATGACTTTACCATGGTAACTACTATGCACAGTAAAAACAAGGTTACCCTCCAATTAATTTTTGCCTAAGTGGGAATATCTCTCCAGAAAATCCACCAACGAGGAATGGTCCCGGCAACGGAACCAAAATGTCATCACCAATCCGGCACTATGATAATTCTTCACCGGGAACTCCTCGTGCTATGATTATTTACTAATGCACAGCCTTTAGTTTGGTGGATGTAATCTGGAAGCAAAACAACAACCGAACACAAGAATACCATTGACTATGATAAGACAGAATGATGACAAATCTGAAATATCAAAATAAATTATAATATTAACATGAAACTGTTACAATCTCACCCATGAGATACTTCAACAAGACTATGGGAGAAACTTTACAATTACACCTCTTGATGGCTTCTTCAACACACCTTTAACTGATGGCTTCCTTCGCACACTTCCTACAATATTTCTCACTACTTCTTTCTATGCTAAATGAGGGGGGTGGCCTCTCTATTTATAGAACTTCCAGGCTTATCCATCCTATCTCTAAGATAGGATAAGAAATCCACTCTGACGAATCATATTCCATACCTTAACTCTTATCTGTACATGTAAGCTTATCTGTTAAGATAAGATAAACCTTATCATTTTACATGGGTTCCACATTTTTAGACTTTTTACAAATAAAATACACAAAATATTTATGACCTCACTCCTTGTCCTTATTACCAATATAATATTTCTAATTCCTAATCATGTAGACCCTACTTCTCTAATTACCCAAACTTTGACATTTTAACATTACCAGACCACTTACGACAAATATTTACTTTTTACAACATTCCTATTGTACTTTGACTGTTACCGTACTCCACATTATTGGCGGCACCGTACTGACGGCGCCGTTATCTTCTATCGGACACTACTACTAATTACACTTAACAACATCCTATTCCTAATACATACATTAATGAAATAGAAATTATGGAGGAAAATTTTAGTGTCGACAGTAACTCACTAGCATGTGTCGGTTCGCCTTTTTCTGGAAACTCTACAAGGGCCCGCAGCTGAATGGTTTCAACATTTGCCGACCAAAGGATCTATTACAAGTTGGTATCCTAGATGTGACTCAGGATGTGTCGGTTTCAACCTTTTTCTGGAATGCAAGGACCCGCCATGGAATGGTTTCAGCAAAGCGGGATCTATTACTAGTTAGGCCACCTTACGAACTGCATTGATATAAGCCTTCACGAAGACGTGTTCGCGTTACTATCATCACTCAATTTAAAGAAGGAGGTCAATGAAACCATGCACGATTTCATCACCCCGTTTCAACTGCACTAATCAATCGTGTCCACTCTTACCATGCTCCCCAATGCCGGAAAATCAGAAGTGTTTCTTCGTAAATGCTATGAGCTCAAAAGTAAGTTTCTTACTCTTGCAGGAAACAAGTGGCAGCTACTCTTGATTCTCACCCAAGCTGTTGCCATATCAGATTGAAGATAACTTACTAATATCTAGAGAATTAAAAAAGTGAATCATCCAAGCTTAAAGTTTCAATCTCTTCTCCCACTACTTCATTCGGATCTGGCATTTCAAAAGATGGCAAATGACTTGCTTGCATTAAAGAAGTAGTTGGCCCAGGCTTCCCCCAGTTCCTCATACCGGGATATTCCACATGGAGGAACTTTCACTTCCTAACAATGTTTCACAAAGGCCGCGTATTACCTGCAACTACTCCTGCGGTTGGCACTTGAGGCTCCTCCGTTCAATGCTTTAGCCGAAATTGAAGAAGAAGAGAAAAATTATGAAGAACCTTCATTCTCAGGCGAAGATGATCAAGATGTCGGTGAACCGACTGGCGACTCTACTATCGGGTATATGGAATTTGATGAGGAAGAATCTGATGAAGAGGAGGGTACCCAGGGATATGCAAGTGGACAATCATATGTTGTTTTTACCCACTCGCAAGGAAAAGAAGCAGAAATGGCTGCCAATGTCTACAGAAAGTGAAGGCCGTGTCAAACACGCCTCCAAGCATCGCTAAAAGAGGTAGTCCCCTTCCTGCTCAACTCCCTGTTATAAAGTATTTTTCGAAGAAATATTTTTCTCCTATCTCCCCTCCATGTCAGACCCCTCCTATTCCTATCAAGACCAACAATCCTACCCTCACCATCGCGAAGTGAGGGACTCATTCCTTCATCCAACGCAACCCTTGGCCGCATTTGACATAATCGATCATGCTAAAAAGACCAAGATCCAAATGTCTGAAGCTGAGTATCTTCAGTCAAACCCCGAACAGCTTGTAAGGTTGACCAAATACATCCAAAGTCAAGATGTCATAACTAATCAGGTTTCCCCAAAAGGAATCCTTTCCACTCCCCCTGCATCCCCCATAAATGTTGCCTCAACTTCCGCATCAGGCAAGATAGAACCTTTCTATCTCTCCCTCCTAATCAATGGTCACAAGCTGAGCAACTGCATAATTGATTCTGGAGCTTCTGATAATGTCATGCCGGCAAAAGTCAGCCCATGCTCTGGGCCCTCACTCATTACCAAGCCTTTTGGCAGATGTTATTCCTTGGAAACCAAGCAGGTTCCGTTGATTGGTCAAATCAAAGACGCGCAATTTGCGTTTGCAGCATTCCCAGAGAAAAGAGTAAAGATGACAGTTCCTTGTCGTGCCGATATTCCAGCAGCATATGGAATTCTACTAGGAAGGAGCTTTTGCAGTGAGGTTGGTGGAGAGATTCATATGGACTGGTCTAAGGCTAGAATCCCCGTCAAAGGTGTAATGCAAACTTTGGAGCCGGAATCACAAAAGAAGTACTTGGTTACTAACTCTGATGACCCCAAAGCCCAAATTCTCTTCGAATCATCAGGGATGGGGAACTATTTCTTGTCTACCGAGTCTGAAAAAATGGATGTCCTCATCCAAGTAGAGAGATCTTAACAAGATCTAGACTTTGCAGTTTGATGGCAGCTGCGCGTAACTAGTGGGTGCGGCGTTGGCAGCCGTACTAATATCTCGCGAAGAAGAGAGTTATTCCTCTCTCTTTCAAGTTACAAATTTTCAACACAAATAATACTGGTGAGTATGAATCTCTGCTACTTTGCATGCAAGCCACAAAAGTAAAGAGGAATCAACAATCTAAAAGTACAAGGTGATGCAGAGCTGGTCGTAAATCAAGTTAAAAGGATATACCAAGTGAAGAATGAAAGGCTCAGACATTACCGTAACACGGTGTGGGACAACATTGAGGAGTTTGATGTTTTTTCAATAAAAAGCCATTCCTAAGAGCTCAGAATGACATGGCCGATTCATTGGCTGTTTCAACATCCCTCATGCTCCCTCACCCAGAGTTTGAAAATAGACAAATATACCATTGAGGTGGTTTTCCACCCAAGCGTGCTGGAAAATTCTAAGCATTGGAAAGTATTCAACGATGAAAATCAACTTATTGCCTTTCTCGAAAAGGTAGAAATTTTTTAGTGAACTTACATTTTGAAGGATCCACTTCTACATGCCGTGAATCAGTTACCGATCAAAATGAAGAATCTGAAAGGAAGCGACAGCATATGTCAACTCAAAGGAAATAAAATTCCAAAAGGTTTGGTTTCTCTAGAGTGTTTGTTCGACAGACATGATCGTCTTGTAAAAAAGAAAAGGCGAGATGATCCTTGGCTCCTCCCCAGAAAACGAACTGGTCAATTTAGGTTTGGTTGAACATCCGCAGTTTGTAAACATTGGTAAAATGTTTCACACCTGAAGAGAAGCGGAAGTTTGTCAAACTGCTGAAGAAATACATGGATGTATTGGCATGGTCCTATGCCGATCTAAAGTCTTTTAAGCCGAAGGATGTCCAGCATGACATCCCATTGAAAGAGGATGTCAAACCCTTTCACAAGAAGCAGAGACACTATAATCCTAAGATCTCGAGTAATATTCTAGGCTGAAATTCAGAAGATGTTGAATGCAAGGATCATTTTTCCTATCCATCATAGTACCTGGGTCGTAAAAATTGTGCTAGTGCGTAAGAAGAATGGTGAGATACGCATATGCATGCAGACTTTCCGTAACTTGAATCAGGCATCCTTGAAGGACAACTACCTGCTTTCTGATAATGGATCAGGTTCTGCAAGCAGTAACTGGATCAGAAATGTTGTCCATGCTTGATGGTTTTTTAGGCTACAACCATATTGAAGTCTCACCTGAAGACCAATTTAAAACAACATTCGCTACCCCCTGGGGCACATTTTCCTATAGCAGGATGCCTTTTGGCCTGACCAATGCTGGTGCCACTTTTCAGCGGGCCATGGACTTTGCGTTCAAAGGTATGATGGGGAAAGTTCATCGTAGTCTACTCTAGATGACTTAACTGTGTTCTCCAAATAGCATGAAATGATCATTGTGATCATTTAGAGCAAGTATTGATTAGATGCCGGGATAGCACGGGATCTCCCTAAATCCAAAAAAGTCCATTTTTGGAGTAACATGGAAGGAAAGTTACTAGGGACATTTTGTTAGCAAAGAAGGGACGAAGATAGATACCGAAAGACTTAAGGCTATTCAGAGCCTTAATTTACCTACAAGCAAGACCAGCGTTCACTCCTTCTTCGGAAAAGTGAATTTTCTCAGACGCTTTATTCCTGACTTTGCTGAAAAGACTCGCCATATATTAGAACATGATGAAAGGGTCACCAACTTTCCGATGGAGTGAAAAAGGGAAGAAGGTCATTCGAAGGGATAAAAGCCTCAGTCGCTCATGCTCTAGTCCTAGTATGTCTTGATTTCTCCAAGGATTTTATTATGTATAGCTATGCATCTGAGCACATTGTGTCGGCCATCCTAATGCAAAATAATTCTCAGGATGTTGAAACCCCGATTGCGTTTATGAGCTCTCCCCTCAAAGCCTCATGAATTAAAAATGACATCAGTTGGAAAAACATGCCTTTTCCGTTGTCAAGGTAGTTAAGAAATTCAGGTATTACATTCTAAACTCTCATACGAGTGGTTCTAGTTCCTGACACGGTAGTGAAAGTCCATCTCTAACTCAACAGGAGTTAGGGAGTTTGCGAGGAAATTGGATTGCAAAAGTCCAATAGTACGATCTGGATATAAAACCAACCAAGTTAGTAAGAGGCAAAGGCCTATGTCAACTTATGGCTAAAAACCAAGATTCAGAAGTTTCTGAGGGAAAAGAGTGATTGCGCTAATGGAGCACAAAGACCAGCTGGAGAAAGCTGATTCACTACCTATGGTCCTATTTGTTGCAACCAGTGACGAGTGGTATTCTGATATTGCTTTCTTCCTCACCTATGGCGAATGCCCAACTTGCACCTAACTATAAAGGATAAGCATGCACTATAAAGCTCAGAGCAGCCAGATATATCATCTGGGATGATGGTTTATACAAACGTGGAATAGATGGCATATCTTCTTACGATGTGTTGACAAGCCACAGCAGGTGAAGTTACTTGAGAAGTTTTCATGATTCGGCATGTGGTGGCCATTTCTCCTCTTCCGTGACAGCAGCACAAGATCATCCGGGCTAGATACTATTGGCCAATGCTTTTTCGAGATACAACCACCTAGGTAGCAAAGTGTGAGCCTTGCCAGCAATTTTTCGGCAAGCCTAAAATGGCTGCTTTTCCCCTCAGGCCGGTCATCATGTCAACGAACCATTCAGGACAGTGGGGAATCGATTTTATCAGTGCACTCAATCCCCAATCGAGTTGAAGGACATAGTTATGTCCTTACAATAATAGATTATTTCATGAAATGGGTGGAAGCCATACCTGTCAGAGCATGCCACTTCCGAGGTTGTTTGTAGTTTCATTCAAGAAAATATCATTGTCAGGTTTGGCATTCCAAACAAAATTGTTGCTGATAACACTTCCAACTTCTCCTCACGAGAAGTTGTTGGTTTTTTCTACGAGTATGGGATAACTTTGGTTCACGCCTCAGATTATTACCCTCAAGGAAATGGTCAGGCAGAATCCAGTAATAAAAAAATAGTTAACCATCATACGAAAAATAGTGGATGAGAATCAACGAATGTGGCACAAGTCATTATATGATGCTCTGTGGGACGGTCCGCATTACTCCCAAGAGGTCTCTCGGCATGTCACCTTTTCAAGTGTTATATGGCACCGACACCGAGCTTTCCATTTCTGTGGAACTCCCTGCTCTGTGCTTGGCAAGAGCAATCGAAGATGAGACTTTCCAAAATTCCCTTGAGAAGAGGACCATGTATCTAGTAGAGCTCGAAGAAAAGAGAGTAAGAGTGGTTGACAAGAATCACCGAACATCAGAATCAGGTCAAGATATTGTTCAATAAAATAGCGAATCTAAGAGAGTACCAGGTGGGAGACCTCGTCCTTTTGTGGGACAAACGATGAGAGCCGAAGGGCATGCATGGAAAATTTGATTCCCTATGGAGAGGACCTTTCAAGATCAAGCATCTCAACGGAGAGAATAGCTTCTCTCTCTCGTATCTAGATGGAACTGAATTCCCACTTCCCTATAGCAGGAAACATCTTAAAATCTTCAGGAAGTAGAGCTTGCTCTCTTCTTTGTATAGTTTTCTTTGGTTGTGTGTTTGTTTTCATCATGTGTTTGCTTTCGGTTTGTTGTGTGTTTCTTTTGCTCTCCCTCCGGTCGCCCTTGTTTTTGACTCTGTTACCCAATGGATAGGCACATGAGATCTGGGATTCTCTACCCCCAAGTTTCACTCAAAGATATTCCCCAGAAAGAGCCAGCTGTTATCCTTCAAAATTGTCAAGGGTAATTTGCAGGTAACCATACCCAAAAATTTTGTTTTGGCCCCAAGGAAGTTTGACAATGTTTGAAAGAAGCCCAAAATTCTCTTCCGAAAATCAAGTTTTAAGGACTTAGCCATTTTTCAGTCTTTTTTAGCAGGGCGCTGACATTGTCATGTTGACACGATGAATGGTGCGCCAAAGGGCATTGATAATGTGGTGTCGACATGCTGATAAGTGTGCCAAGGCACAAGGAAGTTCATGTTGACACAATGAAGAGTGCACCAAGGCACTGACAAGTTCATGCCGACACGCCGAAAGGTGCGCCAAAGGGCGCTGATAAGTTCCTGTCGACATGCTGATAAGTGCGCAAAGGCGCAAGGAAGTTCATGCTGACACGACGAAGAGTGCGCCAAGGCGCAAGGAAGTTCATGCTGACACGACAAAGAGTGCACCAAGGTGCTGACAAATTCATGCTGACACGCCGAAAGGTGCGCCAAAGGGCGCTGATAACTTCCTGTCGACATGCTGATAAGTGCGCCCATTTCCAAAGGCACTGACAATGTGGTGTCGACATGCTGATAGGTGTGCCAAGGCGCTGATAAGTTCTTGCTGACACGATGAAAAGTGTGCCCTTTGAGATATTTTGTAAATAGGCAGTTGGCTCCTTTTTGCCTTCTTTTCTCTCCTTCTTCTATAAATACCCCAATACTTGTTGTATTATGGATGGATGAATATCTTTCAGATGAAAAATAGAAGTGAAGAAAAAAGACTTTGAGCTTTTTTTAACAGAAGAAAAATATTAATACAATATTTAGACTTTGTGCTGAATACATGTGTTATGTGCATTAGATCTTTCTTAAGTTAGATCTGTGTGTTTATTCTGTTGGATCTTCTTCTGTTTTATTGTCATTTATTTATCATCAGTATTGCTTTGCTCGTTTATGCAAGTAGGTTTGGCTCTGTTTACTACCAATCCCAAAACATAAACCATCTAACCTTTCTACTTTGGAATTCATTTCTTTTCTCCCTTCAGACCTGCTCTTTCTTCATTCCCTCTTCCTTTCCTTTCTTTTCACATTCAGAAACACCCCTACTCGGATGAGATCCCAAACCCCCGAAGGCAGAATTTGTGAGACTTGCACAGATTCCTACTGGTAGAATAGCAATAAACTAGTTTCACTTTGCTGACTCAAAGAGGGGCTATGCCCTGCACACTGTTGGCTCGTTTATCCATAGGTCTACCCAAGCGACAGATTTTTTGACCAACACATCCAAAACATGAAGGTGAAGTTGATGTGATAGGAATAAATGGTTTGAGATCACCTTTTAGCCCTGTGAAGATCATATTCAAAACTTTTTCACACACCAGGCCACCCAGATTGCAAACCAGAGTGCCCACAAATGCCCTAGTCCTTCTTCAGGTGCTCCAATCTAGCTATATACTCTAGATCCATCCTTTTTGGAACTCCTAAAAAGTCATTCCTTCTTCTTATTTTACAATCACCTTTGCAACACTCTCTAATAGGCATCTATTATTAGCTGAGTTCTTTCCTCTTTCCTCTTACACATTAGGGTTTCTATTTTCATAAGTCTTATTATTTATCTCATTTACATACTATCTTAGTGCATTTATTGGATATGTTTATATTTCCTCCTAGATTAGATTAACTATCCATATACTACATAGTCTTATTTTTGTTAATCATTATTACAAGTTACTATGGATATTGAACATGCAAGGTGTAGACACCTATAATTTAGCTCAAGCAATTTAAATACTTAAATTACACTAATCATACCCTTTCCTGCAAATTGACAACATATCGTCAATATCACACATTGTCTCTACTATCATCGTTAATTAATTACATTATGTTAGTTAATTAACTCTTCTATCCAACAATGATGCCAATTAACGACATTCCATTAATCAACTCCCCTTTTTATCTATATTAATTAAGCTCCCCTTTTTACCTACATTAATTAATTATTTCTAATTAATTAATACCCCTTTCTATATAGATTAATTAATTATTCTTAAATAATTAATTATCTCTTCTATTTAATCAATAAATCATCATTTATTTGATTAAAATCCTCTCATAACATAGATCATACTAACTATTCCTCTAAAAAGCTTATATAAGCTTGAATACCTATTAATTAATCACTTTGATTAATTAATAAAG
This sequence comes from Taxus chinensis, assembly GCA_019776745.2. Classification (NCBI taxonomy): domain Eukaryota; kingdom Viridiplantae; phylum Streptophyta; class Pinopsida; order Cupressales; family Taxaceae; genus Taxus; species Taxus chinensis. The sequence goes on from CM034156.1 coordinate 590,485,436, forward strand.
ACCCCCAAACCCCATGGGTCACTAAAGGACAAAATAAACTCTCGTAAGGTTGAATTATCCCTTTCTAAACCTTCCTTATCCATAACTAACCCAACCTATCCATTTATCCCACATGAAGGGGGATGTAGAGATTCTTCTATCCATAGGGATATATAAGGAGCCCTCTAACTACCTTTCCAAAAAAAAATTTAGGAAGTACTTCATTTGATTATTTGGTTTGAAACTCAACATTGTGTGACTGATTCTTGCTTGGATCATTCATTTAACAACAAATTATTGTGTTACGTTGGTTCTTTGACATTCATAACATTCCTTAATTTCATGATGTTCCTTCTTTTCACTTCGGTTTGATGAAAATATTTAAACACATTCATAGATACCTTAGTGAACTTATTACATGTCATGGCTCCTAAAACAAGATTAGGACTCAAAAAGCAAGCTTTGGAATAAAGACAAATATGAACTTGGGAAGCCTCAAACAAGCAAGGGTCAAACCCTTTTATTGGCCATGATCTTGGGCCTTTATTCTTGGCGGAGAAAGAAGTAGAAGAAATGATAGATCATAGCGGTGATGAGTTGGAATCACCACATGCAAAGTTTGACTTTGACCCCACCTTGTTAGATGAATTAATTTTTACAAACAAGGACTGGATACTAGCATGAGTTGTGTAGTTGGGAGCCATAATGCCTATCAAACAAGAGGCAATCCCACCTACAAATGATGTTCATAAGGAGGAGCAACCTCTTATTAAATTAGATGATATCTTAACACATGGACATGCTTCTACTTCTAATGTGGGAAATGATAATGTAGTGGGATATGGAATACCTTTCCTTAAGGTACAACATAAAGTCAAAATAGACCCTAATAATTTTTAACAACCTCCACAACATGAAGAAGAAGAGGAACCTCTTCAAGAAGAAGTCACTATTCAACAAAAATTTAGCAACCTAATTCGATAATTGTCTTTGTTAACATCTCATGTACAAAAATAAACAAACAAAAATGTACAAAATACAAAACCTAAGGTCAAAATTAGTGAACTTTAACTAGATAATAAAGGAGAAGAAAATATGGAACATAATCGTGTATATATCCCTAATTCTCCTACCAAAGAAAATTACTCACTCAAGAAATACAATATATGAAAGTGACACTTACGAGCCTCCAAGAGATCACTATAGGGAATAACATAAAATATTAATATGAAGAGCTATATCCCTATCCTTTTGACAAAACTATGATGCTTCAACCCTTCCCTAATACTTTTGACATGCCAAAATTATAAAAATAGAAAGGGAAAGGTGACCCACGAGATCATGTAAAATATTTTTACATGGCATGTCAATAAGTGGCCTATAATGAAAACTACCTCATATGACTCTTTCCAAACAGTCTCGGGGGCCAAGCCTTGGAATGGTTCACTCGTGTACCCCATGGATCTATTTTTACATGTCCTGAACTGGCAGAAAGCTTTGTACGACACTTCTCATACAACATAGAAAGTGACATAACCATGGAGGACCTGTGTGGCACTGAACAACGTCCTAATGAGACATTCATTAGCTTCCTACAAATATTGAGAGGGATAGCCAATGACTTCCCTTGTGCATTCCTTGAAAAATATCTGGTGAGTATCTTTGTGTCCAATCTCAACCCAGACATCACTTTTTATCTACAAATGCATTGTGTTTGCACCTTTGAAGAGGTTATTGAAAAGGAAATTCAAATAGACAAATCCCTTATTTCCAAAGGAACCATTAAATCACACTTTAAGGATAACCAAAACGCAAAACTTAAGGAAAATCTGAAAATTAAAAAAAAAACAAGAACATGGTGGGATATGGGATCACAAATTCCAAACATGTGCAAATGGTTCAAATTGGTCAACCTTTTAAACTAACCAAAGGACCTATTTAACCACCACCTAAACGTAGAATGTTCACTCCTCTCAATGAGCCGTTTTTGGCCATATTGAAGCAATTGGATGTGGTTGACATGGTGACTTATACCATGACAAAACCCTTTGATGACAATGCTCCAAAACCATCATGGTACAAAGATCATGACTATTGTGAATTACATTCTGTCAAGGGACAAAAAACAGACAACTGTCTACAAATTTTTCATTACATCGAAGATGTCATCGACAATGGGGAGATAGAGGTTGATAACCTTGAGAAAACTCAAACACCCAATGAAAAGAGGGGAATATTCAAAGAACCATTCCCTAAACATGGTAAGTTAGATGAGAAAAATCAAAGATTGAGGAGAGTCATCCTAGATTTAAAAAGTGATGAATTATCTATATACCAAGAAGGACAATAATCATTACGATTCGCTCAGTGGATGTATCCACTCTCCTAGTGACCATGTGAACACCATTAGAATTAAGGGAAAGGATTGCACTGCGATAACAAGGTGTACCACACATCATGATTCCTGAACCCTCTCTGTTGACCCCATAAGATGGTAGGTACAACCCCTTAGAACACCTTGAGAGAAAGTTTGACAAGATTTCAATCTTGGATCTTCTCAAAATATCGAATGTACATAAGGATATCTTGTAAAAAACTCTTCAGGGTTCAGGAGTGCCACTAGAAGTCGACCATTCACATCTTTAGGCTATGGTGGCTAACATTATACGAAATGAGTATATCTATTTTAATTATAGGGAGATCCCTATTGAAGATCCAACACATAATCTCCCCTTATATATCGAGGTCTTTGTTACCCACTGAAAGATAAAACGGGTGCTTGTGGATAATGTATCAGGGCTCAATATATACACATTGAAATTAACTAAGCAACTTGGACATACAGAAGAAGATCTCAAGTCCCACATCATTACCATAACCACTTACGAAAACATGGAAAGTGAATCAATTGGCACAATCACATTACCCATGGAAGTAGGACCCACTTGTCAATAGATGAAGTTTCATGTCTTGGACTTAGAACTTCCATACAATATGCTTCTTGGCCGACCATGGATTCATGTCATGCAAGTCGTGGCATCAAAATTTCATCAATGCATCAAATTGAAACACAAGGGACACACTGTCATGATACAAAGAGATATAAAGCCCTTTTCTCACTACAAAGCTCTCAATAGTTTTACGCGTTAAGGTTCCTATACGTGCCTGTTTGATGATATAATTGTTCCTCTTCAATAAAAAGCCATAGAGTCATGAGTAGATTCAGATTCCCCAAGTTCTTGCATCTGTGAAGCTTCCACATCAACTTATCCTTTTGATTCTTAAGAGATGAAGGTTCTAGAATACAATTGTGGAGAGTATAATGTGCAACAAGATCTTTTGGTTTCAAACCTATCATTTTCACCTAAAACTAGAGGCCAACCTAATTATCATTTCAGATGGCCTAGAGATGAGTGAACTATAGGGTCATTTTTACCTGGAGGGTTACTCTCTGAAGAGAAATTGTTGGACCCACCTGTGACTTCGGTCCTATAAGATACTAAACCAACTTGCTACAAAATTCCTGAGCATGAGAAGTCTAGCCGAATGATGTATTACATGGGATACAAGGGTCTAAGATGCAGAAATAATGAGCAAGGACTAAGAGAACCAATTCCTCTCCTACATTTTAAGATGGAAAAATATGGCATCAAAATTCGACCCTATGGATTGTACCCCAATGATCAAGATGCCAATTGTTTTGAGCGTGAAGATAACTCCAATTATTTAGACAGCGAAATAGATTCCAATTATAGTCAATACAAGGATATTTCCTCCACGAATGTATTCATGGATACCATTGTCCTTACCATAACCCCTACTAAACCTAAAATTGACCTTGTTTACCTTACCTTGTCGAATGGGACCAACACAGTCACATGCCACTGGATCTCTTTGAAAATGAAAAAGTCGTTGCATAATCTATGGGCATTCAAGATACAATTCTGATTGGAGACGATAAGAAGGGTTTCTACATTGACTTAGATACCTATGTGTACTTCGGCGAGGAAGCTGAGCTTTGTGGTCAGCAAAACTTGAGAAAAAGTGAGGGTAAAAGTTCCAATGAAAATCCTCAACAAAAACAAAATTGCAAGTCACATAGTGAAAACCTCTTTGAGGCGCTGACTGACAAACAAGTAAAAAAATCAATGGACAAGAAAAGTGATCATGGACAAGAAAAGTGATGTTCTTCCTGATCCTACGTGTATGAAGGATTTGTAAAAAATTCTAGTAGAAGAAACCACTGATGTGAATATTGGAACATAAGACAATCCAAAGATAGTAAAACTTGGAGCTTCACTCATAGCACGAGAATAGAAAACATTCACCATGCTTCTACAGGAATTTTTAGATGTATTTACATGGTCCTATAAGGATATGTTGGGATTGGATCCAAATTTTGCAGTGCATAACCTAGTAGTGTACCTAGATGCCAAGCTCATCAACCACAAGCTCAAAAAAATGCATCCAAGAGTAGCCCTTTTGTTAGCATAATTTAGCATAGGCATATTTATTGTATTTTATTGCATTGTCTTTTATTTAATAATGTGCAACATGTGCACTCTAGTCTAGTGACTTGCATTCAATATTGTTATGTTGGATAACATTCAATATTGGTATTAGTAGTAATTACATGTGCATGTGAGATGGGTCTTATCATCTCGTAGTTGGTGTCTGCTAGGGTGTCATGTCTATCCATATGAGGCTGTCTAATATCTATAAATATTACAGCTCTTGCATTGTAATGTAATCTGATTTCATAATCAATAATATTTGTGAGGCTTCCGTCCCTCTTTGGTCATTGCAATCTTATTCTATTCTATCATTTGGTATCTAAGCTATACCATTATTATCATTTAGTATTAGAGCTATACCATTATTATCATTTGGTATCAGAGCAGGTTCTATCTAAGCAAGGTTGAAGAGGAGCACTATTGGAGAGGATCCATTGGAGAAGAAGATCTACATCAAAGGAGAGCCATTGAAGCATCCTGCAGCCTCCATTCCTCCCAAGCATCCATCAACTAAAATTTGACCTATCCACTTATTTGGAAGGTAAAATTTTTTTATTAGTCATTGGCATAGCCAATTGATCTAACATATTGGCGAAATATTTCAGATTTGGAGATCTTTTAAAAAAAAAAAGGAGAAAGATCTTGGAAAACATTGCAAATCTAAAAAAAAAGATTTGTGAAAAAAAAAATATCTTAAAAAAAAAAAGGAGAGAGATCTTGAAAAAAATTGTAGATCAAAAAAAAAAAAAAATCATATCTAAAAAAAAATCAGAACTGAAAGTGGAGGTGTGAAGAATTCGGGAGCAAAGGTTGAAGCAGTCCCGTGAACAAAATTCCAGCAAATAGCTCTTAGAAAAAAAGACGTAACGTTTTCATACAATGTTGGATTGATGTGCCGTTTTTTTTTTTTAGAAATATAAGAAGGAGGTGCACAAATTTTCAGTTTACATCATCTTCAGATTCGGCCTCTACATGTGACGAAAAATCTGTACAAGTCGGATCATTTTTTTCTAGCAGATCTAGCTGGTAAATTGGTAAGATCTCAAAAACTAAGATTCCGATTCTTTTGAAATTTTGTAGGTTTCAAGAAAAATATTGTATGATGCTGCTGTCAAAATTTTAGAAAAACCCAAATCACGGTTTGTGAGAAAAGGTGAAAACAATATTTAGATTGTTTGTTTGGATCTTGGGAACAAACAGGTCAGCGGTTCAATTCCCACTCTCTCCATATTTTTTCTTAAATTATTTTTTTGGAAAATTTGGAGAAATTAATAAATTTTGGGAGATTTCCAAATTTAGAAGCTCACCAAACACATTTAGAGCCACCGCTAAATTTAGCGGAAAAACACCTATTGGGGGTAAAAAAATATTTTTGGCCTAAATTGTGTATTTTGTGATTCTAAACCCTTTTTTGTAAAGAGGGGGGACACAAAAATTTTATTTCGATGTACTTTTGGAGCATTTTGTACTAATCTTGGTGCATAAAGTGAAAAAAAAGGGTACAAATTTTTTATTTTATGTTTGGTTCTATCACACGAGATCTTTGATCTCATAGCAGCGTTCGGTATATACGGTGCATCTGGGAAACGCTTACGGGTGATGCCGTCACGACTACTACTGCACTTAATGCCTAACACAACTACCTAAACGTCGTCTGGGCATTGACCCTATAAAATCGACGGGGAGTAATACGGACACAATACACACACATTTGAGCCCTCCCATCCATTTGTGCTTGCACAAACTCCTCTCCGTATTGTCTAAGTACCATGTACTAAATTCTTTCACGTGCGTTAACACCTCTTTCCGTACTGACGAGTATATTGAAAGGATGATCTTCTTCCACGTACTGATGGGTATATCAGAAGGGAGCATATATAGAAAGGTTTCGTATATCGGCCTGACGGTATATTGAGAGGGAGACCATAAACCTGGAGTGATAAGAGCCTTACCTTTTGTCATAAATTAAGAGTTTTAGAAATTCAGATTGCAGAAATGGGTGCACAAGCACCAAGTTCTTCTTGCCAGATTCACAACTACTTAGAGGAGACAACTATGCTGCATGGAAACCAAAGATCAAGGTGTTACTTGAGTTTGAAGACCTATGGACAGTTGTAGATGGACAAAAAACAAGATCACTTGATGATGGAAGACAACAAGTTCAATTTAACAGGGCAAATCAAAAGGCCAAGTTGATCATCTTGTTTAGTGTAACAGATGATGTGTAACCCGACATTAGAGATGCCACATTGGCCAAGGATGCATGGGATAAGTTGAGCACAGTCTATGAGGCAAAGAACAAGAATGCCATCCTCAACCTACTATCACAACTGCATACTCTCAAGTTCAAGCACAATGAGAAGGTTGAAGTTTTTTGAGATGAGTTGCTACTTTGAGGGCATCTCTATTGGCATTGGGAAAAGAGATAAGTGATGAAGACCTCGTACCAATTGTGTTGCGAGCACTTCCTCCTTCCTATAGAATATTTGTGACAACTATCAATATGAGTGAACACACAGTCACCTTTGAGAAGTTGGTCAATCTACTCCAACAAGAAGAGGCAATGAACATCAAAGATCATGAAGATGAGCAAGCACTATCTTCCAATCATAAAGGAAAGGGGAGATTTTAGTCCAATAACAAGAAGTCCCAACAAAATCAAAGTCAACGAGACAACACCAAGAAGTGTCCCATTTGCAATAGAGGGGGACATGACATCAAATATTGTTGGTACAATTCCTACAAAAAGGGTTCATCAAGCAATTCAAAACCCAATAACCAACAGGGTAACAATAATTAAAATAAAGGGAAATCCAACAACAACAACAATCAAGGGTAGAAAAATGGTAATTGGTAAAGAAAACCCAAACAACAAGGGTACATTGCCGAACATGAGGATGATTCAGATGAAGGACACATGTATTCTGCTCAATTTGATGAAGAAACCAAGTCCACACAAGATATCTACTATGTTGACTCAGGTGCAACTCGATACATGATTGGACGTAAGGATTGGTTCTACACACTGCGTGACTCACCTAACAAGAACCATGTGTCATTAGGTGATGACTCATCATACAGTGTCAAGGGGATTGGAAACATTTCACTACCTCTTGGAAAGCATGACTGCAAAATCACAAATGTATTGTATGTACCTGGGTTGACCAAGAATTTGCTATCAGTTAGTCAACTCCTTGATCACAACTTGAAGTTGGATTTTGACAGTAATAATGGAGAAAAAGTGTGCTTGATAAGAGATAAGTCAAGAGGTTCCAAGATTGTGGCAAGAGCCTCCAATGTGGGACGCATGTTCCAACTTGATTTTGTCCACAAGGATGATCAAGCTATAGTGGCCAAAGACACGCAATCTGCAGAACTATGGCATCGTAGATATGGTCACATCAGTTTTGGCTATCTCTAAACACTTCAAAAGGTCAACATGGTGAAAAGATTACCTACACTCAAGTACAACACTGACAAGTGTCACAATTTCCTAGCTGGAAAGCAACACAAAGTACCCTTCCAAAAGAACACATATAGAGCTAAGGGAAAGCTTGATTTGGTGCACACCGATCTTTGCGGGCCCATGCAACCAAGTCATTCTGGATGTTAATACTTCATGCTTTGTGTTGATGACTACTCAAGAAATATGTGGATATATTGTCTAAGAAACAAGAGTCAAGCCTTTGAGACATTTCAGAAGTTCAAAGCACTTGTTGAGAATGAATTTGGTCGCAAGATCAAAACTCTCCGCTCAGATCAAGGGGGGGAATTCACAAGTAATGTGTTCAAGACTTACCTGGAAGCTCATGGGATTCATCAAAAAATGCCTCCTACTCACACACCACAATAGAATGGTATAGTTGAGAGAAGGAATCGTACTATCATGGAAATGGTGCGATGTATGATTGACGACTCAGGTTTAACAAAGACATTTTGGGTAGAAGCTACAAGAACTGCAGTTTATTTGTTGAACAGAGTGCCCACAATAGCTCTTGAAGGAGTGACACCTCAAGAAGCATGGTCAAATCAGAAACCATCAATTGCACACCTAAGAGTATTTGGGTGTAAAGCTAGCATGCACATACCCAAGAAGAATAGGAACAAGTTGGATATGAAAGCTAAAAAATTGATATTCATTGGATACAGTGAAGAAGCACTTGGGTACATATTATGGGATCCGAAAGCAAAGAAAGTATACACAAGTAGGGATGTTGAGTTCTTTGAGAAGAAACAAGTAGATGCTCCACTGAACGACTCAAAAAACATGTAGAATACACCTCTTGTGAAGACAAAATTTGATGTTCCCACTGAAGATGATAGTGATGAATTGGATGATGGTGAAAACTTGGATCCACCACAATCCAATGGAACAACTAATAAGTTACCTAAATGGTATACTCAATTGATAAGAGATGCAAATTTGGATGAAGCACCTAGCACATCATCCAATCCTGGACCTAGAACTCATAGTTAAGCTCATGAAGAGGTCAATTATGCCCTAATGAGTAGAGTTGTTGAAACAGTTGAGCCATCTACAGTTCAGGAAGCCCTACAATCAAAAGCTTGGAAAGATGCCATGGATTCAGAGTATTAGTCAGTGATGAAGAACAACACATGACAACTTGTCGACCTTCCACCAGGGAAGAAACCCATTGGATGCAGATGGATATTCAAGACTAAGTACAAATCAGATGGGACTATTGACAAGTATAAAGTAAGGCTTGTAGCAAAGGGGTATGCACAACAAGAAGACATTGATTATGAGGAGACATTTGTTCCCACAGCCAAGATCAAGACAATCAGGATGATCTTTGCTCTAGCTGCACAATTTGGTTGGAAAGTCCACCAAATGGATGTGAAAAGTGCCTTTCTTAATGGATATTTGCAATAAGAATTCTATATGACTCAGCCAGAGGGTTATGCAATACCAAGAAAAGAGATGATGGTATGCAGACTCATAAAATCTCTATATGGCCTAAAACAGGCACCCTGGGCATGGTACATCATAATTGATGAGCATCTCATAAGTCATGGATTCGAAAGGAATCCTTATGACCCCAATCTCTACCTAAAAAAGCAAGGGGGGAGATTGTCATTATGGTTGTTTATGTCGACGATCTAGTCATTACAGGCAGTTCTGTGAAGATGATCGATGCAACAAAGAAGGATTTTAATCGATCGTTCGACATGACAGATCTCGGGCTCATGCACTATTGTCTTGGGTTGGAATTATGGCAAAAAGAGAATCATATCTTTGTGTCACAGTTGAAATACACCAAGACAATGCTCGAGAAATTCAGGATGATGGACTGCACTCCTATTGCTACACCTATGGAAGCGAGACTTCAGTTATCTCGTTCTGATCCATCACCACCGGTGAATGCAACTCTCTATCGGTAGTTGATCGGGAGTCTCATTTACCTGACATATACTAGACCAAATATCAGCTTTATAGTCAGCTATTTATCACGCTTCATGCAAGAACCAAAAATATGTCATTGGAAAGCAGCAAAGAGAATACTAAGATATCTAAAGGGTACAGTTGACCTTGGTCTAGAGTATAAGAAGAATGACAATTTCTTCTTGATAGGATATTCAGATTCAGATCATGTAGGAAACATGGATGATAGGAAGTCAACATCAGGCTTCATCTTCTTTATGGGATCTAGACCGATATCATGGGGAAGCAAGAAACAGAACTTTGTTTCTCGCTCTTCTACAAAAGTAGAGTATTGAGCTGTAGGTGAAGCTGTTTGTGAAGCAATATGGCTATGCCGAATACTGGAAGGAATTGGTCTACCACAACAGAAATCTACTCCAGTATATGCTGATAATGAAGGAGTTCTAAAGCTTGTTTGCAATCCAGTATTTCATGAGAGAACCAAGCATATTGAAGTATAGGTTCATTTCATATGCAAGCATGTCTTGAAGCACAACATACAGCTCCATTTCTGTCCTACAGCTGAACAGAAGGCAGATGTTTTCATTAAGTCACTTGCACGTGACAAATTCACACTGTTCAGAGAGTTCCTCTCCACTTCATTAGAAACTATGCAAAATTAAGGGGGGGAATGTTAGCATAATTTAGCATAGGCATATTTATTGTATTTTATTGCATTGTCTTTTATTTAATAATGTGCAACATGTGCACTCTAGTCTAGTGACTTGCATTCAATATTGTTATGTTGGATAACATTCAATATTGGTATTAGTAGTAATTACATGTGCATGTGAGATGGGTCTTATCATCTCGTAGTTGGTTTCTGCTAGGGTGTTATGTCTATCCATATGAGGCTGTCTAATATCTATAAATATTACAGCTCTTGCATTGTTATGTAATCTGATTTCATGATCAATAATATTTGTGAGGCTTTCGTCCCTCTTTGGTCATTGCAATATTATTCTATTCTATCATTTGGTATCCAAGCAATACCATTATTATCATTTAGTATCAGAGCTATACCATTATTATCACCTTCTAGTTAAAGAAGATCTAGAAATATTATTAGTGGTGGGCTTCATTTGACTTGTTGATTACGTAGAATGGACATCAAACATAGTCCTCATACAAAATAAACCTGTCCAGATAATAATCTGTTTGGATTTTAGAGACATTAATAAGGCATGTCTAAAGGATGATTTCCCATTGCCCAATATTGATATGATTGTTGATTCAACTGTAGGATATGAAATGCTATCTCTTATGGATGGCTTTTCAGGCTACAATCAGATTAAAATTGTAGATGAGGATCAACACAAGAAAAAATTCACAACCCCCTAGGAGAATTTTTGCTATCAAGTAATTCCCTTTGGCCTTAAAAATGAAGGACCAACTTATCAAAGGGAAATGACCTTGATTTTAAATGATATAATTCCTGACATCATAGAAGACTATGTAGATGATATCCTCGGGATATCCAAGACAAGAGAAGATCACCCTGATATTTTTTGGCGTATCTTTGAATTTCTATGGGAATACAGAGTTAGATTGAATCCAAAGAAGTGTGTGTTTGGCATACTATCAGGAAAGTTTCTTGGATTCATTGTATCATGAAGAGGGATTGAGGTAGACCTAGATAAAGATACAGGACATCCACTTCTTTGTCTCCCAACTTTTTGAAAAATGCCATTCACTTCCCCATTTACTTAAAAAGGATGTTGCCTTTATTTGGGGACCAAATAAATAATAGGCCTTCACCTTGCTTAAGCAGTACTTAGCCAATCCACTTGTCCTCATGCCTCCAACTCCTGGTAAGCCACTCTTGCTATATATTTCTGCTACTCAATTTTCTATTGGTGCGTTGCTCACCCAATATGACCTCGGCCATAAAGAAAAAGATGTGTACTAACTCATTCATACTCTCATTGCTTATGGAATTAACTACCCTCAAATTGAAAAAACTTGTTTGGCTATATTTTTGACCTTCCAAACACTTTTCCATTACCTATTGAACACTAAAACCGAGCTTATATCCAAAGTTGACCCGCTTAAGTACATGTTTTCAAAACCCACCCTTACAGAAAGAATGGCTGATTGGATCATCCTACTAAGTGAATTTGATATTGATTATGGACATAAAAAGTCGGTAAAAGGACAAGTACTCACCAATCAGTTAGCAGAAGCACCATTACTAGGGAAAGAGCCTGCAAGTCTGGATCTACCAGATGCTTCATTACTATATATTGAGGAATATTTCATGTGGAAAGTGCACTTCAATGGATCTTTTACGTTTCATGGTTCAGGGGAAGGTGTGGTATTAATTACTCCGTTAGGTGACCATATACCTCAAGCTTTTCACCTTTGTTTTCTTTGTACAAATAATATTTTGGAATATGAGGCACTCCTCACAGGGATGAAATTGGCAATAAAATGAGATATCCATCATGTTAAGATCGTTGGTGATTCAAAATTTATCATAAAGCAAGTTAACGATGAATATAAAGTCAAGGATGAGAAACTCATCCACTATAAAAAACTTGTGGAAAGATTATTTTGTGTATATCACATTCGAGCATATTCCAAGGGCATAAAATAGATATGTACACACTATGGAAACCATAGGTTCTATGCTACAAATTCCACCAGAGAACAATGACATGCCATTCTTTGTGGAGAATCTACGCCAACCTACGTATGAGATGCCAGAATCATGTTTGGCTTGTGAATTTTTTGGTCCCTATTCCCCATGGTATGTGCACATCCACACTTGTCTTAAAAATAACACCTTCCCTCCTGATATCTCCCATTCTGAAAAACAAAGCCTCATCTGCCAGATATCTTGTTACACCCTCTTAGGAGATACGCTCTATCGTCATGGATATGATGGGAATCTATTGCATTGTCTATATGTAACAGAGTCAGTCCAAGTGATTAAAGAGGTACATGAAGGCATGTGTGGGGCCCATACAAACATAATGGTTATAGCTAAGAAATTATTGAGAATAGGTTACTATTTTCCTACTATTAAAAAAGACTGTTGCAAATATGTGAGGAAATGCGTATTATGTCAAAAGTATGGAAATTTCATCCATGAGCCATCACATCCATTGTAGCCAATCACAACCCCATGGCCATTCTCATAATGTGGAATGGATTTCATAGGAAATATCACCCCTACCTCATATGATGGTCATACTCACATCATCATAGCCATGAAATATTTCACTAAGTGTGTGGAGGTTGTTGCTTTGACTTATGTTACAGGAGCTCAGATTTCAAATTTTATCATGAATCACCTTATCTGTCAGTATGGCATTCCTGCGACCATAGTCACTGAAAATGGAAAATCACTCAAGAAAAAGATAGTGAAGGACCTTTGTCATCGATTTCAAATAAAATTGAAGTGGTCTACGCCATATTATCCTCAAGGTAATGGGAAGACTAAAGACACTAACAAAACGTTGGTTCAAATCATGGAAAAGATGGTGAGTAAGACAAGTCATAATTGGCATTTGTAAATTCACCCCTCCCTTTTGGCTTATATGACCTCCTTTCACACTCCTACTAGTGTGACACCCTATTCCCTAGTATTTGGAACCAAATCCATCATCCCATTGGAAATTAAGCTTCCTTCCTTGAGAAAATATCCTAGGGATTATCTGGACAAGGATGAGGATTACAAAGTATCCAAGATGGCAGAATTAGAACTCTTGGATGAAAAGCATATCCATGCCCTTAATCATCTCAAAGTGTATCAGAACAAAGTCTCCAGAAATTACATTAAGGGTAGAAAGAGAGAAGAAAGGAAAGTTCAAATTGCATTGGTTATGACCTTATGTCATTGTGGCCAAATATGGTATAGGAGCATACAAAATCACCCATCCCAATGGTGATGAGATCTGCAAACCTATAAATGCCATGCACCTTAAGAGGTTCTATGCTTAAACATGGTGCAAAAATCAGAAAAGCAAACAAAAAAAAAGAGTAACAATGATCAAAATACAAAAAAATTAAAATAAGAGAAAAAGAAAAAGAGAAAACAAGTCATCCCTATGTGAAAACCACACAATTGTGGCACATTAGATAGGTCCCTTGGTGAAAAATGGTTTCTAGCACGTTGGGAGGATTCATTGTTCACAAGCATTTTTACATCTGGAGGGTACTTTTACTTAGCCTAGGGATAGTTCCAAATCTGCATATGAGATTCCCTATGAACCTTTCCTATCAAGTGATGCAGCCTAGAATTCACCAATACAAGCCCAAGTGCATTGACACACCACTCATCTTAGACTGAGTAATCACCCAAAGTATGCAAAGGAACCAGGGCCCTCTTTAGGGTTGTTGTAGGATGTTATCATGATGAAGACTTAAAGCATTCAGATCTATGACTAATATATCATTCTACAGTGCATGTTCAGATCTATATCTAGAGAATAAAAGACTTAAAAGATAACCATGATGAAATCAAGTATGCAATACTAAACTATAACTATGATAACACCTTGATTCAGTCCATAATCTCCACTATATTAAATACAGTAATAGACATAAGATTCCTTAGAATAACAATAGTATATGCTCATGTAAGCATTAGATTTCGCAGTATATTCTCACTATAACATAGTTCTCATCTATATCCTATGCTATATAGTTCACTACATATTTATAAGGGTGGGGATTTTGCCTTCACCACTTATCTAATCCCAAAATAGTTCACATGCTATTATTAGTCATGTGGTGTTACAAAAATAGCCACACATGCAAGTGCACTAATAATAGACTACTTTTAGTTAATTGGCAGTAGTAGATCTATTCTCAGCCTGAATCCATGCAAATCGCTTCATATCCAATCCTCCAAAAATAGCCAATGCATGTCACACAAGTCTCTAATCTATTTGTGTGCTCTGCACGCTCTCCAAAAATAGATCCTCATCGTGAAAATTTCTAAGTCCTGAATCTATCTCTCTTCTTTGCATGCGATCCTTTCTGATTCTTCCGCACCTTTGAATGAACTCTTCTCTCCTGCACGGACCTTCTATATTTTATTCGCTAAGTGCTAGATTATGACTGATCAACATTATCCCACACTAGTTGCATTACCACCCCATCTATGGTTGTCTCCAAAATAAATCAAAGAATATGAATAGAAAAATAGAAAGAATTTTGATGAATAAAAGAATATCTTTACCCTATAGTATCTTTTTCTTCAACCTGAATAATTAATTTGGGATATTATTCTTTTATCTATGCCTCTAAAGTATACCAATCACTGAGTGTGGCCTTTGCCTTCTCTAGAAAATCTACTGTAATTGACTCTAACTCATCCCTTGCAATATCTCCCTTCTCATTCTGCAAGACCAACATAATGCTGGACATGGAAGTCATTCTCTATTCTAGTAAGTCCATATTTTGAGAGTGAGTTTCCCAAGCTCATCCAACATTTCCTTGTGTGGTTCTTGGGCTACTGTAAGGGCCTCACGCTTCTTCTTAACAAGTGATAACCATTCTGCATGGCCCAATGTCTCATCTTTCATGGCCTTCAGGACTTCATTGCCTTCTAAAATGGTCTTGGTCCTTATAACTACTTCCAGCGCTATACAAAGATTTAGCGCTTGATCTACCTTCTTTAGTTCCTCCTGCAAGCTCTGAAGCAACCCCTCATATGATGCAATCTTTCACATCACTGAAGCCTTTTCCCACTTTGCTTCTTGTGATGGATCTTTTGGTTCTGGCATGCGCAGAGGTTCATCTTCAAGCACTAAGTACACCAGTGTACTTACATAATGTATTTCCAAAGGAAACATTTTGGGTACCTTTGGCTCTAAGTGTGGCCTAGCCTTCATGACATTGTCCCCAATCCTCTGCCATGTTGATAAAAACAATGTTCTTCTTCTGTGCCATGTCTTTTTCCTATTTTAGGTGCACTATTTCCTCATCCTTAGTCTTGATCTCCTCCCTTAGTGCCCTAATTGTTGCAGCTTTATCCATATTCCGTCATGTCACCTTTGTCGAGACTTTCACCAAAGCATTTCTCACTTGTTTATCTGGCATAACTGTAGGCTTTACTGTTATGTTCCTAGAATGAGGTGTCTTCTTCAACCTACTTGATATGCATGACTCCTCACACACATCGAAATATGGTTCATCCATGTGCGTGTGCATTGACCATGATAATTGATTCCTTGTGCACATGGTTTCCATATCTTCATCCATCAACTCCCATCCATACAGCTCCTTTTGTGTCATTTTGCTTTGGCTGGTGGAATATATTCCCCACTTGTTCTTCTTGATCTAGGATTCTTAGGAACTTGGGCTTCAAGATTTGGAACTTGTGCTACTGTGTCTTGAGCAATATCGGTTGCTATCTCATCTGCCCCCTTTTCTCCCTCTTCACTATCCTTCATTTATTCATCTTTTTGTTCTTCCACATTCTCTGGAAGTGTAGGAGAATTGGGAGCACTTTCCTTAGACTCTTCCACTTCCTCATTCAACTTCAATTTCCTTCTTCTTTTCTCATTTATCTCCTTCTGTGGAGAGAGTCGAGGTGACTTGCACACTAATTGTGGAGTAGCTCCTTGGGTCCTTGTTCTCCTGAATACTCTTTTAAAATGGCACTCTCCTTGGAATGCATCCAAGTCCTCATCATCTCCCTCTTATGGCTAAGGTGGTGTATTTGTGCGCTAATCTTCTTCCTTATTTGGAGGTTATCTTTTTGCCTCTATGTTCCAAACCACCACTATCTTCATGATCTTCTTCTTCATCATCTACTTGAATTGTTTCTGTGGGCTTAAGTGCTAGAACAGTCTACATTATATTATTAGCTTTCCATGGCCCTGGGAGTGTGAACTCATTCTCCACATACTTAGTGTTCTCCAGCTTGGGTTTGAGTTGTAGGTGCACAAGCATTGCTCCAGTGTCCCCAACTGCCAAGATTACAGGTTTCATGCTTATAATATCTGAAATAATCCTCTCAATGTAGGAATTTTGGCATGGATATACATATTTCTTTCTCAGAGTGTGGTAGTCACAATCTACCTTGTCTTCATTGAAGGTTAGGTGATGTGAATCTGAAAACTGGTGAACTAATGCTTGAAAATACCATGCTGTGAAGGCATATGATAGTTTAAACCATGGGCTCTGTTGGTATCCAAAATTTTTCTCCTATTAAGTCTAAGCAGCATCAGAGATATGGCATGAAGCTTGAAGATAGATAGATCATGATGTGTGTCATTTTGTAGCCAAGGATGTGATCTAATTGGCACTCAGATTTTTGGAGAGATGGATAACACTCAAATCAGACTTGATCTTGTCCTAATTGTTTTAGGTTGTGCCTTTCAACCAAGGTAAGAGAACCTATATTGTAACCCTCAAATGGTGAAGGAGATGAAGATATCCCTCAATTTGTGTACATAGTATGAAAATTCCTTGAGGAAAATATGATCAACACTCCAAATATGACTTTCACAAGTTGTCACTTCCAGATTATGGAGATAATTTCAATGCAAGGCAAGGGTTACTAAAGACATAGTATGATCCTGATTTGCTTTGTGCATTTTTGTAAATGGATTGTATTCTTCTATTAATACACATGAAAAAGAAGGGGTAGTATGGAGTAGGATTTAGTTGTTTTGAATGAATTTTTGGTGGGATATTTTAGACAAGACTAACCAAAATTTTCCAAATTCTTTGAGGACCTTTGCATAACAAACATTGTAAGAACTAAACAATAGAATGCTTCAAAGGGGTTAAGGTACTCCTTTAACCAGGCTATGTGCAATAAATGGAGGCCTAGATTTGTACTCTTCCACACAATATTTGAAAACCTACCATAAAATCTTGAAGAAGATGAATCAACAAAGTATCTAGAAATATCTATTTTATCATGACCTAAGGTGCACCCAAAGGTTTACAAATAATCTATGAATTCAAGGAAGGTAAAGTTATTTTAAATTTGTTTATCTCTTTATCAGATGAAAGCTCTTTTGAATGTGAGATTGCAAATGCCACTAAACTATCAACAAGGAATGAGACCATGTATGATCAATAGATATTTTAAACACAAGACTACAACATCAGTAAGAAACACAAATTGAAAACATTTTGAAACATAAGTGTATGCAAATTTTTTTCAAGAGACAACACAAAATAATCCAGAAAGTAATCAAATTTATCAACAGGGGAATGTTTCAAGAACAATCTCAGAGCTTGTTGATGGCTTTACTACTGAAGCCAACTCAACATGATACAAATCTGATGCAAAAAGGAATTAGAAATGATTCTCAGGTGGTTTCTCGAAAATGGGCTTCTTCCCAAATTATCCCGTGAAATTCTAAGATTCTCTGACCTTTTGCATGATGAATTCATGCAATATATAACTTTCCATTACAATTGATCCTTTGCCTCTCAAACCTTCCCTCTAAAAGTGGAGTATTCAAAGCACCTTTGCTTTACAATATTTTTGGAAAATGACATCTAACATACTCGCAAAAAGTTGCCAGTTGTTCTTTCAAAAGGTGAATCATTACAAAAATTTCATCATTATCCATTGTGGGGGCACATTTTTCATCCTCAAAGCATGTAGACCCCTTTAATTTCATCATTTCATCCTTTTCCCTCCAAAATTTGACTCTGCCACTTCTTGATTTGATATTTTACATTTTTACATGGGCTAGGGCAAAAATTCATTTAAAAAACATCTCAAATCTATAAACTGATCCTTAAAACCAATTGCATTGGTCCTTGCAGTCACAAAGACATGAATTCACCAAAAATTTGATGAATATTGATGCAAAATTTGCATCTCCAAGCTTCCTGGAGCTCAAATGGCAGCCAAATTGAAAATATATAGTTACCGTTGATTTTCCTTTATCCCTTCAATTTGAGCCCTTCACGTGTCATCTTGCGATTGGAAATGGGCTTGGGATCACTTTTTGACATTTTAACACTTTTGGAAAAGGGTAAAAATTTGACATTTTTCTCTGCCCCTCCGCCCTTGAGATTTGGTGTTAACATGTCACACAAAGTGGGCCCCATTGGAATCGCGGCTCAATTTTGCATATTTATACCTTTTTTGGAAAAAGGAAATTTTTCCAAAAAATCTCCGTGGGTCTGCCCTTGAGATTTGGTGCTAACATGTGGCACAAGGTGGGTCCCATTAGAATCATGGCTCGATTATGCATATTTCTATCTTTTTTGTAAAAAGGAATTTTTTCCAAAAAATCTCCACGGGTCCACCCTCCTACAAGACACGTGTCCTCATATGATTAGCTAAGGGGAAGCACTTTGACTTCATACTTTAACTCCTTTTTACCAAAGAAAAATTTTCAACATTTCCTCCGCAGACCTGCATACCTCCGATTTTGTCCCTACCACGTGTCTCCCTCTGACTTCGTTATAGAGCCACGCTTCAAATGATCACTCTAGCTCATTTTGCCAAAAAGAAAAAAATTTCCCTTTTTCCTCTGGCAGCCCACTAGACCTGCTCTGTGCTCTGATGCTACCATGCATGTCCTATCCTGAATTGGCCTGATAGAGCCCATAGCCTTTTTCATAAATTTTTCTCCCTTTTGCCAAAAGGAAAAACTTTTCTAAGTCCTCCGCCAGCCTTCTATCTCGCTTTTGATGAGAACATGACATCATGTCCTTCTTTGATTCGCTGAGGGCCTACACTCTAAAGCTGCCATCATGTCCTCCCTTGATTAGATGTGGGCCCTAGGTATTTTCTTTGTACTTTAACTCATTTTCCAAAATTCCTTAAGGCATAAAAAGACCCTACCCATCTACCTTCATTATGCTTGTGACACGTGTACCTCCTCTGGGACTTGCGGAGCTATGTGGGAGAAATTTGTAAATTTTTCCAAAACCAAAAAGCGTTAAGTTTTTCAAGCAGACCTATTGAATATTGTACAACCACAAATGACCACTTATGAGGAGATGCTTGAGCTTAAATTTGATGGGAAAAGGACACCTGTATGACCATTAATTAATGTAGAAACTACCAATGATGCCCTACGACACTAAAAGATGAATTTGACGGGAAAATGACGCATGTCTGACCGTCAAAACACAGAAAAATGCCAGGGATGCCCTAGAATTTGCTTTTTTCACTAAGGATGGGAAAAACCTCAAAACAAATCCAGATGAATCATGATTCCAAGAATTTATTGATCAAGGGGATAGATTTTCAAAGGTAAACAAGCATAAATCAATCATTCTCAAGCATCCATGATTAGATAAAATGGAAAAACAATAGAGGCATTTTAAATGGGAAAAATTAGGGCACAAAACAGGGCATACATGCATATTTCTTTCAAATTAGGGCAAAAACAATAAGTTTATGAGCATTTCAAGGCATTCAATCTAGAGGGAAAAGTTGATAGACCACCAATTTAAGAGAAAAAACTGTTCCAAAGCATGCAAACCAAAGAAAAAATTAGGGAAAAATGGCAAAGGATCAAAATGGGCACAAACATCAGCTCCTGCTTGGGGATGGGCATCTCCCAATGAGTGCCACAAGAACAAAAGAAGACAAAGTGCTAAAATAATCCATTGGGTAAATGGATTCATGAGCCAAATCCACCAAAAACCAGTTGAGAAACCAATAAAAATAGGCTGCCACACACCAAGGCAAACCACAAACCAACAAAACACCAAAAACAAAGCAAAAGCCAAACATTATACACTGTACAAGTTGGTGCATACCTCAAATTTGGGGATTAATCCAAGAAATTCTTCATATGCCTACCATTAACATGCAGTTCAAGCAATTCCCCATCTAAGTCTTTGAGAAAACCGGTATTCTCGCCAATTCTGATATAAATGGAGTAAGGGCCCATCCATAATTCATAAAATTTTCCATGTTTGCCCATATCTTCATTTTTGCTATCCCATAACACAAATAGATCTCTAACATTGAAAGTCGTAGGAGTGACCTTCTTATCAAACAATCTTTTCAACTTCTCTCTAAATCTGATATGCCTTTAGCGGGATGCTCTTATTTCTTCATCCATCTCTACAATCTGATTAATCCTTGCTTCATGTGGAATGGGCTCTTGATCTTCAAGTTGTTAAACAAACTAATATGAAGATAATTACAGATGTAATGGTAGTAAATCTTGAGTTCCATACACCAACTCAAATAGGCTCTTAGTAATAGCTCTTTTGGCAGTAATTCTATCAACTCAAATGGGCTTTTTATCATCCCAATCCTTTCTTCCAAAATCACCGATTTTTGTCAATGTTTGGCTCAAAATTCTATTGAACGCCTCAGTAGTCCCATTTTCATGAGGATGATAGGGTGTACTCTTATGGTTTGAAATCATGAACTCATCCAATAAAATTCTGATTATCTCATTAAGAAAATGTGTTCCCCTATCACTGGTCAAACTTAAAGGACATCTATACCTTATAATAATATTTTCCCATATAAATGTGGCTGTTGTACATGCTACATAATCCTTTATAGGTGTTGCTTCTGCCCACTTTTTTAGATAATCTATGCAAGTTATGATTTAGTGCGATCTAGTTTTGTGCACAGTTGGTGAAATAGGACCCACAAAATCTATAGCCCATTTCTCAAATGGTTCTACACTAGTAATAGGTCTCAGGAGCATTTCATCCCATTGACCTGGTTTTCCAAGACATTGGCAATAATCGCATGCCTTATAAAATTCCTTAAAATCTTTATATAGGGTCTCCCACCATAATCCAGCGAGTAGAACCTTACACGTAGTGGAATGTCCTACATAGTTTCCACCTACAATACCACCATGATCTTCTTCCATAATATCCGTGCACTCATGTTCCAATACACAACGACATAATACTTCATCCTGACCTAATTTGTATAGGTAACTGTTAATTAACATATAGGGGGTGACACATATAACAAGTTGTTTCTTCTCCAAGGATTTCATTCTTTCTGATGTTATACTTGTTCATATAAAGACAACAAAGTCCTTGATTTTTGATGGCACTTGTTATAACCTGTATAACTATGCATCTGGAATGGTATCTTTAATTACATGTGCTTCTTCTCTTGACTATATTATGGATAGATGGTCTGGTCCAGAAATACTCTTCCCTTGTTTTACCATAACTATGAAATCAAATTCTTGAAATAAGAGTACCCATATGCATATGTATCCTTGTAGCATGGGCTTATTTACCAAATACTTAAATTCCATGTGATTTGTATAAAACATGAATGGTGTAGCTAACAGGTACTATCATAATTTATGTAGCGCATATATCATTGACAAATCTTCGTGCTCTATAGTTATGCAATTCTATTATGCTGGAGTCAACTTTCTACTAGTAAAAAAATAGAATGATCTATAATACCTTCTCCAGTTTGAGCCAACACCGTGTAAATGGCTGTACCAGAGGTGTCAATAGGTACATGAAATGGTTGGTCCCATGAAATAAAATAATGAATAGGCATGGTAGTAAGTCTCTCCTTTAATGTCTTGAATACGCGTTGCTACCATTCTCCCTAGCAGAACGTACCTTTCCCTTTCAGTAACTCCTCCAACAGTGTAGAAACTTTGGCATATCCTTAGATAAAATTTTTGTTATATCTTGTATGACCCAAAAATCCATGCACTTCACTCTGAGTGCTAGGCTCTCTTAGGCCTATAATGACTACAACCTTGGCTAGATAAACCAACAAACCTTCCTTACAGATTATGTGTCCTAACAATATTCCAAATGGTGTAGAAAAGATGCGCTTCTTGATGTTCAAAGAGATACTCAACTATCTACATCTTTTAAACATCAAACATAGATTCTCACAATGATCTTTAACAAGTCCATACACCGTCCAATCGTCTAAATAAATCTGTAATAAGTTGTGAATAAATTTCTTGAACGCTTGAACAACTATGCACGAAAATATAGTAGGCACATTTTTCAGACCGAAAGCCATCACAATATAGGTGAAGCTTCTGTCGACACTAAAATTTTCCTCCAAAATTTCTATTTCATTAATGTATGTATTAGGAATAGGATGTTGTTAAGTATAATTAGTATTAGCATCCGATAGAAGATAACGGCGCCGTCAGTACGGTGCCGCCAATAATGTGGAGTATGGTAACAGTCAAAGTACAATAGGAATGTTGTAAAAAGTAAATATTTGTCGTAAGTGGTCCGGTAATGTTAAAATGTCAAAGTTTGGGTAATTAGAGAAGTAGGGTCTACATGATTAGGAATTAGAAATATTATATTGGTAATAAGGACAAGGAGTGAGGTCATAAATATTTGTGTATTTATTTGTATAAAGTCTAAAAATGTGGAACCCATGTAAAATGATAAGGTTTATCTTATCTTAACAGATAAGCTTACATGTACAGATAAGAGTTAAGGTATGGAATATGATTCGTTAGAGTGGATTTCTTATCCTATCTTAGAGATAGGATGGATAAGCCTGGAAGTTCTATAAATAGAGAGGCCACCCCCCTCATTTAGCATAGAAAGAAGTAGTGAGAAATATTGTAGGAAGTGTGCGAAGGAAGCCATCAGTTAAAGGTGTGTTAAAGAAGCCATCAAGAGGTGTAATTGTAAAGTTTCTCCCATAGTCTTGTTGAAGTATCTCACGGGTGAGATTGTAACAGTTTCATGTTAATATTATAATTTATTTTGATATTTCAGATTTTTCGTCATTCTGTCTTATCATAGTCAATGGTATTCTTGTGTTTGGTTGTTGTTTTGTTTCCAGATTACATCCACCAAACTAAAGGCTGTGCATTAGTAAATAATCATAGCACAAGGAGTTCCTGGTGAAGAATTATCATAGTGCCGGATTGGTGATGACATTTTGGTTCCGTTGCCGGGACCATTCCTCGTTGGTGGATTTTCTGGAGAGATATTCCCACTTAGGCAAAAATTAATTGGAGGGTAACCTTGTTTTTACTGTACATAGTAGTTACCATGGTAAAGTCATTTTTACCATGAATAGTAGTTACCATGTTAAAGTCATTTTTGCCATGAATAGTAGTTACCCTGGTAAAGTCCTTTTTGATAGGAATAGTAATTACCGCAGTAAAGTCACTTTTTACCGTGAATAGTATTTACTGCAGTAACTTCACTTTTTACCGTGAATAGTGTTTACCACAGTAAAGTCAGTTTTTACCATAGTAAGTCAAGTTTTAGTAGTAGTTTACCGTGGTCATTTCTATTTTACTGTAGAAAGGTGTAAAGTCACTTTCTAGTACAGTGATTCCAATTATTTGTGCACATAAGTCTTGTTAATTGTACTTGTGGGTTGGTATTTCACGGTGGTTACTTTTGAAAATGAGAAAGATTCCTGTTTTTTCAGCTCAATCTAATGAAGATGCTTCTTCTTTCATTCAAGAGTTTAAGCGATCTTGTATTTGTAATGGCCTTATAGAAGAAGGGAACAATGGACTGAATTTTTTCCTACCTTTTTGGATGGTTCAGCACTTAGGTGGTTTGAAACACTAGGTGATAATGTGAAAAATTCATGGGATTTATTAACTGAAAGTTTTCTTGAAGAATTTGGTGAACAATAGAAATATGCAGATCTCATGATCGAGATCACAAAGCTATCCCAAGGAGAGAAGGAGAAGATAAGGGATTATCATGCTCGTGTTCTAGAGCTAAGGAGGAAGCTCGATGCCCAGATCTGGAAGGAAGGACTAGCGGATGGGTTGATGAATGGCGTGGATAATATCCTCTGTAAGCACTTCATTCTTGGGATGAAGCCGGAGATCAGACAACGAGTGAAGTATGACCGCCCAGCTACCATTGAACAAGCAAAGGAGATTGCAAGAAGGCAAGAAGAAAGCATGGAAGAGGAGACCTAAAGAAATTGTTGCTAAAGTAGAGCCTACACCAGCACCTTTGGTCCTGAATCCATAACCACTCCCAGCGAGCACAAATATATCTCCTAATACATCTACTGAGTATGAAGATCTGCGCAAAAAGATGGGTCAGTTAACTATTGATCTTCTTCAAGGAAAGGAATTTAGTTCTCAGGGAGGAGATAGAGGTCCAAAAAGAATATATTTCTGAAGTTGTTTGTTATGGTTGTTATAAAAAGGGTCATTATAAGTATAATTGTCCAGATAGAGCTTCTACATCTGGTAAGGGAGATAATGATAAAGGAAAAGCACCTGTGAATTCTTTTGATGTAGTAGATAAGAGCAGAAATAATGAAGTAGATGTGTTTGTAACAAAAAGAAAGAAAGAAAAAGATAATCAAGATGGAAATGATCCTAAGAAGATGAAAGAAGAAACTAGTAAGAAACATAGGAGAAGGAAGTTGGGTGTGTAGGATTTTCTGATTTCACAGGGGAAAGGACCATACTCCATCTTGGAAGATCTGTCCAAAAGGCCTGCAAATATTACATATGGTCAACTCTTGGCTATGTCTTCTGAGAAGAGGCGGGAGTTGCGAGGTGGACTCAATGATCGAAGAAGGAAGGAGGTTGAGGTCCCTGTTTTGGAGGCAGAGGCAGATCCCTATGCTCCACAAGCTGAGGTATTATGTAATGGTATTTCAATTCATGATGTCTTAGTTGATGGAGGTGCTGCAGTTAATGTAATGACCGAGTCTGTAATGAATATTGTTGGGTTTAAAAATTGATCACCCTTCAACACTTATGTTAAGGTCATTAAATAAGGGAAAAACTAAACCAGAAGGTGTAGTTTCAAATGTGGCAATATCTGTTATGGGTGTTGTATGTGTGGTAGACTTTCAGGTGATGAAAAATGGTACTGTTGCGTACCCAATGTTGCTGGGAAGACCATGGCTAAGGAGAGTTCATGCAAGAAACTACTGGAATGAAGTTTTCATGACACTTGGACGTGGTAGAGAGAGGGTGAAGATAAACGTGATCCCTCGACATCATAAAGCAGAACCTGTGGATTCAAGTGATGAAACTGATGATTGGACATCCTCTGATTACATCTAGTACCAGTGAAGTGGACACTGAAGATGAAGAAAGTGAGGTTGATGTTTCAGTCATGGATATTCTTCCAGTCACACCAACCCAGGACCCCATAAAATTATCTGAAGAAGAAGTTGATGATCGTCTCCAAAAAATAAAGATTGGTGATGCTATGATGGAGAGTGAGAAGGAATCCTACCTCCAGCTCTTTCGAAGGTACATACACTTATTCACTTTTGATTACAAGGAACTCCACCAAGTAAGTTGGGTAGAACATTGTATTGAGCTGGTAGATGGTGCTAAGCCTATAAAGCAAATGCCATATAGAATGAATCCTAATTTTTCCAAGACTGTAAAAGAAGAAATAGATAAGTTGCTTGATGCAGGATTCATATTTGCTATGGAGAATTCAGAATGGGTTTCTCCCATTGTGATCTCAATAAAAAAGAATGGGAAGCTACGCATTTGTGTTGATTACAGGAAGCTTAATAAGGCAACAAAGAAGGATCATTACCCTCTTCCATTTTCAGATCAGATCTTGGACGAAGTAGCTGGCCAGGAGTGCTATAGTTTTGCTGATGGATATAGCGGCTACAACCAAGTTCGTATAGCAGAGAAAGATCAGCTGAAGACCACATTCACCACTCCTTGGGGAACGTTTGCTTATAGAGTTATGCCTTTTGGGTTGTGTAATGCTCCAACAACATTCCAGCGTTCGATGAATAGGGTGTTCGAACCCTACATTGGGACCTTCATCAGAGTATTTCTAGATGATTTTTGCATCTATGGGAGCAAGTTGGACCACCTGCACCAGATGGAGACAGCATTTCAAAGGTTAGATGAAGCACAAGCCTCACTAAACCCTACAAAGTGTGTCTTTGGATGTTCTAAAGGTGTTTTGTTAGGGCATGTTGTATCCAGAGATGGTATTGGTACTGATCCTGATAAAGTTTCAAAAATCAAAGATTTACCATTTCCTATGAATAGAAGTAAGTTGAGATCAGTTTTAGGCCATGTGGGTTACTATAGAAGGTTCATCAAGAATTTCTCAAAGATTGCACAGCCACTAACCCAGTTATTGAAGAAGGATGTTGCTTATGAACCAGGAAACAAGGCGCATGAAGCTTTTGGACAACTGAAGGAAGCCCTGGTGTCTTCACCTATTTTGAAGAATCCAGATTGGAGCAAGCCATTCATTGTGTACACTGATGCCTCAGATGTAGCACTAGGTAGTACTTTGAGCCAAAAGGATGAAAATGGGAATGAACATCCAATTTACTTTGGGAGCAAACAAATGAGCAGTGCTGAGGTACTATACTGTAACTGAAAAAGAGGCTCTGGCTATCATTTTTGCTGTAAAGAAGTTTAGAAATTACTTGCTAGGGCAGAAATTTATAGTTGTAATGGATCATCAGGCTCTGAAATATATTGTCAATAAGCCTAACCCATCAGGGAGGATAGCAAGATGGATAATTTTGCTACAAGAATTTGAATTTGATATTATAGATAGGCTAGGAAAGAAGCATGTCAATGCAGATGTAATCTCTCGAGCTTATGATGGTTTAGGATCATCTTGTGATGATGATGATTTTCCCAATGCAACATTGTTCTCCCTTGACACAATCCCTAGTGAATACATAGATATTTGGAATTATCTCAATGAATTCAAGTTTCTTGATGGTGACAATGCAAATACTAAGAGAAATATTACTCAAGCCAGTCGTCCATATTCTATTCTGCATGGAGCATTATTTCAAATAGGACCTGATGGACAGTACACGAGGGTAGTTGGACGTGATCAAGGAAAGGAGCTGCTAGAAAAATTCCACAATGGTACATGTGGAGGGCACTTCTCTGGACAACTTACAACAAGAAGGATCTTGGATGCAGGTTATCACTGGCCCACTCTTTTTAAAGATTGTTATAATTATTGTAAGACATGTGATATTTGTCAAACACATGGTAACCGTAAGACTTCATCAGCTCCATTATGTCCTATTCTTCCCCTTGGTCCCTTTGAAAAATGGGGAATAGACATTGTAGGTCCACTTCCAACTACATCATGTCAAAATAAGTATATTGTAGTTGCCACAGATTATTTAACCAAGTGGGTTGAAGCTAGGCCATTGAAAACAACTTCCATGGATGAAGTGGCAAGGTTCATATATGAACGCATTGTCACCAAATTTGGTTGTCCGTTAGAAATTATAACAGATCAAGAAAGCCACTTCATTAATGAGGTGGTAGAAGCCCTAGTCAATAAGTTTTCTATCAAGCACAGGAAGGCAACAACATACAAGCCAAGCACAAATGGACAGGTGGAACGAACAAATTTTGTGCTGTGTCAAATTCTAGCAAAAGATGCAGCCTTGCAGGTACATAAATGGGATAAAAGGATTCATGTAGCATTGTGGGCATATAGGGCAACATCAAAGTCAGCAACAGGATACTCCCCATTTCAGTTGGCCTATGGCATTGATCCAGTTCTTCCTATTGAGTTTGATATTCCCACTGTGAGAGTTATGAAAAATGAAAGGATGGATGAAAGTGATTCAGTAAAAGAAAGGTTGGTACATCTTCATTTGCTAGAGGAAATGAGGGAAATAGCAAAGGATACAAGCCATAAGAAGAAAATGAAGCAGAATGAATACTCTGATCAAAAGATCCGATGGTCTCAATTTCATGTGAATGACTTGGTCCTAGTATATGATTCCAGATACAAAAAAAGAAGACAGAAAATTTCTTCCAAAATGGATGGGGCCCTACAAAATAGTAGCTATGCATGAAAATGGTACGTACTGACTGGAGGAATTGGATGTCACTCCCATTACGAAATGGGTCAACCACGACAAGTTGAAGATTTTCCAAGCACCAGAATAGTCTACTCTGAGGACGGAGTAGAAGCTAGGAAGGGGGAAGATGTCGACACTAAAATTTTCCTCCAAAATTTCTATTTCATTAATGTATGTATTAGGAATAGGATGTTGTTAAGTATAATTAGTATTAGCATCCGATAGAAGATAACGGCGCCGTCAGTACGGTGCCGCCAATAATGTGGAGTATGGTAACAGTCAAAGTACAATAGGAATGTTGTAAAAAGTAAATATTTTTCGTAAGTGGTCCGGTAATGTTAAAATGTCAAAGTTTGGGTAATTAGAGAAGTAGGGTCTACATGATTAGGAATTAGAAATATTATATTGGTAATAAGGACAAGGAGTGAGGTCATAAATATTTTGTGTATTTTATTTGTAAAAAGTCTAAAAATGTGGAACCCATGTAAAATGATAAGGTTTATCTTATCTTAACAGATAAGCTTACATGTACAGATAAGAGTTAAGGTATGGAATATGATTCGTTAGAGTGGATTTCTTATCCTATCTTAGAGATAGGATGGATAAGCCTGGAAGTTCTATAAATAGAGAGGCCACCCCCCTCATTTAGCATAGAAAGAAGTAGTGAGAAATATTGTAGGAAGTGTGCGAAGGAAGCCATCAGTTAAAGGTGTGTTAAAGAAGCCATCAAGAGGTGTAATTGTAAAGTTTCTCCCATAGTCTTGTTGAAGTATCTCACGGGTGAGATTCTAACAGTTTCATGTTATTATTATAATTTATTTTGATATTTCAGATTTGTCGTCATTCTGTCTTATCATAGTCAATGGTATTCTTGTGTTTGGTTGTTGTTTTGCTTCCAGATTACATCCACCAAACTAAAGGCTGTGCATTAGTAAATAATCATAGCACAAGGAGTTCCCGGTGAAGAATTATCATAGTGCCGGATTGGTGATGACATTTTGGTTCCGTTGCCGGGACCATTCCTCGTTGGTGGATTTTCTGGAGAGATATTCCCACTTAGGCAAAAATTAATTGGAGGGTAACCTTGTTTTTACTGTGCATAGTAGTTACTATGGTAAAGTCATTTTTACCGTGAATAGTAGTTACCATGTTAAAGTCATTTTTGCCATGAATAGTAATTACCCTGGTAAAGTCCTTTTTGCTGGGAATAGTAATTACCGCAGTAAAGTCACTTTTTATTGTGAATAGTATTTACCGCAGTAACTTCACTTTTTACCGTGAATAGTGTTTACCACAGTAAAGTCAGTTTTTACCATAGTAAGTCAAGTTTTACTATAGTTTACCGTGGTCATTTCTATTTTACTGTAGAAAGGTGTAAGGTCACTTTCTAGTATAGTGATTCCAATTATTTGTGCACATAAGTCTTGTTAATTGTACTTGTGGGTTGGTATTTCACGGTGGTTACTTTTGAAAATGGGAAAGATTCCTGTTTTTTCAGCTCAATCTAATGAAGATGCTTCTTCTTTCATTCAAGAGTTTAAACGATCTTGTATTTGTAATGGCCTTATAAGAAGGGAACAATGGACTGAATTTTTTCCTACCTTTTTGGATGGTTCAGCACTTAGGTGGTTTGAAACACTAGGTGATAATGTGAAAAATTCATGGGATTTATTAACCGAAAGTTTTCTTGAAGAATTTGGTGGACAATAGAAATATGCAGATCTCATGATCGAGATCACAAAGCTATCCCAAGGAGAGAAGGAGAAGATAAGGGATTATCATGCTTGTGTTCTAGAGCTAAGGAGGAAGCTCGATGCCCAGATCTGGAAGGAAGGACTAGCGGATGGGTTGATGAATGGCGTGGATAATATCCTCTGTAAGCACTTCATTCTTGGGATGAAGCTGGAGATCAGACAACGAGTGAAGTATGACCGCCCAGATACCATTGAACAAGCAAAGGAGATTGCAAGAAGGCAAGAAGAAAGCATGGAAGAGGAGCCTAAAGAAATTGTTGCTAAAGTAGAGCCTACACCAGCACCTTTGGTCTTGAATCCACAACCACTCCCGGTGAGCACAAATATTTCTCCTAATACATCTACTGAGTATGAAGATCTGCTCAAAAAGATGGGTCAGTTAACTATTGATCTTCTTCAAGGAAAGGAATTTAGTTCTCAGGGAGGAGATAGAGGTCCAAAGAGAAATATTTCTGAAGTTTTTTGTTATGGTTGTTATAAAAAGGGTCATTATAAGTATAATTGTCCAGATAGAGCTTCTACATCTGGTAAGGGAGATAATGATAAAAGAAAAGTACCTGTGAATTCTTTTGATGTAGTAGATAAGAGTAGAAATAATGGAGTAGATGTGTTTGTAACAAAAAGAAAGAAAGAAAAAGATAATCAAGATGGAAATGATCCTAAGAAGATGAAAGAAGAAACTAGTAAGAAACATAGGAGAAGAAAGTTGGGTGTGCAGGATTTTCTGATTTCACAGGGGCAAGGACCATACTCCATCTTGGAAGATCTGTCCAAAAGGCCTACAAATATTACATATGGTCAACTCTTGGCTATGTCTTCTGAGAAGAGGCGGGATTTGAGAGGTGGACTCAATGCTCGAAGAAGTTAGGAGGTTGAGGTCCCTGTTTTGGAGGCAGAGGCAGATCCCTATGCTCCACAAGCTGAGGTATTATGTAATGGTATTTCAATTCATGATGTCTTATTTGATGGAGGTGCTGCAGTTAATGTAATGACCGAGTCTGTAATGAATATGTTGGGTTTAAAAATTGATCGCCCTTCAACACTTATGTTAAGGTCATTAAATAAGGGAAAAACTAAACCAGAAGGTGTAGTTTCAAATGTGGAAATATCTGTTATGGGTGTTGTATGTGGGGTAGACTTTCAGGTGATGAAAAATGGTACTATTGTGTACCCAATGTTGTTGGAAAGACCATGGCTAAGGAGAGTTCATGCAAGAAACTATTGGAATGAAGGTTTCATGACACTTGGACGTGGTAGAGAGAGGGTGAAGATAAACGTGATCCCTCGACGTCATAAAGCAGAACCTGTGGATTCAAGTGATGAAACTGATGATTGGACATCCTCTGATTACTTTAGTACTAGTGAAGTGGACACTGAAGATGAAGAAAGCGAGGTGGATGTTTCAGTCATGGATATTCTGCCAGTCACACCAACTCATGACCCCATAAAATTATCTGAAGAAGAAGTTGATGATCGTCTCCAACAAATAAAGATTGGTGATGCTGTGATGGAGAGTGAGAAGGAATCCTACCTCTAGCTCTTTCGAAGGTACGTACACCTATTCACTTTTGATTACAAGGAACTCCGTCAAGTAAGTTGGGTAGAACATTGTATTGAGCTGGTAGATGGTGCTAAGCCTATAAAGCAAATGCCATATAGAATGAATCATAATTTTTCCAAGACTGTAAAAGAAGAAATAGATAAGTTGCTTGATGCAGGATTCATATTTGCTGTGGAGAATTCAGAATGGGTTTCTCCCATTGTGATCTCAATAAAAAAGAATGGGAAGCTACGCATTTGTGTTGATTACAGGAAGCTTAATAAGGCAACAAAGAAGGATCATTACCCTCTTCCATTTTCAGATCAGATCTTGGACGAAGTAGCTGGCCAGGAGTGCTATAGTTTTTCTGATGGATATAGCGGCTACAACCAAGTTCGTATAGCAGAGAAAGATCAGCTGAAGACCAGGTTCACCACTCCTTGGGGAACGTTTGCTTATAGAGTTATGCCTTTTGGGTTGTGTAATGCTCCAACAACATTCCAGCGTTTGATGAATAGGGTGTTCGAACCCTACATTGGGACCTTCATCAGAGTATTTCTAGATGATTTTTGCATCTATGGGAGCAAGTTGGACCACCTGCACTAGATGGAGACAGCATTTCAAAGGTTAGATGAAGCACAAGCCTCACTAAACCCTACAAAGTGTGTCTTTGGATGTTCTAAAGGTGTTTTGTTAGGGCATGTTGTATCCAGAGATGGTATTGGTACTGATCCTGATAAAGTTTCAAAAATCAAAGATTTACCATTTCCTATGAATAGAAGTAAGTTGAGATCAGTTTTAGGCCATGTGGGTTACTATAGAAGGTTCATCAAGAATTTCTCAAAGATTGCACAGCCACTAACCCAGTTATTGAAGAAGGATGTTGCTTATGAACCAGGAAAAAAGGCGCATGAAGCTTTTGGACAACTGAAGGAAGCCCTGGTGTCTTCACCTATTTTGAAGAATCCAGATTGGAGCAAGCCATTCATTGTGTACACTGATGCCTCAGATGTAGCACTAGGTAGTACTTTGAGCCAAAAGGATGAAAATGGGAATGAACATCCAATTTACTTTGGGAGCAAACAAATGAGCAGTGCTGAGGTACTATACTGTAACTGAAAAAGAGGCTCTAGCTATCATTTTTGCTGTAAAGAAGTTTAGAAATTACTTGCTAGGGCAGAAATTTATAGTTGTAATGGATCATCAGGCTCTGAAATATATTGTCAATAAGCCTAACCCCATCAGGGAGGATAGCAAGATGGATAATTTTGCTACAAGAATTTGAATTTGATATTATAGATAGGCTAGGAAAGAAGCATGTCAATGCAGATGTAATCTCTCGAGCTTATGATGGTTTAGGATCATCTTGTGATGATGATGATTTTCCCAATGCAACATTGTTCTCCCTTGACACAATCCCTAGTGAATACATAGATATTTGGAATTATCTTAATGAATTCAAGTTTCCTGATGGTGACAATGCAAATACTAAGAGAAATATTACTCAAGCCAGTCGTCCATATTCTATTCTGCATGGAGCATTATTTCGAATAGGACCTGATGGACAGTACACGAGGGCAGTTGGACGTGATCAAGGAAAGGAGCTGCTAGAAGAATTCCACAATGGTACATGTGGAGGGCACTTCTCTGGACAACTTACAACAAGAAGGATCTTGGATGTAGGTTATCACTGGCCCACTCTTTTTAAAGATTGTTATAATTATTGTAAGACATGTGATATTTGTCAAACACATGGTAACCGTAAGACTTCATCAGCTCCATTATGTCCTATTCTTCCCCTTGGTCCCTTTGAAAAATGGGGAATAGACATTGTAGGTCCACTTCCAACTACATCATGTCAAAATAAGTATATTGTAGTTGCCACAGATTATTTAACCAAGTGGGTTGAAGCTAGGCCATTGAAAACAACTTCCATGGATGAAGTGGCAAGGTTCATATATGAACGCATTGTCACCAAATTTGGTTGTCCATTAGAAATTATAACAGATCAAGAAAGCCACTTCATTAATGAGGTGGTAGAAGCCCTAGTCAATAAGTTTTCTATCAAGCACAGGAAGGCAACAACATACAAGCCAAGCACAAATGGACAGGTGGAACGAACAAATTTTGTGCTGTGTCAAATTCTAGCAAAAGATGCAGCCTTGCAGGTACATAAATGGGATAAAAGGATTCATATAGCATTGTGGGCATATAGGGCAACATCAAAGTCAGCAACAGGATACTCCCCATTTCAGTTGGCCTATGGCATTGATCCAGTTCTTCCTATTGAGTTTGATATTCCCACTGTGAGAGTTATGAAAAATGAAAGGATGGATGAAAGTGATTCAGTAAAAGAAAGGTTGGTACATCTTCATTTGCTAGAGGAAATGAGGGAAATAGCAAAGGATACAAGCCATAAGAAGAAAATGAAGCAGAAGGAATACTCTGATCAAAAGATCCGATGGTCTCAATTTCATGTGAATGACTTGGTCCTAGTATATGATTCCAGATACAAAAAAAGAAGACAGAGAAAATTTCTTCCAAAATGGATGGGGCCCTACAAAATAGCAGCTATGCATGAAAATGGTACGTACCGACTGGAGGAATTGGATGTCACTCCCATTACGAAATGGGTCAACCACGACAAGTTGAAGATTTTCCAAGCACCAGAATAGTCTACTCTGAGGACGGAGTAGAAGCTAGGAAGGGGGAAGATGTCGACACTAAAATTTTCCTCCAAAATTTCTATTTCATTAATGTATGTATTAGGAATAGGATGTTGTTAAGTATAATTAGTATTAGCATCCGATAGAAGATAACGGCGCCGTCAGTACGGTGCCGCCAATAATGTGGAGTATGGTAACAGTCAAAGTACAATAGGAATGTTGTAAAAAGTAAATATTTTTCGTAAGTGGTCCGGTAATGTTAAAATGTCAAAGTTTGGGTAATTAGAGAAGTAGGGTCTACATGATTAGGAATTAGAAATATTATATTGGTAATAAGGACAAGGAGTGAGGTCATAAATATTTTGTGTATTTTATTTGTAAAAAGTCTAAAAATGTGGAACCCATGTAAAATGATAAGGTTTATCTTATCTTAACAGATAAGCTTACATGTACAGATAAGAGTTAAGGTATGGAATATGATTCGTTAGAGTGGATTTCTTATCCTATCTTAGAGATAGGATGGATAAGCCTGGAAGTTCTATAAATAGAGAGGCCACCCCCCTCATTTAGCATAGAAAGAAGTAGTGAGAAATATTGTAGGAAGTGTGCGAAGGAAGCCATCAGTTAAAGGTGTGTTAAAGAAGCCATCAAGAGGTGTAATTGTAAAGTTTCTCCCATAGTCTTGTTGAAGTATCTCAGGGGTGAGATTCTAACAGTTTCATGTTAATATTATAATTTATTTTGATATTTCAGATTTGTCGTCATTCTGTCTTATCATAGTCAATGGTATTCTTGTGTTCGGTTGTTGTTTTGCTTCCAGATTACATCCACCAAACTAAAGTCTATGCATT
Organism: Taxus chinensis; assembly: GCA_019776745.2. NCBI lineage: Eukaryota > Viridiplantae > Streptophyta > Pinopsida > Cupressales > Taxaceae > Taxus > Taxus chinensis. The sequence continues at coordinate 590,520,883 of CM034156.1, forward strand.
AGTAAATAATCATAGCACGAGGAGTTCCCGGTGAAGAATTATCATAGTGCCGGATTTGTGATGACACTACCCCATTCAGTATTAAAAGTAGTCTTTTCCTGATCCTCTTGGGCAATCTTAACCTAATGATACCTAAAGAACCTATTTGTAAATGAATAGATTTTTTACCGTGTAACACCTTCTAGGATTTCCTCAGTTAATGGTGTAGGAAAGGGATCAGTCAAACATGCAACATTGAGCTCCCTATAGTCCACATAGATCCTAATCCAACAATCCCTCTTGATAATGATCACCATTGGACTGACCAATTATAACTCATCCAGGGGGTTAATGATTCCATACTTCAATATTTTATCAATCTCTTCCTTGACCTTTTTGCGTAAGTTGGGGTTCATCCTGAAGAGTATATTTCTAACTGAGTGCAAACCCTCTTTAAGATTTATATTCATCTCCCCTAACGATTCAAGCGCACCTTTAAGTTCATGGTACCCCCTAGGGAATAAGTCCTGATAAACCCATAGTAACTCTATGATTTTTTCCACTTCAGAGTTTGACTAATAGTCTCCAATTATGGCTTCCTTAGGTTTAGCATCTGATCCAATATTCAGCTTCTTTGTCTTCATAGGTTCATGATAGGCACACATGGTCTCATTTGCACTATCTAACACCTCACACCTATCTGTTGAATGGTTTAAATCAAGATTTTCTACTTCTTCATCATCCACTAAGTATACAATTTTTCATTTTTCCTTCTATAGGAAAACACGTTAATATAGGGTGCAATTGGCCTCTATTTCTTCAACAAGATGTGCTCCTAAGTTTCCTTCATCCAATAAATCCTGAATGAATTCTTCAGCCTTGGCACTATCTCTCATAGTTAAGAAATTTGTGACTTTTAATGCTTCTTCCATCGAAGGATTTGTAGATAAGAAGTAAAACATCTAGGCCATTCCTGCAATTAAATCCTCCCAATTTCTAGTATCTCTATAGAGTTCTACATATACGTACTAAGCACATGTGCATCCCTGTAAACTGGAATAAAACCTATGCACCCATAGTGAAGGTGGTAAAGCTTCCTACCATTCTGTCCAGAGTCTCTCACAATTTTGAACGTGGTGCTGAATAGGCTGATTACCATGATAAGTGCATATTTGAGTAGGTGTATTGCTCCTGAAGAAACTAGTAGCAAGAGAAATCGTAATTTCACTCCATCCTACAAGATTATCCTTGTGGGCCACCCACTAGTGTGCTACTATCCTGCGTATTGTATATGATTGCATATTTATTCTTTCTAGCAGGTCCATCCACCATTCCTCCATGGCGTGCATGATTACCATAGGATCTCATTCTCTAGTGCAACAAGGTTTTGAGTTGTTATCTATCCTCCTGACATAACATAGTTTTCTGCCCTTAGGAAATATGCTCTTTACTTCGTGCCCTACCAAATCATAAATACTATGAGCCCAATTATCACAAGAAAAATGTGTAGTATCACTAATAGGCTATGCATCCTCCCATTGAATTATTCCTTATTTAGATGGCTCAAGCACTTCTGCATCCTGGATGGCACATACATAAATCCTATTCAGATCTTCTTCACTCAAGGGCTCAACATAGGGCACAAATTTTCCATCTGTTTAAGAGATAATAACTCTTTCCTCCTTGTTTTCAAAATTGATATAACCCTTTTTGAACTGAAGATCAACATTATTTACATAACACTAATGATGCCCCAATAGAGCTAGGAAGCTATCCAACTCTACCAACACTAAAACCTCAAAGTCTCCTTGTATGGTAATGGATGCATCTTTTAAAACTCTGATGGGAGTGGCCTTAGTCTGATTAGCCATGAAAAATACATTAGAGGATGGCTGCAATGGAGGACTCCTCATTTGTACCCATATGTCTAAGGTAAGAACATTGAATTCCACACCTGTATCAATCAATATATTACTCAATAGCCACCCATCCACAACAACATTCAAATTTATTTCCTTGTCATAATCTAGTCTATGAGGGGGAAGATTTGCATGTAGGATATGCCATTCAGTATCAACACTTGCACGTGGGGTGTTTCCTTTTAACCAATTCCCTAGTAGTGGAATGATATTCTCCTAGTGCAATAATTTGCACACTTCTCTCAAGTCATCTATATCAGTTTGGACCATTTCTAATGCTTTCTTGTACTCCATCTTCTGTGATTTCTCTTTTAAGAATTGTATCTCACCCTAAATATTCCTGAGAACTCCCATGATTTCCTGGTAAACCTCCTTCTAATGGGTAGGTTGGGGGTATTTTGCATGAAGAACCTCCCCCTTAAAGATGGTAGGCTTCTACTAAAACACTTCTCTGGCACGTGCCACCTCATTGATGGTCATGATATTTACTTGCAATGCCTCGAAATCTACTTCCAACTTAGGCATCCACTGATTTTCCATAGCGCGCTATATGATAACCATCCCTATGCCTTTGTTTTCTTATTTATGCTACTTACTAAGATGCTCATACAAGTCTAGGCACTCCTCATAGCTATGGTTCTTTCCACAAAAAGAACATGTAATATTATGAGGACATTCATGCCTGTAGTGGTCAAGAGATCCGCATGTATAACATGTTCCACAAGGGAACTAACTTATTCCACCTCCATGGCCGCATCCTCTGAATCCACCATAGTATTGTCGACCCCTGCCACGACCACCTTCAAAATTCCCTTCATTCTGATCATAGCATGCCTGATTGTGATCATGATCTTGATGTTCATTCTTACCTTTAGAGTGATCTGAGACTCCTGTCTGTCATACACCAATATCTATAACATCATGGATTTGACCAATCATCTGACAGTCTTCCATGTCATGAGTCATGGACCTGCAGATTTTACAGTAGCTTGAAACAATTCTTCCTTATCACGCATTGTAGTAATGGGCAGTGGCTAGCATCATGGTTTAAATGGCATATCTCACAATCTGATAGCAATGAGTGCACCAATCTATGAGGAAAAACTATCCTTTCTGTGATCCTTCTAATTCATAATTTGTGCACCAAATCCATGTGCACGTCTCATGTGATGAATTTGTTGATAGTTTCTCCAATTGTTTATCCATAGCTACGATCTGTACTTCTAAAAATGGGCTCACCCCAATGTCTATGCTTCCAACTGTCTCAACACGTAAGGCTGCTTCAAGTGATTCACATGTGAATCAGTGTATGTCTTATCTTGATAATGCCCTCGTAAAAGGGGTAATCAGCCCCCCAATGAACCATTGTGCATGCTGGCTTGCATGTATGTCATAAGAAATCTTAGATAACAGTGTTTTAAAATAGGCATCATACTCTCTGAAACTTTCAATAGTGACTTGCTTAATATCCTTGAGTGCACTTATACTCTTCTTCTCAAACTAGAGATGTGAAACTCTTTAAGGAATGCATCTTTTAAAGTTGTATAGTCTACACAAGTCTGATCAGGGTCAAACTTTTTATACCAGCTATGTGTGCGCCCTTGTAACATAGTACTAAATTGGCTTGCCCTACGCTCATAGAACCATGATTCCTTTTGCATGCCACAATATTTCACACATATGCACATGTTCAGTAGCATCTTCTATGCCCCTATACTCAACAAGATGAAGAGACATTTCCATGTAAATATTATGGGGTTGGTGTGGACCTTACCCACCTGATCTAGAACCTCATGTGTTTCCTCTACCTCCAGAACCACCAGATCTACCAGAGCTAGAGCTACCTGTTCCTTCTGATCCCAAAACTGTAGCTGGGGTCAGACCAAGAAGATGTACTTCCCTATGTCCCAACAGTAGAACTAAATTGTACCCCGAGCAGTCCACGAAGTGTTACTACTCCCAGAAGATAGTCTAAAAATCTGCGCACCTAAATTCTGCACTAATGATACACCCTGAAAAGGTACTCCCATATAAAAATGAATCTGTTTACATTTCCATCATCATGTGCCTCTTATAAGACTCACTCCTACTCTCCCACTACTTTAATTAGCTTGCTAACTGTTTGTTATACTAGATGCTAGAAAACCAAGTGCAAGGGAAAGGTTGCTAGGTGGATTCAAATATGCATCCGTGGCCCAGGTCGTCTCTGTTGGTGCACTTCTGCGTGAGGCTGAGGAGGGATCCCTATCATGTTTTCCCAAATGAGTGAGTTCTTGAGGCTCGTAGATTCCATGTCTTCTACATGAACTTCCAATCCTTCCCGAACTATATTTCTCCACAATTCCATTTAATCTTGTAATCTCCCACTGCTTCTCTACCTCCCTCTCACGCACCTCATTATACTTAATCGTCCTTTCCTCTCTTCCTTTCTGCCACTAGTTCCACCATATTTCACCAACCCTTCTCCTGCCCCCATGGGCATGGTGGGTATTAGTTAGCCATTGGTTTACTCTCCAAATTAAAAGTTACCATCTAGGATCTTTATCTCTAGTGGACTTCCTTGTAAGGTAAGTTCCCCTTGGATATCATAAAAACAATAATTCAGCTACCTCTGGGCACAAATAAGTTGAAATCAAGTACTCTAAGATATAAATGTTCAAAAAGCCACAATGGAACCACGTATCCACAACGATTCTAAATCAGATCAGCATCATAAAGGGCCTAAAATTATTCCTGCATCTAGACAAGTGTGTGATGCCTCCAATTCCACTTAGATGCATAAACAATCAGCCACTTGTATAATTCTACTTGAAAGATAACGAAAAATATCTCATATAAACTATCATACAGATAATGTTCCACCCACATGCGTGTGTTAAAATCATATCCAGTGTTGAACCTCTATGTGTATTATTCTTCTAGATCATGTATCCACTCCTCAACACTTGCTAAGGTCAACTGGTATGTCTTCATCATGAACCATCCTAAAAAAACTAAAAAAGAGGTCTCCACAACTAAACCAATGATGGAACCTAGAATTCACCAATACAAGCCCAGGAGCGCTGTCACATCACTCATCATAGATTGAGTGCTCACATGAAGTGCATAAAGGTACTAGGCCCCTCTTTAGGGTTGTTGTTGAAGGATGTTAGCATGATGAATACTTAAAGAATTCAGATCTATGACCAATATATCAATCTATAGCACATGTTCAGATCTAGATCTAGAGAATAACATACTTCAAATATAACCGTGATAAAATCAAGGATGCAATACTGAACTATAACCATGATAACTCCTTGATTGAGTCCATAATCTCCATTATATTAAACTCAGTAATACACAGAATCTTCCTTATAATAACAATAGTATATGCTCATGTGCGTATCAGATTTGGCAACATAATCTCACTATAACACAGTTCTCACACTCTCTCTATGCTACATAGTTTGCTACATATTTATAAGGGTGGGGAATTTATCTTCACCACTTATATAATCCAAAAATAGATTAGAAGCTATTATTGTCCACGCACCATTGAAAAAATAGCCACACATGTAAGTGCGCTAACAATATACTACTTTTAGTTAACTGACAATAGTAGATCCATTCTCAGCCTTTATTCATGCAAAGTGTTTCTTTTCCAGTCATCCAAAAATAGCCAAGGTGTGTCACGTAAGTCTCAAACTGATATGTGTTCTCGAAACGCTATCTCTAAAAATATCTCGTCATCATGAAAACAGCTAAGTCCTGAACCTATTTCTATCCTACGCGCGCGTTTCCTTCCCGATACTTGTGTGCCTTTGGATGTGCTCTCTCTCTTGTGCAAACCTTTTATATTTTCTTCACTAAGTTTCATATTTTGACTGACCAAAATACAATGTAACATAACACATACACTTCAGCCCTACGGTCACTTCCTCTTCTTTAGCTTCCACGACTTCATTTTATCACTATACGTTTTTTCTTATCTCTTCGAAAAACTTTTACTATCGATCTACATGGTTATAAGGTACTCATATCTTATCTAATTTATGTTATTGAGTATTCACACAACAACATAAAGCAGAGGAAAATGAAGACACTAAATCACGCACTTTGGGTATAGTTCTAGGTCCTAATCACATACAATTATTCATATGATTCATAAGCATTAGAAAACTAGTAATTGACATCTATCTTGGCATAACATTTTTTTGTCTTTTTTGTTTTCTTTTTGGTCTTACACACGCCATAGACTAGTCAGATCTTCATTTTTTATCTCTATTGGCTCTAGGAACTAGTGCCTACCTAGGGTGTTAGTACCCAAGAACACTCGTCCCCTTTGGGTGACCCCAACTTCTTTATATTTTTCTCAACACTTTTGGTCCTCTTTGATATTTTGGGAATCCTTTTTTCTTATGGGTTGGCCTTTTAGTTGTCAATTATAAAATTCAAACAAGGGAATCATATAAATATAAATATATGTGAGTATAATAAATGACCAAGCTCTAAGCATCTACTATCACCACCTAAGGTTACATCCAAAGGTATTCTAAGAGTGTCAAAGAATCCATCTAGCTATCATTCAAGGGACAATGGAATGCATTTTTCTGCATGCATGCATAAGAGGGGAAGTTCATTTTTCCATACACACATCTACTTACATAGATACATCTAGTTATTTATCTTTTTATTCAATGCATCTTGTACAAGAACATCCTAAGGCACAATTCTACACACACACATACAACTACATGAAGTATGAGATATAGTGCAACACTTGGTTATAAGTTTGCTCTGTCGGGTGACCACTGCGGTCAATCCAACTCCCCATTTGCATTGTTTTTTTAGTATTTGATGTATTTTGGGGTTTTGTGGGAGATCATTTGTTTTTCAAGATAGAGGTGAGCTCTTTGATCATCTAGTGATAAACAAGTGACCAAAAACGAAGGTTAGAGACCATCTTGTGATACTATAAAACTCAATTTCTGAGATCATGTGCAATCACAGGAGCCCAACAGAAGAATTTGGTTTGTAAGCTCCCTCATCCAAGTCCATGTGTCGTGGTATAACTTATTTTGATAGTTCCACAATTTTTTGAGTGAGGTTGCGTCAATTTCCTCCTATTATTTATCAAATTTCTAGTCCAGAACACTTCAAGATCAATTACAAAATCATTAAGTTTTTAATTCATTTTCTTTTACCTAGGGTTTCATATTTCTTTCATATATGTTATTAGGCAATTAGGGTTTATCATAAATCCATTTTTTGTTAAATCACTTAGAGCTATGTCATGGTTCCATTTTAGTGTAACTCAGTTAATGTCTGTGTCTTCCTATTTGATCATTGTACGCACATTATATCACATGGTATTATAGGACATTATAGGTATTGGCATCACTCATCCACATTCATTTCCTACTAGTCTAGGTTTCATGGTTTTACTAGTTTCTTGTGCAAAGTTTTTAACCATATTCTATTTTTTATTTGTGATCTACTTACATTAATTTGGTTTTATGTCACTTGTTCAGAGTTTTTTCAGTTTTTCAATTTGTTTTCATGGTTTTTTTACAAGTAAGGAGTTTCACGTGTAGTTTTGGAAGCTCAAAGTTCAAGATTGGAGGAGTGAAAGTATATTTTTGTCCTAAATCGGCCCCAGCTTGGCGAGCTTGTAACCGATGTATCTACCTAGTTATTTGCTTGTCTCCCCCAACTCACCATGTTAGATCTTTGTCCTAATATCTACCATCTTAAGATTTCTTTCCATTATCATGATCAAGACTATTCTTCTTATTTGAGATTGCTCATTCTTTCTAAAAGCTCATCCCTAGAACTAGATTTTATGCCATGTCTTGCTAACTACCAACCTTCTTCTTTACATGCCTTGGAAATAATTGAATCATCCCTCTGAGTTCCTACCTCTGTTGCGTGTTTTCCCTGTAATGATATTTTTTAACTTACCATCTCGACCTTGGATGCATCTTTGATGGATTTCCTCTTAACCTTGTGATAACCCCTCGAATTTACTCACTCTCTATCTTGCAAAGATCACTTGAGCTTTTGTAATGTTTTTCCAGCATTTTCGTAAAGCTTCAACCAACTTGGATCCCCAAATTTTTTTATAACTCAGTCTTGTGCCTATGTTCCTTTCCTCACCTTGATCCTCACTACACCTTGGTGTGGCTCCCTCTATTGGGTCTTCCTTTGTTGATCCATTTCACCCAGTCAACTCAACGAACACTAGTAGATCTGTTGATCCATTTCAAGTCAACTCAACGAACACTAGTAGATCTATGTGTGGTTCTCAAGCCTTACACCTTAGACTTAAGCTACACAATCTCCTAAATATTGGCTCACCCACTAGGAATATTTCCCTACTCACCACGTAACATCCCTTCCTTAGCGTCTAACTCATGGTACCAACCCTTCCCCGAGATTTATGTTGAGCCATGTTTCCTGATGCATAGAGGTGTTCAGTCAACCTACTTCTCCAGCAACTATATGTGCTAACTCACCCAAAACATGGAGATCCCCTTCCACCTCACAATCACCACCAACCCTCCACGTGGATCCCATTTCACTATCTTTCGTAGACCTTCCAGCTCGGTGTTCAACTCAAATACTAGCTCACTTTACAAATGGAGTTACACAATGAACTCAGAGCTCATTTATAGCTCATCCCATCACCAAATCTTCTAACAACTCACTTACCTAACTTAGAGCATGACTCGCATGCTTAGCCCAACTCTCCAGTCAAATCACTAAGATGAGATAACACAAGGTATTATATCACAATTTTTTATTTTCTTGCATTTTTTTCCTTTTTTAAATATAATATTAATTTGATTAAAATTAATTAAGGAATAATCAATTTATATTTTAATTACTTAAGGGGGAGTATCATTTTAATGGCCTTAAAATATGGTTATTGGGATTTTTTTGGGAATTTTCTCTGGTTATGCTATTGTAGTTATATTGTTATTACTTACAGTATAGTGAGCACGTCCACCACATCCTTGGAGCAAGGGAGCCCCATATATGACGCGAGACATATTTTTCTCACACAAAACTATGTTTTTTTCTCTTTCTTCTTTCTTACATTGTTTTGTTCCTATTTACAATGGCATTCCTCTACTTTTGACTAAAAATTATCGTGGCCTCCAATCTTGTGTGATTTTTAACCTACTGCAAAGTGAGTGGCCAAATGTTTCATGTTAAACGAACACACCTTATTGTAACCAATGAACTGTTTATAAAGTGTTGCAAAAAGGAGGGGTTATCATTATTCCTAGGTGTTGTAATTGCATGTAAACACATTCTCAGTCAAGTTTGACATCTTAAAACCTTGTGAGTGTTCTTACCCCATTTTTTCTTTTATTTTGAATGTATTTTTGGCTAAGTCCAATGTCCATTTGAATGTGTTTTTTGATATGAATGTTCTATACTTTTATATTGTTACTTATGTATGATGGAGGATGTTCTTTCCAGACTTGAGCTTCATAGGATTACTTCTACAACTCCACCACTTCTTCTTGGTAGAGATAATTATACATCTTGGTGTGTAAGCATGGAGCATTACTTTACTCACAAAGGTATTTATTTATTTTTGTATGGATAACTACCTACACCCACTGAACATTATCGTCTTGAGGAATGGCTCAACACTTATGATTAGGTTTATGGTTTCTTATTGAAACATGTTTCTAGGCCTCTCCATCATCATGTTTCACACACCGAGGATCCTCACACCATTTAGAGCATTATTCAATTGTTATTTGGATATCCTTCAGATATTTTAGTATCTTCTTCTTATTTTGATACTATGTTTTCCTCTCCTACTTCATGTGATGATAGTTACGCTAACACATATTTTTCTTTTTTTATTTTTTGATGATGAGGTTCATTCTTCTAGTTATGATGACGAGAGTATTAATGAGTATATCTCTCCTCAATCTCTAGAAAACCTTTTGAACTTAAATGAATAAAGTATACACATTTTATATGCGAGGAACACCTTTTTAGGTGAAAAACCCTACACCAATAATGAAGTCTCAGATTTTACTAATAATAGGAACTCTTGTAGAGAAACAAGATCATCTCCATTTTAGCAATTATTATAACTAAAAAGTAAAAATTCCATAAACATAATATGTTCCAAAAATATCTTTTAGTTTATGATGATACCTTTAACTCTTGAAAGTACATATTTTGTTTATTATATAGCATTTTATCTATATATTTCTTACAAATAAACATTGACATCATTAGTATGTTTCCCTATTCTATTAATATAAATTTCTCCTTTATAAAAACAATGAAACAAAATTTAATAGATATGTTTATGAGACCAAGAAAAATATATCTACATAGTTTCAATGTAAGAAAATCTATCATTTAACCCCCCATCTAATAAAAAAGTTGTTTAGACATGAAGACATAATGTAAACAATTTAATAAATCCAAAGTCCTATAATTACTTCTAATCAACATATAAGTAATACATCTACTCTCCTAAATAATAGGGAAGCCATAAACTAATTTTCCTAAGTATGTTAGTGGTTCCAACAACCACTATTCACGTAAAACCCATCAACTAAATAAAATACAACTTATGGAAGTTTTATTTATTTACCACTACATGATATTCACACTAAAATATTATTCCTAACATTCTCCCTGTGTTGCTGTTTCTAGGCTTCGGTGTTCTTTGCTGTAACTTTTGTGCTTTGATACAGCTTCTCTGCTCCTCTCTCTTATTCAGGCTTTTAGGCCTCCTTTTGTACACAAGGGTATAGTCCCTTTCAAAAAACTATTTACCAATATTAAAAAAAAAACATTCTCCCCTTAGTATGAATATGGCGGATAAATATTACTTTCACACATCTTAATATAAAAAATCTTCATCACTCTAATTATCTCAGTCTTTCTCATAACCTCCCTCTTCATTTTTTTCTCCAATTTTCATAGCCATGTTTGTCAAATTTCCATTAAGGATATCTCACACTCATTGTTTGCAGTTCAGAAGCACACACCCTTGGTTTTTACAATAAAAACATGTAATTTTAGTATTTAACTTTGTAGATTTATGAGAAGAAGTGTTAGGATTAGTCATTGTAGAGAACAATTTCTTTGTATTTGATTCTAAAGCTTTGTTCTTGTTTCCCTCTTCAAGCAACGTAGATATGGTATTGTCAATATTTGGATTTAGCTTTCTTAAAGTGAACACTATGTTGGACATGTTGTTGGGCATTATATTTAAGAGTATTGCTTTTGCATCATTTCTTTTAATGTCTTCATTTATTCCTTTTCGTTGTGTTATGGGAGAGAGGAATTTAGTGATGTGAGAAACTGTATCTCCTCCTTCCATTTTTAAACAAAACAATTTTCGCTTCATCTTAATCTATGAATTACCAATTTGGGAACCAAAATAGTTCTTAGAAATTCCCAAGCAAATATTGGCTAAAACCGTTTTACCTTGATCTTCCACTTGTTGAGGTCGTTACCACAAGTCGGTAAGGTAGGCATGTCATCAACAACATCCCAAAGATATTTTTTAATTAAAACCGATTTTTTTGTAACTTCTATGTGTGAAAGTATATTCCTTAAAACTTTTAATGGAAAATGATCTTTAAATATTTCCCCCAACAATTTTCAACAGACTTGGTGGTTTCAACCGAGAATACATCCTTACAAAGTTTGACACAAAATTGTAACTTTTACAGGAATGACTTAGACATTGACTTATGGGAATGACTTAGTAACATGATTAAACAATACAGAAATAATATTTAAAGTAATGTTTAATTAATTAACTAAAATAATATTATGAGCATCGTTGATATTCACACTTTAATTATTCATGATTTTCATTCCAGGGTGATATACACATCTATTTGTAATAAAGAGAATTATTAAAAATGTTCTAAACATGCATTCACTATCACATTTAATCAAATTATTCTAAATTTAATTAAGAAGCACCTTCTATTGATAAAACAATGATTGCTAAATTCATGAATTTAAATGCTGAAAGTATCAGAATCTGCATAAATATCCAAATACTAAATAAGAGAGATTTGAGTAAACAAACCATTCCCTTCATGTTGGGGAGGAGTGGCACTTGCTTTTGCCATCTGATCTGGTTGGGCATTACACCAATATATTTAACTCAGAATCATGCATTTTATTCAATGTAATACAATAATTTCTTCAACAATAAACAATTAACTATGTAATTCTCCTCGAAAGGCCCTTTTATATTAAGAGCATCCCTTGTCACTCTAAAAGAGGAAAAATTATTTGCACTAGTTATTTACTAGTTAACTAAAACATCTTATGCCAATAACTGATTATTAAAGAGTCAAACTTTGAAAGGACAAGTACATGTCGCACTTAGATTATATTTCATCTTCTTAAATCTAAGTGGAGTCCTTAATTATCTCTTAGCTAAGATGATTTAGTGATTCTAGAGGATATCAAAGATCATGCATTGAATCCCTTAAATTATTATTACTACTAGTTTTTTTGCTCATTTTTTCGACGTTTCTAGTTAAAATGGATGTTAATTTGGAATTTCATAATCCACACGAGTTGTATGATGAATAGATGCTAATCTGCATTCAATGGTATTTTCATAATGAAACTCATGTGCTGACCAAATCAACTCAATTCCTTATTGTCAGAATCCTTTTATTCCTTCACACGATTCATGCACTTCTGTGGCGAGGCTTATATGGTCTAAAGTAACTCATGCATAAATATTTGGGTTATTCCTACACTATAAACTGAGTCCTGTGCTAATGCATGGGCGAGTCCTATGCCAATGTTTGAACTAGTCCTCTGTTGGGCTATGTATGAGTCCTACACTGGGATGTGGATGAGTCCTTGAATACGATTAAGATATGTTCTTCAACCACATTTTTAGCACATATACAAATTTATTTAACTCATTTGAAGAAGCATAGATAAAACAAAAATAAACAAGGTTATGCATAAAAATTTCCTTTATAATATATAAAAATATTAATTAAAAAATTATAATATCATTCTTATTACAAAATTATGTCAAAACAACATGGGGGTTTACATAGGAATTAGCAAGGCTCATCACTCCCCCATACTTAAGAGTTAGCAGGTCCTCCTACTACAGGGTTCCTGTTTAAGGCTTCTATTATTATTTTATAATTATACTCATTTGTAAAAGTGAGCCATGTTTCATCTTTTTTTGTATTACAAAACCCAAAAAAATATCAATGTCTCCCTCCATGTTTTGTATCTCTCGGTAGGGTGATCCTGTGTGGTGTTCGATCTTGGAAGAGGTGTTAATACTATTAGTGGCTGTAATCTCATGCCGATCCATTTCTCTTACATTTCCAAAATGATTTTAAAGACGTATTTTTCAATTTTTAATGACCACTCAAGGTTAGTTCGATATAACCTCTTTCTTCTTCCAGACCTCACAAACTAATCAATACCATATTTTACAAGAAAGGAAATTCATATTAAATTTCTGGATTTAATACTTGTTGATGTCAAATCGTAGCACCCCTGAATTTCTGCAACACGATGGGTTGAGACTCTCAATGCGATTGCATAACATGGAGCTTTTCCCAAGTGTGGGACCTTGCGAAATAGGAAAAGCTCTCCGGATGAAGGCCGGTTCCTATTCCTCTGTTCAGATGCACACGTAGAAGATGCAGAGGGTTTACTCAAAACCTAAACTAACTTGCCAAGGAGACTGGGTAAGAAGATGCATAAAATAAAACCTAAACTACAAAGGTGATGCACCGAGGAAAGAAGAAACACCTGTCTTGCCAATAAACACAGACCATTAAAATGTAATGTAAGATCATGCACAGATAGCCAGATTCACAGTGAAAGATCAGTAGGATGCAAAAAATGAATATAGAGAGGGTTGAGAATCATCCACAGACATGCATTAATTTGCTCCAAAGATTGATACAGCACACTGCAAAATGCCAAGAGGCAGAGTTGCATTACAGTTTTAAATGGGAGGTTTGAACTCCACAAATTCACCTGCCAAAGAGAAGAAGGGAGGGGAAAAAAAGAAATGTCCAACCCTTAGAAAGAAGCCCCTCCTTACAATTTATAGGAAGAATGAGAGAGAAAAGAGAGAGAAAATCGAAATCTACCCCAACCACCTACAGAATGCACTTAACTATCTCATTATGGTGGTAGGTGAGAACCCTAGCAAACCCAAAAGTGGCGAACTGTATTTTACATTTTTAAATTTTTTTTCTCACTCAATTAAATATATCTAGTTGTAGTTGGACAGAGGACCTTGTAAGCTTTCCGAAAAGTCCAACCTTGCATGAATCTGAGCTCCCAGTCAAAAGTTATGGCCATCTGAATATCTGCGCCAGGGTCTGCTTCCTGTCAGCGCTCAAAATGTTGCGCCTCCTGAAGGTGCGCCATAGGTGCATCCGTGTGTGTGTTGACATCCCTTTATGTGCGCCAAGGGCGCAGCCTTTTCCCTATCGACACTCTGTTCCATGTGCCATTTCTGTGTGCCAAGGGCGCATACATTTCCCTGTCGACACTCATTTCCATGCGCCATTTCTGTGCGCCAAGGGCGCATACATTTCCCTGTCGACACTCATTTCCATGCACCATTTTGGTGCACCAAGGGCACATACATTTCCATGTCGAAACTCATTTCCATGTGCCATTTCTGTGCCCCAAGGGCGCATACATTTTCCTGTCGACACTCATTTCCATGCGCCATTTCTGTGCGCCAAGGGCGCATACATTTCCCTGTCGACACTCATTTCCATGCGCCATTTCTGTGCACCAAGGGCATATACATTTTCCTTTCGACACTCATTTCCATGTGCCATTTCTATGTGCTAAGGGCACATACATTTTCCTATCGACACTCATTTCCATGCGCCATTTCTGTGCGCCAAGGGCGTAAAATGTCAGGGATTTGAGCTTCTTTGATTTCTATAATCCTCTGCTTGTCTATATCTACCTGGGGGAAGATATATACAACAATTTGGTGACTCAATGGGATCACCTGCTTGCTAGGTAGAAGATCAGTGGCCTTATTAGCAATCCATTGGGCATGGAGTCATAAGAAATAACCTGAAACCAACCTGATATCTGATCCCGAACTTGATACTGCAACTTCTTCCTCTCCTGCATTCTGAATTGTAGAAATCAACCTGAGAGCAACAGAACCTATGCCGGAGCACTTAGGGAAACAGAAACCTAACTATAACAAGACAATGTGCATACGCACTTAGAGGAATTTAAATCTAGGCTAATATTTACAAGGGTGAACCTTTTCCTTTTAGTAGCAATGTTTAAGATAGATTCCGTTAACCGGAATCGGGAGTTCTCCTCCATCCAAAGTAGACGATTGGAAGGCATTACTATTCTTACATCCTGTGACCATGTAGGGGCCACTCCAAATGACATCAAACTTGGAATTCCTTCCTGGCTTTGCTCGATCTGCATCCCATTTCAGAACTAGGTCTCCTTCTTGAAAGGTCCTTGCTCTTGCTTTCTTATCAAACCATCTTTTTACTAAGGCCTGATCTTTCTCAATTTTTTGAACTGCATGTCCTCTAATTTCTTCCAATTCCATCAACTGTGCATACCTAGCCTCCATTGGTTCAAACTCAGCCAACTCCAACTGCTTCATGAACTCCAATGTAGGCAGTTCTAATGATATAGGCAATACTGCCTCTTTTCCATAGACCAACTTGTAAGGGGAATTACCTATAGACCTCTTTGGTGTTATTCTGTTAGCCCATAATGCTGATTTTAGCTTGGTATGCCATGTTCTTTGATTTTCGTCTAAAGTCTTGATGATTCTTAGCAAATTTTTGTTCGTGGACTCTACCTGTCCATTACCTTGCGGGTAATAATTTAAAGAGGTGCTCAAATAGACTCCATTCTTGACAGCCCATTCTGTAATCTTGGAACCTATAAATGCCAATGCATTGTCTGATATGATAGTGGCTGGCACACCGAACCTAGTCACTATTCCTTCATAAAAGTCTAATATGTTAGACTCATTTGCCTCTTTGAGCGCTACTGCTTCGGTCCACTTACTGAAATAGTTCGTTGCCGTGAGAATACACTTGTGGCCTTGGCTTGAGTTTGGATTGATGACCCCGACAAAGTCCAATCCCTATTGCATAAATGGTTGGTCAACCAGAATTGGGTGCAATGGAAGCATTGCTAGTCTTTCTTTGCCTGTGAAGAGTGCACATTTCCTACACTTTCTTATCTATGTATAGCAGTCACTGAAGACTGTCGGCCAATAATACCCTTCCTTCATTATCTTGAGAGCTGTTACTCGTGGGGCAAAATGTCCTCCAGAATATCCATAGTGAAAATCTCGTAACACCCTCTCAATTTGGCTCATCCCAATGCACCTCAATAGAACTCCATTGATGTATTTTTTAAACAAAACACCACCAACAAGCACATATGGAATGGCTTGTAATCTGAAGTATCTCCTCTTTGCTTTTCTCATTTCTGGAGGGCATAGGCCTGTCTGTAGAAAGTGTATCACATTCTGAGTCCAACAGGGAGTGGGCACATCATCATTTTCTTGTTCTTGGTTATCCTGTAGTACCAAGACAGCCTCTTTTTCATCACCTGCTTCAACTTGTTGACTCAAGGGTAGCTACTCACATAGTCCCTTCCCATGTACTAGTTTGGTGACCTTGATCTCGATGTCATATTCCATGACACGAGTTATCCATCCTGCACGTTTCTCATTCAGATCCTTGTTTAGAAGGAAGTCCCTGACTCCCGCATGAGAGACCAATAATTGGATTTTGTTGTTTGAGACTAGGTGCTTGAATTTCTTTAAGCTTCTGATTACTGCAAGGACATGCTTTTCAATGAAAGAGTACCTAATTTCGTATTCCTCCAAGCCTTGACTGAAGAAAGCAATTGGTTGTTCTAATCCTCCTTTGTTTTGTTGTACCAGGATTGTAGAAATCATGTCCCCACCACCAAAGGCATATATCACGAAGTCCTTGGAGAAGTCTGGATTGACAAGATTCGGAGCTTGGGATATAGCCTTTTTTATTTCCTCAAAACTTGCCTTGCCTTCAGATGTCCACTTATAAGCCATGCTCTTCTTTAACATTAGCATTATTGGTTTTACGAGAGATGCAAAGTTTGGAACAAATCTGCGGACAAAATTGATCCTTCCCAAGAAGCTTTGAAGAGCCTTCTTGTGACTTGGCAAAGGCAATGCTCGAATTGCTTCAACTTTTTCTGGGTCAATCGTCAACCCCTCCCTTGAAACAATATGGCCTAGAAGTTTTCCCTCGTGAGCCAAAAATATGCATTTTTTGGGATTCAAAGATACCCCAAATCTTCTACACCTCTGAAAAACTTGCCTCAAATGACAGAGGTGATCCGCTGCATTTTTTGAGAATACAGTGATGTCGTTAAGATATATCAAAACTATTTTATTGATCAACCCCTTAAATGCCATATCCATTGCCCTTTGGAAAGTGGCTCCAACATTTGATAGCCCAAATGGCATTTTTTTGTAGGCATAGGTTCCCCATTTGGTGGTGAAAGTCGTCTTGAATTGGTCATCTTCTTTCACCATCACCTAATTGTACCCTGAGTAGCCATCTAGGAGAGAGAATCTCTCTGAACCGGATACTACTTGCAATATTTGTTCCATTGAAGGAAGTGGGTAATGATCTTTGAGAGATGCTCTGTTTAGGTCTCGGAAATCCACACACAACCTGATTTCTCCACTCTTCTTCCTGACCCGAACCAAGTTTGCAACCCAGCTTGAGTGCTTGATCGGGAATATAATGCTTGCCTCTATTAGCTTATTTAGTTCTTTCTTCATTAGAGGCTCAATGTGGGGGTTGACCGGTCTCTGTTTCTGCCTGATGGGCTTAGCATCTGGATCCAATTCGATGGTATGTTGTGCCAGATTTGGATCGAATCCTCTTAAGTCTTTGTAGCTCTAAGTGAAGACATCTGGAAATTCTTGGCAAAGCTGTATGAAATCTGATTTCTCCTGCTCAGTGGCCACTTTACCAATTTGAAGTGTTTTTCCTTCCCCAACCGGAAACGGCTCTGAGTCTTCTCTCTTGACCTGTATGTCTTCCTTTTCCTTACGAAACTGGTCGTTAGGAGTGAAGATAGACTCCAATGTTACCAAACCCTTAGGAAGCTTGTTTGTCCGCAGCTTTAGTACTTGATCCCCATACTGCTGCTCTAATCTGTCCTGATTCCTAGCTGAGAATTCAGCCTCTTCTTATAAGAAATTGACAATCTGTTGATCGTTCTCAAACACCTACCAACTTGTGTTATTATCTAGAACTGCTGGCCTCACAATCACATGGATATGTGGCTGTGTTTTTCCCCTTCTGATGTTGTTAACCACATCAAACGTTGCTCCAACTGCTGCGAGCCTATCTGCGACTTCATTTTTCTTCCTGGGTATGGACACAATGTTGAAAGCTTCGAAATCCTCAATGAGGTCCCATACCCTATTCTTGTAGCTCCTTAGCAGGTCATTCTTTATAGCATGTTGTCCCCTAACTTGGTTGATGATTAGCTCACTATCTCCAAACACCTGCAAGTTCTTTATGCCCCTCCTCCTGGCCCAATGAATTCCATGAATCAATGCTTCGTATTCAGCCGTGTTGTTCGAACAGGAAAACTGGAAATAAAGAGATGAAAAATATTTGATGTCTTGTGGTGAAATCAACATTGCACCACCTCCAGCACCTTGTCTGCTTCTCAAACCATCAAAAAATAATTTCCAAACTTTGTTTTCATCCTTTTGTTCAGGCTGAATGATGTCAGGAATGGGTGAATTTTCTTCATGTATACAATACACGCCCAATTCAGATTCTTCAATCTCCTTGTATGGGTCAAATTCATGACTCTTGTTCGCCCATTCATCCAAGGTTAAATCAGGAATTCCCTCGACCTTAGTACCTGTTTCTAGATCACTTGAACACTCCTCTTGATCAAAAGCCAAGCAATTTGCATTGATAGGATTTAGTACATGAGGCTCAATATGGAAATTGGCAATTGGTTCTGACCTGATTGTTGCTTTGGCTCCATACCTTATCCTAAAAATCATGTGCGACCAATCTGCAGATAAATATCCACCGATTTTTGCAGTGCAGTCCCTTGATAGACACAACGAAAAGAGTGGTAGAAGGTCAATCACAGACACATCTTGCAGAAATGTAACATTAGGACAGGAATGTAGTGTTAGGCTTAACCCCTTGATGACCCCAACTGTTCCTAGTACCGTTCCATCTAGCTGTACTACTCCTTTCAACACTGGCTCGTACATCAGACCCAGTTGATCCGCTATTTGCTTTGGCATCACTGAACTACTTGCTCCTGAATCTATCATGCAGTTGTGTACCAAGTGGTTTCCAACAATCAACGAAACATAGAATGGTGGAGGCTTCAAATTTTTTCTTGTCTGGCCCCCATCATGTTGCATTGTATTAGTGAGAACTTTCTCATGTCCTTGGTTTGATACATTTGTGGCAGACCAATTAGCCATTGCAGCTTGCAATAAATCTCGTTGCCCTGGGATCGCTAGTGATTCCCACATGGAAATGTTCACATGTGTCCTTCTTCATTTGATCGATGATGTTGAAGGGGGATGAATTGTTCTTTTGCTGTCCCTTACTTGGCGCAACCTTTTCTGGAGCTTGAATAGGTGCATGTGTTGCTACAACAGGTACCTTAGGCTGATTTTGCACATTTGGAGCTATGTTTGGTCTACTGACCCCCTGTTGTGTAAGAGTGGGTTGAGAAACAACTGGATTGGGCGGTTGTTCCTCTACTATGCCTCTCTTATTTGACCGTGTGTTGGCAGCCACGCCTTGGAAAGGCTGTTGGTTAACTCCACAAAAGTCTTCCATTTTCCAATTTGCCAATGTGGTTTCTGTCGGAGGTCCTTCTTGTTGCGTTCCTTGCTACTGATTCTCTTCCTGGCTTGGTTCTTGAGGAACACCAATGGTTTGCACCATCAAGGCCTAATTCAGTGCACCATTGAAACATGATGACTGATTGTGAGGTAGATTGCAAGGGTAACACCAGTCGTACTCCTGTGCCATGTTATTTTGTGTCGGGACCAAGGTTCTTGAGGACGTCATTGCATTTGGATCATACGGTCGAAATGGCCTGGTAGCTTGAGGTTGTCCTTGGTTTTGGTTTTGATTTGCAGCCTGAGGTGGTGGTCTATTTTGTTGGTATGGGGGCCTAGCTTGGTACTGTGCTTGAGGCTGATACAGTCTAGCATTTTGAGCTTGCTGTCTTTTGATAGTCACAAGCTCATTTCCAAGGTTCTGTAGCTGTTTCATAACCTCTTGCAATTCCTTTGAAGTATTTGAAGAAGTCGACACCTCATTATTGCTTTGATTTCTAGGAGTTGGAATGGGATTCAACTCTGGTGCTTGACTGGTTGTAGGATTTCCTATATCCAGATAGAGAGGCATTGGTGGCCTTGGTGCAAGCTTGCCAGCTTGGATCAAACAGTTCTCTACTCTGATAGCTGTGTCGTAGGCCCCTGGCAGCGTTGTCCCTCCCATTGATTGGATCATCATGGCTATGTCTGAATTTATAGCCTTTAAGACATAAAGGAATTCTCCTTCGGCGGTTGGTCTCACAGCTATTGGAATCCTGTCCCATGTCTGTTGGAATCTGAAGTTAAAATCTGTCATTTGTTCATTAGGAGCCCTTTTGATTGTTGTCAGCTGTTCCAATAAAGATAAATTGTTCGCTCTCTCCCCGAATTGGCTACAAAGAGTAGAACAAAGTTGGTTCCAATTCGTAATAGACCCTGCTGTAAGGCTCCTAAACCATTGTAAGGCCTTGCCTTTGAAAGATGAAGCCAACAGCTTGACTGCAACATCCATTTCATTTATTTCATGGATTGCACATGCATTAGCAATATCCTGGATGTGATCAATAGGAGTAGTATGATTTTCTCCTGTGAAATAGGGTATGTTATTTAGTGCTGCAACTGGAATTTGATTATGAGCATTTAGGGCAAGTGGACTACTACCCGTGAAATTTACAAAGGGATTTGGTGGTAGATGTGCCATTATGATTGGCCTAAGAACCCTAGTCGATGCGAGAAAAGGTCTACCAGGTGGAGGTGTAGACAGAGTCCTGTTAGGTGGAGATGGTGATCTTTGTGGTCTTCTTCCTCTCCTTCCTCTACCTGGTGAAAGTTGCAAGTGGACAAATAGCCCCTCATCTCGAGTATTAGACCTAGTTTGAATTCTTCTCATATGCCTGGGCAACCTTTGCTGCTACACCGCTGAATTCTATCCCCTTCGGAGTCGCCAGATGTGTTAGAAAGTGAGCCTCAAAAGGCTAGATTCTGCCAAGTTACACACCAAACCTGACAATATTTAAAAAATTTTGGAATTTGATTTGGAATGACAGTCCCGAAAATCCAAAAATGCCAGACTTCCGAAAACCCGAAATCCGAAAATCAAAAAACCATGAAATTTTGAAAGTCAAAATCTCAAAGATCTAAGAATACCCTTTTGAATATTATCCCCCGATCTATCAACTAGTGAAATTTTGACTTGTTTGGAGCAAGTTAAGTCCTTGAAAATTGATTTCAAAGTTCAGCCCAGAAGGTGTAAAAACTGAAACTGTAAAACCTGCAATTTTTAAAGTCTGAATTTCTTAAAGGTTCCTTCAAATCTGTGGAATGACCTCTTGGTCCCACCGGGCGTGCCAAAACTATTGATGTCAAATCGCAGCACCCCTGAATGTCTGCAACATGATGGGTTGAGACTCTCAATGCGATTGCATTACATGGAGCTTTTCCCAAGTGTGGGACCTTGCGAAATCGGAAAAGCTCTCCGGATGAAGGCCGGTTCCTATTCCTCTGTTCAGATGCACACGTAGAAGATGCAGAGGGTTTACTCAAAACCTAAAATAACTTGCCAAGGAGACTGGGTAAGAAGATACATAAAATAAAACCTAAACTACAAAGGTGATGCACCGAGGAAAGAAGAAACACCTGTCTTCCCAATAAACACAGACCATTAAAATGTAATGTAAGATCATGCACAGATAGCCAGATTCACAGTGAAAGATCAGTAGGATGTAAAAAATGAATATAGAGAGGGTTGAGAATCATCCACATACATGCATTAATTTGCTCCAAAGATTGATACAGCACACTGCAAAATGCCAAGAGGCAGAGTTGCATTACAGTTTTAAATGGGAGGTTTGAACTCCACAAATTCACCTGCCAAAGAGAAGAAGGGAGGGGAAAAAAAGAAATGTCCAACCCTTAGAAAGAATCCCCTCCTTACAATTTATAGGAAGAATGAGAGAGAAAAGAGAGAGAAAATCGAAATCTGCCCCAACCACCTCCAGAATGCACTTAACTATCTCATTATGGTGGTAGGTGAGAACCCTAGCGAACCCAAAAGTGGCGAACTGTATTTTACATTTTTAAAAAAATTTTCTCACTCAATTAAATATTTCTAGTTGTAGTTGGACAGAGGACCTCGTAAGCTTTCCGAAAAGTCCAACCTTGCATGAATCCGAGCTCCCAGTCAAAAGTTATGGCCATCTGAATATCTGCGCCAGGGTCTGCTTCCTGTCAGCGCTCAAAATGTTGCGCCTCCTGAAGGTGCGCCATAGGTGCATCCGTGTGTGTGTCGACATCCCTTTATGTGTGCCAAGGGCGCAGCCTTTTCCCTATCAACACTCTGTTCCATGTGCCATTTCTGTGCACCAAGGGCGCATACATTTCCCTGTCGACACTCATTTCCATGCACCATTTCTGTGCGCCAAGGGTGCATACATTTCCCTGTCGACACTCATTTCCATGCACCATTTCTGTGCGCCAAGGGCGCATACATTTCCCTATCGACACTCATTTCCATGTGCCATTTCTGTGAGCCAAGGGCGCATACAGTTTCCTGTCGACACTTATTTCCATGCGCCATTTCTGTGCGCCAAGGGTGCATACATTTCCCTGTCAACACTCATTTCCATCAGCCATTTCTGTGCGCCAAGGGCGCATACATTTTCCTGTCGACACTCATTTCCATGCGCCATTTCTGTGCACCAAGGGCGCATACATTTTTCTGTCGACACTCATTTCCATGTGCCATTTCTGTGCGCCAAGGGCGCAAAATGTCAGGGATTTGAGCTTCTTTGATTTCTATAATCCTCTGCTTGTCTATATCTACCTGGGGGAAGATATATACAACAATACTCCCTGAAGTTATATACACAAGTTAAGATGTTTTTTTTTTTTTTGTCCACAAGTTGTAGATAATAAGCCTATGCCTGATACCTCCTATAGAATATCAATGGTTTTGGGAGATCATACCTCATCAAGAGGCCTGCATTAGTTTATTCTCTCATGTAATCTCCCCTTTGGCTATGACATATAAATTGATGCCTTAAAGTGGAAGAAAAAGATATTAATTGCATTTACCCCATATACAAGTTGATTGGTATTTCCGCCTGCTCAGGGAGATGAAATTTGTGGACATAAAATTCACGTAAAAATTATTTTGAAATATATTAGCTGTGCATATGCTCTCAAAAAACTACTTATCATTTTCAAAATATATGGATTCAGTGGAGCATACTCTAGAAACTTTCCATTTGAAGAACTACTCCAATAATAGGGCATAGAAATTAGAAGGTGCTCTACAAGTAAGAACTTAGTCATACAAATGGAAGAGAGAAAGCATGTTACCTTGAAGTACCTTCTTGTCCTCTTTAAATATTTTATTCTCTTCTGTTATCCCTCTTAGATCATAACACTTCTTCATTAATTTTACCATACCTTTTAAGAAAATGATTTAGGGGAATACAAAATATTTTTGAATTATTTGATCAGTGGTTTCGAAATAATATGTTTTCTTCTTATCTCCTTGTAAGAATGCAAGTTTGGCGGTTAATTCTCCAGTTCTAGACTTTATGAATTGAATTATTATTTCTTTCAATTCTATAGTGTGATGAAGTTGTTGGACGATCTCCTCTTTTTTCTCCAATGTCTGTTGGAGATGCTAAATTATATGTTCCTTTTCTTCCCCCAATTGATAAATGATTTCTTCTTTTATTTGTAAAATGAGTTGCAATTGGGAAATTCTTTCTTAAGTTTGTTGCAGCTCATAATAAACCTTAGAAATGGATAATACCTAGGGAATAAGGGTCCTTGAATCAACATGTGAGCTAGGATCACCTTCAAGAATAGGTTCTTTTCCTTTATCATGAATAAGAGACTCTTCAACATTGATTGTTGTTTTATAAAAAAAATGGCGTGGAAGGGATGTAATGGTAGGTGGAGAAGCATGAGGTGTTTAGTGTAAGGATTGCATGATAATTTCTGCCTCTTGTTCCTCCTGTGAAGGAACATTTTTAGTTTGATGTTTGTCTATGGTATGAGTTGATCTTGATGACGTAAGACATTTCATTGGTCTCTCTGACATAAAGGGCCCTCTTTCTAGAACTATATCATGTTTAATGGCATATTTATTTTAGAGTTTGACCCACTTGTGGAGCCAAGGATGCTTCTTAAGGAAGGAATTCTTACAGCTGATGTGAATAAGACCTTTGAACTTGAGATAAGAGGAAACCCAATGGAGGTTTATGGTTGTAGAGGAAACATAGTCAAACAGAAACTGTGGAAGATGAACTTTTTTGTGGGCTTTGGATTTCCCATGGTAGAGGTGGACAAGTGTAGTCACAAAATCATGGATTTTATGCATTATTAATCTTAGTCTCATACTACTATTTAGAAGGTTCTTCAATGACGGAATTACTAATCAATCCCCATCTTTTGGCCATCTTGTTTTATTTTTATTTCTTCATTACCAACCTTTTACATCAACATGCCAAATCATCTTCTATCATCCCGTATTTTTTTAGCCTCGACTAGGGTTCCCAGATTAGTACTTAGGTGCTCATGGGTTCCCTGGTCCCACTAGGGCACCCCAGACCCTTTTGCACTTTCCCACCACTTTTTTGGCTCCTTCTAGCCATTTATCCTTCTTATCTTTTTCGTTATTAGCCATTTTGCGGTTAATTACGAAATTAGACCAAGAGAACCCTATAAATATAAAGTTAGGAGACCATAATAAGGGACATAAAATCATTCACTACTATCAACCATCTAGAGTTACATCCATCTATTGCATTGGAGATCACTTACATCCACATAACTCCATAGAAGAGGTACAAGTATGGTAGATCTGACGCACACTTCATAGGGGGAGGGATTATATTTTATTCCATGGAGACTTATTATTATGTTTTCTACATTTAGTTATTGTTTGCTACTTCACAAAGTGTGACTGGCATAAGAGCACCTAGGGAACATTATGCACACAATCACTAGAACTACATTTGCATCCAAAATGTAGTGCAACGCTCATTTAGTAAGCCCACTATAGTGGCAGTTGAGTTCAGTCTAACCTATTCATTTTCATCTTTCATTTTTTAAGGTTTTGATACTTCTTTTTGTCTTTTGTAGGCATTTACATCATCTTGGATTATTGGCGGCACTCAGTGTAGGGCAATGAATCTTATGCGACAGAAAATAAGGGTTTTAGACCATCTACTTAACCAGTGAAGATTAGTTGTAGAGCTTTTTCTCAAACTAGAGAACCCAGTTTACAGACCCGATCACCCGTTGGTATCCCAATCCCTCTCTAGGTGCTCTAGTCTAGCTATATACTCCATATCAATCCTTTTCAGAGATTCTACATAGTCGTTCATGCTTCCTAATTTTCTAGTCGCCTTTGCAACATAGTCCCATGACCATCTAGTATTCAGATGAGTTATTTCCTCTTGTCTTTTGCATATTATGGTTTCTATTTACATTTGTAATTTGTTAGGGTCATTCATATACTTCCTTACTACATTTATTTACTTCATTTAGAGTTTTTCATAGCCTATATTAACTAGTATCAATTTTACATTTTTAGTTAATCATTTAAGTGAACATGACTTGCTCATTCATTCTTCTAAGATCTCTTTTCCTACCTCCTCATTATAGGGTTTATCCTACTTTTTCCATGGCTCACTCTCATGGGGAGTTTACTGAAGCTCATCTTAAGGCCATCAACGATCACCTTGCTAAGAATCCCCAAGATATATAATTAATTTTACATATTTCTAGTGAGAAAGCTACTAACCTTGTGAAACTCACCGCTTCTTCAGCCATGCCCAATTCTATTTCTACTCAACCACTTGATTCTACTCTTACTCCTATTTTTACCATCCCCATTTCTATTCCTACTTCTACAAATCACTTTACGCTACCCTTAGTCTCTCATGTATAGAAGGCCTCCTATGTTGGCAACAAAGACTAAACTTCTCTTTATCATGACCTTCAATCCCAAATTCTTAAGTTACAATAGGCCACTTCACATGCATCAACGTCTTCAAATTCTACTTTATTATTGCATACTCTAGTTGCTCCTTCCATTTCTACTCATCCACTTCCTCCTAACTTTGTCACCCTTAAGATTCCCATTTTCAATGGGCATGGTAATCCACATGAACATCTTAGAGCATTTCATGTCACTTTTCTTGACTTTGTTGATGATCATGTACTTTTAGCTAAGCTATTTCCTCGTAGTCTCCACAATTATGAAATGCACTAGTTCTATGACTTACCTATTCACTTGGTAACTTCCTTCACACATCTAGCTTATGCATTTATTACTAATTTCTCCATCAATAGTGGCTCCAAAATCTCTTATGCTCATATATCACAACTTAAATGGGCTCAAATGAACATCTAGCTAACTATGTTTTTAGGTACAAGAAGAATCTAGATAAGATGACAAATGTACTTGCCAAATTTGCGCTTCAGGACTTGTTCATTTAGATTATTATACCACCTATCCAAGAGAGTTTTTTATTTTTAACTTGTCCTTCATTCGATCAACTTTGTCATACTCTTAAGCTTTATGAAACTAATCTCCTATCCATAGTAAAGCTTAAGTATCAAGAAAATGATTCATCTTCCACTCATTTTTCTAGCAAGGCAACATTAAAACCTTCCAAAACTAAACCAACCGATGCTAAAATCACTATCAAAATTGTTTCTCCTACTAAGGAGGTTCAATAACAACAACCTTGGTGCATGTTTAGAAAATTTTCAATAGCTCCACATCTTTTCTTAAAATAGCTGTTTGATACCAATCTTATTACCCTTCCACCACAACTCGAGTTAGACCGATCACAATGAAAAGGTAAGAACTATATTGATAAATTCCAGTGTGATTATCATCAATGTGTAGGAAAATACACGAATAGATGTTTAAAACTATGTACCATCATCTAGGATCTCATTAACGACAAAAAAATAGAATTTCCAGAGCCTACTAGCTCTACCCCTACCAATGACAAGGTAGAACTCAAAATATTCAACATAGCTATCAAAAATGTAACAAGAAGACATCATACTCTTCTGAAAATCATGCATATCACGTAATGTTGCCTCCTGAATAAGGATCTCTAGATTTCCTTGTTGTTAAAACCAAAGCTTCAATGTCAGTTATTTCCTTTTCCCAAGTTGATTATGATGTAAATTTTACATCTAATCATTTACATATCAAGGTTTCTATTAGCTCTACCTCCATCAACAATACTAAGGATGAGCCATCATGGCCCATTAGTGTATGCTCTATTTCACTTATTAAGGCTATTAGTTATCCTCCCTAAAAATTTACTACCATTATAACAAACCCTATGGTGTTGTTAAGTTGTATGTTATGGTTTCTCCTCTTACTATATTTTTGCCTTTCCTTACAGGAAATGGAGTTGAGGGATGTGAAATTATTCTTTCTCTTGATTGGATTTGTCACTCCCAATATTTCATTTCTATGAATCATTTGTGACTCAAATTTATTCACTAAAATCAAGTCATTTCTATCGACGGTGTCCCTCCATCTACACCATGGTCATCATCCCCTTACACAATTTCTATCACTCCATCTACTTTTTCTAACACCTCACACTATATGTTACTTAAATTACAATATACTCCTAGTTCACCTACTTTTGTATCATCTAGATGACCATACCATTCCACTAGCCCTACACATATGTATAGGCCCATTCCTAGGAAAGTCACTACATCAGGATGCAAGTCCCCACCTCGGTTTAGTCTGTGTGTTTTCTCATCACCTTCATCTTAATCATCATGTAGATTTACATCACCGATGCATTTTATTACCCCATATTCTTCATCATATCATCATCACATGCGCATAGAATTCATTCACTAGAACAATGTTTTAATACCATACCACTACTGTTAGAGCATGGTCCTATGCTTTCACCACCACAAGAATCAGATGGAAGACCCTCATCCTTCACTATGATTGGTTAGTTTACTCACTTATAAATACTTAGGGTGAATCATATGTCATACATCCCCCCCACTAACCCTAGCATCTACCATATTTACATTTTCATAAGGGCATTATCATCACACATCCTAGCATCATCATTACTTAATGACACACTCTCATGCTTCGGTTGACACTTGACTGTTGAGGGATTATTACACATGGACCCCACACATTGCACACTGCACCTATTCCTACCGTACACATCATACACCATACATTCTACACTTAGTCTATAACATTTTTACATTTTTGCATTTATAAATCATACATAATGTTAGTCATCATTAGGTATACACCATTGTCTACACATCTTACATTAGACACTACTTAGCCTACATACTATATTTTTCATTTATCTATATACCATACATGTTACACCATTTATTTTACATATATTCTACATATTGTACTAGTATTCATCCTATATGAATCTAGCATAGCATCATCTTCCATACTAACATACTAAATTACTAGTCCATCTATATACATGCCATTTTACACATTCTACACCTCTTGCATTTGCATTATACATATTGTGTATTCAGATGTTCTATTCATCCTCAATTTTACATACTCTATAATGTATTGTATATATAGTGTATTCACACATTCTACTCATCACATGGTCATCATATATATTATATCCTCTTCTATGCGCTGCACTTGCTACCCTATGACGTATTTTAGTTTCTCGGTCCATATTCGACTGCCGAGGGTTAACAAATCAAATGGACCTTACATAATTACTATTTGACCTTTCATAATGAAACATTCCTAGGCTTAGTAACATAGGCTTTAGGGTAAATCATCACATGTTCTATCATTTTGTAGTGATATACAACTTAGGTTACATCACCACTCCCTCTTTTCATCTTATAGTGATATATGCTTAGTGCTAAATATCCACTCATCTATTCATCTCATAGTGATATATGTTTAGGATAAATAATCACTTACACATTAATATAGTCGTGATATACAATTTGTCTTTAGGGTTCACGCACACATCATTTCTAGGTCGCATCTCATCAATACACATACATAGTCATCACAACATGTTAGACACAACACACAATTTGACCATTTCCTGATGATGCACTCTCATTTACGGTTCATTCTAGATTGCTGAGGGAGAAAACAATGAATCTCATTTCATACATTTCCATTCAATTGGGGGGCATTTGGCTCCTATCATTCCATTTTGCATTCCATTTCATCCATCAACAACATGCTATATATTATTGTTTCTTTTACTCTTGCATACTTTTGATTTTTCATGGTCACTTTATTACACATATAAGTTAGCTTACTCATATGTCATCTATCTATATCATACACACATGCATGTTCACACCTTTTTCTAGTTGTGATCGTAGATATAGGTCAGTTACACATAGCATGCATGCTCACCTTCTACCCTTCCTACACTGGTCACTGGGGAAATTCACATTCATATCTCGTAGGTGTTTCACCGGATTCTTAACAAATTAATTAAACAGATAAGGGTTGAAGGCCAAAGAGGAATACCTGTTTGTGGTGTCAGTTGAAGGTTATATGTGTGTTCTGATTTTGTGATCCAAGTTGATTGTGAAAGCTTCCTTTTGGCTAGGAGGAACTACTTGAAATACAAAGCACGACCATAAAACATAGTTAATAGCAAAAGGTTAGTGGCTTGCCTAACGTGAGCTAGATGTAGGAGGCGGGATACTTCTGGTATCTAAATAACTCTCCTAGTTATTTGGGTACCTTACATACATATTATGGCTCAGAGCTCCTTATTGAAGGTTTGACGCACTCAAGTTCACTTGGCACATTTCCTTGGTTCCAGATTTCATCTGACCCCCCCTTTTATTTTTCCTCATGCACGCTTGCGCGTATTCCTTTCTCTCCTTCCATTCCACCTTCTATGTATTCACTTTCTTCCTAAACAAATTTTTCACCATGCACAGATGTCTCACACTTGCTTCAATTATCTAAGTCCCCAACCCTCTCATGTGCCACACCAATTACTTTGTAATAGTTGTGCCTTGACCACGCGTTCTCTTCTCACCAATTTTCCTCATTTCCCCACACTTATTAGACATGCATTTCTCTGCGTGCCCTTCCTTCACACCCTCCTTTTCACCCTTCTATTCCAGGACATCATTTGACATGCTTGAGTATACCACACTTAACTAGTCGAAGCCCACTAACAGAGTGTCGAATCCTTGCAATAAATCAGTGAGTGACACATGGTAGAAATGAAAAAATATTTTACATAGTTGGCCATCATTTCAACCAATTGGTGTGTGCCTGGACTTGTCAAATAGTTGCTGACATCAGCTATAGTGCTAGACATTCAAATTCAAATTCTTAGTGGATTTGGTAGGTGAGAAATGGGAAAATTTCTCTCTGAGAATTGATGAGCAACTATGATTGCTCCAACCACCCTATTTAATCAGATTATCCCTTCTTGCTTCTTCAACACACTAGATAGGTTTGGGGAATCACATCTAACTAATTCTTAGGTGGATTTTTAGGCATTGAATACCCTTTGTTGGTGGTTGTATTTCAAATTTGGGTTTTCCCTCATTCTATTCTCCTTCTACAGATTCATCTATAAATGTAAGAGTTGGGCTCATTATTAAGGTGGGACACTTTGGATCTTTATGCATTTTACTAAGGACTTCATACTTTTTGTATTTTGAGTTGCAAACCTCTAGATCTAGCTCTTGCATGTGGATATCGGCCTCCTTCACCATTTTAAATAAATTGTGCATTTCTAGAAGTAATAAAAGGATCATTTTGTGACCATTCTCTATCCTAACATGTTTGTATTCCTTCATCTTGCCTTTTCTTTTACATTATGTGCTGGTTGTCCCAGTTTACGTCCCTTGCAGCTCATTATCTAGTTGTGTCCTATGAAACTGATCTGGTGAATATGTTTTAAGCTGTGCTACACATGCCTAGCCTACTTTTGTAGATTTCCTCTCATTTTCTCTCATAAAAAAGAGTGTTCATCCCTCTTTTTTTGGTGCTTTCACCTTTTAGTGTAGGTTTCCTTTCATGTTTTCATTCTATCCCTGGTCCCTTGGTGTTGTTAGCTTAGTTTTCCCTTCCAGCACTAGGAGTAGAAGTAGCAGTAGAAATAGGTCGTAGTACCGACCTTCTCTAGAGATACTTCCTAAGCATGCAAGGTCCCAAAACTTGGGGATGGTTCCATTGTGGTCTGAAACAACTTATCCCTTTGAAGATCTGAGACGCAGGTGCATATTTGAGAAACCAATAGTTTCTAGCATGCTCGGTGGGACCAACATTGAAAGCTTACATTTCATATTGCTAAGTTCTGGTGTGTGGACTTAGTATTATTTCATCCTTTGAAGGCTCGTTTAAACACATCTGATGACTCCCAACATTCTCTATTTTAGTAGTCCTAAGTGCCTTTCATGAGAAGAGTGCATACAAGAAAAATTTTAGTAGCTAAAGATTATTTTAAGTACCTCTAGCTATCCTTGATAATAGTTCAATCATGAAATCCTGTGCACATATCTCCATCTCTAGTGCATCGTACCCATTCAAATCCTCCTCAAAATAGACAAATTGTGCACTTTGTAATGGCACATTAACCACCTCCTCCACTTTGGAACTTTCTAAACTTTACTAGAGGATGTCCCTTGGTTATGGCTGTGTAACATGACATGTGCAATGGTGTGCTCAAAAGTATTCCATACTTTACTGGTGAGAATCAGGTCACCTCTCATGAACATATCTAGGATATAACAAATGTATGTTCACTCTATTTGATCACACATGATGATGTACTAGTTAGGCTACTTACAACCTCTTTCAAGGGTAAAGCACTTCAATGGTATCAAGGCTTAATACTTGGATCTATTACCACCTCGGATGAGCTAGGAACAAATCTTTGCAATTACTTTGAAAATAATTCAGATCACCTATCTCTAGTGGAGCAACTGACAACAAAAAAAGGGTGCCCAACAAGCAGATGAATGATTTCAAAAGGCTTGGGACAGAATCCCTCTTGTGGTAAGACCTACAACCCAACATGTTTTCCTGTATTATCTAAAGGCGCTCAATAGCGATATCTTAGTCATGATCCAATCCATGGGAGGTAGGACTTTACCATATACTTATAGTATCGTAGTAAGGGTAGAAAATAGTATTATTCAGGTGGGAATGATAGTTCTTAGACCACCTATGCCCTTATTCCCAAAAATTTCAAAAGCACCCCTTCCTTCTGTGGCCCATATCCCTATTCCTAAGTAAATCATGCAACCAGTTACCTCAAAATCCTACTCTCCAGTGCAATATAAGGAAGATGAATATTTGAAGGCCCTAATTAGAAACTTTTCAAACAAGGTTGTATCATTAGAGAAATAACAGGTGCAAGCCTATAGAGGTAGTACTAATCAGGTGCATGGAAAAATCAATCAAAATTGGAGAATCAGTATGGAAATCAAAGATACATGCCCAGCCAACAGAATGATAAATGAAATCCCAATGCACATTTTCCCTTGCAAGTTGTTCCTCTTGTGCCTTCTCTTCCAGAACCCAGTGTGACTTAGGAACTTGTTCCATTTTAGAACAATTTGGTGCAAGATTCAGAATGGTTCTTCCCTTGCAACATGCCCCATAGTCAAAATCATTGTACCAATGTTGTGTGTGCCCAAAATTTCATGATCCACAATGCTTTAGCATGTGAGCCTTCAACAAGTGACCCTAAAGCAGATAACTATGAAAGACCAGAAGCTCCTCCAGAGAAAAAATTGATGTTCTTTGGTGTTAAGGAATTCTACATAATCAACCAAGCTGTAAAAGATACAAATAGACCATGCACCCAAGTTGTGGACAACATAAGATAAAAGAAGAGAATGTTAGATTCAGGTGCACAGGTCATGATCCTAGTGACAATAGCCAATCCTCAGAAGTAGAAAGATGTAAATAAGGAATCTAGTAGTAAAATCACCCAATTACCTATGTAAGAGATCCCATAAAATTCTCCTTTTGAAGTAGCACGTGCCCCTCCTTTGTTAGGTCAAGCCTTTGCTCTATCCAAAGTTCAAGCTTCTGTACCTAAACAATCAAGAAGTGGTGTTTTTCCCCAAATACACAAGACAAGGGGCCTTCCATATAGCATTTTGGACTAGATGAAGAGAACAAACATAAATTTCACAATGTGGGATGCCCTGACCATTCCTTCTCAAAGAGACCTATTGCATGAAGCTCTGGAAAAACTCTTGTGTGTTGATCAAGTTATACAGAAGCCATGCACTTCTATTAATATCTGCTAAGAAGGATAAGAGAACCAAGTAATAAAATATGTTAAAACCCCACCCTTTTATATGTCCTTGATCATAGGAAAACACTTAGTGCATAATTGCATGATTGACTCAGGCGCTAGTACTTCTGTTATGCCTAAGCAGATAGTTGATGTCTTAGGACTAAAATATATCCCTTTATCTAAAGGAGTCCTAAAAATTGATGGATCAACTGTCACCACCTTATGAGTCATCAAGGATTTTTAGTTAATCCCCCATGCATGTCCAAGCCTAACAATAACTCAAGATGTGTCAATTATTGACCTACCTCGTTTGTTTTCCCTATATTTGTCAAGATACTTTACTACTAAAGTGGGTGGTTACTTATCTTTTGATTGGTCTCATATGTTACTCACGACAAGGTATGGTACTTGGTTTACCATACAATTTGAGCCTTTATTTTCCTATCATGTACAGTCATATGTCCTATCCCCTCTCCAAGCCAATTGTTTAATCCAAGAATAACAAGCTTAAGTTCATGAAGAGCAGTATTTTCCACCCTTTGTTTCTTACCTAATGCTTCATGAATGGGCGGAGAGGCACCATAAATTTGATCCATATGCTGAAGAATTAGAAGCTTATGAAATTGGGCTTGGTACTTAGTGCATTCTTGAAGAAGAAGCTATGTTATCGCATGCGCTCAAAAAAGACAAAGTTGAACTAGGTCTATGGAAGTTATACTTTGATGGATCCAGAAGAAAAAATGGTGTAGGGGTAGGAGTGGTTCTCAGTTCCCCTAAATATGAGAAATTATTCTTCATGCATAGGCTATAGTTCACATGTTCTAATAATGTGGTAGAGTATGAAGTGCTGGTGTGTGGCTTTCTCATGGTTAGAAGAAGAAAATTAAGACGTTGCATATCTTTTGGGACATAAAATTGGCTGTCCACTGAATTACCAACAAGTGCTAGACAAAGGAAAATATTCTCAAAGCTTATAAGCATAGATTTTGGGATCTCCTTGACAGCTTTAATGCTCTAAATCTATAGGTGGTGCGACGTAAAATGAACAAGGAAGTTGACCAAATGGTCTCGATTGGTTCAAAATTCTCTCATGCTAAGGAATTTTTTAAAGGAAACACTCAACACATTAAGATGATGATCAAAAAATACATTCCCGATAACAACAACAATTGGCAAGTGTTTGGCAGTGACACGTAGATCATCTGATTAATTCAAAATGAAGTTATGTTCTCATCAAGTATGAAAGATGACTTGTATGACATCTATGGTGAAAAAGTGATACAGATGAAGATAAACAAGTTTCCTAAAGGATTAGGCACCTTAGATAAAATGTTTGGCGATGATGATGATTTGAAGGGTGAAAAAAAGTACATGCACACCATGTAAGAAGAATTCTCCCCAGTCACTATTGCATGTAGAAAAGATCTATTGCTCAGTAAATCGTGCACACATGATGAAAAGCAAGCCTCCACCTCTCTCTATAAAAAATACAGTGATATATTATCATGGGAGTATGAAGACCTAAAATGTTTTGATCCAAGTGTTTCTCAACACTCCATTGACCTGGATCTTAGTATCAAGCCCGTCAGACAGAAGCAACGACTAGTCAATCCAAAGATAGAGCCGCTCAATAGAAAGGAATTATCTAAACTGGTTGAGGAATAAATTATTTTTCCCATCAAATACTCTACTTGGGTCACAAATCTGGTTCCAGTGTGCAAGAAGAATGGTGAAATTAGACTCTATGTTGATTTAAGAGATTTGAACAAGGTGTCTCTAAAGAATAATTAGCCTTTTCCTTTTATGGAACAAATTCTACAAACTATGGCTAGTGTGCAGAGATTATCCATGCTAAATGGATATTCAGGTTTCAATCAGATCTTGGTCAAGGAAGAGGATCAATTCAAAACAATGTTTACAACTAAGTGGGGAATATATGCATCTCAGAAGATGCCCTTTGGTCTGTCACTAACAGGCTCCACATTTTAGCGCGCCATGGATATTGCCTTTAAATGTTACATCAATGAGTTCATATTACTTTATCTTGATGAAATAATAGTCTTCTAAAATTAGAGTGCAAATCATATGGCACACCTGGAGAAAGTATTTGAGAGATGCAAAAAGTATGGGGTGTCTCTTAATCCCAAGAAGTGTAGTTTTGTGGTGGCACAGGGAAAGCTCTTGGGCCATGTGGTTTAAAAGGATGGTATCACAATTGATCCTAAGTGCATTTCAGACATCCTATCTCTTTCCTTGCCATTTCACAAAAGGGCCTTGCATTCCTTCCTTTGGAAGATCAAATTTGTTAGGTATTTTATCCCTAACTTTGCAGGACCGGTTTAGCCCATCACCTTGATGCTCAAGAAGGACATAGCCTTCAGATGGAAAGTAGAAGGAAGAGAAAGCTTTAACAAAATCAAGAAATAAATTTCTTGTGAGCCAACACTCATCAACCCAGACTATTCAAAGGATTTCATTCTTTATTCTTATGACACTGATGTGAGTGTTTTTTTTGTCCTAACACAAGAAAATGAACAAGGGCTAAAAAAATAGTGGATTTCTTCAGCTAGACACTGAAGGATTATGAACTAAATTACAGTCACATAGAGAAATAAGTCTTCACCATCATGTGCATGCTCAAGAAATTCCAAAGTATTCCTTCCACAAATCATATTAAGTTGTTATTCTCCCACTCTGGTGTTGGAGACTTCATCATGGGGGAAGAAATTTGTGAAAATAGAGCACAATGGGTGACAAATTTAATGGATTATGATGTGACTATGAAAGCCAACAAATTGGTAAGATAACACACTCTATAGGAAGATTGTTGAGGATGCACAGATTGAGGCTGAGACTTCATTATTTCTGGATGAGGATATCCCTCGCACAGAACTTGAGCAGAGCATAGATCCTAACACATGTGACTAGATGAAGGACATGATCACATTCCTTTCCAAGGGTGCATACCCTCCTGGTTTGAACAAAGAAAAGAGAATACATCCAAGGTTATAATTTATCCCTTATGTGTTGATTAATGGACTTCTCTTCAAGAAGAATCTTGATGGTGTGTTGTTAATATGCATAAGCGGTGCACAAACTAAAAAGGTCTTAGTAGAATTTCATGATGGATTCTATGGTGGAAACTTCTCTGTAAAAACTACATCAATGAACATCATAATGGTAGGTATCATTTGGCCTACCCTATTTATAGATGCACATAGGTGGGTAAAACACTGTAAGGAATGTGCTTTCTT
The DNA here is from genome assembly GCA_019776745.2 of Taxus chinensis. Classification (NCBI taxonomy): domain Eukaryota; kingdom Viridiplantae; phylum Streptophyta; class Pinopsida; order Cupressales; family Taxaceae; genus Taxus; species Taxus chinensis. The sequence continues at coordinate 590,557,703 of CM034156.1, forward strand.
CGTAGGAAAGAAAATATTGGCACTGTTTCCCATCCAAAAAATCTAGGTAGATCATCCTTTTATCCAATGGGGTATTGATTTCATAGGCATGATCAATCCACCATCAAGCGCTAGAAACAAGTGGGTGTTGACAACTACAGAATATTTCACCAGAATAACATAAGCTATTGTGCTCAAGGAATCAACTAAGTCAGTCATCCTTAACTTTCTCGAGGGTATAGTCACAAGGTTTGGCGCCCCTCAAACCATTATCTCTGATAATGCAAAAGGATTCCTTGGTACTAAAATAACTGATTGAGCACTAAATCTAAACATCTACCTGAAGAATTTTTCCAACTATGAAAAGGTTTACCAGAGTTAAAAAGTAAGAACCTAATCAGAATCAAGAAGCGCATGATGAACATTAGCCAAAGACAATGGCATATAATGGTCTCGCACGTACTTTAGGTAGATAGAGTCACAGTCAAAATATAAATAGGAACTTCTCCTTATAATATTTTCTATGGTAAGGAGGCTACCCTTATTTTGACACTAGTATTTAATTCATTAGCACTTGCTTAGCAGATGGAATTCGAAGGCGCAGACCTGAGAGAAATGAAAATGGAAGAGCCAGTTGATCTTGAAGAGATAAGGAACTCTGTCATGATCAAGATAGAATAACATCAGCAAAAAACAAAGAAATGGTTTGAAAGGAAGGCCAAACATCAAGACTTCAAATTTGGGGACTTGGTTTCAAAATGGGATGCTAACAGAGATAAACAAGGGTACCATTCAAAGTTTGATGCAATTTGGAGTGGCCCTTACATCATCAGTTCCTACAAACATGCTAACTCTTTTAAGTTAACTCATCTTGATGGAGGCACGCTGCAGATCCTAGTACATAGGATCTATCTCAAATCCTTCCATTAAGTTTGTTGCATCATTTTGTATGTGTTAGGGTAGTTTCAATTCCTGGATGTGCCCTGCACGTACATTGTTTTTTGTACATAGTTCTTTCCTTTCACATGCTTCCTGCACATGCTCTTATTTTTCTTCCAAAATGGAGATCTTATCTTAGCAGTTACAATATTTAGAATAGAGTCAAGACATGATCTTTCAAGTGACTACAAGGGTAGTTTCATGATTACATAAGTAGACTCCATGCCTAATGGATGCTCCATGCTACTAATATCCTTCATACATATTCTAGCTCTGAGCTCTGTATTGAAGGTTACACATGCTCAAGTTCACTTAGCACATTTCTTTGGTTGCATATTTCCTCTGACACCCTACTTTTGATTCCCTCACGCATGCTTGCTCACCTTCCTTTCTCTCCTTCCATTCCACCTTCTGCACATTTGATTTCTTCCTAAGCATCTTTTTCACCATGCATGCACATCTCACACTTGCTTCAATCAGCTAGGTACTTGGCCCTCTTGTGCACTGCACCCATTACTTTGTAATAGTTTCTCCTTGACCATGCGTTCTCTCCTCACCAGTTTTCCTCATTTCCTTGCACGCATTATGCATGAATTTATCTGCACCTTCCTCTATTTTCCTCCTTTTTTCCCTCCTTTGCACCCTTTTGTGCCAGGACATCTTCTGACATGCCTTGGTGTGCCGCACGCAACTAGCCAAAGTGTGCCAACAGGGTGTTGAATCCTCACAAAAAATTAGTGAGTGACACGTGGAAAAAATGACAAATATTTGCATAGTTGGCCATCATCTCAGCCAATCAACATGCACCTGGACTTGGCAGAGAGATGCTGACATCAGCTACATTGCTAGACATTTAAATTCAAATTCTTGGTGGATCTAGTAGGTGAGAAATGGGAAAATGTCTCTCTAAGCATTAATGAGTAGATCTGATTTCTCCAACCATCTGATATAATATGATTTTTGCTTCTTTCTTATTCAACATGATAAATGGGTTTGGGGAAACACATCTGACAGATTTTTTGGTGGATTTGTAGGAATTGAATGCCTCTTGTTTGTGGTTGTATTTCAAATTTCAGTTTTCCCTGCTTATCTTCTCCTTCTGCAGATTCATCTATAAATGTAAGAGCTGGGATCTTTTTTAAGGTGGGACACTCTAGATCCTTATGCATTTTGCCAAGGACTTCATACTTTATGTATTTTGAATTACAGACCTCTAGATCTAACTATTGCATGTGGACATCATCCTCCTTTGCCATTTTAACAAATCTGTTCATTTCTAGAAGTAATAGAACCATCATTTTGTGACCATTCTTTGTCTTAACGTGTTTGCATTCCTTCTTCTTGCCTTTTCTTTTGTGTTGTGCGTTGGTGGTGCCATTTTATGTCCCTTGTAGCTCCTTATCTAGTTGTGTCCCATGAAACTAATTTGGTGAATATGTTTTAAGTCATGCTACACATGCCTAGCCTTCTTTTGTGGATTTTCTCTCATTTTCACTCATAAAAAATAGTATTCATCCTTCTTTTTCTAGTGCTATCACCTTTTAGTGTACGTTTCCTTTCATTTTATCTTTTTATCTCTGGTCCCTTGTTGTTGTATCTTAATTTTCCTTTCCAGTACTAGGAGTAGCAATAGTAGTATAAATAGGTAGAGGAACTCACCTTCTCTGAAGATCCGTCCCAAGTGTGCAAGGACCCATAACTTGGGGATATTTCCATTGTGGTCTTAAACAACTCGAACCTTCCAAGATCTGAGATGTGGGTGCATGTTTGAAAAACCAACAACTTCCTTGACGATTTTCAATCCAATGATATATGTAATTTAATATAAAAATAAAATGGTGTGCAAAAAAATGAGTCTATTGCTAGTACTCCGATTTAGGTATCTTAGATTAATATCAATGTTAATCTACTTAAATGCTTCGATAATTAAATTGGTGAAGGTCTCGGGTCAGGTTGTAGGCTAGGTAGAGGGTGTGGAGGTCATAGGAAGGGTCTAGGTAAAACTTTGTGGAGTTTTGGCTTGATTTGGGTGATTGGAGAGCTTGCTAGTATGAGGCAGCTAGTGTATTCTATTTCATATGAATCATATAAAAAGCTGATAGTGGCTACATTTCGGGAGGCAATGGGTGAGATGAGGTACCATAGCACAAGCCTAACCTATGGAGACATATTGCAGCCCATCCTTAGGGATGAGGTTGGTCATTTTTATGATGGAGGCACTATGTTGCTTCACCTTACCGGATGATGAGGGTGGGATATTCCCATGACAAATGATGGGAGTGATCTAGGATATGATGGAGGAGTGGATCTTTTTTTCTTGGGCACCTACATTCCTTGTGCAACTATATAGGGATTTGTGGGCCTATTGGACATTGTGGTGGTTTAGTTTGTGTTGCACCTTTCTTCTACATTACCGGGCATATGAGAACATCATATGTGTATGTCCAGTTGGTTTTCCCTAATATGATTGGTTCAGGGGGTGGCTGGGTCAGAGTTGGATACAGACAGTAGGTACTAGTTGGTGGGAAGCACCAAGTGGTTAAGGCCACACATGATGTTTTATATTACATACGGGTATTGGAGGGGATTTTAGGAGTTCCTCTTGTTTGGAGGACATATGTTGGCTTTCCCTCATATAGGCACATTGCAAAGGAGTTACAACTACTGGGGTGGATTCATGGGCATCGTGCCAGAGAGTAGAAGATGATACTTGTTGATAGGGTTAGACGACACTTTGGGTTGCCATAGGACATGCCTCCACCTTTCCCCACAATACATGAGAGATGATGTGGATAGACCTATGTATCCACTATGACCGAGCATGTAAACAGGGAAGGAGGAGAAGGCGGGTGGATAGGTGTATCAATGATGTTGGAGTCACCGATAGATATAAGTAGTTGTGGGCTACAAAACTATGTAAGGCAACACCATGGCTAGGGCAGCCAGACTTAGCCACCGTCACAGTGTAGAGGGACACCTTACAGGGTCAGGTGGCTGTCCTTCAGGCCCATATTACATCTTTATAGGGGCAGCTTACCGGGGTCAAAGGCAAAGGTTTCCATTTTACAGGCTCACGTGGCGGCCTTACAGGCACATGTAGCGCAAGGACTATCACCTGCAGATGGTGGAGATGGAGATGGGGGACATGTAGCCGCCTTACAGGCATAGGTACCAGGTTTGCAGGGCTAATTAGCCACTACACAGGTGTAGGTTTTTACCTTACATGCATAGGTTGTAGCACATGCACCCCCACAGACTAAAGGATAGGGTTCTACACTATAGGTAGTTGGGGCAGGACAATGGTCCCATGGTATAGGGAGGAGTACAAGGCTCATAGGTATAGGGTCTGAGGCTAGCATTAGCAGGTCAGAGCTCATAGGTTATTGTGAGACCTATAAAACCACCTCATATTGTGCCCATGGCAAGATTAAGGGATGCCCTGAATAAGGCATGGTATTACTAGGATCATCTGAGGACCATCAAGATAGATGTCCATTCCTATGCTAAGTACAGGGCACAATAGGGAGTAAGTGAGAGGACTAAATCCCACACTCATAGTTCTGAGAGTGTAGTGTGCCAGAAATCCCAGAGGTAGGGTCATGGCGAGGCTATGAGTTCATAGTGGCCACTCCCAGGTGAGGGGTAGGAAAATATTAGGTTGAGACCCATGCTACGTGGAGAGATGCATGTAGGTCACCTAGGTGGAGGAGAGTAGGAGGAGATAAACATGGATATCAAGCAGATTGACTATTAGTCACTTGCTATGATAGGTGTATCCATTTTAGGTATATATTGTCCTACATACCAATGATAGTGAGGATGTATATGAGGGATTTGAGATTTTGGTTTTATGTTGGCCTCAGTGCCAAAGATAGTGAGGATGTATATGATATTTTTGAGATACTAAGTATTTATTTGTATTGATGTACATTTGTATTGATACACATGCTTTCTCATTTATATATAGTTGATGATGTTTATGTATTAATGATGTATTTGGTTTTAATTTCCATTGTTATTGTGTATGTGATGAAAACTAGGTGAATTAGGCATGATTGAGTCGAGGTCATGTAGGCATGATGGAGCGAGGTTTATGCGTGGTTTGAGTTAGGTCAATTAGGTATGGTGGAGTCTAGGTGAGTTAGGCATGATTGAGTCTAGTTCATGAATGCAGGGGTGATTTGAGGTCATATAGGTGTAGTTAAATTGAGGTGTCAAAGGCTTGGTCCTATATAGGATAATCAACAAGTAATGAAAAAGGTGAGTTGGTAAGAGGTGATAGAAGAGCCACCTATTTGATAAGAACCATAACATGTCTACCATACCGAAGATGGGATTATGAACATAATACCCTAAAGGCACTACATAATTGAATATTTTAAGGGTTGAGAAAGTCACATGATCACAAAATGTCACATTTACGGCACATCCCTTGAACGTGTAGGGAATTAGGGTGAATAGGTGATAAGGCGAAAGGAGGTTGGCTTTAGAGTAACCTAGTATGAGACAACATGCCAACTTGACAAGAGACCCAAGATCACAATAGCCAAGTCCACGATGAAAAAATTTAATCTTTGTCTTTTTGCTTTTGCTTTTTTTCTTTTTGTTTTATTTTTGATAGAATGATCGATGTGGGAAGTCTATTTCAGATGGGTAGATTTTGTCCTTGAGGTATTTATGAAGCTGATCAATGCAGGAACCTTCAGAATATTTTTTATTTTAGTTTTTGTAAGAATAGACTTCTTTTGATGATAGACTAAGTATAATACATCTAGATTTGTATAGCTATCGTTCGAGGGAGCAGTCTATTTATAGTAGTAAGATAAAAAGCATAGATGTCCTTTTTGAGGGAGTCATCTTTTTGCTATAAATTTGACTCAACAAGTTGAATTTGATTTTACTTTTGAAATTGTTTTTCTTTTGGAATCTTAAGTCATGGAAAATACTATAGAGAAAAATAGGCTCTTATTTTTGAAGACAAAACTATAACACACATACGTTAATTGTGATAGAGAGGTTTTGAGTGATAAATGACCATGGGATTCCATCTTGAAATAGAAAAAAATTATCCATGAGAATCATACCATGAGTAGATCTGTGGTACTCATATTTAAGACAAGGTTGAAAGGTAATGGGCAATCACATGATCCTAGTTTAGTCGTTGATACTTAAAATAGGTAGAATAGAACGTGAACGGTGCTCAAGGGATGGGCATTGAATAGAAAAGAGATGATATAGGACTTAATTCAACAGTAGAATAATTGAAGATGTAAGTCATTAAGGGATTCAAGTTTGGGTTTACCTTCAAGTGAAGACAAATGATAAACACTTGATCCATAGGTACTGAGTAACAATATAAGGTCCAAGCCAATTAGGAGAAAATTTTACTTGTTTACTTTTTTCTTCTTTTGTTACATGTTGATTTTCTTTCAGGTTGAGGTCACCAACTTGGAAGGTTTGTTTATGGGAATATTTTTCATAGGCATGTTTGATATGTTTTTGGTATATTTGAAGGTGATCAAGAGAATTAAAACAACGTTCGTCCAATAACTCCACTTGTGTCAAACGGTCTTGGTGAAAGTCATGATCATTGAACATCTATTTGAGTAAGATACGAAGAGACAAAATCTAAAATTCAAGAGGTAGGAAAACTTTTGTACCATAGAGTAGAGAGAAAGGTGTAGATGCACATGAGGTATGAATACTAGTACAGTAAGCCCATAAGGAAAAATGAATGTGGCATGTGCCAATCCTTTCCAGTATCATCCACAACTTTTATAAGAGTTTTATTCAAGTTTTTTTTTGGTGGATTCAGCTTGGCCACTTATTTGAGCATAGTACAATGTAGAAAAACTAAGTTGAATGCCAAAGACGTCACAAAGCTTCCATAGAGTTTTATTTTTTGAACTGTTTTCCATTATCAGTGATGAGATGATGGGGAACACCAAAGCAACAAATGATATGATGATTGATGAATTCACATATTTTCTCAGCTTTTGTTGAAATAATAGGTATGGATTCTACCCATTTAGGTGTAGTATTCATTAGTGGTAATAATCCATTGATGGCACTGTGAAGAATGTAGATTTATTTCTCCAATAAGATCCAAATCCCATTGAGAGAAAGGGCAAAGGTCACGTGCAACCTATAAGGTGTGACAATGCATGTGATGAAGATTAGCATGTTGTTGGAACTTCACACAACATTTGAAATAATAACAAAAATCATGGTTTAAGATTGGTCAATAATAGCCTAGGCAAAGAATACATTTACCTACAACTAAACCACTGAAGTCACCTCCACAAATTTCGTCATGAACTTCCTTGATGGTGTAGGGAATTTCAAAACTTATAAGGCATCGCAAGAGGATACCATGAAATCCAAGTTTATAAAGAAGGCCTCCCATGATGACATACTAAGAGACACTATTGAGAAAGGCATGTTGTCCATTGCGAGTAAGGTCTGAGATAGAACTAAAAGGGAAAGGTAGTCAACAAACTTCTTATACTAGAGGTTGCGTGGGTCAGGTTGGACTGTTCTGGTGAGGTTCATGTCTCGTAATAGATAGGAAGGTGATTGTAGCCTTTGTACTATGACAAATATTTTCGAGTAAGAGGGCAAGGTGGGTATCTGAGAAGCAAGGTAGGCTATGGTATCCTCAAATTTGTTAGTGGAATGAGGAGTGGTTTGAAGTTCATAATGGTCAAAGGTAGTCAGAAGTATGTCTACATGATGCTTATACTTTTGAAGTGTTTTGTTATGACACTAGTATATACCATTGACTTGATTTACAACCATTTGAGAGTCGCCAAAGATTTTATTTTATTTTACGTCTAAAGTGATGGCGGTTTGAAGGCCTAATACGAGTGCTTCATATTTGGCAATATTGTTAGTATGTTCAAAATCTAGTTTGAAAGATAACAACATAGGCTCACCATTGAGAGAAATGAGGATAAATCCAACACCACCCCCACGCTGACATTTGGAACCATTGAAGAATAAGGTCATGTGGTAAATGGTATCATCGAAAGAAAGGATAGCGATGGATTCATCTGGGAAATTAAAGTTAGAGGACTGATCTCCAGAGAGATGCACGTTTGCAAGTTGGTCAATGATAGTTTGACATTTGATAGATTCTTGATGAGTGAATTCAAGGTATAGTTATGTAATAAGCATGAGCCAATATCCAGCACGCTGATGTTGGTAGGGCTTAGCGTACATGTAAAGTAAGGGATCTGTATTGGTGAGAACAACAATTTTTTAGTTAAGTAGTTAATGATGAAGTTTATTAGTGACAAAAACTAAGGATAAGAAGAATTTTTCAGTGTGGGGTGTATCGGGTTTCATAATCTAAAAGCGTATTGCTTATATAATAAACTCCTTGCTTCCTATGTTAGTGATCTTGATAAGTGAGCATGGCTCCCAAGGAATGATCCATAACAGAAATGTAAAGGTAAAATGGTTGGTCATCCTTAGGATGAATTAGTATACTTCATTGGAGGAGGTACTATTTAAAGGCCTCAAATGATTTATGGCATTCATCATCCCATTTGAAGGAGATGTCCTTTTTGAGGAGATGATGAAAGGGGTGGGGTAGTGGTCAGAAAGTTGTGAAATAAAGCGACAAATAGAATGCAACTTGCCTTGCAAACTAAGAAGTTGAAGAAGGTTAGTAGGTGGAGGCATTTCAATAATAGCCTTGATTTTAGTGGGATTGAATTCTATACCACACAAAGAAATTATAAAACCAAGGAGTTTTTTTGAGAGGACAATGAAGAAACATTTCTTAGGTTGAAGGCGAACACAATACTTGATGAGATGGTCAAAAATGACCTTAAGGAATGTAAGGTCTTCAGCTTGATGTTTGGATTTGGCAAGAAGTTCATCTACATAATATTCCAATATGCGATGCATGATGTCATTAAAGATAAAACTCATAGCCCATTGATATCTAGCACCAACATTTTTAAGGACAAAGGGCATGAATCGATAGTAGAAGGTCCCCCAGGGAGTGATAAAGGCATTTTTGTGATGATATTCCAGGGCAAGTAATATTTGGTTATAACTCGAGAATCCATCCATGAGTGATAACATCTCATGGCTGACAGTTGTCATTAGATCAACCTTAATTAAGGATGCAGAAATCCATGCATACAGGAAGTTGTCCTATCGCTTTTATGATAGGAACAATGTTATCGATCCATTGGGGATAATCAATGGGTAGGATGAAGGAAACTAAGAGAAGGTGCTGAATTTCTTATTTGATAAATAGGGAAATGCAAGGATACATTTTTTGTAACTTCTATTTTACGGGTTTGGCTTCAGGAACAGTTATGATATTGTGAACCAGAATGTTTGGGTCAATACCGGACATATCAGCATAGGACCAAACAAAAGAATTGCTATGATCTTGGAGGAATGAGGTAAAAAATTCCTATTTAGAAGCATCTAAATATTTTCCTATCTTTAGAATGTGCGGGTCATCCTGAGTGTTAATATTGATTTTGATGGTCAATTTATTTAACATGGTTTACGTCTCAGAAGGCAATGACTAGTGAATATAAGAATCCTCCGCACCAAGATATGTAAGACTAAACTCATTATCCTGACATTGAATGACATTAATAAAAGATGTATCATCATTGATCATGTTAGGATACAGGAAGGGAAGGGAAGAGGGAGCCTCACCATCACATTGATAAGTCAGAGGTCCCAGGGAAATGGCGTTTACAAAAAAAAAGTTTGGAAGAATGCATTCTGGATCCATAGACTCTGTGGATGAAGGTGGGGAAGTTAGTAGATGGGGTGAAGAAGGTTTGTCTTCCTTAATGATTTTGATGTGGGATTTCTTGAAATATGTATTGGCAAAGCCAATACCACTATGGTCATTGTGTTTAGGTGTGGTACATCGGATGACAGTATAACAACCATGTTTGTAGAACCCAAAGTCAAAGCCTTTCCATGCACAATGGTGGAGGAAAGTGTGGGTGAAGCAGTGGTTGGTGAGGGATTGAAGGTCAAAATAAAATGGTCACATTTAGGAAGGTGGCTTGGGCAACTAGGTAAAAGTATCAAGTCTCCCATACGTTAAGTTTTTATGAAGGTGAGGAGGACTATAAGGGAAAACCTTGCCTACATGGTGATCATAGCGAGAATGTTGGCAAAGGTTACCATACTCTTGAGGAGTAAGGAATGTGTCGATGTTATACAAGAAGTACTCCCCTAGAGTGATACATTGAAAAAAACCTTCGAAGGGATCGGTAATTGGTATATGGGTGGTGGGAATAGATGAATCACTAGGATATTAGGAAGAAGATGCATTGGTCGGTTGATAAGTAGAAGGCTTAGTAGATGGGTCAGCTACAAAATCTATGATGGTAGTGGAAATAGAGGAGGTAGGTGTGGAAAAGGTAGCAACAACATCAGTGGATGGGGTTGTGGGTGAAGGAGAAGTGGTGACATTGGCAGATGCCTTACCTAGTACAATGAAATCATTAGGTCGGTATAACATGTTACAGGTTTTGAATGGAAAAGGGTCAGTGGGGATGGTATAGTTATTTCCTTGATGTTCAAATTTTACACAATGATGTAGGGTTTAAGGAACACAACCCATGACACAGATCCAAGGTTGTCCAAGTAATAGGTTATATTGGAACTCCCCCTCTAAGACATAGAATAGTTTTGGAATGGTACTAGGGACCACACGAACATGGAGGATGATGGTGCTGAGACTTGAAGCTATGAATCATTGAATGAACACAACATAACTGGGTTATTATGCATGCAATTTGAAGGGATGCTCATTTGATTACACGTGTGGGAGGAGATGATGTTGATGCTAGCACCACCATTGACCATAATGTGTCAAACATGAATATTATCAATATAAAAAAAATTTAAAAGGGTGGGATCTGGATCATCTAATTGAAGATGTATAATCTCGTTGTTAGAGAAACTGAGGGAAGCTACTTGGTGAATAGTGGACTATGTAGAGGAAGGGGATAAGTGGGTGAGAGAAGCTACATGGTGAGGGGTGAGAATGGAGGCCATAGGTGTTAGGTCATTAGCTAAAAACTCGATGTATTGAAGAACCTCCATGAGGGCCTATTGATGGGATTCAGAATTTTAAACTAGTTCGTAAAAGGAAATTTTTAGAGGTGATTGGTGTAATTATTTTATCATTGCAAGATGGGTGACACCATTAGAAATAGGATCTTTGGGTCCTCGAATAGTGATTTTTGGTGCAGATGTAGATGGTATGTTGGGAAAAGGATTGACGGATGGGCTAGTTACTTTCTCCCTTCCTTTGTCTTTTTGGGCATGAGTGACAACTTGGATCATATTAATATGAGGAAGAGAGGTGGATGGAGAATTTTGTCAAGAAAATTAGAGAAAATTGATGGAAAAAGACCTAGTGTTGGGTAAGAACCTTGCAAAATGAGTAGGACACATTGGCATTTTTGTGGGGTTTTGGCTAGTTCTCCTTTACAGACCATATTGATCTCAAATTTTGGAGGTGGATAAAAGGGTTTTGAAGGTGGTTGTGAAGGTCATTGAATAGGTGGTGGGAAAGGATATGTAGTGATAGGTGGAGGTGGAAGTGGGTCCTTTTCTAAAAGCTCATCGTCATCAAAGTTTTGTTCAGGAGGACAAAGTTAGAGAAGAACGGTTTTTAAAGCCTTACAATTTTCTACATAATGTCATAGCACATGATGTTAGGTGAAAATTTTAGTATCATAAAACCCTTTTAGTTTTGGCTTGAGTGGTTCATAAGGTCTAAGGGGTGGTAATGTGATGATAGAGGTCTCTAAAAGGTTACCTAGAATGTTAGATTAAGACCCTGCCAATGGATCACAATGTGAGGTGAGTGTGGGTCTAGATTGAAGTGTAGGTGATTGTGATGTGTGAGGTACTACAAGAGGTGGAATTAGAGATAGGATAGGTTTGACCACTGATTTGATAGGTGGTACTGTTATAGGCTTGGGTTGTACCTTCCTAGGTAAAGGCGTGGTAGATGAACTAGTGATGGAAGGTGTTGTAGGCTTGACTACTTCGCTGTAGGGAAGTGGGGTTTTCAATTTCGGTTACACCTTCTTGGGTAAAGGTGAAGGAGGATTATGCGATGCATAAGGGAAAGGAAATGGTGTAAGAGGATAGGTTAGCCATGGTGATAATGGAGGTGCGGTAAAAGTTGCTGGAAGAGGTGAGGTGGAAGTTATAGGTTAAGGAGAAGGAAGTATCATAGGTAATGATAAGTGTATTGTAGTTGGTGAGGGTATAGGTGGTAAGAAATATGTGGGTGATGGCGAAGGTGTACGATGCGCTCATAGGTTGGATGTAATAAAGGATTGTGATGAAGAGGATGGTTGGGGTACTTTTGATTTTCCTTAGATAGGCGGTTGTTTGACCAAAGTTGACAGGTGAGGCCCAAGGATATACGGAAGGGGCGAAGGTGATAAAGGCATGGTGGGTGAAACTGGTGTGTTAGGCCTAAAAATTTGGGTCTTATTTTTAGGTGGAGGATTGGTTTTTACGCGAGCTTGGGAAGATGTGGCTAAATCCAACTTGATGGGAGGGTAAACTAGGCTCGATGTCAGCATGACACCCAAGATAGTGATGGGTTTGGATGTAGGGGAAGGTGTGGATACAAGTAGGTTCTTAGGCATAGGATGAGGTTCAGTTATTGGTAAAGGTTTGGATGTAGGAGAGGGTGATGAAGAAGAGGCCATTTTAATAGGAATGGTCATTATTCATTGGTTCCTTGAAATACCTTCAGATAGATCGTGGGAGTATCCGCAAGTGACACTTTCATTTGGGTTGAAAAGGGTAGCCGAAGGTGTCCACAAAGCATAGAATTATCAACGTAATCCAAGCGGTTGGTCAGGCATGAAAATGACACTGTTGTAAGAGAAGATGACGTTGTCTTAGTAGTAATTCCTGTAAAATATGTCTGTGAGACAAGGAACTAGTTGGCTTCAAACTCTGTGTGCAAGAGAGTCGAGAGAAGATCAATGGGATCCTAGAAGACTAATTATGAATTCTCCCTAATAGGTAGTGCTGCATCTAAAGGATCCCCTATGGGTAGGGGAAATGATAGTTTGGATGAGATAGTCTCCTTTTTCGATGGAGAGGAAAGTGAAGATGAGTCTCTCGTGGGTCAGAGAGTTAATACTGTAGGTTGGTCATTAGGTTACAAGGTAAGTGGTGAAACAACATTGGAAGAATTTTTGGAATCTTCTATGGGTGAAGGGGGAGATGAAGTGGATTCCTCTGTGGGTGAAGGAGTAGAGGGAGTAAGATTCTCTATGGGTAGAGGATCTCGTGCTATAATATCGTCGATAAAGGGGATATGAGGGAAAATTAGAAGGGTGGTTACAATGTAAAACACAACATGGACCTCGCAGACATTACTGTCATTAGTTGAAGGTTTGCTAGTTTGGTTTGATGATGGAGTATGGTTAGGGAATGGCTTCTTGAAGATATGCAAATTCTGATTCACAGGTGTGTTCGGGATGTCTAGGATAAGATCTCCATTATCTAGAATTTCCTAGATAATATTTTTGAAGGTTAAACATTTACAATCACTATGACCTTTGATGTGATGATATTTACAATATTCATGTTCCTTGTACAATGCCAACAGTTGTCACCAAATCACTGCACCCCCCGAATGGCCTGAAAGTGAACACAAAATTTGGTGTGATTGGGACACATGGGATCATATCTCAAGCTATGGGACTTGGGATCGAGGTGAACCTCCAGAGAAGACTGGATTCCTCTTGCTGAACTAAGCACTACACCAAAATTAATTTTAAGAGACCTCTTAGAAATCAGAGGTGGAAATACCTGGTGAATATCCTCATAACCAGTTTCACGGGAAGGTGAATTTTTTGGGGGTCTGACAGAAAAAATTTCACCTAATTTTTAAGTGATGGGAAAGAAGGCTACAGACGCGCGATAGATATTTGCTGACACATGTCAATAAGGTGGTTGACACGCATCAACAAACCTCATTGACACGCATCAGAAAATCTCTCTCACACATCTGCAGCCTCCGCCATTTGGTTATGCAACAAAAAAAATATCCCTGTCAGACATCAAAAAACTCTCTATCACACATCTACTTCCTCCACACTCTTTTCGTGCATCAACAAACTCTCCTTGTCGCATGTCAAGAAACTCTCCCTGTCACGCGTCAACAAACTCTTTTTCGCGCATCTGCGACCTCTGCCCTCCTATCATGTGTTTACTGTAATTTATAATACATCTTCCCCCAGGTGGTATGAGTGAGCTAATAGTGTTCTACCTGGTGAATAATATAGGATTATATAGGGGATAGTTTCAAGGGTAGGTGAACCCCACCCCTATAAAAAATTAAACTGTAATTTTTAGGTGAATAGGTCACTGACTCGCGCTAGAAAATTCACCTTTTCAAATTTTTTTAAGAATAGAATATTCACCATATTATGAATATTCACCACTAAAATTATCCCTGCACTACACCTAATACAAGATAAAATGGCTACCTAGTCCTATGCTAACATTTTCAAAGGATTAGGAAGAGATAATTACAAGGAAATAAAACCTATACTAGAAGTGGTGATGCACCAAGAAAGGGTGTTGCTAGACACAATTATGGCTTTCCGATGAAGAGAGATGATCATGAGAATGAATGACATGAATTACAAACCCAATTTTACATACAGTACATCACTCCTTGAAAAGCACAATGACCTCAAAAACTTGCAAAAAGTAACCCTGAGTGCATAGTTCACCTAAAAACATGAGAGAGGCAAATTAAAGAAACAAAATTACGAAAGGACATATAAATGATCACAAAGCTTAATTCTCATTACTTCAAACACTTGTAAACTGCATCATTACATCCGGGAAAAGGCATAGGCTGCCATTACAATTTGAGAAGAAAGGCTTGAGAGCTTACAAATTCACAACCTTTCAGCTTGTGAAGAGAGGGACAACTTGGAAAGTGTCTAACTTTTCGAACTTGTATTACCTATTGGAACCCCTTAGAAGGAGCTTAAAACTTACATTTATAGAAAATTTCTGATTTTTTGAGATAAAGAAGGAGAAACCCTAGAATGTAGGCCACAATGTAGGAAATAATTAATCATTATTGCTAGCCATGTTTTCTTATTTATTACACCTCCACCTTTTGAGGTGCCATCCAATGAATGAATAAAACATGAAATTCTGGAATGGAAAACCTAAAAAAATCCATTTTTGGTGATTTCATGGTGTAGCCTTCATTCTTCCGATTCCAATGGCTGTAATTTTTTGAAAAACGGGAAACCGAGGAAAAGGTTGTAGTCTTCTGAGTGAAAGTCACTTTTAGGCATTCTGGGCATTGCTTCATAAGTTCTTCGATTAGGTCTTATGATGTTACATAAATTCAAAACCTGAATTTATCTTCATTTAATTAAAATCATATTGTAATGCTTCTCTGAGAAATACAAATAGTTCATAGTGGGATTGAGATTGGCATTTGGAAAGAGTCTAGGCTTGCAATGGTAACCAATTCAGTCAACAACTCGCTAGCGAGTCATCTACTTTCTTTGCCAACCATATTGTCAAACCGCTATGTCATATTGGTATTCACCAAGTTCTCTGAAGCAAGCTCTTCATTTTTAAATAGTCATTGATTTACCATATTACCCGCTAGGTGACTCGAGTGTCACCTCTCCACGTTTTTTCATTGAATTAACTATTTCATTCATTTTGTCAGGCATATCTTACCGCCTTTGCTACATAGTCGAGCTCTTCAATATTTATCTTCCATTTCAATTTCCCACCGAGCACATATTTCTCCATGTTTCAAGCACCCATTTTCCTTTCCTTATGACTCGGCTATGAACTAGTACACATGCCAACAACCCGACACAACCACTTCACATTTGGTGAAACCCCCCAAATAGCTCGGCCATTGACTCAGTCCACTCGACAACTAACTTGGTCATCAGAAACCACTCCAGCCTAAAAAAAAAAATCTCTAAACTTCGAATTGACACACTCCCAAATCCTAAAAACCCGAAACTCCAAATTTCAGAGTTTCGGGCTTCGGAACTATTCAACTCATACGATGTCCTTGAGCTCAAAAATATCTTAAAATCCAAAACATATAACTCCAAAATAGCTCCAGTCATCTTCATCTCATTCCAAGCTCAATTATTACTTGGCAATCACCTCATCATCAAGTCGATATTGCCATAACCTCTGCAAAAATACCAATTTGTCGGCTTAAGGTCCCTACTTCCATTGTTTCACCAAATAACACAAACATTCAAACCTGAACTTGAAGCCTCCATGGGTGATGTACACCCACGTGAACTCAAGATCGAGCCACACTTTTTGCACTATGAATTTCTTAGTGAGATTCATCAATCAGCTCAACTCGGGACCATTTTCCCACAAGCTCAAACTCCCATATGCTAGTCCAATCTGTGTTATAGCCAATATCAATGTCATGGATCACTGTGGCTCAGATTACTCAAATCTAGACACATAGACCTCATATACCCTGCCTATGCCATGCTAATTTGAATCAATGAGTCACCTGCAAGTTGTAAACAATTTGGGATCCTGTGAAAGAGATCACCTAACCCTTTGTAACGTTGAATGTGATGATCCCAACTCATAGTTTGTTTGATGACTGATCCATTATTGGCTATACCCTGCAACATCAAATCTGGTCTCATTGATTCTCATAGACATCTCATCTTTTGCCAATGCCAACTAAGGTCATCTCAATACATAGCTCGGTGACCTATGTAATCTACCTAGCTCTGTATCCTTCTAGCTAATCTCACCATAGCATAGACCGAGCTCAAAAATAGACCATTCTCGAGCCGTATCCCATTCACCTCTTGAAATGACTTGCTTCTTTGAGCTAACCAAGAATTTAGACAACCATGTATTCACCCAAGCTATTTCTGATCACTAACTCATGAGCACAATTCTTCCACCCGAGCAATAAATTTAGCCACTAGCGCTAACTCGTGAACCACTTACTAGCTTGGTTTATAATAGGGTTATCTCATCTCACCATAATCAAAATGAAAAGTTAATTGAAAAAAAAATCCATGACACATTATTCATCTGTTGAAGGAAATTATTACATTCTATAAAAGGATTTTCAGTCTTAGGGGCAATTTTACCCCCGTTGTCCAATTTTGTCTAAGAGGGAAAAATTGACAACATTTTTGGTGACTTCTCGAGGATGCTTACCTAAAAATCATGGTTCTAGTAGCCTTGTATATCCACTGGGCATGGTGTCATAACTGTCATTATGAAACCTGATGCTAGACCATGAAACTCCTAACCTCTAAATAATTGAACATTGTTGCATCTTACATCCCAAACTTGAATGACTGATACAGAATGAACTCATTCTGAAATATTGGAAACACAAAATACATTGAATTTCATGATTTCCTGGCTTACAAAACACATTTTAAAGTCTTGAATGAAAAATATGCTGAAATAGGGACACCATAATAATCTATTAAAAGTTGACTCTTTTCTTCTTTTAAAACTTTCACATTTGACATGATGTGCAAGATCAATGACAAAACACCACATAGACAACAATGCAAATCATACATGCTTCCAATGAAACATGCAGAGTGTGATAGGCACTTATTCTCTTGAAAGTAAACCTATTAGTACCCTACACTAAATGGAAGCACAAGTGAGCTAAAAAAAACCTATAATTGGTTGTGCAAAATAACTTCCCGTCCTTACAATGGATTTCCATGCAGACGATGTGGTATTGGACATAGCTGGAGCTAATAGTGAAAAAATGACATAAATCCAATTTTTCACCTGACTTGCCAAGGCATTGATTGGGAAGAGAAAATATGCCTCTTTTAGTTGCTTTGTATTTGTCTTGTAGAGGCATAGCAATTGATTTTTGGGGCTGTGAAATTCATTCTCACATTCTAAAATGAATGTGACCGGATGTGACTTCTCGTTTGGCTCCAAAGAAGCTAGATACCTTATAGGACATGGTCTGACCTTTTGAACATGCCTTCCATGCTGAACGTCAACTTTGACAAGAAAGTCTGCCGGAAGACTTCCTTGAAAAGAATGATGATCCATGAGATGACTTTTCTCCTGTTTACGATCTACGAACAACTAATCTTCTACCTATTTGAATGGTATGAAAGTGGTATCTCCTTCATTCTTTTCCATTTTTTGATAACAAGAAATTCCTCCATGACATGGAACTCTCTTGAATTGCTTATAGGCTCAAATGAAACTACTTGAAAATCACTACAAGTGTTTGAAGCATAATGTTCATATAAGAGTTCCACTTCCATTTGAAGACAAATTTGTTCTACATTTTTAAGCTTCTCATCCCACATGAAACCTACAAATTCAGATTCATTTACCTACTACTTTTGAGGATTATAAAGGTAAGCAATATCTCCTTTTTTTTCTTCCACCATCACTTGTTCATAAAAAAAATATGACTCCATAATTGAAAACAAGAAACTCTCAATGATGTCATCTTCGCCCAAAAACTTCAAAGTTGACTTAGTTTCTCCCACATGCTCCTCTCTTTCTTCATTCAATGAATGTTGTAGGAGATCAAATTATTTCAATTCAAATTCAAGAGGATAACTTGAAACTGCAGGTGTTCCTTGAGTATGTCCTTGCATAGCACTAAGAAACTTACGTTGAATGCTAGATAATGGAACAATAGAAATGGGTATTTCCATGGGCCTTTTTTCATCCAAATACTCCTCCAAATCCAAAAAACAACATGCTTCTTTATTCTCTGAATATGCAAAATGTTCAACCTCCCTTACAATGTTTCCTGAATTAGCAGCTGATTCTTCATGACCTCCCCCATCTTCAAACATAAAATCTGTAAGATCAAATTCATCCAAGAAAACATAGTTTTGAAGAGATGAAGAAGGTGAAGAATCTAACACTTCTTGCATGGTATAGTCTACACTTAAAACCTCTGATTCCATCATGGAAACAATCCCGCTATGGTCAGTTGTTACATTCGATGATGATATTGGAAAGTTTCTACAATGCTCCACAAATGCAACAAGTTCTTGACATGCTTGACAAGTAGGACCATTGCACTTATAAAAATCACCTTTTACACTTGAGAGTCCTTCTTCAACTTGCACATGCTATTCTATTACTTATTTTTCCACCTTTGGTGATTCAAACTCCTTTGATGGAATTGAGCCAATATGAATACTACATTCTGAATAGGTAGACTGATGGTCCTCCCCTTTTAGCTATGGAATTATTTGTGATAGTACAAAACTAGTTTTTCCCAATTGTTCTTGAGCCTCAAATTCTGGAGAAGGTTTATTTAGGAACGAAGCTTTCTTGATGTTAAGTTATGCAAAAAATTTCCTCATATTATCTTCATGCTCTCTTTTTCTATTCTCTTTGACCATATATTTCTCCCTTTTTCTAATTTCTTGAAAATGTTCCTCCCAAAATGGATTTGAGACTACAAGAGGAGGGGCAAGCTGAGATTTAACTGATTCCCTCACTGTTTGAGGTAGAGATTAATTCTCTTTTCTTTGATTGACTTTGTAGAAAAGAAGGAAATTTAGAAGGATGAGGCATGGAAGACTCAAGATGGAATGGAGGAAAAGATGATGAAGTAGTGAATTCCATCTCAGTGATAGCAATTGTAAGGTTAGGACCATGGGGCTCAAATTGTAAATGCATGAATGGAAACACAGGAAGAGAGTTGTAAGGTTGTAATGCAGGGACCTCCCATTGAAAAGATTGACTAACATTACATTCATGAACGCCTCTTTTCTTGATCCATTCGCAAACTTGAGTCATCATATTGATTATGAAGTGAAGATTTTATTGAGGATTAAGCTCATGTGGTATAGGGCTAGTCCATGGGTATGGAATATTGAAGCCAATCCAAGATTCCTTTTCCATTTATTTGATTCTTATTTGTATCATGTTATACTCTAACTCTCAAACCTTCTTCTGCAAGTGATCTTCTTCATGTGTACAATAGATCCCAGAATCTACGTGTCATTTTTCTTTGGTATCTACATATTTATGGTAAAAAACCAAAATGATCATGCATCTTTCTCATGGGTGCATGCATGCTTGAACTGGTATTCATCATGAAACTGGTTTGGAGGTGAATTATAATAGCCTGAAG
Organism: Taxus chinensis; assembly: GCA_019776745.2. NCBI lineage: Eukaryota > Viridiplantae > Streptophyta > Pinopsida > Cupressales > Taxaceae > Taxus > Taxus chinensis. The sequence continues at coordinate 590,577,798 of CM034156.1, forward strand.
ATGGAAAGAACCACCGCCGCTGTAAGTGGAAATCCCATTGTGGAAATTAAGCCATGATTACACAACTTCATGAATAGGACAAAATGGAAAGATGTGGAAGAAAACTAGATGGGAAATGGGTAAAATGTAAGGTCTGCAAACATAGAGAGTAGGGTACTCAGACCAATGGAGTCTTCAGTTATTCTTGAGTATACCTCCTAAGGCTGAAATTTCACTAAAAGCACAACAACTTAATGAAATGAAATGAACACAATACACACACTTGTTGAAAAGTGTGGATAAGATATTACAATGGGATAACTGTGAAATGTAGAAATTTGACCTATCGTCCCACTGGGTGTGCCAAAAATTGTTGTTTCCAAATCACTGCACGCCTTGAATGGCTTGAAAGTGAACACGACATTTGTTGTGATTGGGACACATGGGATCACCTCTCAATCTGTGGGAATTGGGCTCGAGGTGAACCTTCAGAGAAGGCCAGTTTCCTCTTCCTAAACTAATCAACACACTACTCCTAATGCAAGATAAAATGGCTACCTAGTCCTACGATAATATTTTCAAGGGATTAGGGAGAGATAATTATAAGGAAATAAAACCTATACTTGAAGTGGTGATGCTCCAAGAAAGGGTGTTGTTAGACACAATTTCGGCCTACCGATGAAGAGATATGATCATGATAAAGAATGAAATGCATTACAAACCCACTTTTACATACAATACTTCTCTCCTTGAAAAGCACAATGACCTCCAAAACATGCAAAAGAAACCATGGTTGCATAGTTCACCTAAAAACATGAGAGAGGCAAATGAAAGCAAAAAAATCATGAAAGGACATATAACTGATCATAAAGAATAATTCTCATTACTTTAAACACTTGCACAGTGCATCATTACATCAGGGAAAAGGCATAGGATGCCATTATAATTTGAGAATAAAGGCTTGAGAGCCTACAAATTCACAGCCTTTCAACTTGTGAAGAGAGGGAAAGCTTGGAAAGTGTCTAACTTGTCCAAATTATCTAACCTATTGGAACCCCTTGGAATGAGCTTCCAAATTACATTTATAGAAAATTGCTGAGTTTTTGAGAGAAAGAAGGATAAACCCTAGAATCTAGGCCAAAATGTAGGAAAGAATTAATCATTGTTGTTGGCCATGTTTGCTTACTTATTGCACCTCCACCTTTTGAGGCACCATCTAAGGAATGGAGAAAACTTGAAATTATGGAATAAAAAACCTCTAAAAATCCATATTTTTGTGATTTCCTGGTGTATCCTTCGTTTTCCCAATTCTAATGACTGTATTTTTGTGAAAAATAGGCAACCGGGGAAAAGGTTGTAGTCTTCTTAGTGAAAGTCACTTTTAGGCATTCTGGGCATTGCTTCATCAATTGTTTGATAAGGTGTTATGATGTTACATAAATTCAAAAATTTAATTTATCTTCATTTAATTAAATTAATATTTTAATGTTTCTTTGAGAAATCCAAATAGTTCATAGTGGGACTGATATTGGCATTTGGAAAGTGTTTAGGCTTGTAATGGTAACCAATTCAATCAACGAATCACTAGCGACTCATCCACTTTATTTCCTAACCATATTTTCAAATTTCCATGTCATATTGATATTCAACGAGTTCTCTGAAGCAATCTCTTCATTTTTAAATAGTCACCGATTTAGCATCTTACTCGTCGGATGACTCGAGTGTCACCTCTCCACGTTTTTTCATTGAATTAACCATTTCATTTGTTTTTATAGGAATATCTTACCACCTTTGCTACATTGTCAACCTCTTCAATATTTATCTCCCGCTTCAAACTCCCATTGAGCACATATTTCTCCATGTTTCAAGCAACCATTTTTCTTTCCTTATGAATTAGTGATGAAATGGTACACGTACTAACAACCTGACACAACCATTTCACATTTGGCGAAACCCCCCAAATAACTTGTCCATTGACTTGGTCCACCCAAAAACTAACTCGGTCCTCAGAAACCACTCCAACCCCAATAAAAAAAATCTCTAAACTCCGAATCCACACACTCCTGAATCTTGAAAACCCAAAACTCCAAATTTCAGAGACTCAGGCTTCTGAACTATTCAACTCACGCGACATTCTCGAGCTCAAAAATCTCCAAAAATCTAAAACATCTAACTCTAAAATAGCTCCATCCTAGCTTCATCTTGTTCCAAGCTTGATTCTAACTTGGTAAGCACCTCATCATCAAGTCGCTAATGCCATAACCTCTACAAAAATACCAAGTTGTTGGCTCAAGGTCCCTACTTCTGTTGTTTCAAAAAATACCACGAACATCCAAACCTAAACTTGAGGCCTCCATGGGTGGTGTACTCCTACGTGAGCTCAAGCTTGAGCCACACTTTTCACACTACAGATTTCTTAGTGAGCTTTGTCCATCAGCTCAACTTGGGACCATTTTCCCATAAGCTCAAACTCTCATATGTTATTCCAACCTGTGTTATAGCCGATATCAATGTCATGAATCATTGTGGCTCAGCTAACTCATATCTCAACACACCGACCTCCTATAACTTGCCTATGCCATGTTGATTTGAATCAATGAGTCACCTGCAAGTTGTAAACAATTTGAGCTCCTGTGAAAGAGCTCACCTAACCCTTTGTAACATTAAATGTGACTATCCTAACTCATAGTTTTCTTGATTACTTCTCCATTCTCAGCTATAACCTGTAACATCAAATCTAGTCTCATTGATTCTCACAGACATCTCATCTTTTTCCAATTCTAAGTAAGCTCCTCTCAATACATAGCTTAGTGTCCTGTGTAGTCTACTTGTCTTGGTATCCTTCTAGCTAATCCCACTATAGCACATAGTGAGCTAAAAAATAGACCATTCTTGATCCATCTCCCATTCACCTCTTGAAACGACTTACTTCTCCGAGCTAACCAATAATTTAGACAACCATGTATTCACCCAAGCTATTTGTAATCACTAACTCATGAGCACAATTCTTCCACCCGAGCCATAAATTTAGCCACTAGCGCTAACTTGTGAACCACTTCCTAGCTCGGTTTATAATAGAGTTCTCTCATATCACCATAATCAAAACCAAATGGTAATTGAAAAAAAAATATCCATGACACATTATTTATCTGTCAAAAGCAATTATTACGTTCCATAAAAGGATTTTTGGTCTCAAGGGAAATTTTACCCTTGTTGTCCAATCTTGTCTAAGAGGGAAAAATTGACAACACCGACATAGGACTAGTGGGGTCAAAACTAGTATGTGGTTTTATGGGTGGAAGAGCAATGGCTCCGGCCTTAAGAAGTTTTTCTAATAATGAAGAATAATGCTCCCCGATTGGAGTGTATTTTCATTGCTCTTGTCTATACTGAAAAGTTTGAATGGGAGAAAGGTTGGGGATATGATTTGATTGATTAGATGTGTGAGATGGGATAGCCTTTAAAACTACCACATTAGCAAATGCTTTGACTTTTGAATAATTATTTAGGGGTTTTGAAGAGAAAGAAGCATCATTTGATTTAAATGTGGCATTTTTATTATGTAATTGAATTTTCTTCTCTTCAATGACACGAATTTCTAGTTTTTGCACCATGGTAAATGATTCATCGAAGGTATGGAAGGTTTGTACTTACAGATTTGGTGAGATGTGCCTAACACAAGCTCTAGTAAACAAATCTATAAGCTTTGTTTGAGGCAACTAGAACGTTAGATGGTTGATGAGACTGCACCAACGAGTGACAAAATCAGTGATAGACTCATCGTCGTATTGTTGAGTTGAGTACAAATTAGTCATAGTGACCTTCTTGATGATATGGATTGAAAAATGGTTGAGGAAGGCTTGAGACACTTGATTAAATGAGTAAATGGAATGTCGAGGCAAGCCACTATACAAGTCTAACATGGGTCCCATTAAGGACATGGGGAATGTTTGTAGGAGTAAACCATTATCATGGGCGATTAGATAACACCAAATTTTGGAAGACCGTAAGTGTTGATGTGGGTCTTCTTTACTATTGAACTAGTTAAATTTTGGCATTTCCCAATGTTCAGGGTGTGGGTGAATGGGAATAGACGGATGGATGGGATCATTATAAATTTCATTATAGGTTAAGGAGTTGTAAGATCTAGAAATTGATGCTTATAATGTTTGCATCTATTCCATCATAATCTTAGTAAGATCATTAGTGGGTTGTGATGATTGTGCACCCCTATAGTATAAGGAGGTTGATGATCAATGTCGGATGTGGATGGCATCCCAATAAATGGTTGTACCGAGTATGAAAAATGTGAAGGGGGAATAGATGCAGATGGAAGGTATCGTGAATAGAAAAAAATGAGATTAGGGGTTGTTGGTGATATGTATAAGTAGGTGGGGTAGTCATAACGACTCTTGTGGTAATTGGGGTGCAGGGACTGTGGGATGGAAATAATGAGGTTTTGGAATGGGGTATGGGTTGCCAACACCATGGGTGGTTACGATGCAACTGGTACATATGAGTTAAAGGGTCTAGATGGGGCTATGCTCAAGGTAGATGATGAAGGAATAGTTGACACCATGGGTGTGACAGATGCCGTACGTGCATCCGTTATAGAGGATGTGGGGTCCAGTTGAGACACCACAAGTGGCAAGGTGGATGAAGGTAATGTTGACGTGGAAGTGGGGGCAAAGTCAAGAGGGATAGACATGGGCATGTTATATACCAAATGTACTGATGAGTCCTGGGTAGATGAGTAGGCAAGATAGTGTTGTAGGGTAGCGAGATTCTGGTCAAGGAGTCTTACGAACTCCTCGTCGCTATTACTAATACTAATGGGCTGAGTTGGATCCATAGGTGACAGGATGGAAGGATGCGATGGGATAGGTAGAAGTGACTTAAATTTAGCGTGAAACAAAAGGAAATTGGGTTAGCTACGAGTCAAAACCATGTCAGGTAGCATAAAACCTGGTAATATGTTCTCTTTAAATGACATAGAAAAACAACAGAAATGGAGAAAAAATAAATTCTGGGAGATGAAAATGGTCCCTGATTTAATTAAAAATTAAAAAAAAGGAAGTGATGGTGGTTAGGGTAACCGATTCCGGTGACAGGGTGACCAATGATGGTTAGGGTGACCAATACAGGTTATTGTGTGAAATCAACAATTTTGCAAATGAGGCAAAAAACTAATGAAAATTAAGTAAAGAAGTTGTATTTGACTGTGATTTTAAAAATATGGGGGTATGATGATGTCCTGAGAACTTAAAAAAGAATAGAAGATGTGATGAGTGTTGTTTTTGGTAAAATTGACAAAAAATATGGAAACCAACAATGGTTAGGTAAACCGATGATGGTCATATATAAATTGACGATGGTCACTTGGCCGACACCGGTCACTGTGAAATTTGAAAAAAATGAAGAAAATTTGATTTTGTTAATTAATTCAGATGGAATATTAACCCAAAAACTTGAGTATGATAGTAATGGACCCCTACACACCTAGAAACAGTTAGAATACACCAACTACAATGGCGGACTGTGAAAGGAAGAAGAAAATGGAGAACATGACCTCACAACTCAAAACATAACTCAAGAAAAAGCTAAGAAAAATATAAAATCCTATAAGTGAATTTTTATGTTTTAGTCTATCATATTTAAGATTGAATTGTGTACAAAACAAAGTTTTTTGGTTGGAAAGGTTTCCTATGAAGAGGCAAGATCTAAGGGTGGTTTCAGGTTATGTTTTGGCGGGGACCTTCTTTTCTCTGAGTTAAAGAATGGAATAAGAAACAAACTAGGCACCCACTATCAATCCTATGATCATGTGATCATTGAAAAATTCTTCCAGGTAAGGTGTTGTTTAAGAAGATGTGTAAATTTATATTTATGTAGTTTGGTAAAGGAAGAGAAGATAAAAGTTCTCTACTACTCAATTATGTCAACCATCAGCTGGGCATGACTTCTAGCGTATAGGTTGCTCTCAATTTTAAAGTGCGCTAAAAATTCAAGCATAGAAGTATGAAATGCAAGTTTTTTAGAACCTAAATTGAAATGTTATATTTGATGTAAACAAAGAGTGAATAGGAAAGAGAATGACCTTCACTAAAGCAAATGCAAGACGAAAAAGAATGATTCTTTTTAGCCCCGAAATACAAATGTCACTGAGAAAAATAGAAGAAAGAGAATATTTCCAGGGAGAGAATTTAATGTTAAATTCCTTCTGAAAAGAAACAAACATACAACAGTTCCATAAGAATGAATAAATGCAAGGACCTCTGGATGGGTCCCACCGAGTGTGCTAAAATGTTTCACCAGATTCTTAACAAATTAATGAAACAGATAAGGGTTAAAGGCCAAAGAGGAATACATGTTTTTGGTGTTGGTTGAAGTTTGTACACATGTTCTGATTTCTTTATTGAAGTTGACTGTGAGAGATTCCTTTTGGCTAGGAGGAACTACCTAAAATGCAAAGCAATACCACAAAACATACTTAATAGAGAAAAGTTAGTGGATTTCCTAGTGTGAGCTAGATTTAGGAAGCGTCATACTTTCTCGATGGTTGTCAATCTAATGATATATATATATATATATATATATATATATATATATATATATATATATTTATATATTTATATAGATATAATTTAATATAAAATAAATGGGCATGGAAATAAAAAATTCTAATTCTAGTACTTAGATTTAGGTATCTCAGATTACTATCAATGTTAATCTACTTAAATTATTTGATAATTAAATTGGTGAAGGTTATGAGTCAAGTTAAAGGCTGGGTAGAGGGTCTGGAGGTCACACGAAGGGTTTGGGTAAAGCTTGATGTAGTTTGGGCTTGATTTGGGTGATTGGAGAGCTTACTGGTCTGAGGCATCTTTCTAGACATAGAGACCGATGTCGAGCAGGGTGTGACCAACAACGGTTTATCTATGACTGATACCGGTTAGGGATAACTAATCTCACCTTCTCTAGGAATGGTAAAATATCAAAAACAGTTGTCCAGGTTATTTTTATGTCTTCCCAGAGAGATGGGAAGGCATGTGGAGAGGTGTCAGATAGGGTATCTGGCTTGGGTGAGGTGTTATGAGGTTTTTTGGGGTATTAAGGTCAATTTAGTAAAATCCTGACAGGAGATATAGTAACTGAAATCAGTTTGGTGACTGGTGTCAGTGAAGGGGAAATCGACGATGGTTAAGGTAACCGGAATTGGTAGGGGAAATTTGGTGAAATTTGATTAACAGGTGGTTTCAGGCTTCGCTATGATTACACAGAGAATGGAGGGGGACTATTTGGGTTTGTAACAAGGTGATAAAAACTCATAAATGTGTAAAATGTTAGGAATAAAGATACGGAAGGTTGTGGTGGCTGGATAGGGATATGGGCTAGAAACTGGGGATGGCAGAATACATGGAATAACAAGTTATAATAGGAAGAGGATAAATCACCTAATGAGTAAGTACAAAAATGATACAAAATCAAATGTAGTTACTTATTCCTACAAGATTTGTGGGTGAAGGAAGGTGATGGTTGATTTGTGAACCTGGTGGTCAGTGCCACGATAGTGCTTCTCGGAGTGTTACTGTGAATGCCAATGCCTTCATATAAGTCCTGGTACTTTCTTAGGCCTCTGGATAGATGTATTCTATCATCTTGATGTTGAGAAAACTCTAGTTCATGCTTGAATTTAGATAGCTTTCCCAAAACTTGAAGTAACCAACCTGGGAAAAAGGTTTCCAAATTGTATATATGGTTACTGACAATGGTCAAGCTAACCGGCATCAGTTGAGGGTTAACTAGCGTTGGTTAAGGTGGGATATCCTAGGTTTACAAAAAATAACAGATCTTGGCTAGTTTTGGCATTTTTTGCTTGTTGGCCCGGGTCTCCAGTGATGGTTAATGCTTAGATAAACAGGCATGTTGTTAGAGAAGAAATAGGAATTTAATGCTAAGGTTAGAATTATTCCCAGGTGGTTAAGATAAGTGGAGACCGAGTCTTAGTTATTAATAGGCTAAGAATAAGTCCATGGTGAGGTGTTAGGTGATGTGTCTACTTGAGGTGTAAATTAACCTAATTAAAGTAATTCGATTAATAAATAATGTGAGGATGGGCATTAAATCAATTGTAAATAATTAAATTAATGTGAATGTGAGGTAAAAGGGTCATGGTTAGGTGAACACATTATGTTAACTGAGTAAAGGGGACCAAGGGGAGTGTGACCCATATTTGGTGTCTACAGTAGGTGCTATTGTTTCATCTCATACTTAGTAGTTTACATCACTTGTTTATACATATTTTGACATACTAGTTATCTTTCTAACATGCAAACATGTGCTTCATGTCCAACATTTGTTATGCAAGGTTTGATTGTTTCCATACTTGTTTGTTACATTGTCTTCTATTGTTTGCTATTGTTTGTGGGCCTTTCCCTTTGTTTCCTTCATGGGACTTGCTGGGTACTATAGAAAGTTTGTAAAATACTTCTATAAGATTCCTGCCCCAATCACTTTAGTGCAAAAGAAATATAAAAAGTTTGTTTCGATTGGTAAATATGATATTGCATTTGAAACATTAATAGAAACGTTAACTATAACACCTATTTTAGCAGTTATAGATCTAAATGGGAGCTTTAAATTTGTAACGGATGTTTCTAGAGATGGATTATGAGGCATTATATTGTGAAATGATCATGTAATAGCATATGAACATAGAAATATCAAGTTAAATGAGCTGAACTATGCTCTGCATGACTTGGAGCTTGTTGCCATTATACAAGCACTGCAATTTTGGAGAAATTATCTTTTAGGGAAGCCCTTTGAGTTAAAAAGAGACCACCTTGGGCTCAAATACATATTCACACAACCAAATCTGAATGCTAAGCAATGAAGATGGTTAGAATTTTTGTCTCAATATGATTTTGAAATCAGTTATATTAAAGGTAAAGAAAATAGAGTGGCAGATGCACTAATTCGTAGGAAGAACATTTCCACACTTATAACCTTGAGAACTCAATTTAGAGATGAGGTAAAGAAAGTAGTAATAACAAATTTGTATTATCAATAAGTTGAGACAACACTTACTGTAGATTCCAATGATAAGAGATACAAAGGATTCAAATTTGATAACAAAGGAGTCCTAAGTTATGAAAATGAGGTGTATGTACCTCTGGAAAATGAGTTAAGGAAGAAAGTGATGAATTCATTTCACAATGCACCTTACTATAGACATCCTGTAGTGAAACAATTTCTTGCTGATTTAAAAAAATAGTATTTTTGGAAAGGGATGAAGATGGATATACTTGACTGTATGTCACATTCCTTAGAATGTCAGCGTCTTAAGGCTGAACATATGGACCCAACTGGATTGTTGTAACCTCATAACATTCCATAGTATAAATGGCAAGTGATAAGCATTTTTTTTGTTCAAGGGCTGCCTATGTCTAAAAATAAACATGACATTATTTTGGTTGTAGTTGAAAAATCAAAAAAATTATCTCATTTTATTCTAGGGAATATAAAATATGATTCACCTATTATTGCAAAAATAATTATGCATGAAATTTGTAGACTGCCCAGTGCACCCTAGATAATCATTTCTGATAGAGACCCAAGAACAAATTCATGTTTTAGGAAGACTCTAAATGCAACGTAAGGAAAAAAATAGAATTTCAGTTCTGTATACCATTCGAAAACTGATGGGAAAACTTAAAGAGTAAATCAAATAATGGAATACATGCTTAGGATGTACTGTATGGATCAATAGTACAAGTGGGATGGGTACCTTCCTTTTGTCAAATTTACGTATAATAATACATATCATTCCTCTCTAAAAATTTCACCTTTGAAGCCTTATGTGGACAAAACTATAGAACACCTGTTAACTTGGACCACATAGAGGATAGAGAGGTAATAGGTCCTGAAATACTTATTGAAATGGAATAACAGGTAAAATTAATTAGTGAACTATTAAAGGAAGCTACCGATAGGTAGAAACGTTACGCAAATTTGAAAAGAGTTAATAGAAACTTCTAACTTAGAGAAAAAGTAATTTTGAGGATCAAGCCTAAATAGACTTCAATTTCTTTTGGAAAATCAGCCAAGGCGTCACCTCGATATGTGGGACCATTTTAAATAGTTGAGGTGAACAACCATGTGTCTTATCGACTAAAATTTCCTCCTGTATTGGCCTGGATGCATGATGTATTTCATATTTCCTTTCTCAAAAATTATGTTTTAGATTTGTCACATGTGTTAAAATAGAATTCTTCATAGGTTCAAGACCTAGGGGTCATCGTGGTTGAACCCGTAAGGGTGCTGGAAACTCACAAGTTGCACTTGTGTAATAGGGATATAAGCTAATTCAAGGTCCAATGGGACTAGTTCAATGAATAAAGTGAAACATGGGAGAATCTGGAACACATAAAAAACTACTTATCCACATCTATTTTAACAGAATAATTTTAAGCTTTCTATGAATCTATAATATTTTATGATTATTTTGATTAAAAAACTACTTTTTTAGTTTGTTGTTTTCAAGCAAAAACTTGAATAAGTTTTGCTTACAACCAATATGATGTTGTTATGAAACCTTGGAAACATGATTTTAGAAATTTCATATTATATTGTTGGATAAATGATAATTGAATAAGTGATCTATTATTTGGATGCATAATTTTTGTTATAATGTGTTGGTTTGAAAATCTGTCAGTTAGACAGATCGTGGGGAAATAGGCCAATAGTGTGCAGGGCATAGCCCCTCTTTGAGACAACAAAGTGAAAATAGTTTATTGCTATTCTATCAAGTAGGAATCTATGTAAATTTACAATATTCTAACTTCAGGGGTTTGGGATCTCATCCCAATAGAGGTAGTTCCAACTGCAAACAAAAAGGTGAGAGGGAAAGAACATAGGAAGGTAGATGTGAAGGGAGAAAAGAAAAGAATTCGAAGACAGAAAGGTCGGAGGGTTTATGCTTTGGGCTGGTAGTAAACAGAGCCAAACTTACTTACATAAACAAACAAAGCAATACTGATGAACATATGACAATAAAAAGAATGAAATCAACATAATAGAAACACAGATCTAACTTAAGAAAGATCTGATGCAAATAACACATATATTGAGCACAAAGTATTAACATATATATTAAAATCTATTATGTTATAAGAAGGCAAAAAGTCTTTCTCTCTTCACCTCTTTTTCATACAAAAATGTCCACTCAGAATACAACAAGTATTCCAATATTTATAGAAGAAGAAGGAGAAAGAAGACAAAAAGAAACCAACCACTATTTACAAAATATCTAAAAAGTCAAAAGTTGACTTTAGGCAAGTTGGTGTGGCAACATCCCATGGTAGAACATGGATGATGTCATCGTAAATGCCAACCTAATTTTTAAATATTTTTACAAAAAGGTCAAAGTGTACACAAGAAGAGAAACTATTCGTCGTCATCTCTTTGTTTAAACGGAGTGTCTTGCTTCCAATTGGGAGAGGCGATGTGACACTGAGCTCGGTACTCCATAAAATTACTGATCATTATCTAAAGTTGATTATGATCAAGACCCTTGAAGTGGTCTTCGATGACTTCACAAGTTTCTTTTTTAGTCTTGAGCTTATCAGGTAGCCCGACATACTTGTCACATGCCTCGATTGAGTATCCAATGAAATCGATTCAAGCCAGAAGGTTACTGATAGACTCTCGGTCAAAAGTGACCTCTGGCGCTAAACCTTGGGTTGTGATATCCTTGAAAATATAGATTATATTGTTTTCCTCCCTCAAGGTGAATGTTTCACTAAGCATCCCTGGAGACATCTTCATGACCATCTGCTCCATTTGATATTTTACATCTAGGGCTTCCTCCTTGATTTTATTTATCCTCTCCAAGATCAATTCCATTTGATCAACTCAGTAATCTATAGTGACTAGAGATTTGTTGTGTGCCTGTAGGTGATCAATGATGCTGGCTTTTAATAGGTCATTGGCCGAGCAGTCTACCATTACTTGAAATGTTTCATGTTGTAACCTGGCATTGTCCAACTCCTCAAAGAGGGATCTTGCTACTACCTACAGCTCCTTATTTGCCTAATCTATACCCTGGTAGAGTCTTGTGAATTTCGTAATTATTTCCTCACTGTCTCTGAGAAAATTTCTCTATCCAGGAGGAAATTTTAGTGCCTTGTTCTCCAATCTTGGTGTATTCATTTATCTTGTCCTAGATGAGAGCTTTAGTAGGATCAGTGGCAGTCATAGGAGGTGTGTTGCCTATTCTCTTCAAATCTTTAAGAAGATGTTTGTTTTGTTCCTTTAGTATCCTCTTCTCTTCCTTTACTTCTTGATTTTTCTTACAGAGGCCATCTACTGTAGATAAATCCTATCCTTGCAGGCTCTCAAATGAGGTTCTCATCATGACTTGGGTCACTGTAAAGTATTTAGGAGATAGATCTTTCTTCTCTTTATAGGGATCAGGATATGTAATCTCCATGACACTCTCTCAATAAGTTCTTTTTTAACAACGAGTTATTACTTTCTGCTTCTTTGGTCCCTTCTTCGGAATGATAGAAAATTCCATGGGTGCTATGAGAAATTTTCTCTTGAGCTAACCGAGATGGTTAAATATCCATCTTGGACTTAGGGGAGAGGGAGTGGACGGAATGGAAGAAGAAATGGGAGTGAAAGGGGAAGAAACTGAAGAGGCCGCAAGGAAGAATGTTGAGACACTTGGTGGTGGCATCGACAAGGAATCCAATGTGCTGCTGCTTATAGGGCCTGGAGTTACTACAGGGGAATATAAGGTCATGGAGGTGGAAGAGATCTGTAATGGGATGGAGGGAATGCTAGGTGATAGATCCGTGAGAGAGGAGAAGATGGAAGAGGTGGGAGATGGAAGGGAGGAAGGGAGAGAAGAAGAAACATCCATTAGGATAGATGTTTCAAAAATACGGGGGAGGAGAAGGAGCAGAAGAGGGAATGGTGGGAACCTCAGTGGTTGCAGCTATGATCGACATCCTAAGTGGATGTGTCCGTCAAAACTACAGTGGTCCCTTCTTATTTTCCTAGAGACACCAGGTCGACAATTTGCTTCTTAGAAGTATTAGGAGGAATTTCAGGAGCTTATTCTTGGCTTGATTATCCCTCCTTGTCTTTCCATTTTCCTTTCAGCACTTGGGCCGGGCCTTGGAGGTGCTCTTCCTAAAGGAGAAGTAGTGAAATCTACCCTGAGGTAGGTAAGACATTTCTATTTGGACCAGTGTTTGGTGCGCTACAATGTGTGCTTAACCCTTTCTTGAATGGTCTTTGGTGCCTTGGCTCTATCAATTTCTGTGAAGGGCCAATCATCCCCATCCGTGTCAAGATAAAATTGATCAATTTCTTGATCAAGTCCTTAGAATCATTTGGGAATGATGGCCATTCCATAGTGTTTGATTTCTTCTAGAGCCAACCTGGAGTGATCCTTCTGCCTGAGATCTATTTCGTGTGTCAGGTCGATGTAGATGTCCTCGATCTCAAGGACATGAATAGGATAAATTTTTCCTTTAGGAGGCAACCTCAGAAATCAAAGGTAGGTCAGGATGGGAAGTTATGCTTTAGGTTCAACAATTCAAGCTCGGCATACATTTCTCGTGCTTTGTCCGGTGTGGTGCAAGTGTATCGGCCCACTGTAAGGGGGAATGGAGTTCCTCCCTTCTTTATCTTCATGCATCTCTCATGATATGTGATTAGTTTCCTTGACAACTCTAAGAGAATCAGCTTGGGTCCTACATGCCTTGGTAGCTTGGATAGTTCACCCTCAAAATTCACTGCCCTGAGATAGGTGAATGTGGGTAACTGCATGAATAATGCTCCCCACTTCTTTGTGACAGTGACCACACTTAGGCTAGTTCGACCATGCCTCATATTTGGCCTCAATAGGTAGATCACCTCATAAAATAAGGCATCGTTGATTTTTGAGAACTGAGGGATGTTGTTCTCGAGCCTTATCTCTGGGTAGTATTTGTATATTTTGACCTGAGGCCATACTAAATTTTGTGCCAGAACTGTAAAATCTCTCACTGATGCTGCAGGGTATACAACATAGGAATTCATATAGAACTTCCCAGTTGTCATGAACATTTGAAGATGCTGGGAGATGGTGTCACTGATGATTTCTCCCCAGCCAAAACACTATTCATGCACATTCTTACTCATGGTCTCTAAGTACCTCAACATCCATTTATGGAAATGATAGGCATCAGGAAGCCCATACACTCTACTCAAGAAGGTGATTGTATCACTCAGTTCCTCATTGAAGTCACTACGGTGGATGGTCTGTGCCCATCAGCTCACTAGCTTTTGATTCTTAAGATATAGCTCAATCATTATTTGCATACACTTGTCCTCATTTTTGTCCCATGCCTTCTTGCAGTCGTCTAGGCTGATGGCAACATATTTCCTGTGATGAGGGATGCCCAGTGTTACTTCAAAGTGACGAGTAGTTAGGTCGATGACCATCTTTCCTTCTTTATCATTGACACATCTTGTGTCCTTGTTATAGCATTGAGCAACAAACATGATGAACTTGTTATTAATAGCACTTACTGGCAGCTCAGTTGCAAAGTGTAATCCACTACCTACTAGTTTGTTCATCCAGGGACCACTAGTGGCCTAGTTGGTTCTTGTCTAGAAGTCTTCCATATCAATGTGCCTGAGCTTAGAGTCTCTGATGTTAAGATCACTCTCTGTGTATGAGTTAGGCATCCTGAATTTCTGGTATCTATACTTCATCTCTTATTCTGTCAACTTAGCTTTACCTTTAGAATTGGTTGGATTTTTTCTTGATGAAGACATATGTGGACTTGAGAATAGCTGATGTTGTTTTACAAGGAGAATCAAAGAGGTCCAACACAGAAGAGCCATGTCAACCGTCAATTTATCCATAATGAAAGACTGCAGAAATAAGAAAGAGCAATTATGAGGCTTAGGGCGCAAGGCGCAAGTTTATAGCATGCTGTAGAGGGTTAAAAAAGGATGGGTGCACTTTTGGGGATTTTAACATGCAAAAATGTGAGCCTATGTTGACAGGGGAAAAGCCGCACCAAAGTGTTATAGAGAGGCATGCACTTTTGGGGAGTGTTGCATTAAAGGTTTTAGTGCCAAGGAGAAAGGCACGGGGCACGGATAAGAAAAACACAACATGAAATGTTGGTGTTAAGGATCATGCGCCAACGCCTTTTGAGAATTGATTTAACTAGGCATAGAAAAATATGGTGTTGCATGTATTTTTAGTGCACCCAAGGTACAATTTCGGAGTGTGTTGTAAATGAGCTCAATGTGCTAAAGGAAAACAGCTGGGGCACAGATTTGGAGGATACAACATCAAATGTTGATGTTGGTTGGGATGCGCCTGTGCCTTTAGGAAATTTGTTAAGTGTTTATACTAGGCATGGGGGAGGGACATGTTGCATGCAGGGACAGTGTGCCAAGGCGTAATTGTGGGGAGTGCAACCTGTAAAAGCAGTGGGCCAAAGGATAAATGTTTTTTGCATTTTCTTTATAACTTCACAGATTTCTCTCTTTACATGACTTTTCTCTCTTTTTGGTTTTGTAAAATGACAAAGAGAGGGTTTGTGGGATTTGTAGAAAGGCATAGCCTTCTCAAATTTGTAGATCTAAAAGGAGGGATAAGGTAGTTTTCCAGATGTTTATGGGGTGATAGTTTATTCATTTTTAGATTTAAGTTTTTATAACAATCCTAAAAACCACCAACAACCAAGAAACAAAACCAAAAACAACAATAAGAGTGATAAAATCCACTTACCTAGTTTAATAAAGGACGAAGGATGACCTTAGGGTCCACAAAATTGAAAAGTGGAATGCGGGCATGATAGGGATCGCTGACAGGCACAGCGGAATATTTCTCACAATTTTCAAATTGTGAAAATGACATGTGTGAAGCACCTATATATAGAAAATTTGGCATTTATTACCCCACCTAATTTTTCTTTGGTGCACTTTTCTAAGTGTCGACATGGGTTGAAATGTGGCCTTGGCACAATTTCATTAGCACTGACATAAAATTTTCAGCACCTTAGGCACACATCCTAGGATGTCAACACAAAAATTTCCTGTGCCTTAAGCGCACATTTTTCTGTGTTGACATGATACTTCTCGCGCCTTAAGCACATTTTTAGGCATGGGTTTTGATTGATGTTGACATGTAACTTTTATGCACCTTAGAGGCGTAACTTCTCTGATGTTGACATGATATTGGCTGCGCCAAAGGTTTTTTTCAAAGGGGCGCATATTTTTATGTTTCGACATCTCAATTCTTGCACCCAGTTCAAAAAAAGCTTGAAAATGGCCAAGTTCTTAAAACTTGATTTTCGAAAGGGAAATTTAGGCCATTTATAATGTTAATAGACCTTATCAGGGGACCAAAATGGAATTTCAGTATGGTTACTTGAAAAATTTCCCTTTTCAATTTTACAGGATAACAGCTGGCTCTTTCTGGGCACTATCCTTAAGTGAAACTTATGGGTAGAGAATCCCGGATTTCTACAGTGCCTATGCATTGAGTTATAGAGAGTAAAAAACAAGGGGTGACCAAAAAGGGGATAAAGGGAAGACATGACAAATAGAAAGCAAACACACGATAAAAGAAAACACACAACGAAAGCAATTTTTATAAAAGAAGAGAGCAAGCTCTACTTCCTGAAGACCTTCAGGTGCTACCTGCTATAGGGAAGCAGGAGCTCAATTCTGTCCAGATATCAGAGATAGAAAATATTTTCTCCATTGAGTTACTTGATCTTGTATGGTCCCCTCCAAAGAGACTCAAACTTTCCATGTATACATTTCGGTTCTCTTTGTTTGTCCCACAGAAGGACAAGATCCCCTACTTGGAAAACTCTCTACCTAGATTTATTTTCGAACAACCTCTTGACTTGATTCTGATGTTTAGTGATCTTTTCAACCACTCTTACTCACTTTTCTTCAAGTTCCATCAGGTACATAATTCTCTTTTCAAGAGAATTCTAAAAATTTTCATCTTCCATTGCTCGAGTCGAGTGCAGAGTAGGAAGTTTATGAAAATAAGGATTTCGACATCAGTCCCATACAACACCTGGAAAGGTGACATGCAGAGAGATCTATTTGGAGTGATAAAATCTTCCCACAAGACATCGTATAATGGCTTGTGCTAGGATCACTGATTCTCATCAACTAGTTTCCGTATGATGGTTACTAGTTCTTGTTGCTAGATTTTGCCTGACCATTTCCCTGAGGATAGTAATCAGAAGCATGAGCCAAGGTTATCCCATATCCATACCAAAAACCAATAAATTCTGGTGAAGATAAGTTGGAAGCATTGTCAGCAATGATTTTGTGTGGAATGCCAAATCTCATGATAATATTTTCCTTGATGAAGTTGCAAACAACTTCAGAAGTGGCATGTTTGACAGGTATAGCCTCCACCCATTTCGTGAAGTAATCCATCATTGTTAGGATGTAACTATTTCTAGTACTCGATTGAGGATTGAGTGCTCTAATGAAATCAATTCCCCATTGCCTGAATGGTTCCTTAATAATGACGTGCCTGAGGGGAAATGCAACCAACTTTGGTTTGCCAATGAACTGTTGGAAAAGTTCACATTTCACTACCCAGGTAGCTGTATCCTGAAATAACATCAGCCAATAGTACCTAGCCTGAATGATTTTATGTGCCATCATCGATGAGGAGAAGTGACGACCATAGGCTGAATTGTGAAAACTCTTTAACAACCTTATCTACTGCGGCTTATCAACACATCGTAGAAAAATTCTGTCAATTCCGCATTTGTACAATCCATCATCCCATATGACATATTGTGTGACTTCGAGCTTAAATTCTTGCTTTTCCTTTGTGGTTAGATGAGTTGGGCACTCTCCATAGGTGAGAAAGAAAGTGATGTCAAAATACCATTCATCGTTGGTTGTGACAAATAGAACCATGGGTAAAGAATTCACTTTCTCCAATTCACTTTGTTCTTTATCAACATGAGCAGCTTGCTCATTAGGTACTTCTGAGTCTTTATTCTCAGCCATTAGCTGACACAGGCCCTTACCCCTTACCAAATTGGTTGGTTTAATGTCTAGATCATATTCTTGGATCTTTGCAATGCAATTCCCTCATAAGCTCCCTAAATCATGTTGAGTTAGGATAGACTTAATAGCGGTGTCTGGAACCAGCACTAATGTATGAGAATTCACTATGTAGTATCAAAAAATTTTGACTGCTTTTACCATCCAACCATCCTACTTTTTAAAAAACTACTACTGATTTTTCTATTTGAGAACAATTCAGCCAAACTTGTCGGTTTATGAAGAATCTTAACCCCAATTGTTGGTATGAAGAAAAACATGTACTGGCATAAGACTTAAAGGGATTAGAGAACATGAATAGAGGAATTGATAGTGCATGAATGGATTTTAAGATCTACTGGGAATGGAAATGGTGAATACACATGAGTGGAACTACAATAGGGAAGAAGTGAAGATGGGAAAAATCCAGGGTTCATTTTAAAAGACCTCTTAGAAATCAGAGGTGGAAAATACTTGGCGAATATCCTTAGAACTGATTTTGCGGAAAGGAAAATTTTTTGGGGGTCCGACAGAAAAATTTTCACTTGAGTTTTAAGTGGTGTGACAGAAGGCTGCAGTCGCACGATAGGATATTTACTATTATGCGTCAACAAGGTGGTTGATGCGTGTCAAAAAACCTCATTGACGTGTATCAACAACCCTATTGATGCACATCAGTGAGGTTTTTTGACATGTATCAAATACCTTGTTAACTTGTGACAACAAATCTTCTATCGTTCATCTACAGCCTCTACCCTCTTCTTATACAACAACAAAATCTCCATGCCATGCGTCAACGAACTCTCTGTCGCATGTCTACTTCCTCTACACTCCTGTCACGTGTCAACAAACTCTTCATGTCGTGCGTCAACAAACTCTCCATGTCACACGTCAAAAAACTCTCCATGTCATGCATTAACAAATTCTCCATGTCACGCGTCAAAAGACTCTCTATCGTGCATTTGTAGCCTCTGCCCTCTTGTCACACGTCTGTAGCCTCTACCCTCCTTTCATGCATTTACTGTACTTGATAATACATATTTCACCACTAAAAATATCACTGGAAAAATTGAGGGATGAAAATGGTGGGGACAATGATAATATGAATCAAATGAATTAGTACGTGGGATACATTAATTAGGGATGTGAAAAATAAATATTGGGATGTGGGATGCGCGCAAAAGTATTAGAAATGGGGGAGTCATCATTTCACAAAAGAGAAATAATTCACACCTTATAATTAATTATTATTTTGAATATTTGAAAGGAAGTAATGAAACATACCTTGATAATACTCACTTGTCAAATATTTTTATTTGGAATTGGATTCTCCATTTATCTCTCCACATATTGTTGCAACACATTTATTGATGGCATGATTCCTAGTTGACCGCCATTATTGGTTTTTAATACCAAAAGTTTTGTTTTAAAAAAATCTTTTCTTTTATGGAAGGAATGGGCTTCCATTTTTAGTTTTCAAGGACTCCCTCATATGATGATGGCCACCATCACTGGTTTTTAACCAATCCCCTATTTTATTCATTTTATTGAGGATTAATTTAACTTTGAGTTTACTTGGATGGGGTAACCTTGTCTAAGCGATTTAGAGTTGCATTCTCTTGTAACATCTTTTTGAACTCTTCCGTAGATGATGGATTTTTTTTATAACCTTAATCTATGACCATTGAAAAAAATTAATCTTCTTTCACCATCAATTGGAATTCAACTATATAGTCCACATTTTTGAAGACTTCATCAAGTTGGTATGGATCCATCCATCTTGTTTGTAATTTCTGTTTTTAAAGTCATTATATTTTTGAGTCAAACAGAAGAAACCCAATCCCATTTTTAAAACTTTATTTGATTAACATGATAGTCATGCCATAATTTTTCTTTGATGTTGGATGATTTCTATTTGGTTTATTTCTTGTAACCTCATCTCATCCAATTGATTCAACTGAAGAATCCTTTCTTGTTGTGCTTCTGATAATTCAATTCCTAATTCAACAGTTGTCCTTATGTTCTAAAATTTAAAATTCTATTAGAAAGATAGGTTTCTTTTCCATAGACCAAATCATAAGGAGTGAATCCTATGGTTGTCTCCAAGTGGTGTTGTAATCACATGCTACCTCAGGTAATTTCTGAACATGTTTTTTCACTTGAGAGATCAATTTTCTTAGTTAAAATGTACTCTAATTCCCTACTCGTGAAATCCACCTAGCCATTGGATTGAGGGTGGTAAGGGGGATGATTTATTATGCCATAATTGATACCATAAAATGACTCATTACGCTTGACATGAGTTGTATTCCATTATCTAAAACAATGGATCTTAGTGATCCAAAGCATTGGAAGATGTGTTTCATACTAGAAGTATGTTACTTTCTCATCCCTTAGATATTGAAGATCTTGAACCTCAACCCACTTTGTAACATAGTATGTAAAAAATAAGATGTACTCTTTTCAATGAGAAGGTGGGGTCAAGTTGGTCCAATGAAATGATACACCCCACTTCTCAAATGGGTCTAGAACTACTTGAGGTTGTAGTGGGCATCTCAGTTGTAGGTGTTGGCTTTCCCATCCTTTGACATTGATCACATTGTCATTCATAATTTTTGACATATTTTTACAAAGAAGGAAAATAGTATCCAGTTCCCAACATTTTGTGGATTTTCCTTTTAACTGAATAGTGGTCATCCTGATGGTTCATATGACATGCTTTGAGTATATCAAAGATCTCATCTTCAACTATACACTTATGTAGTACATGGTCATGTCCACATTTTAAAAGCATTCCTTTAAAACATGTATACATCACACTTTGATTAGTTAATTTATTCCTTTGTTTATGTGTGAGGAAATAAGGTAACTTCCCTGTACCTAATTATTTTTCCATGTCTACAAATCAAGGAGAGACAATTCATATTACAAATAGATTATCATCCAGAAATCATCATTGACCTGATCCTCTGTACCTAAAGTGGTTATCCTTGAGATAAATTCATGTACCAAATTTAATTTCCCTTGTTGATAAATAATATTTATGTTAAATTCTTGCAATAACACAATCCACCTCACAAATTTTTCCATGCACCAAAGGTTTATTCATTAGATACTTGATAGAAGAATTATTAGTATGAACAATTACTTCATATCCTTTAATGTAATGGTGAAACTTGGTAATGACATAAACCACTAAAAGAAACTGCTTCTCTGTGGGTAGTATAATTCCTTTCAAAATGTGAGAGGTTTTTCCTAATATAGTAGATGACATGAGAATTTCCTCTCCTTCTTCTTGTTGTCTAAGCACATCTCTCACTTCCTAATTAGAAGCATCATGTTTTATTTTGAAAGGGGGAGATTCCAATTTGGGCCTCTTGGGACTGGGGTATTTTGTAATTTATCATTGATGATGTCAAAATATTTTTGACATGCTTTTGTCCATTCAAATTCATAATTTTTTTGTTAGAAGGAAAAATAGTGGAGAAGCTAGCTTACTGAAATCTAAAATCAATCTTCCATAATAGCGAGCATGTCCCAAAAAAGTGTCTTACTTCAGTTTGATTTTTGGGGGATGGAATTTTCACAATGATGCTGACGTTATTAGGATCTACTTTGATTCCCTCAGATGAAATATGGTTTTCCTAATACTATACCTTGGCTCCATTATGAATAGACATTTATCATGGTTTAAAGATAATTGATGTTTCTCACACATAGAGAGTGACTTGCTTAAATTATAAATTGCCTCTTGGAATTTTTCCCCATAAACTATAAACTCATCTATATAAACATCCACAAAAACATGAGTGAGATCAAAAATTATTTCTATCATAGCTCTTTGGAATGTAGTTTGGGAATTAGATAAGCCAAAATGTAATACTCTGTAGGAAAAAGTTCCATATGGTAAGGTAAAGAATATTTATCTTTAGGTGTCTTCATCATATGATTGTACCCACTAAAACCATCAAGGAATGAGAAATACATTTTTGTAGATAAATTATATAGGACTTGGTCAATAGAATGTAGGGGAAAATAATATCAATGTGTTTCCTTATTCAACTCCGTATAATCCACACATAACCTCCATTTCCCATTCTTTATAAGAACTATAACTAATGGAGAAAACCCACTAGATATATAAAATTGGATAGATAAATCCTACTTGAACAAGTTTCTCAATCTTAGTTTTCACAATATCTCTTAAGGCAAGGTTTATGCTTGTTTGTGGGTTGCCTAACTGGTCTAGTATCAATTATGTCGATGTGGTGTGTAAAGATACTATGATGAATAACTGTCAGGTCACTATATTCCTGTTATCCAAAATTCACCCCTCAAGGTAATTTTCATAACATGCATCAAATTATTTAGTCCCAAGCAATTATATTGACTCAAGGCAAAAAATCATGTTTCTGGGGGTCCCCTCGGCTTCTTTCTAACTCTCCTATCCAAGAGGAAGACCCAGCAAGTTTTAAAAAATGTGAAAAAGTTGCAGAAAACAAGCTTGGGCCAGGAAAAATCATGAAAAATGGCTAAGTCCCTAGTCCTCACAACAGTCGGGACATGAGGGACATCTGGGCGTGAATCGGCTAAAAGGCCGCTAGGAAATCTACAGAGAAAAGGGGTATCTAGGACGTCGGGACGCGAAAAGGTGAACCGGTCGAAAAGTGAAAAAAATTGACTAAGTGTTGTTTTCGCGCAGTTGGGACCAGTTGGGTACAAAGGTACGCGAAAGACGCGGATCGGCCGGTTTGGCGCAAGTTAGTCCATTTCAGGCGGTTCGGAGAAATTTTTTCCCAGGTAGTCCGGGAAATTTGGGACAAAAGTGTGCAGAGGACACGAACCGGCTGGTTCGGGCCGAAATAGAGGACTTTTCATACTGGGGACAATCCGGGCCAAAAGTACGCGGAGGACGCGAAAAGCCGAAAGAGCCGAGAGCGAATGGAATCTCGCCACGTGTCCTTTTCCGCAAGTAGGAATATGGGAGCCCAAATCAGATGAAGCAGGATATTTTCATCTGGGACAGCTGGGACAAAGGTATGCGCAGGACGCGAGGGATGCGAAAAGCCGAAGCAGCCCGAAGGCAAAGAACAAAAGTCAACGTTTGACCCGTGAAACTTCAAACGGCCATAACTTTTGACTCCGAGCTCTGATTTTCACAAAATTGGGACTTTCTGGAATGAGCATGACATCCTCTATGCCACAAAGAGAAATATATTTAGCTCCAGTCAGTTAATGCTCATTCCCGTCAAATGACAGAAAAATGCCTGCTAGACCCAAAATAGCTACCCACACTCAGAAGGCCATAAACTTTTGTATTTCTCAACTAAATCACACAAAATTGGTACCATTGGAATCATAGGCCCCAAGCCCAATGTATAGAAATCAAGAAATTCCATATTTGATCAAAAATTTGTCAAGATGTTTTAGAAAACGTGGCTGGGTTCACAACAGTGTTTCATTTGGTGGTTGGGAGTGCAATTAAGAGGCATGGTCATCATTCTTTCTCTGCTGCAGCACATGGGATAGTATGGGGAGCCTTTTGCAAGTAATATATAATCATTTTACTCCATTTAATACCTCTTATAGGTGGTTTGAAGGATAGATTTCGGGGATTTCCATTTTCCCTTCTCTTTCCCTTCTCATTTTTTTTCTATAAATTGGAGTGTTGGGGCTCATTGTAAGGGGGGTGGGGGGGAAGTTTTCAGATAGCAAAGCTTTGTCAAAATTTCTTTTTTGAAGCCAATGTGTTGCAGGCCCCTTGTAGTGGACTCCTTTGCATGGTGATCTAGGCCCTTATCTTGTAATAGATTGAATTGTGCATATCATGAAGCAATAAAATATCAGTTTGTGGATGTATCTTCCCTTGCTGTGTTTTCTTGCATTCTTCTTTCCCCTCTAATATTTCTAAAAGAATATTGTGTCTATTATTATGTTCTTGCAGGGATCCATTATCATTGTGTATGCTTGGAATATTGTTGTGAATCGCATTTTGCTATATTATGGAGAACTATCATCACCTCTTCTAGTGTGCACTTTGCTTCTGTATTTCACACATTTGGAGAACTACTCTCACACCCTCCTTTTCTAGTGTATCACCACTTTAGTGTAGGCTTTCATTTTATGCATTCTCTCTCCCTGGTCCCTTGGAAATTTAGATTAGAACAGTTAGCTTATCCTGCATTAGAGTAGATTGTGGCAGGTAGTTTAGGAGCAAGAACCAGCTTTCTCTAGAGGTCTATCTCAAGTAGCAAGTCCCACAACTTGGAGATAGTACCCATGTTATCCAATCACACCATGAGTTCAAGTATATGCACTTGTATAAACACAGGGGTGCTGTGATTCGGTGATAAAAATTCCCAAGAAAAATATTGAGGATGAGATAATATAATTTTGAATAGGGTATTCTCCTCATGACTAGTCAACTAGATATTGACTACCAATGTTTTTCCTAGGAAAATGGGCAATTGTTTGATGTCAAGATGGAGAGAATTTAACATTGGTTATTCTCTCAGTTAACTCAATGGGCACTTATGGGGAAGTAATTTGTGGATTTAAGTAATGTTATGGAAGATAATCTCTATAAGATCTATGTTTCATTAGAAAGGAAAGATTATTGGTTAGATGTTTTCATCTATCATATCCTTTTTTGTCTCTAATGATTATGACTATAGTTCAGAAGGATTCCAACTATGGATAAATATAAAACCACATCCTTTGCTTCTTATGGGTCCTTCCACCATTGTTTATCCTTAGAATAATTTTTTTTGTATAGTTGGATAAATGGATAATTTATTTGAATCATGACCATTTGTAATTATCATGTTTCCTATCCTAAAATTAATAAGCGATGTTACAGTGGCTAATCAAGGGCATATTAGGATCAAGGGATATCTAATTTTCTTATTCTTTGTTTTGATAACCATAAAATCTACTAAGTAATCCCATGTATCAATTGTTATGGTTGTATCCTCTATGATCCCCTTGGGCTTGGCTACATATTGGTCATCCATTTGTAACACTATTGAAATTGATTGTGGTTCAGGAAGATCCAATGAGGACAAGGTGTTAGTAGTAACCAAATTAATTTAAGCCCCCAAGTCAATTAGAACATTTTGAATCTTCACATCTCTAATATAAAGTGTAATAATTGGAATCCCAAGGTTGCCATATTTTATAGGGGTCATATTAAAATCTAATATTTAGGAAATTTTCCATCAGCATGGATTATTCTAGGATGATTTTTCAATTCTACTTAGAGTTTTAACACAGATATATTTTATATTTTTATTCAACTCTAGGATATCTCTAAGAGCCTCTAATAGAGGGATACCAATACTTATTTTCTGTAATCCTTGAATCAGTTCTGAATATAGTTTCTTTTGAATTATAGTGTTGTATTTTTCCAAAATTCTAGATTGAAATGATATCCGATTTTTTTTTTGTAGACGCAAAATCTATGTACTTGGGTACATTTCTAGGTCCTAGTGCAGACTAATATATACATGACTCCTAGGAAATAAAACAAGTAATTGAGAATGTCAATTCGGAATCGTGCTTAATCTCTTATAATTTTGTTGACCTTACATAGTCTACAACCTTGTCAGTATTTAACGAATTTATATTTTATTGCTTTGGACCCTACCACAGTTAGGACATTAGTGCTTAGGGGCTTCTATCTCCCCTAGATGCTCCTAACTGTATCTCAAATTTTCTTACTCTTTTCAGTCTCTTTTACTTCTTGGCCATATTTTATACTTTTGGGTTGGCCTTCTAGTTTTCAATTATGAAATTCAAACAATGGAATCATATATATATATATATATACATAGTTATATCTCTAAAATAATAAAACAAGCAATAAGAATTACATACTATCATCTAAGCTTGCATATAAAGGGACAAAATCACTTCAAAGAATCCATATAGCACACTCATTCAAGGGAAAAGGGTTGCATTCTTATACATACACAACATAGGAGACGTTGTTTATTCTTTTCCATTGTACACATTTACATATGGGGCATTATAGATCCATCCCACTATCTTAGTGCCACTTGCATAAGGGAATCCTATGGCATCATTACAATCATTCTCACATAGAACTACATTGATATGGAAATGTAGTGTAGTGCACAGTACTAAGTTGACTTTTTAGGTGACTGTTAGGGTCAGTATAACTCCACATTGTGCATTTATTTATATTAGATTCGATGTGGTTTTTGGACATGTGTAGGTAGACAACTTGTTTTACAGGTTATAGATAAATTCAATGATTAAGGAGTGAAATTAGAGTGACAAATAGAGAATATAAGTGAAGCTCATCCTGAATAGAAGAGACTAGATCTTGATAATTAACATAAAAACTATTTCCCAGAAACTCCTGTCCTCTCTTGGGTGCTCCTATTTGGAACATTCCTAAGTTTTAGAACCTCTAGCAAGTAATTAACAACATTCTTCTTAGTTTGTTTCATTTATTCACCATCCCAGATCATTTCTATATTTCTCAAAAATCAGCTAAGTTTCTCTATCTCCCTCTCTTGTTTAGGGTTTCACATTTGTGCTTTCTTGTTTTTCTTGTGTCTTTACTATACATTGCCTTTTGTATATCGTACATTACAATAGTTACTCTACAATTAGATTTAATTGAATTTATACTATATCATTTGGTGAACCCCACTCATGATTAAACACTTTGATCCTTATTTTTCCTACTCTATCTTATCTTCTTTCATAGCTCCTCAAATCTCCCTACATCAATTACTACAAATGCACCCACCTTACAAATATGATCTCCAAAAATCCCTAGACACTATGTACCTCCCTCACAATATGCCACATGTACAAGTAAGTGCCATTTTTAATAATATCTCCAATGAATCTATCAGTCCTGATACCACAACTAATCAATCCATTTGCAATTCAATTGAAGATTTATATTATTTATGTCAAGATAAAATTCAAGCTATTAAAACCATGATTACCTCTCTTACAACTGAAATCTGACATCTTAAGGATTCTTCTCATGCTCATGATAGTTATTATTTTACACCTCATACTAATGCTATGTCTCCCACATGTTCTCATATAAATAAACCCTAAGTAATATCACTACCAGAACCTCTCAAGTGTGAAGTCAATGGTAAGAAACATGATATTATTCCTGATATCCTTAGTCACTAGTTGATCAACTTTCCAAGTAATCATTTCTACCCTCCTTTTTCGGCTTTCCAAAGACTTCGATATCCAATTTTACAATTATCACAAACTTAATGGACATCATGACAAGGTTTGTAATGCTTCAAAATGAATAATTAAGCACCTTGAGCATTAAGGTGTTATTTAATTTTCTACAAAACATTATGTTACATTTTCATCTCCAATTTTTAAATCCCATTAGGATCCCAAATATGATCCCTTTATGTCTAGTGAGCATCATGCCATAATTTCTAATGTTCCTTCTTCAGTATGTCAAGATTTTTTTATCCAACCAATTGTCATACCACCTTTCAAAATTAGTACCTCATTACCTCCTCCTATAAATTATTCTAAAAAATTACCATTTCCAAATAAGAAACCTCCTTTAATCATATTTCCTCCATCCTCTCCTCCCATCAAGTCCCTTACAACGTTACTAATTCTAAATTAGCAACAACCAACCAAGAAATACCAACCAATTCACCCTGTGATAGCAAACCTCTTTAAACATCTTCTTGTCAACTTGTTGGTACTCAATCCAGTTACTTGGATTGAGCTGGTATATTTCATTAACTTCCTATGCATTTAACTATTTATGTTTATTTCATGATGTTCCCCATGCTTCAAAGATCAGTTTGAGTCAAGAAAAATTGTCTATTTGTAACAGATCTTATGCCTCAACAAGATAAATAGAAAGATTAAAAAAAATGTCAGGGATTGGTTTAGTTTACTACAGAGTGCAAGAAATTAGTGCTCGACGGGTTTTCATAACCTACGAAACAAAGGATCTTTAGTTAGTCCTAGGTGGGTTTTACTAAATCCTTGAGAAGAAAGGAAAATCCACACAATGAACAAAAATCACGTAGTGATGGAACCTAATGTTTCGTGGGTTCTCCTAACCCACAAAACAAAAAGACATAAAAAGTCACACAACAAAGGAGTGAACATGCCATGAAATAAAGGAAAGAAAGAGGACACATGGTGAAGACTAATGGTTAGAGACAAGGATACATGGTAAACATTTTAATGAAGCCAAAAATTTTTAAGTCCGAGAAAAGTAAAAGGTTGTGATGCGAAGCTACATGGAGCCACTTCATTGACTAATATTCCACATGTCTGAAAAATGTGAAGGATCATCCAATCAAATAAATACATGAAGGAGGTATTCTAAAATGTTCAAAACGTGGAGCTTCCTCATTGGTTAGCATTTGGAAATTGTTAAAAGAGATTAGAAAAAGACTGACATTACAAAGGAATGGAGCTTTCTCATTAGCTTGCATTTCACAATGGTCACTTGGGGAT
Organism: Taxus chinensis; assembly: GCA_019776745.2. Classification (NCBI taxonomy): domain Eukaryota; kingdom Viridiplantae; phylum Streptophyta; class Pinopsida; order Cupressales; family Taxaceae; genus Taxus; species Taxus chinensis. The sequence goes on from CM034156.1 coordinate 590,606,379, forward strand.
GCATAAAAAGTAAAATGGGAAGACACATGGATCCTTTCTATTGGATCACATTTCATCAAAGATGACAAGAGCTAAAGGAAAATATGACATCGTGATTAAGCGTGGTGTAATTTTATTGGTCTATATTTCTTAATACATCAAAGCTTCATAAATCCGAAGGTAATGTAAAGGGAACAGAAAGAAATGAAGCAAGGCCTAATCTAGTGAGCCAATAAAAGATCAACACTTGGCAAAGGAAAAACAATGCACATGTTGGTAGGAGGTTATCCCTGAACTAATCAAAGGCTGCCAAGTGTCACATTTATGTGAATGCTGACATTTAAAACTTCAAAGGGACATATATTTTGATCTAGAGCTCCAAATATTACGAAATTCATATCGTTTGAGAGGTGTTTTAGGGATTGATGTTAGTTGATGGCTTAAAAACAAGAAAAATTCTTTTTCATTCAAGTTGTAGTCCCAGTGTCGGTCAACCACTCATAATTGATGAAGTATGGGTTCTTCTTTCTTCTACACACAAGACAAAAGGAATGAATGATTTTAATACTCTTTGTTGATGGGTGAAGAGGGAAATCATATTTTTTTGTCTTTCTCTCCTTCTCTCATCTTCTATATAATGTAACAGTCTTTCAGTTCTCCAAGGAGGCAGATGAAGGGGTAGTTGTAGAATTTTATATTTAGTTTAATTTTTAGTTCTAGTTTCTAGTTTTTTGCAAGATTATATGTGTCTAAACCTATAACAAAAAGCTAAGGTGATTGCATTGTATAGCCATTAGTAGGTTTTGAAGGCATTTGTTTATGTCCCCTAGCAAAAACTTACTTAAATAGATTGTGACTATTTTGATCAAGCTATAATTCCCCTATCTATTTTTTTAATGAATGAATGAGGCAATATAATTCTACTACTATTTTTTATTAGCTTTACTTTGTTAAGTACATGAGGTAATTTCATAGTGGCTATATTATTTTGGTTACTATGAAATTATTACAGAATAGTGTATACTTTGCAGTGGTTAAAATCAGTTGTAAAATCCTATAGGAAACATCAATTTTGAATAATTATTGTTATTCCCTTAAGCTTCTTTTGGGTGTGCAATAAAAATACAACAAGTGCTTTATCTTAGCTCTAAATCCATGATTTGTAGTTAGGATTGTGAATACTGTAGATGAATTTTTTGCACATTGAGTATTAATGAATTCCAATGTTATTTCATAATTTTTTTTAACTTGATTGTTCTTTCCAAACATTTCAGCTACTGATGGACTCGTTCTATGGGAACATTAAGAAACTAAGGCCATAAAATAAACTACCCTTTCCCCTTCAAATATAAATAACAAACAACCAGTGATCTTCATACCTATCAAACATATCATACCTGAAAAAGCATACATATGCTTATTCTAGAAAGCTGAGTTTCAAAGTTATCCATTACTAGTAAGCTTTGCCAAAAATTCCACCAATTCTATAATCCAATATTATCTAAAGCATCCTTGGATAGAAATGTTATGTAAATGTAATATCTAAAGACTATTCATTATCTTCCTTTTGATCTATATTTGAGTGACAAGTGCTTAAAATAAATCGAGTGACAACTCTTTAGAGATAAGCATTGTATCTGTGGCTTTAGTTTATTCAAATTGATTCACATGAGCCTTAAAAGAGACCAGGCTGTAAGAGCACTTCATTTATTCAGATCTCCCAATTAGGTTCTCTCACCTTGGTTTAGGAAGAGCCATAAGTAGCAGGGTAAATGAAATCCCCTTTGAGAAGGTTTCTCCTGATCACCCCCTTGATTTGAGTCGTTGAATTGATTGTTGAACAAATCCCCAGCTATTAATGCCAAGAAATTTTCCTCATTCACACCTCTCTCAAATCCAGTCCACTCAGGTTAGTTTCTCATCTCGCAAGTGTGATATTTTTGGAGCCAAAACAACCCACAATCCAACCCTATTCCTACTCTTTCTTCTACCCCTCATTGTGAGAACAATATCCTTTCTTATGATACATGTCAAATGTCATAACCATCACAATGTCTCTCTAACATCATCAAATAGATCCCCATCATTGAAAAACTTTAAGGAATTTTTTATTTCTCCCCCCTCCATTACTATTAATTGTCTCTAGTGTTGACTATTACACTTTACACCCTACGCTTTATATCTAAACTTTCTACGCATTATTACTTCACTAGTACACACATTATACCATCACTACCTGATGACGCACTCTAGTGTTGCGGTTCACACATGACTATTGAGGGAAAAATTCATCTATGAACCTCACATCCTCTACACTTCACGCTATGTGCTTCATGATATATATTTCTAGCATCTCCTCTCACTCAATACACTCATTTCCTAATGATGCAGTCTTGTTTTATGGTTCAATCTTGACTATTAAGCAAGAATTTCTAAATGAACCTCATTTCATACACATCTACTGGGGGAAACATTGTTCCTACCATCTACACATCTTTCATATCACATGATCACAGTCACATATCATTTGCATATCTTGGTTGCATTTGTATACATACTAAATTAACTAAAGCTATATCAAAAGAAACTAACACCAAGTAACTTCTAAGCAAAGTTAATTTACTAAATACATCATGATTAAAGCGTAACGGAATCTAGCTAGTAAATGCAATAATGTGAAGGAAATTATCTAATTGCTTACCATTCTTACTAAAATGTATGATTACACTACAACATGAGCCTCTTTAGATCATGAGTAATCATATTTGTGTGCTTGATTACCAAAGAGAGGTAAGGGTATCACCAATAAATGGCTACAAGGAAAATATTGGATCTTCCTTTTTGCTCAACAATGGTAAAATGGATGCACAAGATCAATTAGCTATTCCAAATAATGGAGAAGGATATTGATCATATGTCTTATATGAAATACTTGCAAAAGTATATTGTTTGTAAAGGTGTAAGTTGTAAAGGATGTAGGAAGATCCTTTATATAGCTTTCCATTTGGGAAAATCTTGAATCCCAATGGATGTGGGATAAAGGATAAAGTAGATTAAGAATTTTTAAGCTTATTAGAAGAATTAACGAGTGATTAGAAACTCAAAGGAGTTGGAGATGATTTAATTAATCATCTAGGAATAATTAATAGGCTAGAACAATATTTTTATGCTACTTGGAAGTGATTTAAGATGAATTTGATATGATTTGAAGCATTTGAAAGAGGAATTTAGCCAATAAATGGGTTTATTGATTAAATACATTGTTAAAAATGCTTAATTAACTCATAATAGTTAATTAATTGTTTCAAAGAGGATTATAACTAACAAAGAGTTGTTAATTGACATCCGAAATGTGATAAAGTCTTGTTAATTAACAAAGTTTCATTAATTGACCAAAATAAAGGGAACATTAGTTAATTATTATGAAATCACTAATTATAATGGAAATGATAGGAAGGATGATAGTTTTTACAATTGTAGTATTAAAACTACATAAGTGGATTTTAGGTGTCTACAACATTATTTCTTATTAGCTTATACTACTTATAGGTTGCACTTTGCTTACTATGCTAGCCAAATTCTTATTCTGTCATTATTTTTTTCTATATACACATGCACGTTCACTTGCTATCTTGAGGTGAATGTAGGAACTATTACGATTTCATACAAAATGCATGAATCTCAATACAACTCAGTACTAGTCCCATCGAGGCTCTTGGGGGAGTCTACTATTGTTACTATCATACTTCATACATCAGAGGTTCTATTGTCACATTATCTCTCTAACATTCTAACGGGTGCTTCATGTGTAGCATTTTTCTTGCAGGATCAATACAACCATGGTTATCTGATACATTTTTCTTGTTATTATTTTCTATCGTATACTATTGTTTATGGGTTGTCCCCTATGTCTTATGTGATCATTGTATGTCCTTTCCTGCTTCAAAATTGATTGTCTTGTGACATTGTGAGCAATGTCCCATGTATGAAACCCACTTATCATGGTCTATCTTATCTTCACACTTTCTTGTTACATTGTCTTCTATTACATGTAAACTTTTCTTGCACTAACACTTGATACTATTCCATCTTGTTTGTATGTGCCTTGGTTTCTACCATGCATATACCCTATTTCCTGTAACTATGCACTTCATATATGCCTATCAGATTAGGGTCCTCTCCTTTGGACTGCATTCTCCTATGATAGTCACATGCACCCCAAAAGAGGGGGACATCTTTGGGTGAAAATATCACCCCTACAACAACTGAGTTCTAAAGTACAACACGACATAGTATAGGAACATCATAGGCACACAAAAAATGATTGACCCAGAAACAAACTTGGGTCCAAAATAAACAACAAGCACTAGCAACCTAACGTGGAAAATATCGGTGGGTACTTGTGTTTCTCTTGGGAAGTTGTGTCCTAGGGAACAATAGTCAATTTCTTATATAAAAAAAATCTCTAGTAGTTTTCAAAATATTTTTACAGTAGTAGAAACTTGCCTCAAGTTATAATATTAAGTTTATCAGTACATTTTAGTTACAATTGGGACTAATTAGGACTAATCAGAATAAATAGGGATGTACCATCTGCATTGGTGTTTATTCAGGAAGTGTCATAGAAGGAGGAAAAATTTAAAACTCTCTCCCCAACACTCTTCTCTTGGTGTGAGATCTCTCAAAAACCTCGCACTTTGCATGAGATTTCCTAAAAAACTCTCTCTCGGTGTGATATCACCCAAAAAATCTCTCTTGGCATGAGATCACCCAAAAGCCTCACCATTTCGAAACAAGTTCAATAACATCTTTAAGAAAATCACGCAAATTTTCTATCTTTTACAATCCTACACGTTAGGTGCACACTTTTACTTACTTATACACTTGTTACTTTGATTTATCATATGTGGGACTTTGACTACTCTCTCACTCTTCTTTTGCATGTTTATCCTTAAAATGCAATAAGAAGAAACTCACATCAGCAAACACAACAAGATATTATGCATACACTTCACCCCTAGGGACCAGTTCCCTTTCCTAGTCTTCACGCTTCTAATTGTGATCACTTCACACTCATTTGTCGACTTGGAAGGATATCAGCTACACTCTTCTCTACAGGATCACAAGGTTCACATATTCTATATAATTTATGTTATCGAGTATTCACTCAACAACATAAAGTGGGGGGAAAATGTAGAAATAAAATCTATGCACTCGGGTATATTTCTAGGTCCTAAAGCATACAAATATATACATGATTCCTAAGTAAGAAAGCTAGTAATTGACAATGTCTTTTAGGTCTTATAATTTGTCCATTATACTTTTATTGACCTTACACACTCTATAGCTCCTCTAATTATCAATACGAAAATGGCCTCTCAAATGTGAGCTTCAGCACATGGTCTTTATTTTTTGGCTCTAAAAAAGATGAACAAGACTGGAAAAAATCAGACTGGTCATGCGCTTTGAAACCAAATGAAGGTGGAGATTCCAATGAAAACAATTTAATAAGTCAAAAGTTTTATAATTACTTGCAATGAACATATAAATAATGCATCCACTCTCCTAAATGATAAACAAGCCACAAATTTATTTCTCTAATTACGTGAGTAGCTCTAACAACCGCTATTCATGTAAAACCAATCAACTAAATCAATAACAACTTAAAGAAGTTATTTATTCAAATTAATATATTATTCCTAACGATTTTTTCATAACTTGAACACACTAAAATGATTCATTAACTTCAATGGAAGACAATGTATAATTTTATCTCCATTTTAATTTAATATCCCTCTATTTGTCCACTCATAAACTATAAATAGAATATCCAAAAATTTGGACATAACTTGGTCATTCATCCTCAAAATAAGTGAGAAATGTATACTATATACTTCTAGCATTTAAATATATTCACTTACTTAAAAATCAGATAATTTATTTTTGTTTGGTCCCTCTAAATTATATAATATAGATCCTCTCAATTATTGAATACATTTTGTCAAATATTATCTATATTCTTGTGTTCTAATGCCCACAACTAATCAAGTTTTATTGGTATTTTCATGGCAAATTTAAAGGATTTAAGATATATAACACATATGAAAGTCCACTATGTGAAAAAGAAATCCATTTCAAACATAATAGCGTAAGAGTTACAATATTTATGTCTGTATAACTATGAATAGCTACATATAAAAGGTTGTATGCCAATAAAACATGGTTAAGAATGACAATCATGTATACAAAATGATCCATTAAAGACATAATGTAACAAGATTCATTTATTTATGTAATTATTTGCATCCATCAATAACTAAATCTACAAGGTTGTATGAAAAAAAATGGAGTAAGATTTACTAATTGGGATCAATTCTAAAAAATGTTATTAGTTTAAAGAATTGGAAAACATCATTCTTATAGCCATGCATTGTATATCTTACAATAATTGTATTCCATTACGACACATTTAGATGATGCATATTATCAAATAATTCACATGTATTTTATATACTGAGTGACATTGATGCACATGGATAGCTCAAGATATCTCTATCTATATATGGGGTTCCACATTTTGCATACATGTATATGGGGAATTCACAACTATAAATTTTGACAAAAATCTTCCAGTAATTGTTTTTTGATAAATATTCATACCCTATTTCAAAGCTCTAAATTTTCAGCAGTTGTAGGCTGCAAAAAATTGTCTATTTTTTACACTTCCTACAATTATTGCATCTAATAAGACTATATTTCAATCAGCATAATTTCTAAAGACTACAATGAATATAATTTTACATCATCAACAAAGAATTCTTCTGAATTAAATTTGTGTTATATTCAACATTATGATAGGAAAATATTCTACACATCTGACAAACATCTTATAAGATTTTAGAATTATTTAGTTGTCTCATTTTAAGTAGCTTGTTAAAAAAACAGTAGTAAATTAGCTTATTATGACTCCAATATTTATATTATTGGGAGACAATAGACTTTAATGCAATATAATTTTTTTTGATACTAAGTAGTTGATGTTGTAATTGAGATTTAAGGTATTAGCTTATTATGACTCCAATATTTATATTATTGGGAGAAAATAGACTTTAATGCAATATAATTTTTTTGATACTAAGTAGTTGACGTTGTAATTGAGATTTAAGGTATTATAGCTATTGTAACTTGGTAGTGGTATAATGAAATAATATCTTATTTTTTATAACATTATATATTCTTGAAACATGTACTAGATTTCTTCTTCTATTGTTATGTTTCAAGTCTATTATCTAAGTGTTATTGCATGTTGCATGAAAAAGGGTGATATGCAAAAAACTAATCACATAGTAGATATCCCATTAAAAATTTCGATAAAAACCTAAATGCATGACAACTTCAAAAAAATAATTCAGAGAGTTATAAAACACAAACAAAATATCATTTTAAATTTTTTAAAAGTTTGTCCTTTTTTTACCACATCAAATAAAGCTCCTCAAATAGTGACTCTATATTCTAGTAAGGAAATACTACTCTTCTAATTTTAGGGTCTCAAACATACAGAAAATTCAACATATGTCTATAACATTATTCTTCCCTTAGAGATTCTAGATTTCATTCTTTAAATCTATTGAATATGTTGATAACATAATTATAATAATCTCAACTTCATTTATCCGATTTTTTTTTTTTTTGCAAAACCTCTCATTCAAGAAAATAGAGTTTGAAGTATTGATGAAAATCTTAAGTTGCTTCATATGAATAAATCTTTATAGTTTTATAGATTGGTATAGTTCCTAATTCATCGTGTAAGAGTGCAAGAAACACATATTAATAAGAAACGTTAGTATCTTCCAAATAATTTTTAAAATTTTTATCTTAACAAATATACGCTGTAAAAATTTCATTACGAAAATGCAATAAAACTTAAACTTCTTATAACACTACCTCTTATCGATGATGATCTTCTCTTTATTCACTTGTAAGGAACTTACAACCATACCATTCTTAAATAAATCTTCTATTGACTATTCTTTGATGGATGTACATACCATTTTTCAAAACCTTCATTTTAGCACAACTGAGAAGAATACTAGTAAAGGTAGTCTAATTTAGCATCATATCTACCAAATGTATTAACTTCCAAGTTTTTACATCATTTGTTGCAACCATTTTGTAATATAGTGTTTGAAAAGGTTTCTTTTAAGATTGCTATTTTTGCATCATTTTAATAAAATTCACATTATTTGTTACAATCCCATTTTATAGTATAGTCCTTTAATTTTTATTTTTAAAGTTAAAATTCCAAACACAATATTCTTTTAGTACCAATAATATTTTGGGACAATACGCTTCCTTGAAATAAAAAATGGGTCTTGTTTTTCTTCATTCACTAAGGTATAATTCTCTTATAACATATGAACACTTACATACGTATTCTCTATAACGTAAGTATAGTACCATTGCATGGAGATGTTCATCATGAAATTAAGGGAATTTTCAAGTAAATTTGATGACAAAGGAATATTTGTGAACGACATGAAACATGACAATTAATAAAATGGATATTTGATTAACATGTTATATATTGGTAACAAAGGCTTGTTATTTCATTATGTAATTGACTTATTAAAGAATGGTTACTAACGTTTGTTATTTTTGAATATTATTTAACTTATTAATTTTGATAATAGAAGATGGTTGGACATGTGAATAGTGTACATTGTATTTTGTTTATTTACGGAGATTTTAAGAAATGTTTTTATTTAGGAGATTATTATTTGTGTTTATGGGATTGAATATGGAAATAGTATATTGTGTATGAAACAGTAACCAATTAATTGACCACTTTCAATTTACTGTTTAGTTCAATGTCATATAATTTAATTTTATGTTTTTACTTCCAGCCATAAAAAAACTGTAATATATCTTAAATATGTAATGAAACTTAAAATCCATTAAATTTAAAGTACTTTTTACATCTAATGCAATTATACATCTAAATTGAGACTATTTATACCCAACCAAAATAAAATTCACAAAAAATCAAACAACATTATTAATTAAATCTAAAATTTGTCACTCCAAATTGAAATCTCTCAACACATTTATCATAGATCCAACTTTCATACCGAATAATTTTTAGTTTTTTTCATTCTATCTCTACAGTACGGATTGTAAAAGTGTGTAGCACATTGGTTATTTAATAAATATATTTTCCTGTTACAGATAGTCTACCTGATTTGGCGTGTCATCCACCATGTCTCATATAGAATTTAAAATGTATTGAACTTTACTTGTTTGGATGTTTCTCTTTATAATCCATTATTAATAAACTTTTATTCTTCGAAATAAGATGTACAATGAATAAAATACTCGGGAATCGTGGTAAATGATAACATGACATGTTTAATTTATATGGCACACATGGGAGGTATCAAATCTTTGAGTAGGCTTCAAGTTCCAACAATATGACACCAGGGAATATATATATATATATATATATATATATATATATCAATGCAAAAGAATTCTATCAGATGATACAGTTTAAGATATACAGAAAAGTTACTCCTTAAAATACAGAAAAGTTATATCACTAAAGTACAGGGATATATTAGATCTCAAACTACAGAAAAGTTACATCATTAAAATACAGAGATTATAAGCTCTTCAATTTTTTAAAGTCTTTGTGCATCAGCTAAATATAAGCCTCTGAACTACTTGTTCAAATCTTTTTCGTCTAACAATTATTTTTTTATTATCTGATATAAAAATATAAACTATCAACATAATATGATGTCAGTGTATAATCTACCAATTAAAATTGTTTGAGAAGTAATATTTTTTATAAAAGCTATTATAAAACTCTCTACAAACATTACATCAAACGTTATTGCCAATGTTATGATAGAAAGAAGCGTCATTGATTTTGATGGCACCACCAAGAGTGAAGTGAAAATTTTCTAATATAAACATTTATTTCCTCGATCATGTGTCTTAGGAAAAAAGAAACAGATGACAGGCATCCACTTGCACGCACCTTATGCAAGGAAAGTAATATTAACTGGAAAAGACCACCATCATGAATGGAACGCAAATATTTAATTGTTTGAATTAAAAAATACATTGAAATGCGTGATATTCTTTTGATAATTTAAATGGTTGGAAAATAATCGACTTTTAATGCAGGTGTATGAAATGGTTTCTTTTCTTAGAACTCAGCGGAAAGTATTGCAATTTATTTTATTTTTTACTTGTATTCCCTGTATATTATACTAAGATTTCGGAGTTCTTTATTTTCAGTGTCTATATGTTTACTGCCCCGTAAAATATCACGAGAAGTAAAGTCAATATATTATTGTATATTTTTATAATTTATTGATTGATATGGGTTTAACACTATAACATGATGTGGTAATGTTATTTTTGCATTCATGAGAAATGTGTTGGTAATATATGGTTTTCAAAAAATATATCACTCACCTTCATTGTATTTAATATATATGTCTCACACATAATTTTAATATGAGACTTAAATATAGAGATATATTAAATGGGTTGTAGTCTAATGGTTTGTATGATGGTGTAAAATGTGATGCCTAATCATCCATCAATCCATAAATCCAAAAAAATACTAAGTAATAAAGGATGAGGTTTGGGTTAGAAGGAAACCCTCAATCCTTAATAGGTAAGGCTAAAAAATTTGTACATCTAATTCGTGCAAGTTTCATATTCAATTATATTCATGAGGTTGATAATGCCCCTCTGGCTATCAAGAATATTAGTAATTGTCATGGACCTATCTATGTAGATTTTGATAATAGATTTATATTTATTACCACTAAAAATGGTGCAAAGAATCTATATAATATATCAATTTCTTTTATGAAGAAGAGTATAAGTAATGTAAGCAAAATAGTGTGAAATAATGGTGCATTACGATGGAAAAATATGAATAGTATAGTCACAAAAAGAAAATATACTCGGAGCTAAAGTAATTCCCTAAGGTAGGTAAGATGCGGTCAATGTATGCTCAAATCTAGGATATTACCTCTCTAGTGGAAAACATATAGTAGTGCAAGTTGAATGTTAGATAATGCCCCTAAAGTGGGTAAGATGTAATTGGTATAGCCTTGATAATAGGAAAGTTTTATCAAGGTGGGGCCATATACAATGATGCAAGACAAAGAATGGAAATAGAACCCCAAGGTAGGAAACATATAGTTGTATAAAGCATGTACATATAACATGTTTTGACACAAGACCAAGTAGAATCCCAAGAAAAACAAAAAATAAGCAAAAAGTCTTGGGCATGTGCATGGAGATGAGGGACCAAAAAGTGGAAAAAATATGAAGTTTGGCCATTTTGCACATAATGCGAACATGTTATAGCTCAATCACCTTATATTTTTCTCATGTCATCACCTGACTATGCTTGAAATAAAGCATATTATAATGCAATCACATTATCGCTTGGAATTTCCAATCCATAATACACTTGTGCTATAACATTTATAGCACAAGAGCGTTTTTTATAGTGTAAATTTTTTTTTACACTAAGAAAAATTAAACACAAGCGCATTTTGTTTCCATTTGATTATATATCAAATCCTAAGGGTTGATTGTATATTTTGTGACTGAATTCATGTTTTACAAAAAAAATAATAATCTCAAGTGTAATCTCCATTTTCTCATGTGTTTTAAGACAATATTAAAAAACAACAAATGTGATATCAAGCTTTAACTTGGATTCATGTTAATGTATTTTTTTCTAAAATATAAATAGTTTTAAGTTTTCATCCTTAATTTATTTTAGTAGTGTCTTCATTTATCACCAAAACACATGTATTGTTTTTTATACATAAAATTTGATCTAGTCATCTAAATTTAAAAAAACTACTTCGACACAATCTAGGATCCATTGTATAGACATTTTAAAAAATAAAAAAATATTTTTGATTATTTTTCTCAAAATTACGGGGTGCATATATGATTGTTTCATTTTTAGAATATGTAGTCTTTGAAAATTAGCATAAATAATACAATCATTGAAAATTAGGAAAAATAGTGGGACCTAATACATGACCTTAGCTAACTTTCTATTGAAGGGATTTGTAAAATATTTATGGAATTAAAAAATAGGGGGTGCACACCTGACACTATGTTAGATTTTTGAGACAAAAATATGACCACTTTGTGTGCACACCACATTTCACCCTCTGAATCTCCACTTTCTTAAAAAAATAGTATTTTAAAAACTAAATTATGATCTCTATGATTCCTTTTCTTATCAAATTTTCAAAATTTTGAGCATAAGAATGTCAAATTCCTTGTTGACGTTCATATTTTTCTGATTTTAGGAAAAATTTGCCACTTTTGACTCATTTTGGTCCCCCGTTTCGATGCACAAACCCACTTAGAAGAAAAAATACGAAACTTTTGATCCGACCGTTGGATCGTCCTGAAATTTTACAGGGTGGTAGATATACAATAGTACTATGCTGGGGACAACTTTGCGTGCAAGATTGTGCTCATTTTGGCACGTTTTCGGGCTCGGATTCCGTCATCTAGTGGTCTAAAATTGGCTCCGAATGTTTTTTTCTGCTTTTCTCTAGGTCTTAGAACTTTAATAACTTTTGTTGTGCTTTTCAGAATAAGTCCAAATTTCGCGTGAGCCCTAATTTATGAATGCATATTTGGCACGCAAATTTTGGGGTCAATCCGAGTTGTTTTGCATTTTAGGGTTTTTTGGCATTTTAGGGTTTTTGGCATTTTAGGGTTTTAGAGTAGTCTTGAAATAAAAGGAGAATGGTAATGATGTAATAGATCAGTGTGAAATCCAGAATGAGAAGTAAGCTATTGTGAAACTCCTGGTTTTATTTGCAAAGGTGTTTATGTGTGTTTTTGGAGGTATTTCAACCTCTTGCAGCTGGATTCACATCAAATTAGGAAAAATAGTGGGACCTAATACATGACCTTAGCTAACTTTCTATTGAAGGGATTTGTAAAATATTTATGGAATTAAAAAATAGGGGGCGCACACTTGACACTATGTTAGATTTTTGAGACAAAAATATGACCACTTTGTGTGCACACCACATTTCACCCTCTGAATCTCCACTTTCTTAAAAAAATAGTATTTTAAAAACTAAATTATGATCTCTATGATTCCTTTTCTTATCAAATTGTCAAAATTTTGAGCATAAGAATGTCAAATTCCTTGTTGACGTTCATATTTTTCTGATTTTAGGAAAAATTTGCCACTTTTGACTCATTTTGGTCCCCCGTTTCGATGCACAAACCCACTTAGAAGAAAAAATACGAAAGAAATGAGGACAAAAAAAGCAAAATGTCTTAGATTAAAATAATGAAAGAAACGAGGACAAAAAATGAATAGTGTAGTCTAAAAAATGAAGTGTGTTTGGAATGAGAATAGTTCAATGAGGTAGGAAAGATGTAGTCAATGTATGCTCAAAACTAAGATATTTCCTCAAAGTGGAAACATATAATACTATTGCAAGCTTGATTGTGAGAGGATTCCCTTATGGTTGGTAAGATATAATCAACATAGGCTCAAAATCAGAAATTTTACTCTAGGTGATCCATATGCAATGATGTAAGATCGAAAATGGAAATAGTTTCCCAAGGTGGGTAGGATATAGTGGTGTAAATCACGTATATATGACATGTTTGACAAAAGGCCAATTAAAATCCCAAGACAAAAAAAATAAGAAAAGAGATGAGGTGGAAAAAATGAAAGAATGATCCTAAGAAAGACAATATACTAGAATCCTAAGAAATAAAAATAACTGGCAAAAGCATGTAGCTGAAGAAAATAATTCAAAATAATAAAAACCAAAATAAACAAATAAAACCTATGAAAATAATCAAAGAAATATGGATGAAAAATAAAACCAATCAAGAAAAATAAGGGAAAAAGAACTATTAGGATTCAAACATATAACTTATGCAATTACAAGTATTAATTGGAGTTTTTTAGGGTTTAGCCTCCCTTGTGGGTAGGTGATACACATCTAAACTAGAATTTTCCTTTTCAATGAGACAACTTAACCAATTTAGCTTTAATTGTCTTTTTTGTTTCTTATCTACATGGGCATTTTCTTAATTTTATGTAGGTACCTCATCACCAACATGAAATTATCTTGATATTATCTTCTCAATATGAAAATTCTTTTTTAGATGATTGTGATAAACTCTTACATTCTTAATAGCTTTAGTTTGTGTCTCACCCAAAATTTCTAAATGGTGAAGTTTCTTTTCTCTATATGATTCATAGTTGATAATTCCTTTTAGTGATACCCTTATAAAATTAATTTCAAGCTCTATAAGAAATACCACTTTTATTTTATTTAAGAAATAATTGAAGGGTTTCGCTCGGTACATACACTTGTGTGGTATTCCCACAAATAATAACATATCTCGTTGTTCCAATTCTCATGGAGTTTTGTTTATTCCCTTGAGATAGATATTGATTACAATATTACTCAAGGTTTTTATTACAACGTTTCTTTATTGATTATAATGGGTTGATAGTGCATGCTTGATCTTGTATTTGTAGTTCAAAACTTTTTGACCATATTTTTCTTGAATGATGAACCATTATTAGTGATGATAATAGTCGATAGTGAACTTTGAGAGATAATATGTACCCTAAATAATATGAAAATATATTCAACAGTAATGAAATATAGGGGTATATCTTTATTTATTTTGTAATATATTAAGTAGCTTTTATAATATTTTTTATACCATCAAAAGATATTGGGTTAGTTTTTATGACTAGGTCAAATCCCATTCGAAAAATATCCATTGTGATATAATAGCATGTAAAACCTATAATGGGGGTTAAGTAAGGGTTTTATATCTTTGTAGTATATCACAAACGTATACAATTCTTGTTCGACATAATGTTAAAATAGTATCCAATATTTATAAAATTAAAAGAAACAAATTTTCAACTAAAATATTGGTTTCATTCAGTACTATAAATCTCTTATAATGAAGTGGAGTTTCATCCTTCTCTAAAAATTTGAATTTTTTTTTTTTTTGGTAAAATGACCACTTAAAAATACATATTTAGTTACTAAATATATATTAACATCTCAACATAATTTTCAATTGATCAATTCTAGAGAATTGTATCAATACAATCTATTTGGATTAATTATTTCATTACACACACATGTATATATACATATATTTGTACATATGTATGTGTGTGTATATGTATGTATGTATATTTATATGTACAAATCAAACACACATGAGTTTTTGTACCATTATAAAATGTTAGGAACACTATAGATCCCATGATCCCTATCTTTATAGTAGGTTGTACCTATCTTTTGGTAGTAAATATAGCATGTGCATTCCTCACACACACACACACACACACACACACACACACACACACACACACACACACACACACACACACACACACACACACACATACGTGTGTGTGTGTGTGTGTGTGTGTGTGTGTGTGTGTGTAAATTTTCTATACCATTATAAAGTGTTAGGAACACTATAGATCCCATTCTCTTTATCTTTATTGTAGGTTGTGCCTATCTTTTAGTAGTTAATATAACATGAACATTTGTGAGATCGACATGCACTAAGGATGTCATATTACTCCATGGAGGATTCACATACTAACGAATATTTTACTACATCGATTCATATTGAGACATTTAATATTAATTAAAATATTCCCAGTATTTTGACTCATCTTAAGGGGCCTAAGGGTTTTATGAATCATGTTTTTGAAATAAATATTGGTGGTAGGATACATGCACACATTATTTACATAGATTGTTTTGTAGGTGTAATGTATATTACTTATGCATCCTTACATGTCTACTTGGGAACATTATCCTTTCTTTGCATCAACTATTTTGCATTGTGTAGCGTAATAAAGGTATCTAACAACATAAAAAGGGAAAAGGATAAGAGGATATAAAAATAAAATAAAGTGGGTGTCAAATATTGAAATCAAATTGAAGGAAGTAATTATAATAAGGGTATTAAAATTATCATAGAAAACTGACTACATGTGATGTCTTGAAAAAATAGGGGTATTTTATAAAGGTTGTGGTGTATTAGGAGGGGTTATTAATAATAGAATGTGGAGCGGTGTAACTAGATATAGGTTATAATTTATTATCATACAAACAAACATGTTATGCTAGAAGTTTTCTCAATTAATTACCCATGTATTATTCATGTTGCATCTACTTGTTGATTATGTCCTCTATAAATACTATCAATCTCAATCTTGTCAATTTTTGTACTAAAATATTACATGGGTTCATTTTAACTTATATTTTTATAATCATTTGTGAATTTACCAACCACAATTTGAGGCTGCATACACATTCATCGATTTTTTATTTAATGTGTATGATGCATGGATTGGTGAAACTAAAACCTCATATTTAATGACATTATTAGTACATTATAAAACTAAACTATATGCTACTAAAAATCACGTTGTGGGAATTAGCTAATATAATCCTAACCAACCATTTGAAAGATATTCATACACATCAACATATAGTATGTCGCTTACTTACTTGTTAACATGTGAAAAAATTGACTTAAAATGTGTCATCAATGAGAGTTTGATATATAGGATACATCATTAGATAATTAATTTTCTATGACATTTACTTTAATTAATGTTTTTGATATAACACTTATTTCACTAAATTTGGACATATTCTAGTAAATTTGGACCCTAGTATTACAATAATGGAAGAAATCCATCTCCATTTTTGCATATATTGGATTCCATTTTTGTCTATATTGGATTCCATTATTACTATTTTTGGATTCCATTATTACTATTTTTGGATTCCATTACTAGCAATCTTAGATTCTAATATTGTCATTATTGGACTTATCCTAGTTCCAATTTCACTATTATTGGATTCCAATATCACTATTATTGGATTCCAATTTTGCTAATATTGGATTATAATAACATTATTATTGGATTCCAATTTCACCACTATTTGAATCCAATTTCTAAATTCTAATTTTTGGATATCAATTTTACTATTTTAGGGTTATTATTTTGTTATTTTTTAATTCTCCCACATAAGGCTAGTGGTAGCTAACTTATACTAGGATATAGGTTGTTAACTTACATAATCCTAGTAACCACTAACTTACACAAGAGTAGATTCCTAGTAGCTACAAAGTTACACTAGCCTACCAGTAGGGGGTTACATAAGCCTACTCACCGCTAAGCTACATAAGCCTAGTGACCATTAAGTTACATAAGGCTAGCCACCGCAAAGTTACATCAACCTAGGGGTTAAATATGACGACCACCTATGCATGTTAAAAAAAATAGATGACGTTAATTTTACAATATATCCCTTTTAAAAAAAAAATTATTTATTTAAATACTTCAAATTTATATTTATTTAGTATTTTATGTATATTATATACTGATATTATTTTCATATAATTCTATATAAAAAATGATGGTCATATTGTAAATATGCAAGTTACATGTGATAAAGTCAACTACTTTTACATTTTTCCATTGTGTAAATCATAAAGAACAACAAAGACTTAAGAATTATGTCAAACAAGTTATTTTGAAGAAATGGATTTGAAAATGTATTACCATAGGAAATCAAATCCTTCAAGAAAATTACGTTGAAAATTACATAACCATTGATCCATCACAAGGGTATTAATTATTGTTCTTGAATTTGTGTAAGGTATGCCTGAATAGCTTCGAGCCCCCGAATCGGCATTTTAATTTGATCTCCTTTGCATATATTGGTTGGAATCCTTTCTGAGATGACATTGTCTATATCAATATCGAATGTGTCCCTTTATTTTTTCCATGATTTCTTTTTCTTTACGCAATCCTAGTACCTTTCTTTTTCTAAATTTTCTTTTCCTATGAATTCCCATCAGCATACCCTTATCTTTTCATTCGGCCTTGCCCATCCATATTGGTATGTTATCATTAGCTGGTATTATTAATATCATCTTTTCAACATTCACATACACTACTTCGTTGAATTATTCTTGAGGTCTCTCACAAATAGGCACAATTTATATATATATATATATATATATATATATATATATATATATATATATATATATATATATCCTTATTTAAAAGGGAATTTTGAATATAATAGCTATCCATATCAAAACATGGTGCACCCACTATTTGATCGTACAATCCTAAATGGTTTTTGTCCAAAAACAATCTCTCTTCGTCATATTAAAATTTACAAAGGGATGATTTAGGGCATGTAGAACATTTTTCCAATATGCAGTCTTCAAAATCCAGTATGTTTCCCCACCATTTGTTGAAATCTTTTCCCAGTGTGTGATGTATGCACAAATTCCACTCTATAGGTTTGCCATCTATTTTAGTTTTTTGAAGGGTGCAAATGAAGGATCCCCTTCAGGTAAGAAAGGTTTCACATCCACTGTTTTCTAGATCTTATTTGGGTACGACCATAACACATCCATCATAGATGTTTTATACGCCATGACAATATTTTTTTTATTACATGCAATTTAAAAATCTTTTATTTTATGATAGCCGTGATCTTGTGGCTTCCATCTTGCAGGTGTGGTTCTAAAAAGACGTTAAAGTCGTAAAATTCCTTGACAAGGTACATAGTTAATGTGTTGGACTCATCTTGGCATGTTCTATAAGTGTCTATTATTTGTGGAAAAGAGTATGTTTCCATTTTATACAACGATATTGATAATCGTCTGAATGTCCCATCTATGTCTTCATGTGTGTGACCCAATGGATGGAAAATCATATATAATGTGTTGAAAACCCTTCTAGTTGTCAACATTGATGAAAACAAAAACAATGTGTGATTTTTGTTGTCACTTGTAGCATTATCTAGTTTTAAGAAGAGAATTGGTTGTTGCTTACTAAATGAACTTGAACATATGCTTAAAGTATTTGTTGTATGAGCACGTTCATTTTTCTGCTTGTATTCCTTGCATTTTTCATACACATCATTTTGCAATAGTTCATCATGTAATGTGTGTTTTTGACGTCCCATTACTATATAGAAAATCAAACTACTGATTTGTAAGTGGTTCTTATATCTTCCAGATACAAAGTTTCAATGATGTTATTATGAATTTTTATCCTCACTCAACCAAAGGGAGACCATAGTGCCCAAAACCCCCGTTTTGAGCTCATGTGTGATGTGAATCCAGCTGCAAGAGGTTGAATTACCTCCTAAACACATATAAACAACGTTGTAAATAAAAACTAGGATTTTCCAAAATATATATATTTTTATTCTACAATCCAAACTAATATTTTAGATCATTATAATCCACCTTTTATTTCACCTCTACTCTAAAACCCTAAAATGCCAAAAAAAACCCTAAATTGCTAGAAAACCCTAAAATGCAAAAAATTACCTACTAGCAAAACAACATAGATGGGCCCCAAAATTTACATTCCAAATATACCTCGATAAATCAACGCTGATGAAATTTTTTGACTTATTAAAGTTTTAAGACCTAGTTTAAGTGAAAAAATGTTTAGAGCCAATTTTAGGCCACTAGATTAAGGAACCCGGGCCTGAAAATGTGTCGAAATGGCCACAAGCTTGCAACTAAAATCTTACCATGGCATATTTCTAATGTATAAATACCACCCTATAAAATTTTAAGACAATCCAATGGTCAGATTAAAAGTTATGGTCTCCGCATGTTATGCTCCTGCATCATTCTCCCCTCATTGAAAAGAATTCAGCTGCTGTGAATTCAGTTTATGAAATTCATGTCATTTTGCACTATCAATATTCTTCAACTCCCACTCAGGTGCCCAATTAGTTTCTTCTTGTTGCTAACTTCCCATTTTGCCAAATAGTTGTTGTATCTCCCATGCCTAGTGACGACTATTTTTTGTCTAAGGCACGCAACACCCTCTCCTTTTTCTTCTTCTCCCAATTTTAGTATTATTCCTCATAAACATTTTTCTCATCACCTTGAAAGTTATAGAAGTCAAATATATTAAAATTGGTGAAATTGCAAAGTTGTCAAGTAGCTCCACCTTGTAAGCATTATCACTCGTTTTCTTCAAAATCCTACATGGCCCAATCTTATCCAAATTTAGTTTATTATATGTCCCCTTAAAAAACATCTCCTTTTAAAGATGAACCATCACCATATCTCCTTCTTTAAATGTGTTCTCTCTCATCCTTGTATCCATAACTACTTTATATCTTGCATTATATCTTTTAGCTTGCCCCTCACTCCATCCTGCAATTTTAGCATGTGCTCTACAAATTATTTGGGATGATCATTGATTCTATCTTGACCTAGCATCTCAATCAAGTAAATAAATCCCTTGGGGTTCCTACCATAGATGATTTAGAAAAGATACCTTCATTTCGACATGTGTACCAAGCTATTATATATAAACTCAACCTATGGTAACGAAAATTCCTTTTATTTCATATTTTCTCCAACTATGGATCGTAGAAGATTCACTAAGCTCAGTTTTACTACTTCTTTCTATCCATCATTCTAGAGGTGATATGCCTTATTTAACTTTAGTTGTACCCATATTTTCATCCAAAAACTTAACCTTCCTCTCATTTGATAGGTTTTTCCATTGGAAGAATTTTTCCATGTGATTCAACCATCCAATAAACTCCTTTGGTTGTAATGCTCCACCATAATCAATAACATTAATATTGATTTCATCATTAATTCCCTCCAAAGCTTGAATAAGTCACTCGTCAAATGACCTCTCACTCAATACTTCTTCATCTCTCTAATTTTTTTGTTGGACCCTTCATTACTCAATGGAGTTAGTTCGTTAGTATCACTATATTGGTCTACATCTCCATCTTCATGTTTATATCTAAGATTTTTTTTTTTCTCTTGTGATATTAGTAATGTGTCTTTATAGCTCCTACACATGCCAATTCATCTAGGCATAACATCATCTCTCGTGTCTATCGATTCTTATATAAAACATAGGTAATAAATCGTATGATAAATTTAATAAATATTACCTTCACGGTCCTCACAAGATCCAAATCCATCTCTAATACTAATTGATGTGGATCCAATTGTAAGAGGTTGAAGTTCCTCTAGAACACAATTTTGTTTTTCCTTCAAAAACTCAATAAACCTAAAAAAACTTCTTTCTCATTCTAGAATCCACACTGATATTTCCCATCAATCCAATCTTCTTTTTATTTTTGTTTAATATGAAAAAACCATAAAACAATAAAAAAAACACTAAAAATTAAAACACATTAGATGGGCCCAAAATTTTACCTACATGAAATACCTCCATAGATGAAGGCTTCATCCATATCTTGGATTATTTCTTAATGTGGATAAAATGATATTATAATTCAAAGTTCTAGACAATCCTAAAAAAGGTCTCAAGCAAATTTTACTCGATTAAATGAAGGAATTTATCCCCGAAAACATGCCTAAATGGTATCTAACTAACTAATCTCTTTTTCATTGGAAGTACTCATCACGATGTAACTACCTATAAAATTTTAAGATGATCTAACAATCAAATCAAAATTTACAATCTTAGGAAGTTATACCCCCGCATCAACAAGGAAGGAGAAATTTCAAGAGCTCCTATAAAAAGACGAATATTAACATGAAATTATATTTTCTAAGTACTATTTGAATTATTACCCAACCTTTTTTACACACATCATTTTTACTATAATGACAAAAAAAATTATGGTTGTTTTTTAATTAAATTCTAAATTATTGCTAAAATTTTTGCATACAAAAATTAATTCCAAAAATCAATATTAATAGCATTCCATCTTTGTAGAATTCAATTCCAATGACTATTCACTAATATTAGAAAATATGTATTGAATAAAATCTATTTCTCACATTATGAACGCTAAATCATATATTATTTGAAATTGATTTATACGGTAACAATTATCTTTATTAAAAAATGATGTTGCAACTAAATATTCATATAGTCATATGGAAAAATTTGTGGTTTGAGTAGTTTTTTTCTCATGTCTTCATTTATATTCCATAACCAATAAGAAACATTGACAAATTCATTCAAGAATTATATTTCTATGCTCGAAACAATTATTTTGAGCATGATGAAGACTGGATAAAAGAAAAAATACCAAAAAAACAAAAATATATTAAACAACAATATATCAAATTAACCGATGTTAAAATCCAAATTATTCATCTCACTAATTCTAATAGCATAGATATTTACTCAATGTAGATATGGTCTTTATTTTTATGCCACGTCATATATATTGAATTCCTTCGTCATCACATGAGATGTGTAATACACAACCAATTATAGAATCCTATAAGGTGGAATAGTGAAACATCACTAATGTCACCCTCGAATTTGTAAATGAACTATGTGTATTTCTTTGAGGTCTTGGGGAACTACTCTTTTCTCATTTTGCCCCTTGTGACACTACATTTCAATTTATTTTTTGTTTTTATTGAGTTTTATGGCAAAAGACATTTCCAAATAATAGTTTCATTGGTTGTGGGTGATAAAGTTGGGAAATATAAGATTAAGGAGGTTTTGTCAGATATATAATCTAAGGTGTGAATTTTTCAGACCTTTCATTATCAATTATTTTACAGTTTAACGGCATATAATCTCTTGATAATATGTTTCTTACTTATTGATGGCTTTAGTAATAATATTTTTAAGTAGAGGATGACTCTGAGAATTTATTTTTTCTGATGTAATCAAAGAAGAGGGAAATTTTCCTTTCACCTTAAAATTCTAGATAGAAAACATTTTTCAAAAATCTTGAAGTGTGCTTTTAGGTTTCATATCGAAATACAAAATCCATACAATTTCGATTGTTGTATCGAAAATGTCTCCAACCGATTTAAAGAACTATAGCTCAATGAAAGTTGGTAAAATCAATAACCACATTCATATTGAATCCAAATATGTCATTTATTTTTGGAATGAATAATGACATTGTATAAAATATGGGGCATTGATATTCAAAGGAACAACATTTTCCTTATGTACTTTAATATAGATGTTGTTTGCAAATTTTCCATATTTCATTTTCCAATGCAAGTGAACCTTTTTTGCAATTGTGCCTTACAAAAGAGTACTTAAAACAAATTTACATTGAATTACATACACATATTTGTTTATAATCCTTGTATTTTTTTTCTCTCTAATAAAAATTCCACCTTTAGAGAGATCCTGTACAAAAATAGATGTGCGAGTTTGACCTCCAAATGAGAAAAATTAAGAGCGTATGGTCCATGGCCTTATGTGTTAATATATGGTTTGGCTTCGCATGGTAGGATCCCCTATGAATCCACATCACATCCTGTTTAGGTATGGATGAATTGGTAACTGTTGTTTATCTGCCTATTTTATCTATGGTTCCTCATTCCCTTTCTGGAACCATGATCGATAGGGATATGGGTGCTTCTCATATTTTAGATTGATATTATCAACCATCACAATTGAAACCATATTTTCACAACTACCACCATCAATAATAATTAAAAAGCATACCTTTCCACCAGAGGTGCATCTTGTTCCAAATATATTTTTTCACAGGGTCCAAAAATCAGCACCAACAACATCATATTCTTTCTCCTTCCTTGTGGCAAATCATCATCCTCCTTATCATGAGGGTTATAAAAAAGTCTGCAACAACCTCCATTTCTTCTTCGTGTCTTCAACTTAAACCAGATTTACTTGTGGTTGTTCTCATTTCCATCTATCTTGTGTAGGATAAATTAGACACTCAAATATTTTTTACCCTCTTCACCATATCTATAACATGTATATTGCCTTTGGGTGACGTATTCTAGCCCCGTCCTCCATTATAATATCTTCCCAAATGAAACCCCCTACCTCTTGGTATTTACCATGGCTTTGATGATAATCTTCATGCCCTTCTACATTAGAGTATTCAGCTTTCCTATATTCAAATCCATCCCTGCCTCTCATTGGAGATGATGATGGGCCTCTTTTCACACATCTTGTAAAATTATTCCTCTTGTTCTTTTCTTTTGCCTTTAATCCAACTTTATAAGAATCATCCACGCTATGGATCTGGAGATACTCATCTCATCTTGTATGGTGTAACTCAACCCATGTATCTAATGTGTAGCCTTTGGTTCTTGGAAGACGCTCCCTATTCCACCCTAATTGAAACTTCTAAAATTCATTGGTATATTACTCAATGTTAAGATCCTTCTGTCATAGGTTTTGGAACCTTGAAACAGTGTCTGAGCATAATCTACAGGAAGAAAATTTTCTTTCAGCTTCTTTACCATTTTATTTTAGTTTTCGAATCTTTCCCTTTTGATTCATTTATCTTTATTTTTATAGGTGATCCCACCAGACCAATGCATGTCCGACCAGCTTAGTGCATGAAAATTTAACCTTCTTCTCCTCTGAAATGGTTTTCTAGTGAAATAATTTTTCGATGTTACATTCAACTACTCAATCGAATCCTTTGGTTGTAACCCTCCACCATACTCAGGAACATTAATCTTAATGTTGTCACAAGTCTTTCCCTCTAAAGCTTGGATCAATCCCTCCCAAATGGTCTCTCATTCATGATCTCTTCATATCTCTCATTTTTTTCTTCATCTCATTCTTCATTCATTAATGGAGGTAATTCTTCAGTATCACTAGTTGGGTCTGCATCCCCATTTTCACGTCTCCTTCTAAGGCGGGTAACTTCTCCTATGAGCTCAAAAACTTGTCTTTGTAGCTCCTGGATATGCCTATTTGTTTGGGAATAACCTCTCATGATGCATCTATTATATAAAATAGAGACAATTGTTTTACACATAAAAATGTAATATTGTTACCTTAATTATTTCTGTAAGATCTAAATTCAGCTTTGATACCAATTGATGTGAATCTAGTTGTAAGAGGTTGAAATACCTCCAAAACACACATAAACAACTTTAAAAATAAAAACAAAAAGTTTCAAAAAAGTATTTCTTCTCATTTTTGAATCCACAGTAATATTTTACATCATTACAATCCACCGTTTATTTCACGTCTACTCTAAAAACCCTCAAATGCCAAAAAAACCTAAATTGTAAAAAGCCCCTAAATACCAAAAATTACCTACTAGAAAAACAACTTGGATGGGCCCCAAAATTTTCATGCCAAATATTTATTCATAAGTTAAGGATTTGCAAAATATTTGACTAATTCTAACAAGCACAACAAAATTTATTAAAGTTCTAAGACCTAGTCAAAAGTAAAAAAAATGTTTGAAGCCAATTTTAGGCCACAAGATGAAGGAATCCGGGCATGAAAATTTGCCAAAGTGAACACAACCTTGCAGCCATAATTAACCTTAACATATATCTAATTTATATCTACCACCTTGAAAATTTTTAATACGATCGAATAGTTGGATACAAATTTATGGTCTCCACAAGTTATGCTCTCGCATAAATGTGTCAGCATACCAGTCAAGGTGATGGGGAGATTAGTAGCATTGCTTATTGATTTTGGTTTTATTCCCATTCTTGGTATACCAGTTTTCATCTTGTCCATTTTTTCATGTGGAATGGTCAAATAACTATTTGGATTTTGTTGTGATTATGCTCTATGTGCATAATAATGTTAATGAAAAATTTGAATGTAATCATTGTGCCATTTATGGCATTGATCTATTTGTGCCAGTGTTTTGGACATGAAGTGGCTACACATTTTTTCTTAATCTCTATGCACTCGTCAAATTTGGCAAACAAGTTGTTCTTGGTGATTGAAACATGAGAGAAATGTTCTTGCCATATTTTGCTGAGATTTGAATGTGATGTTGGAGGAAGGTCCAACACTGAAAGGCCCTGTTACACTTTTGTAGGATGTAAGCAAAACTATAACATGCAAGAAGTAGTCTAATTGTTACTTTAGTACCATCTTGTCCCATTGAACGAGACATGTTTGGTGATATATCATAATTCCTCTCCACCATTTTGGATATCAATGCAATAGTTACGAAACTATTTGGCATTTGTTTTTTTTTTTATTGTATTTCCATTTACTTCCCTCCTCTCACCATTAATCCAATATTTTCTATATCTGTATTATGTTATTTTCAGGATTCCATTAAATTTGTATCATGCATTCTGACATACATCACTTCCACATAGATTCAATTTATCTATAGTATGCTCAAAACTTTGACCTTGATCACAACTGCTAGCATTTACAGTGAATGTATTAAGTACAAAAATTTTTATGGCAGGTTCATTCATCCCTAGATTTAAATGCCAACTATGATTGAAAGTGCTAAGAGATAGATTAGAGAGACATCCTTCCTTACAACAATGTTTTTTCTAAACTTTAAACAGAAATTGTTCTCTTGTTTTTTCATCATTTTCCCTTACCTTTGGTGTACTAGATGGAGTAATATTTACCTTTTGGTGTTTGTAGGAATTGTAAGGTCATTTTATCATGATTTCATTACTACTACATATGGAGGATTCATATGTATTTTTGGTATACCAATTAAGGAAATGGCTCTTCAAATTCACTCCGTATTTTTACCGGTAACTCTTCCGGAGTTTCTATTTTAGCCTTACTTCCATAATGGATCCATCTGGATGGTGCAACTGGCTAGAAGTCCATTGGATGAGATATCCTTTTGATATTGAGAAACCTTTGTAAAATGGCCTTATTAATTTATCAATATGCACCCTAAATGTATTTCCATCAAATTTTTTAAAGTGCACCATGTCTCCTTCACAGACATTTGTAAGGTGTTTATTCTTCAACTAATTTGTGTTCTTTTGAACAAAAATGTATCAAATTCACAATAACCCCCTTGAAATTCCAATTAAATTTAGTGTTTGATGTGGTGATTGTTTCTTGGAGTTCATAATTTCCATTCACATGAACTGCAGTTCTTGTTTCTAGATAAACTAGGTTTATGATTGACTAGCCAACTTTACTCTTGTGTTGTAGAGTTGGATAACCATAATTGCATGTAGTTATGATATTCTCCAAAAAAACACTAATGTGTTTGGGTCTCAACACTACTCCTGAGATCACATGATGTTATTGTACCATGGATATAAACCCTTCATCTATGTCACCTTCTTTTAGAGCACACTTATGTTTTAACACCACATAGGTTTAGAAAATTCATCCCAGTCTTTAGGAGTTGTGAAACATCCTCTAAGTCACTGCTCATGATGTTTTGAATTCCATCACACCCACATCCTATACTTTTGAAATCACATGCTTAATCATTTTATTCCTTTCCCATGGGATAAAGTATCCCTTCAATTCAATTTATGATTGGGTTTGACAATCATCAATTGTGTATGGGCAGTCTCATTATGCTAATAACTACAATACTTATTGTGACAAAGAATAAGGTAGACCCCCTGTCTCTACAATGGAGTGTAGCTTTGGATGGATAAACTAGTCCATTCAAAACTTTCACACCTTATGATAGTAAATCCACCTGTGATCCATCTTAAAAAATAGAGTTCATTTTCAATGGTATCCACAAATAAAAACAAAAGAATATTACCAAAGACACTTCAATCTTTAACCTTAATATGGAGAATTGAAATCAAAATGTCAAAATAAATATAAATCTTAAATGAACATCATTGAAACCTCATTTAATACAAATATTTGAACATATGGAGAATTTGGCTCATATTTGACCATATAACACATTGTATTATACTCTTAGATCTCGATAGTGTGTGTGCATTGTTTTCCATAAAACACATAGTGTATGGCTTTCAAAAGTTCTATACCCTAACGGATGTCGGGACTTAAATTTTAGTCGTACACACAAAAATTAAAATATTGACTAGAATGGAAGGTCAAATGTTAATGATCACACTTCAATGTGAGAGCATGTGCAATTCCAAGTGCAAAATCTATCAATTAGACGTGCGAGTGAGTTAAGGACACATACATATCTAAGCGATCAGTTGCACGATTAAGTATGATCCCTTTCATGAAGAAGTGTGAGCATTCACACCTAGAATTTGTGATCACTCACCTAAGGGCCATCACCAACATTTTCTCCAACCATTCTAGTCAGAACTTGTCTAGCCTAACAACCTCTCGGAATTACATTTTTGTCTTACACGCGATAATATTGAAGATAACTACTTATAAAATTATTACTCGCAATAAGGAAAATTTCAATCTCTTACAATTTGAAGACAACTATTTATAAAATTATTACTCACACAAAATAATAGTTCAATGTCCTCCAATTTAAGTTTAGTATATATTTACGGCTATTAATGTTGTGCCAAAGTAAATTTTTATTGTATTTTATTCTCTAATTATATAGCTATGTTTATTTGATGGTATAAAGTTAAATTTTAGTATTTATTTGATTAACGGTGGAGCTATATACTTTGATTCAATTATGTGTATTAATTATTTCTAAGGTTTATTATATCTTGCATAATATTTTAACAATATAAGTTTATTATTAGTAAGTTTCTATAATATTGAGTATAAGCAACCCATGCTACGTAGTTTATTATTAATAATTATCAATATTAAAGAATTAATTTCAATTAAATTTATGTATGTCAAATTTAAGTTTCAAAAAATGTGAAATTTAGTTTTCATACCTCTAAAATTATGTTATAAAATTCTTACCTTAATTTTTTTTTATTAAAGGTGAAGAAGGGTTAAGGGGACCCTACCCCATACAAAAGGAGGAGAAAAATATTAAACAATAAGGAACAAAAAAATTAAGCCTCTACTAGCAATGTAAAAAATAAAAATCAACAACAATATAAAACCAACAACAAATCAAATAGTCTCAATGATGAGGCCCCTTCCCTTTGGACCTTAGCTACATTTTAAGGGGAGAGATTGTGCCTTTATTTTTTGGATTGAAAAATTTCCAACCATCATCCATGCTTGGATTTACATTTTCAATATTATGGATTGGAATCAAAACTTCAATGTGTTAAGTAGATCCAGGGGATCCAAGAACTTGATCTGAAACATTCTTACATACTTGTAGCTCTTCCATCACTTCTAGATCAACTGAGTCCTTAGGAACCGGCTTAAAATTAGACTTCAAAGGATCATTCACAACCAGGGGATTAGAATTTGAGATCTTCCACCAAGATCCTCTTCCTTGAGCATGTTTTCAGATCAAGTGGCAATCAGCTACTAAATGTCCTAAAGAAAAGTGTGAGATGCATCTAAAGTGAAACCCTTTGTAGTATAGGTTTTGAATCTAGATTCTATCTTCAACTTTAAGTTAAATAGTGGTAGGGAAGTCCACTGAGGTATCCATATCAACCAAGATTCTAGCATAGGTTGTGTGCTCAAAATCCTTGGTTTTAGGATCAATGGCTAAACACTTCTCTAAGGTGTTACCAATGACAATAAGACAACTCTCGAACCAAAATTGGAGGGGGTAAGTAAGGAAGACATATCCATACTTATTTAACTTGGAATATATCATAAATTGGATTAAACAAAGGAAGGCCATGGTTTCATCAAAAACATTTCAGAATCAAATTCCCAAACTTTCCCAAATATTATATCCCTATCAGAAGCACTAACAAATGCAACAATGAAGAAACCACATGCACTGGGAAATATATTCAACTTACCTTTCAAACAAGGGCCCCATCGACTTGAAATATAGGCATGAAGTGCTGGAAGACCTGGGAAGAAGTTGTTAAATATTAAAATAAGACTATTCCTCTTGAAAATGAATTTGGATTAAACCACCTCTTCCCCAAAACTCACAAATGGGGTAGATTTTGCAATAACCATAGAATTATTACACTTGGCGTCATGTGAAACCATGTCCAACAGGCCCTCCATCACTCACAACATCCTTGAATGAAAACTGAGAAGGGGATATATGCTTTTGTACGGAGATAGGAATCCTCTTAGTCGAGCTTCCACATGCTGAAGTGATTTTGGATCTAGCTAGAAAACCTAATTCGTCATTCATTGTCTTATCATTGGAACCAATCCCAAATAATAGGTCATACACCATTGAGCTTCCATGTACCAGTGCACCAGATACCCAAAAAGGAGCACTAAACGAATTCATATATGATTGCAAGGGAACCCCAAACCTAGAGCTAGAGAGAGGATCAACAAACTCAGGTTGAACCTGAGTCAAATCACCTTCCCCTAAGGGAAATTAATAGCATTATGTTTAAATAACAACACCACCATTAACAATGATCTTTCCACCATCCATACATTCACTAGAACGGATCAAAACATGGCTATGAACCGCAGCCAGAACAAAAGGATTCATTGAGTTGCCATCACCCTCACTATGAGCCCCAGAGTAAGAGCTATGTTTTTGAAGACATGCAGAAGGGGCCAAACTAGAACTAGGTTTGGAACCTCCATATTTGGCCACCAAAATAATGGAGATGTGTGCATTTTGCATAGATTGAACACCTTTAGCACCATTGACAACCACCTCATCCTTTCTTAGAGAGCCCACGTAAATGCTCATAGATTCCTTGCATCTATCGTCATTCCATTTTCCAAATCTATGGATGCAATTAGGTTTAGGGTTTGATATTTTCTCCGCATACAAGGAATTCTGTTATAAAAATGCAACACAATTTAATTTTTTACAATAACAATTACACTTTTTTGTAATGTCAAATACTACCTAATTAATATTGCAGTTTCCTAAAAATTAATTGGCCATTAAACTGAATAATGTAAAATCATCCACTTGAAAATATTTTAATCCATGCAAGCTATGCTAACGTCATGATTTTAATGCAATAAAATGGAAAACTTTATGATCATTTTGAAGGTGAAAACACCAAAATAGGGAGCACATATACAAATGGGGGAAGAACAAAGTTACAGAAAATTCTAAGAGGAAAAGCATTGTTATTCTATTTTGAAGAATTTCATTTTAT
Organism: Taxus chinensis; assembly: GCA_019776745.2. Taxonomy (NCBI): domain Eukaryota; kingdom Viridiplantae; phylum Streptophyta; class Pinopsida; order Cupressales; family Taxaceae; genus Taxus; species Taxus chinensis. The sequence continues at coordinate 590,637,300 of CM034156.1, forward strand.
ACACCCATTTCACAGTGATTGTAAATACTACATTTGTTATTAGGTACTTAACCAATTTTCAATGTTTCTCCACAATTTTTGATTCTATGAATTTACAGAGCACATCACCCTCTGTTTATGTATTATTAAAAATTGAAAAATAAAACGAAGTTTAGATAAAAGATGTAGTAAGAAATTTTTTTTGTTTGTGAATGTTTATAATAACTAATAAATTTTCAGGACATGAAAAAATAACCATTTTGTTTATTTTCACATATTCAATCCTAACGGCTCAAATCAACTCTAAGAAACTATGAAGAAAATATGGATTTTTCAACACAACTAAGCAACTACCATGAAAAGGACTTCTTTGTGAATAATTTTGATGGAAAGAGTGTCTCAAATTTGTAAGAGAATATAAGGGGCACATAGAAATTAGGTCATTACATTCAAAATTCAAAAATACATCTAAAGAATCCACATATTGTTGATGATGTTGATGATTCAAAATTGGAAGAAAATTTTTCAATAACCCATGCATATGACATAGATAGAAATAATGAGGAGATGATCAAAGAATACAAGTAAGAGATTTGGCCAAAATCAGCTGTAAAAACATTTATTTCAAAATATGAAGAGGTATATGAAGATTTAAAACCATGGAAAACTCATCAAGAAACATTGGGATAATATAGAAGATGCTTTGAATCATGTCTATGGAAAAACATTCAGTGGGATGAAATGAAAATACAAGATGAACAGGTTGAAGAAATCTCTCAAGAAAGAGAAACAATTGGAAAATAAAACATTGGCAAGACATTCAACATGGATTTTATATGAATATATGGATCACATTACACAGAAAAAACTCAAGATTATTGGTTGTAATGGAAAATAAAGGCTTAATGTAAGAATTTGTACTTTTGAAAAATAGATGAGAGGGAAATAATAAATCCTTTTCTATCAAACTTTGAAAATTTGGAAAGAGAAAACCAAGTTACCTCTTTTAATAAAAATGGAATTCAATGCAAACATGTAAAATTAAAAATAAACACTTATGGATATTTGAAAGAGGTAATAAAAAATAACATGCATCTATTTAGTCAGAAAATGAAATAAATTGATCATGGAAGACTTCAACTTGAACGTGAAATAATGGAATAAGAGAAAAAACTAATGTAGAAAATATTGGATGCACAACTTCAAATTCCAAGTGTTATTACCCAGGTAAATTCCATGTTTTTTAACCATAGTAATATAGTATTGCATCATACATTCCATTATAAAATATGGTATACATTATGTAAGAAAAAATATCATGCATTCGAGTTAGCTAATACTTCTCTATTTTACATTCTTCTTTTTATTTCAGAACAACTCCACCAATCAACATCATGAGTGCTACCAAGAGCATTGACACGCACATCCCAAGATACTATTTGTGTAAAAACCAATTTTAAAATGATGTTGGTAAACATGTATATTTCTGTTGAGGACAATATGATAATTGAATGTGTGAGACATCATTGAACCACATATCAAAAGTGGTATAGTCAAAGTCAGGAATACTTATATACTCAGTATGTAATTTATAGATGATAATATTGACAATGAGCATGGTGTTATTTTGATGATAATGTTAATAATACTGATAATATTTGAGTCTAGCATATATGGTTAATATTTTGGTTCCCTCAACATTAATTGGACATTAAACTAAAAAATGTAAAGTTCACACAATATTCAAAATATGTGCACTATTTGATAGTGATTAACTAGCCATCAAATATAACGTAATTTAATAGTGTACACGTGTCTTTTGTAATTTGTGTGCCAAATAAAGTGGCGGTTGGAAGTGTCGGGTTCCATGTAACTATAAATTTTCATTTTTTTGTATTATTCCTAGACTCTTAAATTTTTGAAGCTTTTGGCGAGAAGATTGGCGCTAGGGAAAAAAATTGTAAGCATAATCATCTATTATAAAATCTGATCTCGTTTGATTTCCAAAATTTTGAGAATGTTTCTTTTTGAAGGTGTCAAAAATCTGTATGGGTTCTCACCTTAGTTCCTTCCATATTTTTGAAATTCTGTTAATGTAAAATTTTCCTTAGCCTTTTCAACAAAACTGTATTTTTGTGTGCTTCTAGTAGTCAAATTTGTCTATTCTTTAAGTTATTTGAAAAACACTTCTCAACTAATAGGGTTTGACATCATGTTTTCATTATATCCACCAATCCCTAAATAATTTGTGAAATATGTGTGTACATTGCTTACAAGTAATGTAAAACATGTTATGGGCATTTTTTTGCAAGAGGAATGAGAAATGTTTTGTAAAATACCTGACATAGATAAAAATGATTGCTAGAAGTGAACAAAATGGGTGTTACTAAAAAGGCTGAGGAAAATAGATTTTCATTTAGTTAGGGTTGTTATTCATTTAGGGATTTTTCACCGCTCTCGGTTGGTTTCTATAGACATTTCTTTATAAATTAAAATAAAGTAATGAAATAGTTATAGTAACTTCTACTAGATGAAATTTTAATAGTAACACAAATATATTTTTTTCTTTTATACAATAATTATTTTCTTGCATAGGGAAAATGTGAGAAATATAATTTTAGAAAATGTGACTGCTAAAGGAAAAATACAAAGAGTTTTTTTTGTGTAGGTTCCTCCTTGAAAAATAGTGAATTGGGGAACTATAAAACATGGAATTTGAGAATTCAAGCTAAACAAGATTTTGAATAATGTTTCACTTGCTTGATAGTTATAGAAAGACATGCAATAATTATAGACTAAAATTACATGCTCTGGGTGTTTTACTTAAATAAGCTAATGATATATCAACACTAAAAATTATAAGATGTTAGTGATTTTATTTCTTAATCTTACAATTACCATAAGGAAATAGGGAGATGTGATATCTTGGGAAATTGTGATATTTAATGAAAATGAGTATTATACATAGGGTTTATAGTTTGTATGTTCATAATAACACTACAAAGAGTGTTCTTATTATATTTATATTCATTATATCATGGCTTTTGAGACATCATTTACCGACTAATTATAGATTGCCATGGATTTTGATTTTTCATTTATCATTAAAATGTGTAATTTATATATTCCTTTCAATAACTTATAGTAAAGAGAATGAGAACTACATATGCTTGATCCCTCTCGATGGTATGTAGTGCAACACTTGGCTCCACCAAGGATAGTCTAGACAATAGAGTACAATTATAAATAACTAAAGAGAGGTATACATATTCATGAAACAAACTAATTAGAGCTAAGTAAAGCTTAAAACCTGAAGAAAATATGTAATGGAATTTTTTTCTTAGTTCAATAATAAATGTCCAGTGAATGATGCCTAGAAAACACTAAGTTCAAAATAATGTATCAATGCTGATCATAGTGACCTCTAAGCTTGTAAATATTTTGTTGTGGCAGACCTTAGAAACTAATAGGAACATAAATTTGTATGCCTTGATCCCTCTATGGTGCATGTTTTGGTGCTCATTTCTCATTGCATTGATATTTTTCCTGGGAATGATGCCTAGTTCTTGCTAAGCTCAAAATATTTCTTTGTGGTTGACCTTACCTAAAACTAGAATCAGAAAAATGTATTACATGACCCCTCAAGAGTGTATGAATCTCCATATTTTCCTTATTGTATTAATAGTTTTATTGTTAATGATTCGTAGTGATAGCTAAAATATAAATATTTCATTCTAGCTCATCTTAGTGACCGATAGGAACAAAATTACATCTGTCATGAAACCTCAATAGTGCATCTATTTCTCACAAAGATCATTGTATTAATATATTTCATGTTAATGTTGATTAACGATAGCAAAGCTCTAAATATTTCTTTGGGAAAAACTATATAAAAAAAAATCCTTTTTTTTTCACTTCCCAATTATTGATACACTGTAAAAGTAAAATTTTCCATAGCATTTTAAACAAAACCCATTTTTTACCCTTCCAGCAGTCAATTCTATCCATGGTACAATATTCTTTCATGCATTTTTAACAAAACAATTCTCAATTAATATGTTTTTGCATTGTTTTGTCATTCAATGTGACAATCCTCAAATGATTGTGAAATATGTGTATATCATGCTTGTAGGAAATGAACAAACATTTATGGGAATTTCTTTCATAAGAGGGATGAGAACTATTTCCTTATGATAATTGACATGGATAAAAATGATTTCTTGAAGCTAACAAAATGGTTGTTCTTGAAAAGGTGAAGGAAAATAGATTTTTTTTATAAAGGGATATTATTCATTCAGTGATTTTGTAGAAAATCGAGGTAAATTTAATTCTAGGACCGTTATCAGAAGGTTTCTCTAGATATTTCCTAATAAATTTACTATTGAAATTAGTTTTGTGGGTGGAAGCATATGGAATTTGTGATATTTAATGACTAGGGATATTATACATAGAGTTCAGTGTTTGTATCTTCATACTAATAGTAGAAGAGTGTGGTCATTATATTTTAAGTCATTATACCATGTATTATATGGATAACTTAAAAAAAATAGTAACTTGGTCATAGAGGTTTTATTTTCTTTACAATTTCTCTAGTTTTAAAATTGTAATGGTCAAAGAGGAGTTATACTTCAAGATCACCTACGATACCAAGAAAAATATGTATATATACAATGTAAATCCCTTCTAAATAAAATGTGTGATTTAGAGATTTCTGTCAATAATTTGTAATAAATATTATGAGAATTACAAAAGGATTGATCCCTCTCAAGGGTATGTAGTGAAGCACTTGGCTCTATTAGGGATAGTCTAGCAAATATAGGACAATTCTAAATAATTAAAGAGAGGTATTCACATCCCTGCAACAAACTAATATGACGTAAATAAAGGTTAATCCCTTAAGAAAAAATGTATTAAAACTATTCTCTCAATTCAATAATTGATGTCCATAGAATGGTGTTTAGCTAATACAAAGTTCAAAACATTTTATCAAGGAAGATCTTATTGACCACTAAGTTTTATATATTTCATTGTGGCTTACCTTAGCAAAATCTAGGAATATAAATATATATTCCTTAACACCTCAATAATGGATGTATTGCCAAACGTTTCTTGTTTGTGCATTAATAATTCTCTTGTTAATGACACCTAGTGACTGCTAAGCTATAGATATATCATTGTGGATGATCGTGGTAACAAATAGGATAATAGGTATGTATTTAATAGTTATGTTAGGGTAAATAGTAATTTTGCCTAGTATTTACTATTACTATAGGTAACTATGGTAAATAGGTTAATTAGTTACATTGTTAGATGGTTATATTCTTTAACCATATTATTTATTTATTTTTTGTAACTATATACCTATTGTATTTAGTTTTTTTATGATTCTGGATTTTTTTTGGAAGCTTGTGTATCAAGGAATATTTTTGGACCTGTGAAACATCCTTTAATTGTTTTTATCAGGTTGTGCAATACATATATATATTGGAACCTGCACATGTGTATTTTAATAATTTCACATTAATAAAATTATACAGGCTTTCATCCCTGTTTATGAAATTACATTTGGTTTTAGAGCAGGTGGAAGGATGGTGGAGGATTGCAACATAGTTTGAGGACCATTGGAGAAGCTTATGCAAGCAAAGGAAAGCCAGAGTTGCCTCTGCAACATCCCAACCCCATCCCCTACAATACCATCAACAAATTTCTCAAAACCACCATCATATTCCTCAATGCAGCCATCAAATTGATCAAAACCACCTTTATTCATTGCAATTAAGGTTGATGAGGATAGAATAAAATAAGGAAGAGATTACAAGTTCAAAGGAAGGAAGAAAATTGATCTAAGGTGCCATACACACTCAAAAATGCCTTCATTCTCGCCAAAACCACCTGTCATTTTTTCTCTTTGCGGGAATTTTCACTCAAAACCACCTTTCCCAAACCATGGTTTTTTTAAGAGTTATGGTTTTACAGTTTGGAAGTGTGTAATTACGATTTGCTCTTTACATATACTTGTTTAGCTTAGCCGTCCAAGTGGCTAGCATAAATTTTATAAGACACTTCCCTTCAAGAGAGGTCAAGGGGTCAAAGGCCCCTCCCTCACCCACTACCAAATTTGGAGGGAAATTTAGTGAAACAGTTAAATTTAGAGGAAAATTCAAATTTAGTTATAACTTACTAAATTTAGTGAGAAAAACCCTATTTTAGGGAAAAAGATTTTTTTTCTCAACTTTGCATATTTTTGCATTCTGAGAACTTTTTAACGAATAAGGGCTACTTAAAAACTTCATTTTGTGCTATCTTTTTACGTTTTTTTCCTCAACAAGCCGTATTGGTCTTCAGAGGCCAGCAGGGCGCCAAAAAATAAAAAACTTTTGTCTGTTGTTCAATTTTCTGAATTTTTTGAATGTAATTATATGCTTGAGTGTATTGTACAAATTTGTAGGTTTTCATAGTCAACTAAAAACATTATAATTTCTCAAAAAATGGAAGAGAATTGTAATAAAAAATAGTGAAATTTGGTTCTAAAATACTCACAAGATCCTAGATCTCATTCACAACGTTTGATATATATAGTGCCTCTGGGAAGCGCTTACGGGTAAAGCCATTACAATTATTACTGCACTTAACAGCTAATATAACTACAAAAAATGTCATCTGGGCATCATCCCTTTAAATTGATAGGGAGTAATAAGGTTACAGTACACATTCTATGAGCCATCCTATCTATTTATTAATGATTACATGACATAAATCCAGAATGAGAAATTATTAGAGTATAAAGTGAATTTATGCGCGTGTATGAGAATATTTATTTAAGACGATGTCAATAATCACATATAACCCTTTCAGTACTATCTTGGAACCAAGTATTGAATTTTTTCACATACGTTGACAACTCTTTTATGTACTACCAGGTATATAGAAAGGACGAGCGTATTCTACGTACCTCCAGGTATATCAGAAGGGCACATATATATAAAGGTTTGGTATATCAGACTGGCGCTATATAGATTGGGAGACCTTATACCTAGAGTGATAAGAGCCTAACCATGTCAGTGATTTTTGTAAATTGGGCACTAATGCCCCCAATTTTTTTCTTCTAGATTCACAAATACTCAGAGGAAACAACTATGCTACCTGGAAGAAAAAAATCAAGACATAACTTGAGTTTTAAGAGATATGGCCTGTTATGACTTGTACTCTTAAAATATCAACAACTGATATAACACAATAATGAAAAATTTGATAAATCAGACTAGAAGGACAAACTCATCATCTTGTTTAGAGTGTCTGATGATGTGCAACCCCACATTCAAGATGCCAAAATAGCCAAAGAAGTGTGGGATAAGTTGAGCACAATATATGTGGCCAAAAAAAAGAATTTCATACTGAATTTTCAGACTCAGTTATACACACTGAACTTCAAGAAGAATGAGAAAATTGAAGCTTTCTTAAGAAGAATTGTAGAGTTTAGGGCTTCACTTCTAACCCTGGGAGAAGAGGTCATAAATGATGCTCTCATTCCCAATGTTCTGAGAGCACTCCCTTCTTCTTACCATATTTTTATGTCAACACTAAACATGTCAGATATGACAGTTAGTTTTGGACATGTTGGTAAACCTACTGCAACAAGAGGAAGCCATGCATGATAAATATGATGAAGAGGAGTAGACACTTTCTTCTCATCAAAAATGGAAAGGAAAAGGTAAAGGAAAACCTAATTCCTATCAAAATTCCCAACATCAAAATTAGTATCAACATCAAGGGGACAAACAATAGAAGAAGCAATGTCCAATCTGCAAAAGGGGACATGAATTGAAATATTGTTGGTAAAATACAAACAAAAAAGGTTCATCAAGTAATTATGCATCTCAAAACCAACAATATAACAAGGGACATATGAACTACAATCAAGGGGAAAAAAAGGGAACTGGAAAAGAAGACCCCATCAACAAGGAAATATTGTTGAGCAAGAAGAACATTCAGATAATGAAGACTTCATGTACATTGCTCGATCAAGTAAACATTCCACATCATCTAGTGATTTTTGTTATGTTGATTTAGGAGCCACTCAACACATGAATGGCCATAGGGGCTGGTTTACTTCAATGAGGGACACACCTTAGAAAAACCATGTTTTGTTGGGTGCTTATTCTTCATATACAGTTCAGGGGATTGGAAAAATTTCTCTACCCCTTCGTTCATGAAACTGTAGACCATCAGATGTCTTATATGTCCCTAGGTTGATAAAGAATCTAATTTCAGTCAGTCAACTCCTAGATCACAACTTAAACATTTACTTTGATAGTCATTACGAAAATAAATTGTGTTTGATTAGAGACAAATTCACGAGGCTCAAAAATAGTTGCAAAATTCTCCAATGTGGGATGCATGTTCCATCTTGATTTTGTATACATAGATGATCAGGAACTTGTGGCTAAGAAATCTACCTCTACATAGTTATGGCATCAGAGACTTAGTCATGTTAGTTTCAAGTATGTTGATACACTTCACCGATGCCGTATGGTACATGGGCGACCATCTCTTCAGAAGGATACATACAAGTGTACTCACTACCTAGCAGGAAAAAAAAAACAAATCCTCATTCTAGAAAAGTACATATCAAGCTCATGGTAAGCTTGATCTGGTTCATACCAATATTTGCGGTCCATTGCAACCAAGTCATTGTAGATTTCAGTACTTCATGTTATGTGTTGATGAATAGTCAAGGAAAATGTGGATTTTTTGTCTTCGCAAGAAAAGTGAAACTTTTTGAAACCTTTCAATAAGTTCAAAGTAGCAGTTGAAAATGAAACTAGGTCATCACATCAGAACTCTCTACTCAGATCGAGGGGAGGAATTCACTAGTAATGAGTTCAAAGACTACCTAAAAACTCATGGGATTCATCGAAAAATGCCTCCTCCACACACACCATAGCAGAATGGTGTTGTTGAGAGAAGAAATCATACTATTATGGAAATGGTGTGATGCATGATCGATGATTCTGGACTTGCAAAGAGATGTCTTGGCATAAGAAACAAAAGATAACAGTTGTATTTGTTGAACAGAGTGCCCATAGTTGCTCTTTACAGGGAGTAAACACCATAAGAAGCAGGGTCAAAATGAAAACCATCTATTGCACACCTTAGAGTATTCAGAGTGCAAAGAAAGCATACACATACCCAAGACAGAATAGAAATAAATTAGACATGAAGTCACAGAAACTCAACTTCATTGGGCGTAGTAGTGAAGAGACTCTTAGTGTACAGATTAATGGATCATAAAGACCAGAAAATTCTACACCAGCAGAGATGTTGAGTTTTTCGAGAAGAAGGAAGCAAAGAATCCTCCTCTAAACTCACCAGATGTAGATTTTTCACCAGTTGTAAAAATTGAAGCTGATGTTCCCTCAGAATGATTAAAGTGACGATGGGGATGATGGTGTTGATTCAATAGAGCCACAGCCCACAGGTAATAGTTCAATGTATGCCTAAGTGGTGGTACTAGCACATTATGACGATGCAAGAATGGATGCTCCACCAGATACATCCACCCTTGGACCACAAACTCGCAGTATAGCAAGAGAAGAAGTTAACTTTGCTTTGATGAGTAGAGTTATCAAGTTTGATGAGCCCTCTACAATCTAGGAAGACCTACAGTCAAAATATTGGAAAGATACCATGGATTCTGAATGTCAATTAGTGATGAAAGATAACACTTGACAGCTTGTTGATCTTCCACCAAGGGAAGAAACCCATTGGATGTAGATGGATATTCAAAATGAAATTACAAAGTAGATGGGATAGTGGACAAGTATAAAGCGAGACTAGTAGTAAAAGGGGTATTGCACCAAAAATAAGGCATTGACTATGAGGAGACATTTTCTCCTACATAGCTATGAATATCAAAAGGATCAGGATGATCTTTGTCTCTAGCTACATAGTTTGGATGGAAAGTCCATCAAATTGATGTAAAAAGGTGCCTTCCTAGAATGGAGATTTACAAGAAGAAGTCTTTATGACTCAACATGAGGGATATGTTGTACCTGGTCAAGAAGCAAAGGTATGTAGACATCAAGAAATCTCTGTATGGCCTCAAATAGGCACCTTGGGCATGGTACATCAAGATTGATGAGAATCTCGTATAACATGGATTTGTTAGAAATCTATAAGATCCCACCTCTCTACCTCAAAAATCATGGGGGGATATTGTGATTGTAATGTTGTCTATGTCGATGATCTAATCCATCACTGGCAAGTTCAAGTGAGGATGATCGATGCAATGAAGACAGATCTTAATCAATCATTTGACATGATCGATCTCTAGGATGATGCACTATTGTCTTGGATTACAAGTATGGAAAAAAGAGAATCACATCTTGATTCTCAGATGAAATATACCAAGACAATACTTGAGAAATTTAGAATGATGGATTACACACCAATTACTACACCTATGGAGAACAAATTACAATTATCTCATTCAGATCCATCTTCATGAGGTTAAATTCCACTCTCTATTTGGCAGTTGATTAGGATTCTCATTTACCTAACCTACACTGGACCAGATATCAACTTTGCAGTGAGCTATCTATCTAGTTTCATGTAGGAACCCAAAGTGCGTCATTAGAAAGAAGCAAGGAACATCTTGAGATATCTTAAAGGATCAATGGATCTTGGTCTAGAATACAAGAAGAATGACAACCTCTTTTTGTCAGGGTATTAGGATTCAGATCATGCATGCAATATTGATGATAGAAAAATCCACTTCACGATTTTTGTTCTTTATGGGATCTAGACCAATATCATGGGGAAGCTTTGTATAAAGTGATATGGCTATGTCGCATACTTGAAGGACTTTGAATACCACAGGAAAAACTGACCACCATGTATGTTGACAATGAAGGTTTTCTCAAACTTTTTCGCCATCCAAGTTTTCATGAAAGAACAAAGCACATTGAGGTACATGTACATTTCATATGCGAGCATGTCTTGAAGAACAATATACAACTTCAATTTTGTCCAATAGCTGAACAACGATCATATATCTTCGCAAAGTCACTTGCACGTGAAAATTTCAAGAAGTTCAGAGAGTTCCTCTCCTCATCCATTGAGACAATGCAAAATTAAGGGGGGGAATGTTAGGGTAAATAGTAAATTTTCCTAGTATTTACTATTACTATAGGTAACTATGGTAAATAGGTTAATTAGTTACATTATATGGTTATATTCTTTAACCATATTATTAATTTATTTGTTGTAACTATATTCATGTTGTATTTAGTTTTTTTATGCTTACAAGATGGTTTTTTGGAAGCTTGTGTATTAAGGAATATTTTCGGACATGTGCAACATCCTTTAATTGTTTGTATCTGGCTATGCAATACATATATATATTTCAGCTTGCACCTTTGCATTTTAATAATTTCACATTAATACAATTATAAATGCTTCCATCCCTATTTTTGAAATTACAAGTTAATGATTCCTATCCACTTCTAAGCTCTAAAAAATATGTTGCAGCTGACCCTACCGACCGCTAGGATCAGAACTACTTATGTCTATAGGCCTGAGTAGTGTAAGTATTAGAGTTCTTTTTCTCATTGCAACAATAGTTGTTCTTAGAAATAATCCTAGATACAACGAATATCTAAATAATTTGTTGTGTCCAAACTTAATGACTGCTAGGATCAACACTATGTATAACTTGACTCGCCACCAGTGAAAATATTGGCAAAAAATTTCTCATTCTAATAATACTTGTGCTATGATTAATACCTAGATACAGAAACTACCTATAGATTTCATTGTGGCTCAACTTAGTGACTGTTAGGATCAAAACTACATACACCTTGAAGCCTCTAAAATGATTGTATTAAAATAATTTTCTCAATGCATTAACAGTTTTACTGGGAGCAATGCCTAGATGAAGTTATGATTAAAACTAAGTATGTCTTTACCCCTTAGTGGTGCATGTACTTCCATGCTTTTCTTATTCCATTAATAGTAAGTCAGTGAGTGATTCCTAGTGACTGCTAAGATTTAAATATTTATTTATGGTTGACCCTAGTGACCACTAGGATTAACACTTCTTTCATTTATTTGTAAATTGTTTTCTAATCTAACCAAATATTATGGATAAGGGACAAGTTAATGTTTCCATAAATTCAAGTACATCATTTATCTCAGTAATTGTTTCTATTGATGATGTATGTAACATTCATGGGCCTGTAATTTTTCAACATGGCAGGATACCTAGTAACATCGAGACTACATTCTTATTTATATTCCTATGAGAACATCAGAGTAATTAGAGATACCATGTGTTTATCCAACTGCATTTCTTCATGAATTTCAACTTTTTTTGGATATTATTTCCATAGTATAGGATGTAAGTGTTGATGTTTATGTCGTAGAAAAAAGGTGTACTAGAAGATCAAGCACTAAGGTCCTGAGACATAAGAGTGATAAAAAGAGATGGTATCCATTTAATTTCCCATAAACTAGAGGTGCTTCCATTTACAGAACTGATCGCCTCCTATCTAATTCTTTCCAAGTCCAAGGAGTGGGCCTTATTTTCTAAATCTTGGAAAAACAGAGTATGTTTATTTTTCTGGGCATGCATACAAAAGTTATTATAAACTTCCAGAGCTGGACACCTTGTACAATGCAAATATAATCATGTCCTAGATGGCCCAAAGGAGAATAAGAGTTTTTTACAGAGTTGGGCCATTGACACATTAAATAATATGGATGATTCTTATATGAGAAATATACATATAACAAGGTTTAATCTAGGAGTTTGTATTGACATGGCGCTCATGAACATGCTATATAGAAATTATTCTATCTCTAATGTCAATGTTTCCTTGATCCCTTTACTTTATTTTATTATTGATCAAGGCAAGATTCCCTCCTTAGGGAAATTGCTCATTATCAATTTGATGAGACAAATAAATAATTTCTTCGACAATCGGAAATCATTTTATATGGCTTCCTATCTTCTTGATGATGTCTGTGGTGTTCTCAAGTGTTCACATTTATGTCAAATATGGCATCCTTCGATCCCTTTGAAGCTAAATGAACAATATTCAGAATTTTATGCCCATTAGTTCATATCTCATATTCAATATATATGTGCTTATTTACATCCCGCTCTCTACCAAAAATTACTTGAAACGGAGACAATGAGAATATATGCTAACATCCTCGCTTCCATAAGGAAAATGGGAGTTGTATTCTTCTATTCAGAATATATAGTTATCATGATCGAAGGGATCCTTACAACTAATTTTAAGTTTCCATATTATGTGCCAGAGAAATTAGCATAACAAAAGGTGGCATATCATATTTGTAATGGTATTGCTAGAAAGTGTAAAGAGAAGAAGATGAAAACACATCCCCCCTCCTAGTCACTATGCGATGCAGGAAATTTAATAGGTGGCCTGATTTCAAAGCTACATCATCCCATAGAATTTCATTCCATATCCATCAACACCCAATAAGAAAATATGACTGAATGAAAATGCTTTCCTAACACATTCAGTTGCTTAAAGGATAGATAAATATATCTTATGCACACGTGGATGATGCCAATGGTTGGGTATGGATTACCCAAACAAAAGATAACCTTGTTAAGCATAATATGAAGGAGATAGGGGTGGTTCCACCTCTGAGAGAAACTATTAAAAATAAGGCTACAAAGACAAGAACAATTTTGTATTCATAACATTCAGAAATTCCTTGTGATCCCACATCTCCATCAATTAAAACTCTATCTGAGTTTTGATAAGTCTTTTACACACCAAATGAATCTCAAAGTCTGGTGGCATATGCCTTACCTTCATTAGATCTAGAAGACGAGACTGTGTAAACTGAAATTTCAACTAGTGCAACCATCTTAATCTTCTCTCTCAATTTTAAATGACGTGAAACAAGATTAGGTAGATAAACCTATAATTTCTCATAAAGAACATCGAGATTGGGAGGAAAAATAAGATCCCTTAGTAAACATTGAGTTCAATCCAAGGATAGGAACCTTGACAAGGGTAAAAAAAAATAAGATGTCAACACAACAAGGTATTGTTTAGGACAAAACTTCATAAGACCTCTTCACTTTTACAAAGAAACAGAAAGCCAAAGGCTCCCAAGTTGTGCAATATGAGGAAGATATGGAATCCTTGATAAGGGATTCAACAAAAGTAGTCATAGAACTATTGAGAGGCATACGTGAAAGAAATAAAGAGCATGAAACTCAAATAAAGGCCACAGTTCCTTCGTATACAGTTTTAGATGTAGAAGAGGTTTTTCATGGCCTATGCGATAATATAAATAAATCCATTGATGCAAAGGAGGAGGAATAAACATTCTTGAAAAACAACAAAAAAATCATGACAATAAATATATCATTGTACAAAACATTAATACATATGGGGTAGGTCATTGATGAAGGAATTTGTAAAGACACTTCAATTATGACGATTTACTATATTGAAATATGCCAAATATATGCTAATTATATGAAGGGAAGACTAAAGGAATGGAATGAACAGGTCAGAAGACTATCTTTCTAGTTTGATGACATTATTCCAAGAGGAAATCATATTTTCACAAAATATTTGGTCATGGAAGTATTTAACGGAGACCATGAATTGGTTTCTGATAATGGGTTCGCGACATCAATTAAGAAATTCTTCCATAATTTTCAAAGGGGAATAACAGAGGAAAACAAATGAGAAACTTCACATTCCATTGAGATTGTTTATGCCAACAAATATTCTTTTACTTAATGTGATAAAAAATATTCAAATAATATGTTGCCACATAAGCTAGTGGACGTTAAGCTAAAAATATCATTATTTTCCATGTTAAATGCTAGCAAGATCAATGTTAAAAATATTATATTTTGGAAGCACCTAGATGTTGAGCATCTCAAAATATGTTAATTTAATTTGTTAAAGGATACCTCCGATAACTTCCAAATATTATTACTACACATATCCTAGCAGACGTTAGGCTCTTGGAATCATAATATAATGTGTTAAATCCAAATGACGACTATGCTTAAAATATTATGCGTTAAATCCTAACAAATAGTAATCTTACAGTATTATATCATTGTAAAGTCTAGGGACCACAAAGCTCCAATTAATTTCATTTAAATTGTTTAATCCTGTCAAAATATTCTCTCTAAATATTATTCTATGGAATTACGTAGCAATCGCTAATTTCATTCTACCTTAGTTAAATTTGTGAAATCCTAACGATGACTAAGCTCCAAATAATATGTTGCCTGAATACCTTACGGATACCAATCCTTAAATATATTAGTTTATATTGTTAAATCTTAGAGACTACTCTATTAAAACCATTTGTTGTGGTAGTTCCATAGTGGAGGCAAATATAAAAATATCTGCAACTATCTAGCAATCACTAAGCTCAAAATATGTTATTGTGGCATAACCTAGCAGCTGTTAAGATCATAATATCTTAAATTTTTTTACTAAGTCCTAGTGACAAAAAGTATTCAAATAATATGTTGCAACATAAGCTAGAAGATGTTAAGCTAAAAATATCATTATTTTACTTGTTAAATGATAGTGACATCAAATCTTGAAATATTATATTGTGAAAGCACCTAGATGCTGAGCATCTAAAAATATGTTAATTTAATTTCTTAAAGAATACCATCGATAACTTCTAAATCTTATGATTATGCATATCCTAGAAGATTTTGGGCTCCTCTAATCTTAATTTAATGTGTTAAATCATGACAACCACTATACTCCAAATAATATGTGTAAAATCCTAACAAATTTGATGAGCTTAAATTATTAGATCGTTGTAAATTCTAGCGCTCGCGGAGCTCAAATTAATTTCATTTAAATTTTTTAATACTATCAAAATATTTTCTCTAAATATTATGTTGTGGCAGTATGTAGCGGCTGCTAATTTCATATTACCTTAGTTAAATTTGTGAAATCATAGTGACCACTAAGCTCTAAATAATATGTTGTGGCAATACCTAGCAGATGCTAGTCTTGAAATATCTTACTTTATTTTGTTAAATCTTAGCGATGTTACAAAAATATTGTGTAACATTATTAAATATATTGTAATATTATTAATAATGAGTTGTAATAGTTTTATTGGTGAGTTGTGAGAACAACTCACGTAGTTATTTTAGCGTGAGAGATATCCTAGAGATTAGATAGAGATATCTTAGGGATAAGTTTGAGAGATTATAGTGATTGAAGATCAAGTTTGACTCCACCATAGTAGGGGTTAATTGATATATATATGTAACTCTTTATCAATGAATAAATTGTCCCAGATGAATTTTATATTATGTGTTTTGTATGATATTATGTTAGATTATTTGTAATAATTTGGACCAAATTTATTAAGGGACCGCTATGATCCAAATATTATGTTGTAGTAGTGTCTTAGTGGCCTGAAATTTGAAAATATTCCTAACTACCTATCGATCACTAAGCTACAAATATGGTATTATAAAATACCCTAGAGGCCACTCAGGGATAATTTTAGCGGCAAATATTCATAATATGGTGAAAATTTCATTTTAGGAAATTTTGAAAAGGTGAATTATTTGGAGTGGGTCGATGTCCCGTTCACCTAAAATATATAGTATATTTTTTTTGGGGGGTCAGCTTCGCCTTCATTTGAAAACATCTCCTATAGAAACCTAGCTGATTCGCCGGGTAGTATACCTCAAGTAGCTTAACAAATTACCAATACTGTGAAATTTGAACTTGCATACCCTTAAGGGCATTGTTGACGCACGACAACAACTGTACTGATGCGCGACAGAGAAAGTGTTGATGTGTGACTTGGGCAAAGAAGTTGACGCGCGACAAGGGCATTGTTGACACACAACAATATATTCAAACAGTGGACGCGTGATAGGAAATGGGTTGCTGATGCGCGACAAGTGCAAAGTTGACACATGACAAAGACCTTAGACAGGGGATGTGCGACAAGACCTCAGACAGTGGACAGAGTCGCTACTTGGTTCTTTTGCTGACATAGGACTCTTTTCAGAATAATGGAAGGTGCCAGCTCAAAGAATACGAATAACCTAAAAGTAAGTAAGAAATCTCAGAAACCACTCTTCAAGTATTTTGGAAACTCTGCGGATATAGATATTGTAAATACAAATCATATAGATGCCACCAAAAATAATCAGAATACTGACTATGTGGAAGGTATTATTGAGGTGGACATGCATTCTGCACAGTATCAAAGTCAAACAAATGAAACCTACGATGATATGCTAGATCTTGAAGATATTGTTCCTGTTGGGGTGCAACCAGAAGTGCAGCTAGATATCACAGATACAAACACTCAGAAAAATGGAAGACATAAATCAAAATCAAACTCTGGTCCAAGAAAGAGGAAACCAAGTGATTGTGATATTGCTCAAAATTCTACTCAAAAAAGTAAAGCATTGAAAATGAACAAGAATATGTGGACCATTGGCAAGATATACAAGTTTGATTGGGCAGCTAAATTTCCATTTATTGAACCTGTACAATCATCTAATTATGAAGAAATCCCATCTGAATGTACATGTACAATATGTACGTGGAATTTGGGAAAGCAACAAAGAATGCAACTGAAGCTGGACACTATAGAAAAACATTGTGGAAAACATATTTAACTGTAATGGGGGCGGATGGCCAGAAAATAAAAACACATAGGTGGAAAACTGAAAAAGAATGCATGCATGTTAGATACGCAGCAGAATATGAGGCAGACTAGAGAAAACACAGACATCTATTGGAAAAGGGAGGAACGATCACATCGCATATTGGTAAGATGAAAGAAACAAATCTACATGCAAAATTCATACAATTCTCTACTCTTTTTCAAATACTAAAAAAAGGAAGAGCAATTTCAGATTTCCTCGATTTAAAAGTTTTGTATCAATTTAACAGAATGCTGAATGTACCTCAGTCTCATTGGTCTGAAAGTAGTGGATGGGAAATGGCAAAATGCCTCTCAATGATAGAGAAGGAAGATTTGAAAGAGAATGTAAAAAATGAAAACTTTATCTCTCTTTCAATTGATGAAGTGACAGCAGTCGACAACACCGCATGGGTATGTATCCACATCTATACAAGTTAGAAAATCATATAAGGACACCTCATCTGTTGGGTGTTATGAAAATGGTTGAAAACTGCAATGCCGAAAACCTATATAAAATAGTTGTTTCTCATTTGAAAGATGTTGCTGGAATGATTGATTATGAAATTGCTACGAATTTGGTATGCATTGGAACAGATGGTGCATCTGTCATGTAGGGTCACCGAACAGGGCTCTGTGTTAGATTACAAACAACAGTGGCCCCATATATGCTACCAATTCATTGTATGGCTCACAGAATGAATTTAGTGTATAAAATGGTAAGCAACCACAAAAATTTTGCTAAATTAGAATACCTTATAAGAGAACTTCATGCCTATATGTCAAGCAGCCTAAAGCATTTTATCGAGTTCCAAAAATTTGCAATTGGAATTACAGATAGTAAAAAACTTCTGAAGGATGTGGAGACTAGATGGATCTCTTTGTATGAACCTGCATGCAAAGTTTGTGAGGAGTATCCTTCATTGGTTGGTTTCATGCACAAATACCGTCATGAAGTTGATAGGGCAAGGGACTTGTTGTTCTGTTTAACTGATTTGGAGACATTGCTTACATTGGTTAGTATTATTCCAATGTTAAAGGAGATCAATACACTGATGAAGCATACACAGGGCAGATTAATCTATATTGTGGATTTTATACAGATGAGAAAAATGGTATGTCAAAGTCTTAATATATTGTAATATTCCCAGGATAGTTTTGATGCACCTTTTTTTGAAAGTTGGAAAGATTTATTAGATCTTAAAAATCCTAACACCTTTTTGAGATTTAATATCGACGATCACCTCTGCATCACTGTTAATGGGAGGGAAATACCAATGTACATTTTGCAAAAATGTCAAGATATTACAGGATCGGAACGAGAAGATGTTCCCGTGACACGTAATTTGTTTGAGTCTGTTATAGTTGAAACAAGAATAAAGCTTAAAAAATTTCAGAAACCTTGTCATCAGAAATTAGGGAACGTTTCTGTAAAGATAAAATTCTGGAAGCCATGGGTGTGATGAATCCTAATTTTTGGAATACTGAAGGTGGCCGTGCAGAATTTGTAAGAATGCATTTCCATAAATCAATGGGTACAATAATGGAACAATTTACAAAAAACTTCCTGGAGCTTAAGGGTATGGAAATCAAAGGTATACTGAATGCCGATTTATTAAAGTTTCAGTCAACAAATTTTGCAACAACAATGAGAAACCAATATAAGAATTTAGATCAACCTTCTGAAAGTGGTGCTATTACAAGGCTGTGGCGAGGAATCTATCAAAGTTCTATCTTACAAGAAGATATCAGTGAATATTTCAGTTTTATGAGTTATGCCAAACAACGATTTTGGGGTCTATGGAGGATGAAAGGGTTTTTAGTGCATTGTCATTTATAAAATCAAAACTGAGAAACAGGTTGGATAAAAATCTGGAAAGTTGCATGATGTGTTATATTTCTCGATACTCCATCGAAACCTTTCCGTTCGACAGAGCAATTGCACACTGAAATTCCCTTTGCGAAAGAAGAGGTGTGAATAATACAGCTACAAGTACAAATATTCCCAACCTTGAGAGTGTAATTGGGTCTTCGTCACATTCTACAGAAGACAACATCGAGTTTGATGAAGCTATTGATAATGGATTGTTTCAACTTTAAATAGGTATCTTCTTTATCTATCTTTTATTTTTATCATTAAAGATGTTACAGGTCTATATACTAAAAATGTCAAGCAATTCACCCATCTATCTACTAATCCATTTCTCGTGTTGGGTTTTTTTAAAACATAGATCTAGCTCATTACCAGTGGCAGTGATGATTTCAACTTTAAGGAGGTATCTTTTTCCCCTTAATCTTAATGTTTGTTACTATTCATTTTTTTCAGCTCTGGTTATCATTAAAGATGTTACAGGTCTATGTATTTACATTTAGTTAAATACAATCTTTTTATTTTTTGAAAACATGGGTTGACATCCGTCCGAGGAAGCTGTTACTTCTTGGGACTGACAATGTCAGGCAACTCACCCATCTATCTACTAATCCATTTTTTGTGTTGAATTTTTTTAAGACAAATATCTAGCACATTACCGGTGATGATTTCAATTTTAAATAGGTATCTTCTTCAACATAATTTTATTGTTTGTTACTCTACATTTTTTCAGCTCTTGTTATCATTAAAGATGTTACAGGTCTAATTCTATATATTTACATTTATTTAAAGATATTGTTGGTCTCAGTTAGTTGTAAACCAAGTCAATGGTATATACTAGTGTCTTAATGAAATAATTCAAAAGTATAAGTATCATGTGGACATAATTTTGACTACCTTTAACCATTATGAGCTTCAAACCATCCCACGTTCTACTAACAAATTTGCAGATACCATGGCCTACCTGGATTCTTAGATACCCACTTTTCTTGCCGACTCCAAAATATTTATCACATACAAAGGTTACAATCAATGTAGGAAACATTCCGAGGGAATGGGCCCTTAGAGGTTAGCTCGGCAACTCTTTACCCTAATCAATCTTTCCCAATTTCTCCATTTTACATTTTTACTATTAGTCAGTTTCCATTTTTTACACTACATGGAAAGTGACACAAACATACAATCAACCAACATACATACCTACCATTTTTTTTACAACATCTTACCATACACGTTCATCATCATTTATTTTTCCATGTTATCAATAACTTGAAAATTAAATTAAGACCAACACACTTAAACTCAACCATGCCTAACTGACATAGACTACACCATGCCTAACTGACCTAACTCCACCATGCCTAACTGACCTAACTCCACCATGCCTAACTGACCTAACTACACCATGCCTACATGACCTAGACTCCACCATGCCTAACTGACCTAACTCCACCATGCCTCACTGACCTAACTCAATCATGCCTACATGACCTAAACTCCATCATGCCTAACTAACCTAACTCCACCATGCCTAATTCATCTAGTTTCCATCCATACACAAATAACAATGGAAATTAAAACACAAGTACATCATCTATATCATAAATATCATCATCTATAACAATAAAAGTATTTGTATCAATACAAATATAGAGAATACTTATCTTAAAACAAGTTCACATACATCATCTATCATTAATTATCAATTATATTCATTCATCATCTACGTCCACATACAATTCATGACAATGCAAGTAAATAAGAAACATACATATAATTCATGATAATCACCATCTAATGCAATTAAAATTAAAGATTGTATATAAATCCATATAATTAAATTCAAATACCATAGTACATACTCAATAGTGGAAGTTTTCAAATTCAATATTTAAAGTTTCATCAATAATAAAAGTTTCTAGTTTTCAAAACCCTCTTTTTCTTTATTCAATTCTACTCCTCTACTCTCTTCCCCAACGGCTTCTTCCACTGTGGCTGTACCTCTTTCCCCAACACCAGAAATAACTCCTGAACTTATAAGATCTTCCGCAGCACTGTCCAATTTTTTTAAAATTCTTTCTTCTTTATTTGTCGCATCTCCATGCGACAGTAAATTTGGATCAGCTACTGCTTTAGCTTTGAATAATATGTCAGGGTCAAAACCATGCTCTTTAATTATCCGCTTTAGTGTATTGTTTTGTTTGTTAACCAAAACAATATTTTGCTTCAAATTTTTTGCTGCGGATAAACTATTCTTTGCTATTTCCAAGTGAACTTGCAAAACCTTCGCCTGACTCTTCAAATTTTCATATTTCAACTGCACAAAAAGAGTAATGTCAATTCAAAATATTACTAAAAAATGAAAATTTCAAATTAACAAGAATGATTGTTTGAATGTAATAGTACTTACAACCGCTCTATCTCTTTCGGCATTTGCGATTGCTACCAAATCCTTATCCGGACCATTTGTTAAAATATGCCTGGGCCTCGGCACTAATATTTTCCAATTTGTTTAATGACTTATCTAAAATTTCATCTTTATAGTTGTTGTTATACGTGATAGTCCCACTTCTTACTTGGGTAAGTAAGGAATCCATCTTCGCAGGTTGATTCTGGATTGTAACGTATAAACTATCTCGTTGCCAATAATTTTCATAATGACTAATAATTTCATCGATAAGAACTTTAGCCCTTCTCTCCCATTCTATAAGCTGATTGATATGAGGAAGAATAAACTCACTCACATGGGATTGACAATCATAACCAATTAAGTTCTCCAAAGGAAAAGGTGGCAATTGTTCACTATCTGAATCTGATGAAGACGATCTTGCTGGAGAAGTATGGGGGATTTTAGCAAGATCAATTGCAACTTGTTTCTTCCTTTGGGTGGCCTGATCTTGTTTGTGAAAAAATTAATCAAGATTTAGATAAATAAATTTAAATCGAAATGTAATTCAAAATTGTAAAGCATATTTAAATTGAAATTTGAATTATACCTGTTGGCCTTGAATCATCTCGCGGGTATTGAAAAAACCAGTTGGGTCATTGCTATCAATGCCCAAATAATCTTCATCTAAATTTATATTGTTCAAAATAGATATGCTCATTGCACTAGGCAAGCCACCAAGTGAGAGAGTTGGAATTTGAAAGGAGGAGGCAATGTTTAGTGTCCCACTAGGGGCCGTAGCAAAAGGCATGCATTTACCAATGTTCTTTTTCACTGTTCCTCTGGTTGGCATTTTAAAAATTATTGGTTGAGTGGGTGTTGGTGCCGCGGTTTGATCAGGACTGACATGTGCTGAAAAGTACAAGAAAAAATGAAAAATAGGAAAACAATTCATAAAGTCAAAAAATTGTACTATCGAAAAGTTGTACCTTGTTGTCGAGGGGTTGTTTTTCTCGGTGCTACGGTGGCCTTGTAGGAGTTGTACTCATTGTCTGTTCAGAAGATATGAATGCATGCGAATGTATGGAGTGAGTTGGGGAAGAAGGTTGAGTTTGTGAAACAGGTGTATGTTCCAAAGTCCCTGCAATTCATTTGGTTAAAATTTAAATTGAAAAATAAATATACAAATTTGGAATTTGTAAATAATATATGAGAAGGTATTACTTCTCTGGCATTTAACGAGTTCAAACTGTTGAGGGTTTGGAGAGGAGTGAGCTTCCATTTCAGATTATGAGTCCCCCGAAGCCTCAGCATGTTGTTGGCCTCTTCCTCTCGATAACGCCTTTTTTCAGGGGAGGGCTTCAATAAATCTTCTCTGCAAAACATTAAAATTTAAGTTTTAATAACTGTGCACTGTAATTTCAAAAATTGAAATACAATTACAAACTAAATAGTTTATACCTGTTGTTCTTCAAATGGAATTGACAACTTTATCAACTCCTCATCAGTGCAAGTAGGAATTTTTTTATCTTTTAAATTTAAAAGTGCCTTATAATAAAGGCCGAGAAGATAGTTTGTTGAATAAATGAAAGGTTTTTCTGAAAGTTTTGAATTTGTTAAGTCAATTCTTATTTTTTTGGATAGATATGTGCACCAATCAAATTTTTGTTTTGAGATAGTGGCAACAATGTATGCAATGGCCCAACTTGGTATATCTGTTTGGCGACCCTACAAAACAATTCTGGATTGAAAAAATGAAATGTGCAGCAAGAAAGTGGTGTACAATTGATTGTGTATCCACACCACACCTGGATTTATTGACATGGGCTGTAAATGCGAAATAGTGAAAATTACTATAAATTTATAACAGTAAATTGTATTAGAATAAAAAATAGAATAAAAAATATGAATTAAAATGAATTATACTTACAATCAACATGGAAACCGAACGTTGATTTGAAAATTTTCTTGTCTTCTTCCAGGAGTGTTGCCTTGGTTGTAACAATTGGTAAATTTTTGAACGGGAGGCCCGTAAACCGATGGATGTCATTTGCTTCGATACTGAATTAGAACATTTGGCCATCGTTCAGAGTCACATAAAAAAGCCGTCCTCTGAATTGTAGGATGATAGAAGGTAATTCAAAATATCTGAATCTGTTTCGAAATGGGGCATATTAATGAGCCATGTAAATTCACACGCATCCATCAAATCTTTATATTCTGAAGACATCTTTAAAACAGTATGTATGTGATGCCATAAGGGATTCCTATAGTTGATCTTGGAAATCGATTGAATTGCATTCTCTTGATTTTTTTGCTGAACTTGCAGTTGGGAAGCATGTGAAGTTGACATTATAGTTGTACTTGCGTCTTTGACAACGATTGAGACCTGTAAAAATTCAAGAGCGGGAAGGTGAAAACGAGAAAATGACCGGTTGAAGGGTATTTATAGGCTAAATCGGGCGTCAATGGCTTCAATTGACACGCATTAATGGTCTTAGCTAACACATGACCATAGTCTTAGCTGACGCGCGTCAATAGGAGCCAGAGACGCGCGTCAATAGGATTCAGTGACGCGCGTCAATAGGATCCAGTGACGCACGTCAATAGGATTTAGTGAAACGGGTCAATAGGATTCAGTGACGTGCATCAATAGGATTTAGTGACATGCGTCAATAAGATCCAGTGACGCGCGTCAATAGGAGCTAGTGACGCGCGTCAATAGGATCCAGTGACGCGCTTCAATAGCATCTAGTGACACACGTCACTGGATCCTATTGACACGCGTCACTGGATGCTATTGATGCGTGATAATCAAGACCATTGATGTTCCATTGACGTGCGTCAGGAGTGATTATTGACGTATTGTTGTCGCATGTTAATGATGGAGCCATGAAAAACTAGGTGAAATTTTTGTTTTGGAATACTGTCAAATTAACCTTTCACTGAAACTGGTTCTGGGGATATTCGCCAGGTATTTTCCACCTACAATTTTATAGAGGTGTCTTAAAATGAACCCTGAGGCTGCTAAGCTCACAATATTTTTCTTATTTCTGGTAAATGCTAGTGATAACTAATATCCAGTAATATGTTGTGGCATAACCTAATAGATGCTAAGCTAAGAATATAATTCTTTAATGTGTTAAAATTTAGTAACCCTAATTTTTGAGATAATTTTTGTGGTTGTACAGAGCGACTCTAAGCTCTGAATAATATGTTGTGGCATATCCGAGTGGATGATAATATTATAATATTTAAATCTACTTTTTAAAATAATAAGCAATGCATGGATCAAAATATTATTTAATGGTATTACCTAGAGACTGTAAATCTGCACATATTATTTGTTGGCATAGCCTAGCAGTTGCGAACCTAAAAAAATTATTTCAAATTCTTAAATCGAAAGTGTAAACTCAAGTAATGTATAGAGATCTAGTTTTCATAATAAATAATTCATCAATCTTATTTGTTCGAGGATTTAACTAGTAAATGCTAAGCTCTAAACAAAAAACTTCTATGTTTTATACAATCATATAAAGATTTTTATTATCTTTAAGATTCAAACAAATTTTCTTAAAAATAAAACTATAGCCTAGTGGTTGCTAAGGTACACAAATTTTTCTTGATTGATTAGATTTTGATAGGAGAAATCAATGTGAAAATCTATAAACTTTAACAAATAAATACAGAGTTTTCATTTGGATACATAGAAGTACGTGTAGAATCATGAATTAATATATATGACAACAATCTATCTTTCGCCAATAATACTTGGCATATTAATAATATTTTTGAAAATAATTATATCATTGTGACTACAAAGCTATGTGATTTTTTTTCATGTCTTAGCGGGAGGAAAAGGAAAAATAAATTTAAATAGATAGTGATAAAAAAATTTATTTGATAAAATTTAGTCATATATATAATATGTATACCTTCCATTCTACAAAAAAATATCAAATAATTTAAAAATTAATAAGATTTTATAGTTTTAAATCATTTTGTTAACCTTGAATATTGTAACACCTTTGATAAACTGTTGACTTTTTCCTCTTTACATTGCAAATGTTGACATGTGATTTGTCCTAAGAAGGTGTATCCTTATGACTGTTGAAAATCATGTTTGCAATGCATAAATTATTTATGTACTTGGATTCATTTTTCTGTGATGATGTTGCTTGCAAGAAATCCATTCTTCTTGAGTTCGGTAAGGTTGTAAACTAGTGACGTTGTTTGCAAAATTATCTTTATATAACAACAAAAACCTTGGATCAATTCCTTTGATCCAAGGTATGCTTCAATTCTTCTTACTAGTCTATCTAAAAAACTGACATTCAGAAATTGAAGGTAATAAAGGACCAAGTCCTTGTATGTATACAATTTTATTGATCCTTCTTTGAAGTCCTTACTTTACATATTGTTGTAAATTGTGAACTCAGATCTTCTTGTTAATTTCTTAAGGATGTTGAACAATATAAGGAGGATGAGGGCCTACTTCAGGACTATTATGGTAAAAACTTAGTCCTAGATATTTAATTTTTATCCCAACTGGATTATAACCTAACGTAAACTAGACCTACCTTATATCTTTTCTAAATTATTCATGTTGCACCCTAACCTAATTTGTATACTTTATGGGTGTGGGGTTTCGAAATAACCTAAGGTAATATGGGACCTATCTAGGACCTATTACCTAATAATAAACTACCACGGGACATGACTTAATCTATGATGACATGCTTTCTATGGAAACTTTGAAATACCTAAGGTAAATACTTTTTATCTAACCTAATGTCGGATCCTAAACTAATGTTTATCTAACCTAAACTAATTTTAAGATGAAAGGGGACCTAAGGGAGTCACATGGCTATTGGGAGCTGCTGGCAATGGTTTCAATGGCATTTAAAGAGATTTGATTTGAATTTATAAAATTCGATCCTACCAGTTTAGGCAAAGGCATGGAAGATAGAGGGAATACCCAGTTGGCATTATCACTAAAGTTAAGAGATGCATGTTTTAGTTGAATTTGAGTTTGCCAATTTTAGATGGCAGTGGTGTGGAGATTTAGGTGGGAGAATTGAATGCAAGTGCATTAATGAGCTTAGGTTTTGGTGATAAAACCAGCTTGGAAACCATGCAAGTGGATTTTTGTGAGGTTTATTGGTCATTCATTCATGTCGATTTTTGCTCTGCATGAGGATATCTGGTTCTTCTAACCAGCAATTCAATTTTCAATCTATTGTTATTTTTGGCTCCTCTGGACTATTTTCGATCTAATGGATTTATAAGAGGCATAAGAGAAAGAAGTTTTTTGTTGTTTACTTCGATTGGAGAAGAAGGAACTATGGAAGCTTGGCTAGAAATCTTCTTTGAATCAACAGAAGCACTATCAGTCATGATAGGATCTACCCATTAAGTTTCTCTACTTTTTACTAAACATCTTGATATAAACAACTCTACTCTTGTGATCAATGGTTTTTTATTTTATCTTTCATTCTTTCTTGAAATTTATATGTAATTTTCTAAGGAGGAATCTCTGTTAGATAATGTGGAATGTGGGTCATTTCCAGTTAAGCTTAATGGTGAATTGTACCTTAAATTTTGGTTGAGCCTTGAATAATTTCGAATACGTGTGAATCCTACCTATCTGCTCAAAAGAGTTTATGGAAATATATTGTTGCTAAATTTTTTTGAACTGGGTTTGTCTATTATGGTTGATAGGAGGTAAGAAATATATTCTTCTCTGTTGCATATTTGGTTGTTTGGAATCTTGTTACTTCTGTTGGAACTATGTCGATATGGATGCTTGGATTAAATGTTATGCGAACTCAAAACTATTTCCAAGCAACATTAAATGATTAACTTCTTCTTGAAATTTAATGTGAAAATTTCATTGCTTTGAACCTTGTATTTCAATGGAAGATGAGTTGAAAAAGTGTGTTTGGATTTACTATTTTGTGGATTCAAATTAGTGTTGAAATAATAATGAATGAGTTATTTATTCTCTTACTGCTTCAGTTAAAACTTAGTTGTTTGAATCTAGTTCTTTTTATGGAAACTATGAGGTAATGGTCACTCATATACTAAAGTTTTGGAAATATCTTATTTGAAGATAACAATGAACAAATTCTCCCTTTTGTGAACTTTATATGTATTTAGGTTTTTCTCTAAAACTCTCGAAGACTGGACTAATAGTTGGATAAATGAAGCTCCGTTATATTTAAAGATTTTTCAAGATAGTCAGTTTTGTCTGAGTTGATATTTGGTCCTATGCACGTTATCTCTACTCGATCTTGCAAGATGTTGATCTCGCTGTCTTTCTTCACCTTCAAGTTAGATAATGATCGTTTAGACGTTTTTTTTATCTGAGTAAACCTCTTAAGCTAACTTGTTAGTGTAAGTTTGTTGAAACCCTACTATTGTGGTTTCGGGAAGATTTAACGAATGTATATATGGATTTTTGGTTGACATTTCATGATCTAGGAATAACCAATAGGTTCAGTATGAATGGTTTCTAGATTCTTCATTTTCTATGATATTTGAGTATGTTGAAGGAATAGAATGTCTTGACGACTTAGTTGATTTGTGGAGTTGATTCTATCCATAGAAATGGAATGAAAGGAATTTTGATTATCTAATCATTTACTAGTTGACTTGTGCATCTGTAGCTAAGTCATGTCATCCTTATTTTGCAGATTCTTTGAAATCAAACCTAGATGGATCTTTTTCATTCTATCCAAAAGACGGGTTCTCTCACCTCTATGAGGTTGTGAATGCGAGCCAACCTTGCTGATTGTTTCTCTTTCATTTTGAAAGAATGATTAGGACTTGGTTCCTCTAACTAAATTTTTTGATGATTGGGAATGAATTTTGAAGGTTTTTATTTCATGTAAGTTGTTTAGAAAATTTTTGGTTAATACATCTCCTTCTTGATGTGGATAATTTACTATTGTCACTGTTATTGTATCGTGCTGGGAGAACCTTATTTTGAAATCTGAGTTGCATAATGCAGTCACATAATTGAGACTAGTATCTTCTAATGCATGTCTTTATGTTTAAAAGAGTTCAAGGATTTGTGTTTGGGTTTGTACCAGTCCTTTTATGACCTTCTTTACTTGTGAAATAAAGTTGGAATCCCCTTCAAAACATGTTGACAGACTCTCTCTTTTACCTATTTTCTTTGGAGACTATAGGAGATTATATGTTTCACTCTCTCTTCTGAGTTGTGAAATGATATTTCAAATTTTACCAAATTGGATGGGAAGTTCTAATTTTCTTTCTCTTAGTTTGTCTTTCTCTCTCTTGTGTTAATATTTCTTATAGATTAGATCAGTTCAGTTGCATTACTTTCAAGAATGAATTGAATAGTTATTGATACATCTTACTCATTCAATTGAATTGTACTGAAGGAATCAATATTTGTTATGGGTGATTAATGTTATATGTTATATATTGAGTGAATACTTCCTAATTCTAACATGTGGCCTAACTTGAGAACTTAGGCTATATCTTTGACTTTAAAATTAGGATATAGCATCTGAAATGGGAATCTCTTATTCTTCCGTATGTTGTAGATGATTCATCCTAGAACCTTTCATGAAGCTGGAATTAGCTTGGCTGTAGATGTCTTTTTATGAAATTGTGTAATGCTGAGTTTGATGATTCTTACTTCTTAAAAGTAACACTACTTTTGGAAAATATTGGAGTTAGGGTCTTTATTTCTAATTCATATTGAATTACGTAAGAAATAAATAGGAAGTACCTTTAATAGAAGGAGATAAGTAATTAGGATGAAATGTTACTTATCTAATATAATTCTTTATAAGAAAACAATTGCTGAGGAGAGCTGATTATGTCATGATCTTTTTTAATGTTAATTTGATTGTTATATTGTTATTAATTTTATGATTGTTCTCTCTTATGATTTATCTTTCTATTGGCCTTGATTGTTTATAAAAACAGAGTTTTTTTTATGAAATAGTTAGTTGAAGGAACATCGTTTTAATATTTAGTGCTTATCATGCTCAGTTCAATGAACTGACCCATGCTAGCAATTTTTGTAGATGGACTTCCTAAGTGATTGAGGAAGGAAATTTTTTTTATGATGTATTTGTTACTTAAATTCTGGATCTCTTATGAAGAAATTTGATTCATTATTGAAATGTATTAAAATAAGAAAAGTTGTTTTCTTTATTGATCTTGATATCGTTTGACATTAATATGTCTGAAATGTATGGTCATGTAAAATGTCTATTTCACCATGATGAATTGAAAAGGATAAGAGTTACTTAAATCTTTCTGTCATTATTCTTGAGCATTATTATAAGGAAAGGTGTAATATTCTCTTCATTAGTTCTCTTTCTTAAATGTTTGGATCCTTATTTCAGTTGGCATTGAATGAATTGGATGGAAGGGATTTAATTACCATATTCCTTATTGAAATGCAACTTATTAAGTTGGCATGCTTAGTTAATCTTTCATCTAAGCCTCTTTGGATTAGTAAAAAGATGTTAATGAAAATTATAACTTAACTAAGATGACTTGTGTAATGGAATTAAGGATATAACTAATTTCTAACACCTAACAAGATTGAGGAAGGTTCACTTCATCTTGAGTAATACCATGATAGGTAAATAAAAAATGTATGGTATATGTGATCGTTTATCAATTAGACTTCATATCTATGAAGTCTATTATAATAGAACCTATTTTGGATCTTAAAATACTATGAATGGTTGAGTTATACTAAGTAAATATTATGGAGGTTGTTGTTTCTGTTTGATTAACTAAACTTTAATCAAAAAGTTAATGAGCCTAAAGCAATCATAGGATTGTATAGTACATTAAAAACTTAGGTAGGAATGATAATCTTAATACCTAAAGTAATTCAGGGTTCAGTAGTGTAGCTATAAAAAAACCTTAATTATGAAATTTAAGTGAGTAATAAACTCTCATATGGGATATGTACACCGTGATGGGTAATTCTGTTGGATGTTAGTACATGCCAACTACAAAACTGTACCTTTATGAATACTAAGGTCTTCACGAGGATACAATGTAGTAGTTGATATGTTGCAACACCCTTCAGTATTGGATCATCTAGGTCTACATAAACTTGGACATGATATTAATTTCACTCTAGGTCAGATTAGTATTATGAGTTAGCATATGGAGTGACTCTTGATGGCTTAGGGTAACTAGACACATCCAATCGACTTAGGTCAATTGATTATGCCTATGTAGCCTTAGTCATTGCGAATGGTTCCCTATCCTAATTTATGTTGCTAACCTGGGTTAGGGTCAAACCTTGAACAATTGAATTGACAGAAGTCAGTGAAGACCATTCTAGATAACAAACACGTGGGGTGAAGGACATATTCCATTTGATGAGTATGTCAACTAGGAATAGTAACATGAACAATATGTTGGAAATCTTTGGCCAAAGTATCGCAAGATACTGGTTGCATGGTCCTATGTCACCTAGTTTAAGAAATGGGATCTAAGATGAATATTGGTAACAAATATTTAGATAGGTTTCTTAAAAAAAAACACTCAATACCCAGAACAGGGTAAGAGAACCTGAAATACTTAGTATACACTTTATACTCAACATTTTTAGTTAACATGATAGATCGGTAGTTCACCAAGTCATTTACAGCTGCATATGGTTATCTGTTATGAGATTGATTGGCATGGAATGTGTGTTCTAAATTATGATTATTTAGAATAGAGAAGATTATGTATTTAATTTTTTTTCCATTGTTTATAAAGTCTTAAAATGGGAATGTTACAAATATCCTCTCATAAATTCAACACAAAAACCATATAAATACTGAATAATAAAATAATTATCTTAGGTTATTTCTAGCATCATAATAAAAATAAAAAAAGGTAGTCATAAGGAATATCTAAATAATACTTTGAGTCTGGAAAACCATTACAATTTTAAAAACTAGTGACTATGCAACATGCCATCATTATCTTGAAAAAAAATTTAGAGGGAGACATAGAATGATGGATATCCAAAGATCCAGAAAAAAAAACCCAGACTAAGACATGAAAATACATATACATGAAAGTGTTCAAATGAAATAAAAACTAGAGATGAAAAGGGATTAAATTTTCTTTCGTTAGGGCACAACAAAATCCTTGTTTTCTTAAAGAACAAGGTGATTTTACAAGACAATCAAAAGGAACCGATAAGCAGAGATGGGCTGCAACGCATGTTTTGGTAGGGAAAAATAGGGTAGGACTAATGTGAGAAAGATATGAACTATTCAAAGATAGAACGAATGAACAAGCCCGCGATAAAAAGGTGCACATTTACTCAAATATACATATTTGATAAATACCTGATTGAGATATGAGATTATTTAATGCTTGGTGATTTCTTAAAAACCTCTATTTGCTACATCGAACTAACTATCTACACGATTTTATCCACAATCCCTTTTCCTTCCCTCTTTTATGTGCACCCTTTGTGTGCTTACTTTGGAAAAGAGATTATAATTACTACATGATTATTCCCTTGACTAAACGGTTGATATTTTTGCGCTCGAACCTACAATATACGTGGTTTTCTTGTATTTTTCTATGATTTCATAAGCTTCTTTTCTATAAGACTGAAAACATAGAAGCCCTAAAAATAGTTCTCTTGGGTATTTAATTTTTTTTTTGACAAATTCCATGTTAGAAATTTGGAGAATAAAAAAAGTGCGGGATATGAAAATTCAAAAATTATAATTTCTCAAACATTAAACAAAAGAGTGGGGGAATTTTAGAATATTCAAATTTCAGATACTCTCAAATGTGGTGGGATTTGCAATTCAAACTTTTACTTGATCACTCAAAATAATATTGAAAAGAACTCCTTTTGTTATTGGCTATAGCTTAAAATAGTAAAAACAAAATAAAACATATAATATTGTAAGAAAAATAGAAGGAATAAATTATACAAATTTATGGGCACATTTATTTATTATTTTAATTAAAATTAACCTAGAAAATGTTAGATGTAGTGCGTTAATTAAATATAGTTCTCACATTGATCTGTGCCACGTGGAAAGTTTGAACCTAATAGTTAGAAAACATTATAATTGACACATTTATTATGAAATTCATATATAAATAAATGACTATAAATTATTTTAAACCTATCTGAATCTATGATCTTATAATATAAATAGTACCCACTAAAACACTGACACATGGCATGAGAATTTTGAAATTTCAAAAGGCATTTTTTGCATTTAAACAACAAAAAATTGTAGCACTTAAAAGATGGAAAGATATGTTAGAATAATTTAGCATAGGCATATTTATTACATTTTATTGCATTGTCTTTTATTTAATAATGTGCAACATGTGCACTCTAGTCTAGTGACTTGCATTCAATATTGTTATGTTGGATAACATTCAATATTGGTATTAGTAGTAATTACATGTGCATGTGAGATGGGTCTTATCATCTCGTAGTTGGTGTCTGCTAGGGTGTCATGTCTATCCATATGAGGCTGTCTAATATCTATAAATATTACAGCTCTTGCATTGTAATGTAATCTAATTTCATGATCAATAATATTTGTGAGGCTTCCGTCCCTCTTTGGTCATTGCAATATTATTCTATTATATCATTTGGTATCTAAGCTATACCATTATTATCATTTGGTATCATAGTAGGTTCTATCCAAGTAAGGTTGAAGAGGAGCACTATTGGAGAGGATCCATTGGAGAAGAAGATCTGCATCAAAGGAGAGCCATTGAAGCATCCATCAACTAAAATTTGACCTATCCACTTATTTGGAAGGTAAATTTTTTTTATTAGTCATTAGCATAGCCAATTGATCTAACATATTGGCAGAATATTTCAGATTTGGAGATCTTTAAAAAAAAAGGAGAAATATTTTGGAAAAAATTACAGATCTTAAAAAAAAAAAAAAGATTTGTGAAAAAAAAAAGAGATCTTGAAAAAAAAATTTGCAGATCAAAAGAAGAAAAAAAAAGATCAGATCTAAAAAAAAAAAATCAGATCTGAAAGTGGAGGTGTGAAGAATTCGGGAGAAAAGGTTGAAGTAGTCCCGTCAACAAAATTCTAGCAGATAGCTCTTAGAAAAAATGACGTATGTTTTTCATACAATGTTGGATTGATGTGTAGTTTTTTTTGTTGGAAAGATAAGAAGGCACACAACTTTTCACTTTACATCATCTTCAGATTCGGAATCTACATATGACGAAAATTCTGTACAAGTTAGATCATTTTTTTCTGAAAAAAATCAGATCTAGCTGGTAAATTGGTAAGATCTCAAAAAATAAGATTCCGATTCTTCTAAAATTTTGTGGGTTTCAAGAAAAATATTGTATGATGTTTCTTTAAAATTTTTAGAAAAACCCAGATCACAGTTTGTGAGAAAAGGTGAAAACAATATTCAAATTGTTTGTTTGGATCTTGGGAACAAACAGGTCAGCGGTTCAATTCCCACTCTCTACATATTTTTTCTTAAATTATTTTTTTAGAAAATTTGGAGAAATTAATAAATTTTGGGAGATTTCCAAATTTAGAAGCTCACCAAACACATTTAGAGCCACCGCTAAATTTAGCAGAAAAACGCCTATTGGGGGTAAAAAAATAGTTTTGGCCTAAATTGTGTATTTTGTGATTGTAAACCCTTTTTTGTAAAGAGGGGGGACACAAAAACTTCATTTCGATATACTTTTGGAGCATTTTGTACTAATCTTGGTGCATAAAGTGAAAAAAAAAGGTACAATTTTTTTATTTTATGTTTGGTTCTATCACACAAGATCTTTGATCTCATAACAACGTTTGGTATATACGGTGCCTCTAGGAAGCGCTTAGGAGTGATGCCATCGCGACTACTACTGCACTTAACGCCTAACATAGCTACCTAAACATCGTATGGACATCGACCCTATAAAATCGATGGGGAGTAATAAGGACACAATACACACACATTTGAGCCCTCCCATCCGTTTGTGCTTGCACAAACCCCTCTCCGTACTGTCTAAGTACCATGTACTAAATTCATTCACGTGCGTTAACACCTCTTTCCGTACTGACGGGTATATTGAAAGGGTGATCTTCTTCCACATACCGATGGGTATATCGGAAGGGAGTGTATATAGAAAGGTTTGGTATATCGGCGTGACAGTATAATGAGAGGGAAACCATAAACCTGGAGTGATAAGAGCCTTACCTTTTATTAGAAATTCAGAGTTTCAGAAATTTAGATTGTAGAAATGGGTGCACAAGCACCAAAATTCTTCTTGCCAGATTCACAATTGCTTAGAGGAGACAACTATGCTACATGGAAACCGAAGATCAAGACGTTACTTGAGTTTGAAGACCTATGGATAGTTGTAGATGGACAAACAACAAGATCACTTGATAATGGAAGACAACAAGTTCAATTTGACAGGGCAAATCAAAAGGCCAAGTTGATCATCTTGTTTGGCGTAACAGACGATGTGCAACCCCACATTAGAGATGCCACATTGGCCAAGGATGCATGGGATAAGTTGAGCACAGTCTATGAGGAAAAGAACAAGAATGTCATCCTCAACCTACTATCACAACTGCATACTCTCAAGTTCAAGCACAATGAGAAGGTTGAATTTTTTTTGGGACGAGTTGCTACTTTGAGGGCATCTCTATTGGCATTGGGAAAAGAGATAAGTGATGAAGACCTCGTACCAATTGTGTTGCGAGCACTTCCTCCTTCCTACAGAATCTTTGTGACGAATATCAATATGAGTGAACACACAGTCACCTTTGAGAAGTTGGTTAATCTACTCCAACAAGAAGAGGCAATGAACAACAAAGATCAAGAAGATGAGCAAGCACTATCTTCCAATCATAAAGGAAAGGGAAAATTTCAGTCCAATCGCAAGAAGTCCCAACAAAACCAAAGTCAAAGAGACAACACCAAGAAGTGTCCCATTTGCAATAGAGGGGGACATGACATCAAAGATTTTTGGTACAATTCCTACAAAAAGCGTTCATCAAGCAATTCAAAACCCAATAACCATCAGGGTAACGATAATTCAAATAAAGGGAAGTCCAACAACAACAACAATCAAGGGCAGAAAAATGGTAATTGGCAAAGAAAACCCAAACAACAAGGGTACATTGCTGAACATGAGGATGATTCAGATGAAGGACACCACATGTATTCTGCTGAATTTGATGAAGAAACCAAGTCCACACAAGATATCTGGTATGTTGACTCGGGTGCAACTCGACATATGACTGGATGCAAGGATTGGTTCTACACACTACATGACTCACCTAACAAGAACCATGTGTCATTAGGTGATGAATTATCATACAGTGTCAAGGGGATTGGAAAAATTTCACTACCTCTTGGAAAGCATGATTGCAAAATCAAAAATGTATTGTATGTACCTAGGTTGACCAAGAATTTGCTATCAGTTAGTCAACTCCTTGATCACAACTTGAAGTTGGATTTTGACAGTAATAATGGAGAAAAAGTGTGCTTGATAAGAGATAAGTCAAGAGGTTCCAAGATTGTAGCAAGAGCCTCCAATGTGGGACGCATGTTCCAACTTGATTTTGTCCACAAGGATGATCAATCTCTAGTGGCCAAAGACACACAATCTGCAGAACTATGGCATCGTAGATATGGTCACATCAGTTTTGGCTATCTCCAAACACTTCAAAAGGGCAACATGGTGAAAGCATTGCCTACACTCAAGCACAACACTGACAAGTGTCACAATTGCCTAGTTGGAAAGCAACATAGAGTACCCTTCCAGAAGAACACATATAGAGCTAAGGGAAAGCTTGATTTGGTGCACACCGATCTTTGCAGGCCCATGTAACCAAGTCATTCTGGATGTCAATACTTCATGCTTTGTGTTGACGACTATTCGAGAAAAATGTGGATTTTCTGTCTTCGGAAGAAAAGTGAAGCATTTGAAACCTTCAAAAATTTCAAAGTAGCAGTTAAGAAAGAAACTAGTCATCACATCAGAACTCTCTACTCAAATTGAGGGGGGGAATTCACCAGTGATGAGTTTAGAGACTACCTACAAACTCACGGGATTCATCGACAAATGCCTCCTCCACACACACCGCAGCAAAATGGTGTTATTGAGAGAAGAAATCATAATATTATGGAAATGATGTGATGCATGATCGATGGTTTCAGACTTGCAAAGACATTCTGGGAAGAAGTAAAAAATACATCAGTGTATTTGTTGAATAGAGTTCCCACAACTACTCTTGATGGAATAACACCACAAGAAGCATGGTCAAAATGGAAACCATCTATTGCACACCTCAGAGCATTCAAGTGCAAAGCAAGCATGCACATACCCAAACAGAAAAGAAATAAATTGGACATGAAATCACAAAATATCATCTTCATTAGGTATAATCAAGAGACTCTAGGGTATAGATTGATGGATCCTGAGACAAGAAAATTCTACACCAGTAGAGATGTTGAGTTTTTGAAAATAAGGAAGAAGAGACTCCTCCTCTGGACTCGCAAGAAGTATATTTTTCACCTATTGTACAAATTGAAGCTGATGTTCCCTTTGAAGATGAAAGTGATGATGGGGATGATGGTGTTGATCAGATAGAACCACAACCCACAAGAACAGTTCAACATATGCCTAAATGGTATACAAGTACATTACGAGATGTAAGAATGGATGCTCCAGTGGATACATCCACCCCTGGACCACAGACTCACAGTAAAGTAAGGGAAGAAGTTAACTTTTCTTTGACGAGTAGAGTTATTAAATCAGATGAGCCCTCTACAGTTAAGGAAGCCCTACAATCAAAATCTTGGAAAGATGCCATGGATTATTGAATATCAATCACTGATGAAGAATGACACTTGGCAGCTTTTCGATCTTCCACTAGGGAAGAAACCCATTAGATGAAGATGGATATTTGAAACAAAGTATAAAGTAGATGGGATAGTGGAAAAGTATAAAGAAAGACTTATAGCAAAGGGGTATGCACAAAAAGAATGCGTTGACTATGAGGAGACATTTGATCTCACAGCTAAGATCAAAACAATCAAGATAGTCTTTTCTCTAGCTGCATAGTTTGGATGGAAAGTCCACCAAATGGACGTAACAAGTGCCTTCCTAAATGGATATTTACAAGAAGAAGTCTACATGACTCAACCTGAGGAATATGTAGTACCTGGTAAAGAAGCAAAGGTATGCAGACTCAGTAAATCTCTGTATGTCCTCAAAAAGGCACCCCAGGCATGGTACATCAATATTGATGAGCATTTCGTACAACATGGATTTTATATAGATCCATACGATCCCAATCTTTACCTCATAAAATAAAGGGGGGAGATTGTGATTTTTGTTGTCTATGTCGACGATCTAGTCATCACTAGCAGTTCAGTGAGGATTATTAATACAACAAAGAAAGATCTTAATCGATCGTTCGACATGACTAATCTCGGGCTAATGCATTATTGTCTTGTATTAGAAGTATGGCAGAAAGAGAATCACATTGTTGTTTCTCAGATTAAATATACCAAGAATACACTCGAGAAGTTTAGGATAATGGATTGCACACCAATTACTACACCTATGGAGAACAAATTACAATTATCTCATTCAGATCCATCTCCTGAGGTAAGTTCCACTTTCTATCGGCACCTGATTGGGAGTCTCATTTACCTGACCTACATGAGACCAAATATTAGATTTGTAGTGAGATATCTATCCAGATTCATGCAGGAACCCAAAGTTTTTCATTAGAAAGCAACAAGGTGCATTTTGAGATATCTTAAAGGATCATTGGATCTTGGTCTAGAATACAAGAAGAATGATCAACTTCTTATTGAGGCCAGATATTCAGTCATTCAGATCATGTAGGTAACATTGATGATAGAAAATCTACTTCTGGATTTGTGCTCTTTATGGGATCTAGACCAATATCATGGGGAAGAAAGAAACAACACTTCATTTCTCATTGTTCCACAAAAGATGAGTATCGTTCTGCAAGACAAGTTGCCTGTGAAGCTATTTGGCTACGTCACATACTAGAAGGACTTGGAGTACCGCAGGACAAACTGACCACCATGTATGTTGACAATGAATGTTTTCTCAAACTTGTTTGCAATCTAGTGTTTTATGAGAGAAAAAAGCACATTGAGATACAAGTTCATTTCATAGGTGAGCATGTGTTGAAGCACAACATCCAACTTCAATTTTGTCCAATAGATGAACAACGAGCAGATATCTTCATGAAGTCACTTGCATGTGACAAGTTCAAGCTATTCAGAGAATTCCTCTCCTCATCCCTTGAGACAATTCACAATTAAGGGTGGAATGTTAGGTTAATTATTATTTACCGAATATTTTAATTATACATTATATAATTAATTATTTAATTTATGCTATTAATTAAATAATGTTGTTATATGGTTTAACATTAACCATATTTGTTTTATGTAAACATATAGGGATGTTGTTATATTGTTTTAACAATATGGTTATTATTCATTTGTTGCTTCCCAGATGTATTATGGAAGATGGTGTATTTTTGGTTACTACTCGTGCAACCTCTCTTTTGTCTGCACATGACTATATAATACCTATAAGTATTGCAGTCCATCCATTGTAACTCGGATTAATTTTGATTAATACAATCTATGAGGCTTCCATCCCTATTTACTGTAGTATCAACATTAGATTTTCTATTTAACAAGACAATTTCCTTTAGAAATGAGATAATGTATCACCAAAAATGTTAAGCTAAAAAATGTGGCATTCTAATCTTCCATAGTAGCTTTGAGTTGAGAATGATGGGTCAATAAGTGGGTTGAATGATGGGAAACAGGGTTTCAAAATCAAATAATGAGGTTTTTTTATCCAGCTAGAATGTTTTCAATTAACGGTATTCTTAACACATGAAAACATTGAAAATAACAATAAAAAATCATTTAGCACAAGGGTATTAAAGTCTACCTAACCTTCAAGCAAGGGCCTAATCCAACACTTTGAAACCTCAGCATGTAGATCAGGTAGTGTAGGCCATAATATCCACTGAAAGTTGTATAGATCATTCAAAACAAAATGATCCTTGAGGTATTGGAATCAAATTTGATCACTTTCTCTCAAATGTTCACACATGACGTGTTAGATGATGATGTCATGGGAACAAAATAAGAGCTCTTCTGAACTTCCTCTTGAAATGTATGGTTTATTTTTTCAAGGAAGCATTATTAATGAAGTAACAAGGTTAGCTACCAGACTCCTCAATCTTTACTAAATAGTGCAAATAATTTGCCATCACCATTCATACATTTTAGAGCTTTAAATAGAGGAATGAATCCCTCGTAGATCTACCTTTACCAATAGAGGTTTTACCTTTCTTCCCCTTGTAAACCCTCCAGTAAGCTCAATACAACCACTTGGGAGGGGCCTATTTCCTTAGGTAAAAATAGAGGTAGAGATGATTCATGGATCATTTCGTAAGCTCCCCATATGTGCGAGATTAATATTTTCTACATAGCGGCCATAATATTCCCTCTCTGTTATTCTGTCCTTTGTATTAATATCTATTCACAACAAAATTATCAAACTAATGGGATGTAAAGAATGATCTGAATTTATCTCCCTTGGCAACATTATACAGTATAGGTTTACCATTTCCATGGGCATGAAGATTGAAGATCCTCCACAACCATCTATTAGGGTGAAAGTATCCATAAGAAAAGGTCTTATTTCCATATGGACATCCCCTAGAAACCTTACAATATCCCTAATGTCCATCATGTAAGATCCACTGGAGTTGTATCGTGAGATGTGTTTGATAATCACCTAATGATGGACCTCGAAGAGCACTGACTACATCTACAAGGTCATCTCTTTCATCAGATTTGATACAATGGACAACTATTGCGTAGTGCCATTGCTAGGGTTAGGGTTTACTTCATAGCATTGATGTCCATTATATGTTATAAAGAGTCTATCTTATGAGAACTAGATAAGGATCTAGATCCATCTCTCGAGTGTATGTAGTATAACACATGGATCTGTCAGGGATAGTCCAACTAATATGAACAGATATATTTAATTTAACTTAATATATGACCAAAGCTATGTATAGATAGTGTTTATAATGACAAGAGGTAATAGTAGGAACCTATCGACCGCTATGTTATATGATGATTTGTCATTCTATCACTATTTTCAAGTTAATGAAATATTTGGGTCTAGCATTAGTTATTATTTCATTACTTTTAATAAGGAATGGAACTCAGAAGTCACTAATAATTTTATTTGACATGAATTGATGTGAATTATATATTATAAAGAATATACCTTAAAAGGACTACATAAGGATTTATCCCTCTCTAGCATATCTAGCACAACACTTGGCTTTGAATGGGATAATCTAGCCAATATGTACACAATTATA
Organism: Taxus chinensis; assembly: GCA_019776745.2. Lineage (NCBI taxonomy): Eukaryota > Viridiplantae > Streptophyta > Pinopsida > Cupressales > Taxaceae > Taxus > Taxus chinensis. The sequence goes on from CM034156.1 coordinate 590,678,682, forward strand.
ATCATTGAAATTAATTCAATCCAAATCTATAGAAATAGTCATTACTATTACAAGAGGTAATGATAGGATCCTAGTGACCACCAATCAAGACCATGATTTGTTATTCTATCAGCTATTTTGAAACTAAGAAAATGTTGATCCTATTTAGTCGTAGGATTTATCCTTGATACAAATGAATATGCATTATAATTTACAAAGATATAGCTTAGGAGAAATAAATAATTCTTGATCCCTCTCAATGAAATGTAGTGCATAAATTGTGTCCACCATCTAAATTCCATCCAATACAATACAATTACAATCAATGAACAACAATATCGATCCAAAGATGAATACATATAGTGATTATAATGACAAACAGGTTAATGATAAGAGCCTAGCGACCACTAAGCTAGACCATTGATTTATTATATTATATCATTATTTTCAAAATAAGAAAGTATTGAGCTTAGTAGCCTCTATGGCATTCCTTTCAGCTAGTAATGAGATTTACAGTCACTAAGCATTTTCTTGTATACAAACGGATGTGAATTATGTGTTATGCACAATATATTCCAATGCTCGATTTCAAATAAAAATAGTTAGGTCTTAGCATCCACTAAGTTATTCCTTGCAATATGTGTTAAGGAACAACCTAAACATTTATTTATTTACCAAATACTGCATTAATGAGCGCGAACTATGTTATTCTGATTAATTTCTCACAAACTCTACTATAAAATACAAACATTAATATCTTAATGGCCTCTATGCTAGTCCATTCAATTGGTGTAAATTAACATCAAGGAATGTTACAAATTGTCCATTTATATGGGACTTAAATCCTATATTGTGTTATTAACTATTTAATTTCAAATGTTCCTATTCATGCTATCTACACAATGTGGATAGTTGTCAGACAAAAGGATAATCCATCCAAAATATGTTGTGTGTTAATTGTCAAGAACAATTTTGCATAGTTTATCTTATTATTGATGTGATCCACAAAATACAAATTAGAGGAACCAGTTGAAGGTTAGATATCATGTTCGGTTGAATCCTAGTGGTCACTAACCATTATGCTGATTACTCTCCAATGATAAAAAGTAATCTACTCTAGAGATTGGTGATCGACAAGGCTAATATGTATATTCATTATCTATACAATGCGTAAAAAACAATTTTACTCCATATGTGAAGTATTTATTAATATATTATACTCCAATTGTAGGTCAAATGTCTTCCATTGTTCATACTTTGTTCTAAAAAATTCCATTCATTGAAGGCGCTAAGTGCTAGATGAAAATAGATGAGAATTTTTTTTTTAAAATCCATAACCTTGACAATTACTACGTAAACTTGTGGTTGTTTTTTTTGTTATAGATGATGAACATGAGGAAGTTGGTATGATTATATCATCAAAAATTATTGATTCGAGTACACTTCATGTTCAGGTTGAATGCATTGACTACGAAAATAAAAAATTACTTATTTTGGACATGGAGTTAGATGTTTCTTTATTCAGGAAATAGGAAATGTAAGCCTTAATATACAAACAACTAGATTCATATTCACTATATGGATCAAATTTGGGGTTGTTAGTAGATAATGAAAAAACCAGTTGTTCAAATGTAGAAGACATTCATAGTGGCGTGCCTACAGTACTCAGAAAATTGTATAGAACTGATAAAACCTCTTCTATTTGTCATTTTTTAATAGAACAAGTCCACTTTCACCTCCTAAACATGAAAATTTGTAAACTATGATGAAGTAAACATATTTGGCTAAATTAGATATCGATCTATCTATATAAAAATTTCATGGGTTGAAAAATAATAATATATTAGCTACATTGCTGAATAAAGCAACCACTATATTAATGAAATAAAAAACTTTGACTATTCAACATTTTTATTACTTTTTGTTCAATGGTGAAGTATTTTGAATTGATATTTCAAGGTGGCATGAATCACCTTTAGAATATCAGTCTCACATTATAGATGACGAGAATGTTGACCTTCTTGTGCACTCTATGTTGATAAATGCTATTCCTAAATAGTGGGACGTAATTATTCTTCCCTTCTTATAGCCTACGAATGAAGTTATGGAAATCCAAGATCTGAAAGACTTGAAAAGGGATGATGTTAAATTATATCTACTTGACGCCGAGCATACAATATGTGTACAATAAAAATATTTTATGATTAGATACAAGTATTTACATCTAAGGCTACAGTTTCAAAGGGATCACATTTTTTCTGTAAATGCAACTTACGAAGCCATTACTAACATTTGCAAAAATCATAATGAAGTAAACAAAACTTGGATAGACACTAAGTTTATTGATTTCCTATATAAGCTAGATCAGTTTGGAAATCACTAGGATGTTATCAATGTCCCAGATTGACAAAAAAAGAAGAAGAGTTGAAGGTAATGTATTTTAATTTTATTGTATTGGTTATTAACATTTATTTTCGGTATCTAAAAATATAAAACTTATGATTGTTGTTTGATTGTCGAAATCTTAGAATCAAATCCTTTTTATTTTTAGAAGTGGAAAAAAATGAAAATCTATATGACAAATGGACTTTTCTATTGTTTCCAAATTATATATGGAATAAATAGACGACAACAGTTCAGTTTTTTAGATCGTGTGGCCTTTTTTTTTCACCTATTAAAAATAACCAAGTTAAATTTCAACCAAATTCATTGGAAAGATTCAAATCAAATTCATTCACGACTTCTAGAGGAAAGACCGATTAAGAACTATCAGTACTATCAGATAAAGTACAATTAATGGATGTCTGGTTAACTAGCTGTTTTCAGGTAGGCATAATAACAAAGGCATTTGATTCTTACTATCAGAGAATAAGAAGAGACAAAAAAAGAGAAAAGTATTTCTACATTATTTTAAATATAAACAACACGATAATATTATATTGTCATCTTGCAGTGATCCAATGTAATTAAATAATTTGCATGAATCACACTACTGCCAGATTTTTGTACTATTGGGTGAAGAGAGTGAAGGAAAGAGAAAATATGATTCCAAAATAGGGGGAAAAAAGGTGAAACAAAAAAAGGAAAATGTGGCTGAATAAGTTATTCCCATCGAGGCTTAGACAATATTAGACAACTAAGTGATGTGAATGGGGCAAAGTGTAGCAAGTTAGGGGACAAAAAAGGGTTCATAAGTGGATGTCATATTGCTAAAAAAGTGAAATTTCAACTTGTAGGGATTATTATCAATATGCACACTTAAAATTAAAAAAAATTATACAAATATGAATTGTAGCATCTAGAATCTAGTTTCTAAACTACTATTTTTTATAAAAAATGAACAAGTTTAAACACTCAATATTATATGAATTTTTTTGTTTTTTGAAAAACCTATAAGATTGTAGTCCGTTTGCCCATGATTTGGATGACCAAAACTTGTTTATTTTTATTTCCTTTGGTGAAAATTTAGATGCTACTTCCTATCTTAGGATGGATTTTATTTTGTATTTTTTCGAGCAATATTTTTTTAATGATTTTTTTCAGTGAAAGTGGTCTGTAAATATTTAGAAAATGGGGAAATTTCTATTTTTCTACCATAACTACACCAAAAAATAACAAAATCAATTTTTTTTAATGCGTATATAATTTTCCCACATTTGGGTTGGTATAGTTTTTATCACATTATGAAAAGTGAAACAAAAGTTGCAGTCTTAAAGGTAGACATGAAAATTCATGGAAAAAAGTGTCTTCAAGACCTACTATTAGCAAAAATTTCTAAAATGATATTTATCTTATTCTATTCAATTTAAAATCAATATCTGTACGAAACTATAGTCTCTCGTATGCGATGTTACCATTTTTGTTACATGTTTTTTTAATTTTTCGATATAGTTCAAGTCTGCGGAAGAGAATATTTGAATTTTTTAGCCTTTCACATGCCATAATGACCTCTCAAAGCTCTGGTTCGGGAAAAAAAAATTTCAAGCCTTGAGGGTCGGATTTGATGATACAATAAGAACCACAATGGTATTTTATAAAGCCTTGCAGGGTCGGATTTGATGATACAATAAGAACCACAATGGTATTTTATAAACCGCAATCATAGTTATAAATAAAAGAGATGTTATCGTAGTTTGTAAACCACAATCGCAGTTATAAAAATGATATTTACATGAATGATAACATCTAACTCACCATGTTATTTTATTCTCTGACCTGACTGTATGAATTTATGCAAATTTCAACCACCTTCTACTCTTTTTTATTCTCAACAGAAGCTATATTTTTACTATTTTTAAGGTGCCCTACATCATTTGGAGTTGTCCTACATTGATTGAAACATCATGGTAGACAAGAAATGAAGTCAAAAAGTAAATTAATAAGTTAAAAAACACCAGAGGAATTAGAGGCAAAAATATTGAAAGATTCATAGTGAATACAAAAACATCATGAATAAAAAAAGGTTCATCTTCAACCTCTACTATTGTAAACAATGAGGAACCAGGTATTTATTTTACTATTAATGAACTGCAGATGAGTTAAATACTCATGATGTAGTTGATTTTGAAAGTGAAGGAGATGATAAAAATGTGAATCAGGAAACTCATTTTGAAACCGTAGACAACCAAAATTTGGCAAAAACACCTCCTAGGATTTTATGAAAGAGACTTTATTATTGTATTAAAATTAATGAGAACATTTTGAAACCAATGTCTAAAAAAAATTTTGAATAAAAAATTAGAAGAAAATCCAATGAAATTTGGAATAATCATTTTGAAATTTTAAATAATTCCAAAAGATGTAAGTTGTTGGTTAGTTTGATGAAATTGAATAAAATGATACCTACATTAAACACCTTAGGATTGATAACATCTAATATACATGGTCAAACCTTTGCAATTTTTGATAACCTACATGATGCATATTACACTATTTGTGTAAAGAGACACACTAGGGATAGTAATGTCGTGCATCATGTACTTGGTACTAGCGTTGTAACTGAATAAACAAAAAAATTAACGTTTGATTAACCAAACAAGTCGAATGATGAAATTTAATCAAAAAAACTCTAATAAAAGTAATTGAAAGGTGTAATATACTTCAATCACCAAATAACAATGATTTTTGGGCATTTTCTACTAGAGCACCGCGTAAAGACAAAGATATATCTAATGTTATAAGAGAAGTTGATATTCAATTCTTGTATGGTAAGACAAGAGTTTCACCTAATACACGAGATGTTGTAAAATAGAGAGTTGGTTCTACTAATCATGAACCACATCCAGAGCATTTATTAGATATGAATCAAACTCAATTTTTTCATAAGTTTGAACATGAGCATCCAAAAATTAAACTTAGTCAATGTTTTTTCTAAAATGTTGAAACCATTCTATGTGAAAATCAATCATGCTCGCACCAATTATTGTTTTAGGAAACATGTTGAATTTGCAATGCATTATGATAATTTTTAATGTATTAGTTATTATTTGCATTATGAAATTATGTTACCAGAATGTGGTGTTCAAGTTCCACCAATATCTTCTAGGGATTTCATTCATATGATATTTTGTGAAAGAGAAATTGGACAATATGTTTATAGTTAGGATTGTTTACATGGATGTTTTGGTACGTGCACCAGATTACCTAAATTGGAAAGTTGTATCCATGAGAAAGTTGGAGGTGTAATAGGACATAATTTAATTGGGTTTAATAAATATAAATCAGTACCATACCAATTGAAATATGGTAAGTAGTCTAAATTGTGTGAGCTAGTTATATAACATATACCTCGTTTTCCATTTATGAAAAAATTTAAGGATGAAATTGTTTATTGGTATGCTAGGCATACACATAGATCTCTAGATAGTTGGATGAAAAATTCAAGATATGAAAAAACACATTTCCTATTGGTACTATTGTTTTAGTGATTTATATTGTAGAGAATTACACATTGCAACCACAAATGGAGGTTCCATCACAATACTACAACTCAGTACAGGTTGTCATTTTTGTGCATATAGCATTCATACATTCTCCTAACAGTAAAGAGAATGATCAATTTTTTTAAGACAGTTCCAATTTTATATAAGTGATGGTCAGACTCATTCTACTAAATTTATGCAAGGTTGTTTCCAATTTTTTATTGATAAGTTATCTTCTAAGGACATCTGCTTCAATCAACATTATATATGGTAAGATAATTTCATGCCTCAGTTTAAGAATGCACAAATTTTTTATTAGATGAGTAGGATCCACATCAAGATGGGTGTGCAACATATTTGGAGTTTCACTGAGGATGGACATGGAAAAAGAGAGCATGATGGTGTAGGGGTATGTGTTAAAAGAGATCTTTCAAGAGAAGAGTTGAAGTAACAAGATGGTATTAAATTGAAATATGCAAAGAATATAGTGGAATGGTGTATTGACAACATGGATTATAGTTCTCAATAAAATTACATAGTTTATAGATATTTTTTGTTAATAGAGGAACAACAAATTGCTAAGTACAAGGATTGTATGACACTCACACGGTCGAGTGATCTACACTCATTTTGTATCTCAAACTCTTCTTCGTGGGACACATGTACAAGAAAATTGGCTTTTTTTGTGCATCTTGTATCGAATTTATCACTGCTAAGTGTGATTCACAAGAATGGGTGGATGGATGGATTTTTAGACCTCTAACTCTGCTTCCTAGTTATAAACTTCCATAGGAATCACGACTTGTTTCTCCAGATGAAGTTGCAACATCTAAGGACTTTGATGAATTTTTTATTTTGGTGCAACAAAGTAAACAACTATTTACAATTTTTGTATTGAGTTAGGTCCATTAAAATTAATATGTAATTTAAATTTGAGTTGAAACCTATGTTTTTTTAGGACATGTGTTTACAGTTATTGCAACAAAAGACAATGAAGAAGGAACAAACTATTCCTTATGTCATTGCATCATGAAAATACATAAGTTTTCTTCTCTTATTATAGATAGAGAAAATATTGAGAACCTTAGAGGGTCAGTTGTAGCTACTGTAACTTGGCTTGGACTGTATCCATTAAAAAATTCCTCTGTTTGGGAGCTTAAAGACTTTGAGACACAGGAAAATACTCTTATATTCACATCTAGTTCTAGAAAAAAATATTAAGTTGTATAAATATCGAGGAAGGCCTAATAACAAGATTATTTAGAAGGTTTGAGATTTAAATAATGAAACAATCATGTTTGTTATTCAAACTAGATCTAATCCTGATGGTTTATTGGAATGAATTTACATGTTTGAGTCTAGTATATATTTCTTTGAAGTTTTTAAATTTCTCTACTAGATTCAAGTTCATATATTTTATTTAATTTGTGTATTTTTATATATAGTATGGTTGTGATTTAACTTAAATTAATTTGACTAACACTTTTATCCAAGTTAACTTGGTGCCATAGAAGCTTAGATACCTTCATGTGGTTAGAACTATTAGTAAATCCAATCCTGATGGTTCATTCGAATGAACTTACATGCTCGAGTATGGTATATATTTCTTTGAATTTTTTTAAATTTTTATACTAGATATAAGTTAATATATTTTATTTAATTTGTGTATTTTGTATCTATATATAGTATGTCTTTGATTCAACGTAAATTACTTTGATTAACACTTTTATACAGGATAACTTGGTGGAATAAAAGCTTAGATACCTTCACATGGTTGAAATTATTAGTAGATCCAATCCTAATGGTTCATTGTAATAAATTTACATGCTTGAGTTTGGTATATATATCTTTTATTTTTTGAAATGTGTACATACTAGATTCAAGTTCATATATTTTATTAAATTTGTGTATTTTTTATATATCTAGTGTGGTTTTGATTCAACTTCAATTACTTAGATTAACCCTTTTATGCAAGTTAGTGGTGCCATAAAAGCTTCTACCTTAACGTGGTTAGAAATTTTAGTAGATAGTTTTATATTCTCGAAGATAAGGGAAGCTTTCATTGTTTTCTAAGAAAAGAGAAGCAACTAAGGTTTATGTACATGTGGAGGGGTTTCTTGACTCTAGAGGATGTATACTGGAAGAACTTGAAGCATAGGGAACCAAAATGATGTCTCCCCAAGCATTTACTAAGACATCCTGATGCGTGTGCACATTCATTTTTGTCCCATGAGCTTCTGTTTGCAAAATATAGTGTTTGACAGCCTTACAGTGACTCAAACTGCACTATTTGGCACGTTTGCAAACATTAGAATATTGAGAGTACTGATTAGAGATGGAAAAAACTGAGATATGATATTGTAGAGGGTCTTTATGTGGATGTGTAGGATCTAACTATACATCTCTAGGTTCCACGGAGACCAAGTAATCACTCGTACAAGTTATAGTTTTTTCTGGTCTTAGGCGTCTTAAGGGACTACTCCCAGACGAATTATCCTAGAAGTAATGACACCATACTGGACCGAAGAGATACCCCTAATAACATTTACTAGGCCATCTAGATGTTTTGGTCCGGTCCATTTGGTCTGAAGAGTGTCTGTGTGCAAAATAATGGAATGGATAAACTTACAGTAGCTCAAACTGCACTATTTGGTGTTTTTACAACCAATAGTGTAGTGAAAGAACTAATTGGATATGGAAGAAAATAGGATATGCTATTTAATAAGGTCCCTATGCAGAGGTGTAAGATCCAACAAGATATCTCTAGGTTTCATGGAGACAAATTAATCACCCGTGGAAGTTATATGGTTTTTTGGTCTCAGGACTCTTAAGGGACTACTCCCTAATGAAGTATCCTGAAAGAAACAACATTGTCCTATCCTAAAACTATGCCCCCCTATTGTTTACATGGACAATATGATGTTTTATCATAGAAGTTTCAGTGCTATAACCCAGTATTTGCAAAATATAGCGTTTGAAAGCCTTACATTGGCTCAAACTACACTCTTTGGCACATTTACAAATCATAGGGTAGTAAGAGTACCGATTGGAGATGGAAATAATAGAGATATAGTATTGTAGAGGGTCCCTACATAGAGGTTTATGATTTGACGAGACATCTATAGGTGCCACGAAGACCAAGTAATGACCCATTGAAGTTATATGGGTTTTTGGTCTCGGGGATCTAATGGGATTACGTTCGATAGAAGTAGCTTGAAAGAAAAAAAAATTCCCCACACAAAAATGAAACATATTTAAGTGCTTACCTAGCCACCCAAACATGTGGGAACATTCATTTTTGTGCCATGACCCATAGGTTGTAAAATATAGCATTTAATAGCCTTACACTAGCTCAAACTGCACTATTTGGCTCGTTTGCAAACAATAGGGAAATGAGAGCATGGATTGGATATGGGAAAATATGAGATATGATACTGTATAGGGTACCTACATGGAGTTTTAGGATCTAAAAATACATCTCTAAGTGCCATGAAGACCATGTAATCACGTGTAAAATTTATACAATGTTTTGGTGTTAGGGATCTTAAGGGATTACACTCGGATGAAGTAGCGCTGAAGGAAAAACATTGTCCCAAACCAAAATGAAACCTACCCTAGCATTTACATATCTACCTAGACATTTTTTCAAAATTGGTTTGGTGCCAAAACCCACTGTTTGCAAAGTATAGCTTTTGACAGTCTTACACTGGCTCATACTGCACTATTTGGTACATTTACAAACAATACGGTAGCGAGAGCACCGATTGGAGATGGAAAAAACTAAGATAGGATATTGTATATGATCCCTATGTGGTGGTGTAGGATCTAATGATAAATCTCTAGGTGCCATAGATATTGAGTTATCACCCATCGAAGTTATACGGTTTTTTTTTTCTCAGGGTTGTTAAGGGACTACGCTTGAACGAAGTACCCCAGAAGAAAAAATATAGTCCCGAACCAAATTGATGCCACCCTTAGCATTTATTTTTCCATCTAGATGTGTTGGCAGAGTTTTTTTGGTGCGAAGACATCCCGAGGCAAGAATTCTCACTACTCAGCTTCGTTCATTTCCTAGGGTTGTTTAGAAAAGGTAGTTTACAAACAATTATTCCACAAAGGCTCAAGGAATAAGATAACCCTAAATTATTGGGTGTGATTATATGATTTCTTTGATCAAGTTTTGGTTTAGAAAGTTCTCAGTTTCATTGACCGAGCAAAAAGGTGTGATCGTAAGAAGTTTCTGGTGAAAAAGTAAATTGGGATGAATAGGGAAGGGGTCCTTCGCTCTAGATCGGGTGGTCCGACTCTGAACCAGGCCTACCTGGAGCTCGCCATAGCACCCAAAGGCATATAACCCCCTAATTAGACACATTGGTGGTGGAATTTTTCTCCCACGACATCCCGAGGCATGAATTCTCACTACTCACCTCATATTAATGAGATTGTAAGAAGGTAAACACAGTACAATGTAAATACTCTAAATTGTATTGTTTGATCTCTTTTTAAAGCATGTCAATATGCAATAGAGTGTTAATAATATTTTTTGCATATGTTTTGGTAACTAAACTACAATTTTTATTTTATTTTTTAAACAAGTGATTTTAAGTTAGGACCTGATTATTGCACACATCAATAACACTTAATTCAAGGACTAATACTTAACAAATAACTTGTAAGTACATGAAAAATGTATAAAATGACATGTAATAAATTTCTCTCAAGTTTATTTTTAATTGTGTACATTTTTTCCTGCTTTGGATTGTGTTAACCACATGCTTAAAATAGAAAAATTGATATAACTCCACAATTGAATCTCTTGAACAAAAAAGTATCTTGTAGATCCAAGAACCTTAAAAACCATTATATAACATAGCATCATATATCATAAGAATAACATCTTAGTAGTTCATAACATGGTCCATATCTACAGTATTACGAAAAACTATAGTATATAACTCCACACTTGAATCTCTTGAACAAAAAATGATCACATGGTAGTGAGTTATCAAAATATAGCAATAGTAGTGAATTATTAGTCCTCAAAATATATCAATGACAATCATTAGCAAATCATTCATGAATTTTTTTCCCAATGAGAATCACAATTACAGGCATGATATGGATAATAGTCACATAATCAAGGCCATCAAATCAAATCAAACATAGAAGTAATATGGTTATGAAAACAAACATAAAGTATATCATGTGCAATAAAATCAAATCAAACACATAAGTAATATGGTTATGAAAACCAACATGGATATATAATGTATCATACTAAGTGTGCCACTTCTCTTAAAATATAAGAATAATGTATCACACTAAGTGTGCCACGTCTCTAAAAATATAAGAATAATATCTCAAACTAAGTGTGCCACATATAGGACCACACATGGTCGCATAAGACAATATACATGAACTATGAAGAATCATGAACTAGGACCAGATGGCATATATATATATATATATATATATATATATATATATATATATATGGTTCCTATGGATCTAATCATGAAACATCTTCCATCTCTTGGCCCTTCTAGTAGAAGCTTGTTCATGACTTGAGGATGTAGTTGAGGGAGATACCACTATGGATTTCATTCATGTGGTCCTAGGTATCTCTAAGCTAGCTTGTAAATTTTCCTAAACATTCATAAACATCAAGTTTTTAACACCCAAATATTTAAAATACATTCAAAATTTAGAAACATAGAAATTTTAATGCATGTAAAATCTTACTGCAATCTCATAATCCCTAAAAATTTGTCATTAACGTGCTTCATGGCCAACAATAGAATCACAAGGGGTAGGTTGCATACAAATAAAAAGTTCAAATTAAATACTTCATGAACAATTTGATATTGTAGATAAGTAGTAAGAGAACATTTTTCCAAAGTTTAAAAAAATTGAAAAATTATACCTGAGTTAGTGGATCTGCAGATGATATGGAAACATCTACAACAACCTCCACAGTCTACATATAGGGAGGTTTTTGTGTGGCAATCATAAGTTGTACAAACAACATGTAGAGAAACATTAATTGAAAACTATCTAGGAGAATGGTGTTTAAAGTATGAGAAAATTTGTTCCTTAGAAACTTATATCCTTCAATAGGTGACAATGATGTAAATCATACTGATTTGGTAGAGTTTTGGATATGAACACAAGATAGAAAAAGTAATCCATTATTGAAATGAAAATTTGGGTGGAAAGATAAAGCACATGTTTGCAAAAGAGGTTATGTTTGTCAATGTAACAACTAGGTGTATAAGTGAGATAGTTGTTTATGCTTTTAAGTAAGGCAATATTGTTGCAATAAGAGGCAAGAAATAAGATTTAGAAACATGTGGATAACATGCAAGGATGTAATTTTATCCTCATTCAAATTTATATGTTGTTGAGATCTCTAAGGAGATAAGAATAAGGTTTCTACGAAGGCTAGTAAGAAAAAGAGAAAGTTATTCGAGGGTTTTGATGATGATATAATAGAGAATAAAGTTGTAATAGAGCCAATTAATTAAGGAGGAAGATATGTGTTGATGTTACAAAAAAATAGTTTGTGTGAATTTTTTTTAAATTATTATTATTGAATGGAATGTATATATGTTCCTCTACTTAGGCCGAAAAAGATGAGATAGATGAGTATTAGCATGAGAAGACGACTAGTAGTAATAAGGCCTAAAACAAAGAGCAAAAATCATATTTAATAAGTAATTCATTAAAAACGTGGAATGTATTTGGTATGTAGAACTTGATTTTAGGCCTCACCAAGCTATATCCATTATACATGAGAATGCAAATATAGAGAAATTTGATGATTAACAAATGTAATAATATATTGGGTGTATAGAATTACATAAGGAGTATTGGCAGTAAACCTTAACCAAGGGACCAATGATATATTTATAAGTGTAGGTAGCTTATCCCATATTGTCATCTTTTTTTTTGTTTAGAGAGAAGAGGGTTAATAAAGAATGCATAGAACTAGCAATGTTGGCAAGGTCAGTTATACATACATCCAAAGAAGCTAAAAGAGTTCCTTAGAGGCAAGGGGTGATGGAGAAATCCTTAGAGATTGAGTGCTCTAGAAATTTGTATCATAGAGATAAGTGTCAATGATCATGATAAAAGGAGAGTTGGTATATCTCGGAGAGTGTTTACTTAACCCTTGTATCATAAAATCTTAATGTTATGATATAATTGTTACTAGCTAGAGTTATGGGATTGGAAACTACTAGAGAATTCCAAAATTAGAAACTTCCACAGTTACAAACAACATGTAAAGAGAAACTAAACTACATAAAAGTCATGTGAGGCATGCAAGTAGCCTCAGTGCCCAGAGAAGATGATGACCTGCCAGGCTCATGCGTATAAAACATAAACATATTAATATGTACATAAACATGTCTAACACTAAACATGAAAATTAATGTGTATTTAATAATAAACATGCAATCAAATGATATTTAAAATGTAAGTAACTTGAACTTATGTCTATAATATGCCCAGCTGTAATAGACAACATGTCGATGCTGGATGTTCCCTTCACCAGCTCTTGTTGTTTAAAATTAAAAAATAGTGTTTAGATTTATATATGACGTAATAAAATACATATATACTAACATCTCAAATGAAATAAACTTTTGTATATATATTATTTATTTGACATTTACATGTGAAATACCAGGACATTTACACCACTTCCAAAAACATTTACAATCATATCATCTAGAAAAAAGAGATCATGTGATCCAAAAATTTATGTCTTGCTTACAGTGCATATGACACCACATGATTTGTAGTGTTGTCGTAAACTAGAACTGACACCTCCACTAACATCACCAAATGCAATCTTGTAATTATGCTAAGTCAGAGTGTCATTGAGCTCCCTCAATGCATGTATTGTGTCAATATCCTCAACCTCCTTCAGTGGGGGTTTTGGGGGATGGGGGGGTCCTAGGTTGACAAACACATGCACCTTGTCTACTCTTTTCAGAGCCACCTCCCTTTCCCATAAAAATTTGAAAAGTCAAAATAATTTGGGACCTCATTAAACAAAAACTCCCAATACAATTTCTTCAAAAAATAGAGAGGAACATCATTTTTGTTGCATGGTGGATAATCAAAAAACTTCCACCATCGGTCCCAAAAATTGTTCTTGATTCAGTCATCATGGCACCAATGGATTGGTAACCATTTACAGGTAGTCGTAGGGGGAGGGCATTGGTTCTTAGGTAAGTAAATAATGCACAAATGCAGACTTTTGTAATATTTTTTTCTTTTTACAGATGCTTGGGATAATTTATCGACATACCAATGCCTACAATCAGCTCTAAAGGTATTCCATCCATCTATTTTGTTAGTTGCAAAGTTGACTTCACTAATCAATGTTTACAGTTTGTTGGCTAAAGTCATGTGGGATGGATTTGTGGCATGATTTTTTCTTATTGTCTACATATGGTTCTTAATGAAAATTTTATTTTGTTGGATTCTTCGAATGATATCATCTTGTGTTCCTACTAGTTATGTGGGATAGAAGGAGCCACGTGAGTTAGATGAACATTCTAAGGAGGGTTTTGAGGAATGTTTGGATGGTTTTGAGGATTATTTGGGTAGTTTGGAAGATTAACACCTTGCTGAGTAATTAACAAAACAAGGAATTTTTTATACATAAACAAAAAATTGAAAAACCCATGAAAATCACAAAAAAAACCTAAATTGAGGAAATTTGATGGAAATTGAGGGCTTATCTCTTTGTCTATGCAGCATTGTGTAAAATTTCACAATCCATAAATCTAAAGAGTAATTTCCAAATGGTATTCAATGCGCGAATGCTAACAATGGGGAAGTGTTACGTTTATGGAGCCTATTTGCATGTTACAATGTGGTACACCTTCTATGTGTTACACTCGGGTATTTTTACGGTAGTCCCAACTCGCCGGTGAGTGGGTTAGAGGGGTTCGAGGGCAAAGCCCCCGAAGTAAATTTTCATGGGTGGTTTATTAACCCATGGGTAATGGGTAACCGTTATGGGATGTTTTTGGGCCCATGGTTTTTTTTTTCGGGTCTTTTGCCCATTGTTTTGATACCCACGGTTTTTGCCCTTGGTTTTGATACCCATGGTTTTGTATCAAACTGCTTAAGTAGTTGTCTATTTATATGGTCTTATGCATATGATAGAAGTACAAGTAAATGTATCACAGATGTGTTTTGAATTTGGGTGTGAATTCTGTAGAGTTTGTTGAGCATAGCTCCAAATGGATCTGGGTATTGTATTGAGAGAGTGGAGGCTTGTAATAAAATATGAGCAAGTGATTCTTGGTGGACGTAGCCCAAATTGGGTGAACCATGTTAAATCTTGTCTCTCTGTGTTGTGTTATTTATTCTGCACTTTTATTTGAGATCTGTAATATTTTCTACATATTAGTTTCTACTGTTGCGATTCTGTAAGGGATTATTCTGCTTATTTTATCTCTTATTTCCTAACAATTGGCATCAGATCCTGGTTTGGTTTTCTAAAGTGTTGAATTGTAGGGAAAGTTGTTAGCTTGAGTGGGGATCTATGGCAGATGATGGAAGATCTAGGGTTGATAAATTCAACGGGCAGAATTTTTAGTCTTTAGAAGATGCAGATAGAAGATTACCTTTATCAAAAGGATCTTTATACTCCACTGTCTGAGAAGGAGAACAAACCCTCGAGTATGATAGATGTGGAATGGAATTTTTTGGATTGGAAGGCACTTGGGACAATCCGGCTGTGTCTTGCATCTTCGGTATTATTTAATGTTTCAAAGGAAAAGACTACATAAAATCTAATGGATGCATTAGGGAAGTTATATGAAAAACCCTCTGCCTCTAACAAGGTATTTTTAATGAAAAAGTTGTTTAATATGAAGATGTCTGAGAATAGTTCAGTAACAGATCATTTAAATGATTTCAATATGGTTTGTGAATATGCTAGCTTCGGTTACAATAAAAATTTGATGAAGAAGTTAGGGCTTTATTAATTTTGTGCTCTTTACCTGAGAGTTAGAATAGCCTTGGTAATGGCGGTAAGTAACTCGGGTTCTAGCTAACTTGAAGTTGAAGTTTGAGGATGTTGTTGGGGTGATTCTAAGAGAGGAAATGTGAAGAAAAAGCTGTGAGAAATCTTCTACTTCAGGGAATGCTTTGACAGTGGAAAATAGAGGGAGACAAAAGAATAAACTGTGGAAAATCAAAAGATTGGGCAAGTTCAAAATCCAAGAACAAGATTGTATGCTGGAATTGTGGAAAGCCTGGGCATACAAAGAAGGACTACTGGGAGCTTCGGGATAAGAAGAAACAACAGGAAGAAAAAAAGGAGGCAAATGTGGCATCGGGTAATGTATGCCAGGATGCTTTGATTCTTTCTTTGCATAATATTACTGAATCTTGGGTTTTAGATTCAGGGGCTTCTTTTCATGCTACTCCACATAGGCATTATTTTGTTGATTATGTTCAAGGGGATTTTGGGCATGTTTTCTTGGTGATGATGAGCCTTGCAGTATAGTTGGAAAAGGTTCTGTTCAGGTTAAGATGCAGAATGGGAATACATGGCTATTGAAGGATGTTAGACATGTGCCTACATTAAGGAGAAATTTGATATCGGCGGGGCAATTGCGAAGTGATGGTTGTACTGTGATATTTACAGCTAACTCTTGGAAGGTTACTAAGGGTGCTCTTGTGGTGGCAAGAGGTAAGAAGGTTGGAACCTTGTATTTAACCACTGATAGTACTAATGATTGTAATCTTGTTGGCTTCAGATGCAGATACAAACATTATGGCACTATAGGCTCGGTCATATGAGCCATAAGGGCATGGACATCATAAAGAAGAATTTTCCTGGATATACAAAAAATAGGTTTGGAGTTCTGTGAGGACTGATTATATGGGAAACAAAAGTGAGTAAGTTAGAGCTGATGCATTTTGATGTGTGGGGGCCAGCTCAGGTATCATCTCTTTGGGGTTCAAGTTATTATGTTACTTTTATTGATGATGCAACAAGGAAAGTTTGGGTTTATTGTATTAGAAACAAATCTGATGTATTTGACACTTTTGTTAAATGGAAAGCCTTGGTAGAGAATGAAACAAGTCTTAAGCTAAAACGTCTCAGGTCAGATAATGGAGGGGAGTATTGTAGCAATGAATTTAATGATTACCATTCTAAGAATGGAATCCGCAGGAAAAAGACGGTTCCAGGAACTCCGTAGCAGAATGGGGTATTAGAAAGAATGAATAAAACAATAATGGAACGTGCTAGGAGCATGAGGTTACATGCAGGACTACCTCTTTCTTTTTGGGTAGAAGCGGTGAGCACAGCGGTGTACTTGATAAATAGAGGACCCTCAAGTGCCTTGGATGGAGGCATACCTGAGGAGGCATGGTATGGTAAGAAAGTTGATTATTCATTTCTTAGAGTCTTTGGATGTGAGGTGTTTTTTCATATAGACAAGGATGATAGGACCAAGCTAGAGGCTAAATCAGAAAAATGTACTTTCATTGGTTATGGTGGTGATGACTTTGGATTTAAATGTTGGAGTATTAAAGACAAGAAAATCATTCGGTTTAGGGATGTGGTCTTTAATGAGAAAGTCATGTATAAGCAATAGTTGTAGGAAAATAGGGAAGAATCCAAGAAAGAATATGTAGTGGTAGAGGATCTTCCAGATGAGAAAGTGACCCATGAATCAGTTTAGGAACCTACTCAACATGAACCCCAAACTCCTACAGTGAGGAGGTATTCTAGGGTAAGAAAAGAACCTGAAAGTTTTTCTCCTTCTCTTTATTATTTATTACCCACTGATAGTGGAGAGCCAGAGAGGTTTGATGAAGCAATGCAGGTAGATGCCAATAAGAAGTGGGAGCAAGCCATGGATGAGGAGCATAAGTCTCTCATGGAGAACCAGACTTGGGATTTGGTGAAGCTACCGGAAGGCAAAAGAGCATTGCAGAACAAGTGGGTGTACAGAGTTAAAGATGAAGAAGGAGGAAAGAAAAGATATAAGGCCCGGTTGGTGGTCAAGGGGTTTGCACAGAAACAAGGTATAGATTTTGATGAGGATTTTTCTCCTGTAGTAAAAATGACTTCTATCAGAACTATTCTTGGAATAGTGACAACAGAAGACTTGCACTTAGAACAGTTAGATGTAAAGACTGCATTTCTCCATGGTGATTTGGAGGAGCTATATATGCAGCAGCCAGAAGGATATGAAGTCAAAGTTAAAGAGGAGATGGTGTGTAAAATGTAGAAGAGCTTGTATGGCCTGAAACAAGCTCCACGTCAATGGTATAAGAAGTTTGATAGCTTCATGATGGAGCAAGGTTATATTAGATGTCATTCTGACCATTGCGTGTATACAAAGAAATTTGAGGATGGAAGTTATATTATCCTGTGTTTGTATGTAGATGACATGTTGGTTGTAGGTAAAAACATGCAGGAAGTAAAAGTACTCAAGACGCAGCTAAGTGAATCCTTTGCTATGAAGGATTTGGGTGCAACCAAACAAATCCTTGGTATGAGGATATCTCGGGATAGGAAGGAACGAAAGATGACTTTATCTCAGGAAGAGTACATTAAGAAGGTCTTGGAGAGGTTTAATATGTAGGATGCTAAACCAGTTGGGACTCCTTTGGCAGGCCACTTCAAGTTATCAAAGGAGCAGTGTCCCAAGACAGAGCAGGAAAGAAACCAGATGTCAAAGGTACCTTACTCATCAGCAGTTGGCAGTTTGATGTATGCTATGGTGTGCACTAGGCCTGATATTGCCCATGCAGTGGGAGCTATGAGTAGATTTATGAGTGATCCAGGTAAAGGGCATTGGCAAGTAGTAAAGTAGATCCTTATGTATTTGAGAGGGACCATGGGGATATTTTTAGCTACAGTGGATCAGACACCACTTTACATGGTTATGTAGATTCAGACATGGCTAGAGATATAGATAGGAGAAGGAGAATAACATGTTATATTTACACTGTAGGTGGGATAGCAGTGAGCTGGATTTCACGACTACAAAAGTTGGTGGCTTTGTCAACCATGGAGGCTGAGTATGTTGCTGCCACAGAGGCAAACAAAGAGATGATTTGGCTACAACAATTTCTTGAGGAGTTGGGGAATAAGCAGGAGGAATGTAAGCTATATAGTGATAGTCAGAGTGCTATACATCTAGCTAACAACTCTGCTTTCCACTCCAAGACAAAGCATATACAGTTGAGATAAAACATCATCAGGAAAACTTTGGAGGAAGATAAGTTGAAGTTGGAGAAGATTCATACCAGTCAGAATCCTGCAGACATGATGACCAAGTTGGTCACAAGGGATAAACTAAATCTATGTTCAGCTTTGGTTGGCCTTTGCAAATGACAGTGAAGGGTTGAGAAGCTTGCTCAGTGGAAATCAGTCTCCAAGTGGGAGATAGTTATGTTTTTGGAGCCTATTTACATGTTAGAATGTGGTACACCTTTTATGTGTTACACTCGGGTATTTTTACGGCGGTCCCGCTCGCCAGTGAGCGGGTCAGGGGGGTTTGGGTGCGAAGCCCCCGAAGCAAATTTTCATGGGTGGTTTATTAACCCATGGGTAATGGGTAACCGTTATGGGTTGTTTTTGGGCCCATGGTTTTTTTTCGGTCTTTTTCCCATTATTTTGATACCCACGGTTTTTTTCCCTTGGTTTTGATACCCACGGTTTGGTATCAAACTACTTAAGCAGTTGTCTATTTATATGGTCTTATGCATATGATAGAAGTACAAGTAAATGTATTGCATATGTGTTTTGAATTTAGGTGTGAATTCTGTAGAGTTTATCGAGCATAGCTCCAAACAGATATGGGTATTGTATTGAGAGAGTGGAGGCTTGTAATAAAATCTGAGCAAGTGATTCTTGGTGGACGTAGCCCAAATTGGGTGAACCAATTTAAATCTTGTCTCTCTGTGTTGTGTTATTTATTCTACACTTTTATTTGAGATCTGTAATATTTTTTGCATATTAGTTTCTACTGTTGCGATTCTGTAAGGGATTATTCCGCTTATTTTATATCTTATTTCCTAATAGGAAGAAATTATGGTTCACAAGGAAAAATGGGAGGGTCGTGGGTCTGTAATTTTTGTTTCAGAGGACCAAAATCATGGTTTATTTCCACGATCATGGTTTATAAATTGTGATACTAGTTTTAGGTTCAGAGATTCCCGAGCCTGAAGTAAATAACCCACAATCGTAGTTTACAAAGCTCAATTTTTGTACATGAATTTCACATTTTCATGGCCACTTTTTTGTCCACAACTTGCTGCACTTACCCATGGAATAAAATATACTAGAAAGGATGGAGGAAACTAGGTATTTTACTTGTCAATATGCATACCCATTCCAGCTTCCATTAACTCTATAAACTATTCTTTCCACCAACCCTTTCAACATTGAATTTGTTATTGCTGATTTCTACAATTTGTCTAACAATGTTTCTTATGATTTAATAATGGAGTCCCTAATAGTTATTGGAACCTATTTGTTGGATTATATTATTATTGTTCTCATACCAATTGAATATTCAAAAATGTTAAGAGAAATAATATAAAATACATGGAAAAGCTTAAAGACAATGGAGAAATGATTTTGGATGGATGTTACAAACTCTTTCAAAGCAGCGAGAAATGTAAAAAAAAAATTCTGATGTACACAATAACTCATGTACACAACTGGGATGATAATAATGATGAATGAGAAGAACTCACCAGGGTTTGGATGGAAAAACTTCGATAGAAATTAATAACTACAGGCGAAATTGACCTAAAAGAAAACAAATATCCTTTTCCTTATGAATGATCAAATGAGTTCTGGGATGAGATGTTCAGTTGATGTTATTCAGAAAATTATTTAGTATTATTCGATTTACAGTGTCAGTGTCACACTGCAATGCATTATTTAAATCCAATCTCTCTACTATTTTTATTGTTGAGACACATAGTCAGCAAATGATTATGAAACATTACTATTTCTATACGAAGAAAGGTTCATACTGGAATACAACTTGAAAAAGTGAAAAATTTTAATGGCTTTTAACCCAAAAAAATCTTCTTACACATTTCTTATTTATGCAAATAAACAGAAAAGAATAGGATTTAATTTACAACCCTCTCAACTTGATACTACACAACCAATTCATCATGGTGATTGACCTTCACTAATTTTATAAATATGTTTAACGAGATTTAGTTTCAATTGCCATGGTTTCTCATTTTTTGACAATACTCTATGTTTACTAGCTCTAATGGAAGATGAGGAGAACTCTACCTCTTATGACATGAATATGTAATTAAATCCTTGTATGTTATTCGTTTTCATTTATAAATAAAAACTTCTACTAATCCCCATAAAATTATAATACAAAATAATGATTTATGCAGCCAACCAACAAGCAAAGAAAGTAACTATGGATTACACTGTGCTAACCAACACAAATATGCAGTCAAAACCTGGTATGCTAGACTGACATACTTCTAAACAAAAACCATTTATAACGCTAAAAATTTTATAGAAATTGATATCAACTAACTCTAGAAGACAAACCATTTTCAAAGAGGGAATAACCAAATAACCTATTTCAAAATTTCATGGTGGCATCCAATGCTCCATAGTTTGTAGTTACCATTTGATAACTAACAGACATTAGTATCAATGCTTAGTCCATTCAATTATCGCATAGCACAGTGGTCTAATCCACATCAATATCTCGAGAACCATTTTCCACCAATGGGTGGTTCAAAAAATATAAATGAACCCTAGCAGCTACTAAAATTCATTTATAATACACATAACAATTTATTTTGTACTTACAATATTACCACAAAGAGTAGTATGCTTTTCAATTGTGCTTTGATTTGTCATAGCATGAAATTTATTATGAATTGATTAATGTTGTTTTCAATACAACTTACATAAACAAAACCAGCAGCGGGTAAGGTCAATGTAAGCCAAGCTGGAAGATCACTAGGTAAGTGGTATCCTCCTAAAGTGTAGATATTGAATTTACCGTTTTACCACATACATCACTGAGTTTTTTTAAAATATTCTTTCATTTTCCATAGTAATGGCTAGATTATGAATAGATTAATATTTTTTTTAAATATATCTTGCATCAAAGAATCCAGCTAGGGGTAAAGAAGATGCAATCCTACATGCAAGCCTCATTGGTAAGTGGTATCCCGCAAGCTACAAATGTTGATTATTTCTATTGGTTAAAATTGATATGAGGCCGATTAAATTTTTTAATTACTTCCCTGCAGTAAACCATAACAATTACTTGCTTATTTTATAATTGGAGGGACTTTTGCATGAGGGAAAACCAATAATCCTCTAAGGAGATTTCATTCAATTTTAGCAAGGAGATTATCATCCTACGAGGTGTCCTGAAAGATTTTATAAAGTCAATGATAAAAAAATTTGAAATGGAATTCTGGTCCGACAAAATCACTTATGTTGATGTTGAAAATATGAGAAAGGCCTTCACGAAAAAATTATCATCTAAATTACATCCAATAATCACCTGGAAAAAATAACATTACAATATAGTCAATGGAATTGAAATAAAATATCTAGAAAAGGTTTGGATTATAAATGATGTTCCCTACAATTCTAAAGATGCATGGTGTATTACATTAGGTGCAAATGGAAACCATCCAACAAATTTTATGGTTGGGATGACAAGCAGAGGAGAAAATTGTTCAAAAGATATGTTGTTGATGACCAATTTGTGTAAATACTTATCACTAATAGTATATAAGGGATTGAATGTGGTAGATGACATCAAATATTTTGAGTGAGAAAATTTTAAATAAATACGTATCATTTCTAAATTTTATTATGATGATACTTATTAACATTGTAAATAAAATACATTCATATGTTTTTATGATGCTTTCTTCTTAACTATTTTATGTTTTCTGGGATTGTACGAATACAAGTTGGGGAGTATTTATATTTTTCCTTGATTAAAAGTTGAGAGTGTGAGTGTATAAGTTATGAATGCGAATTAACAGAGAAACTTTATTATAGCTAATCTTTGAGTAGTTTTTATTTATCAAATATGTATTCCTAAATTAATTTTGACCATGCTTAAATACTATTTTTTCTTTGATAAAATAAAATGTATACCACTTTAAAATGCTAAGAAATAACTAAAATATAGTATGTAAAGACTTGTTTCACTGAAACATTACATTCGATTCAAACAAATTCTGTAAAAAAAAATATTGTAGACACAAAAATAACGCACTTTGGTTAATTATCTAGTCCTGATTACATATTACTATTCATATGATTCCTAAGTAATAATGGTACTAATTAACCTGAGTCTTAGGCCACATTTTCTTTCTATTGCTAGTTTTAGTCTTACTCCCTTACTTGCTCAGTCTTCCTTTTCAGTCTTTAGCATTTTTCATCTTGGACACCAATGCCCAGAGTAGGACACTAGTGTTAGGAACCCTCGTCCAATATGGGTGCCCCCTGTCCTCTTTGTACTTTATTCACACTTTTTTGTTCCTTTCTATCTGTTACAAGATCTGATATTTTTGGTAGTCAGCCATTTCGGGGTCAATTACGAAATTCAAGGAAGGGAATCATATAAATATAGAGTTATGTGATAATAATAAATGACCAAACACTAAACATTAGCTATCACCACCTAAGGTTGCATCCATCAAAGGCATCTAAGAGCTCCATTGCATCCATCTAGCTACATCAAAAGGGACATAAGGACTAGTTTTCTGCATCACACTTCATGGGAGGGAATTTCGTTCTATTTCATGCACACATTTATTATATTCTACATTTATCTACTTGCTCATTATCTAAATCTGATTAGCACAAGATTAGCCTAGGGTAGATTTCTTTAGACACACACACACAAAGAACTATATTGGGTTCATATATGTAGTCCAATGCTTACTTGTAAGTCCACCATTATGGTGGTTGGGGACAGTTCGACCCCTAATTTTCCATCTTTCTTTTTTAGGATTTGATGGTTATTTTCAAATCTATTCTTTATTGTAGGTTTTTGGAAAATCCAATGATCATTATGCAAAATCATTGTGACAACAGGAGAGCATCAGCAAACATTATATGACCCTGATAATTTAGGTTTTCTGAGCATTTCGAAATACCTAGGTGCCTAGAATCAGTACCCAGGCACTCGTTGTTGCTCCTTGTCCCTCTCTAGCACCCCTTTCTATTTTATTCCTCTAGATCTACATTTTTTCTGGGCCTTTGTTTGATTCTTAAGCCATTCTATTCATGTGGTCAACACTTCCGTACACTCCAAATTTTATTGGGAATCAACTAAGTACCATTTTCTCCTCCTTTGCACTTAGGGTTTTATAATTTATTACTTATCTTGCTCTGGTATATTTCTATATTTCATTATTGCATTCATTTATTGCTACTATAGAATCATATTATGCCTATATATTTCATATTTATTTTAATCATTTTGGTGAACCCCGCTCATGATTGTTCTTTTGAATCCTTCGTTGGCACATCATATTTTCTATCATGGCTCATAAATCTGCTTAAATTTATTTGTATGATTTAATTTAAATACATCTTAACTAGTAAGTTGTTTTGAAAAAAAATCCTTAGGCACCATGTATCTCCCTAGCGATGCGCTGCCACATCAAGTGAGTCCTATTTTATATCATCTATCTGATGACCCTAGTCTTCGTGACCTTTCATCTAATCAATCAATGTTGGATTCAATTATGGCTTTACATTCTTTATTTCAAAACAAATTTCAGGCTATGGAATCCATGATTACATATCTTAAATCTTAAATACGACATCTTAATGATGCTTCTCATGCTCATGTGTATTCTCCTCTTACATCTCATCTTAATTCTATGTCTACTATTTGTGCTCATATCAGTGAGCCTCAATTCATAAAATTACAAGAGCCTCTCATGTTTGATCACAATGTTAAGCAACATAACCTTCTTATTGAGTTCCTTACTCATCAAATAATCAGCTTTCCAAGTATTCATTGTTATCTTCCTTATCAGCTTGTAAAATATCAAGGTTTTCTATATTATAATCATCATCGAATCAATAAACCTAGTGAGAATGATTGTTATGCTTTACAGCAAAGATTCAAGCATATTAAGCATCAAGTTTATATCTCATTCATTACACGACCTCCTATTACATATTCAATTGTTACATCCCAATGGGTTCTTAAATGTGATTCCTCTATGTCTAATAAAAATTTTGGCATTACCTCTCACATTCCTTCTACAGAAAATCAAGTGCCACCTAAACAACCTCCATTCAAACTCTGTGCAACACATCCTCCTACCAAGTCATCTATAGTATTAACGAGTTAAAATAAGTAACATGCTCCTAAGGTTGGTCTAACTCCCCCTCAATTAAAATTATCTACGACATTTACAACTCAATCTCAGCAACCACCTCCTATAATTAAACTTATAATTCTGCCTTGTACTATGGACAGTTCCCATGTTGATGATTGGGATCCGGATGAAGCTTATGATGTTAATGAACCATTTGATTACAATCCTAGCACTATGGTTAACTCTAATTTTTATCACACATCTTTACCACCTCAGTGTCCCATCACTTTTGTTAAGGATAATACTCCCTACATTGATCCGTTTAGTGTCTTTTTACTAGATATCCATCACTTACATACTTGGGGGGAATCATATCTACCCCCCTTTTCATTGTTGTCATATCTTGGTATCATCTCATGCACTTGATGATTTGTGCTTTATGACTAATATTCTATAAGCAATTATTACAAACCTCTTGATACATTTCTATCATCATTCAATGATGAAATATTTGTGTTCTTACAGTTCTTACATGACAATTGAGGGTTTTCTTCCAATAAAAACTTGTTTCATCTGCCCATTATATCTATATATTACATACTCATCCATAGATACATACATTTATCACCATCTATAATTGTTCACGCATACAATAAAATATCTCATCACTTATCACCAAATACATTCATTGTCTAACACACTCATGACCAGACACTTGTGGGGGCATCGTAATTACTCTCTATATGTTATAGCACCATCAATTATCTTGCATCTTAAACACATCACATCTAGTAATTTACATTCATCATATGCATCCCCATACATCTACATCATCATTTCCCTATGACACACTCATGTGCTAAGGTTCACACTTGACTGTTGAGGGAATACTACACACATGAACCTCACAAACTGTACACTACACACTACACACTACACACTACACATTACATTCTCCAAATTTCCTAATCCAAACTTTCATCACCTTCTTCTATACCCTATACATCCAATACATCTATAATATTTCCTTCTTTCTACACACCGTATGTATTGTGCACTTTCTACATTATTCTGGTCATATTTTCTTTGAAAAGTAATACACACTAGATACATCTTTACCATCATCTTCATATATATATATATATATACTATACATCATACCTACTTTATGCTTTCCACACTCACAAAATGTATACATCTTTCTTTGCACATTATATATAATCATACTCGACACAATCAACACACAATTTCAAACCACATTCTACAATTTACATCATTCTAACACATCCTCCTCGTACATCATACTATTCTCTTATACATCCTACACATCTTATATCCAACTTATATAGCTCACACTACTAGATGACACACTTTAGTTCCTTTGTCCATACTCGACTACTGAGGGTTTACCAATAAAATAGACCTCATCACTCTCACATGTTTGATCAACCAATCTTATTATCATACTATACGACATTCTTATCCATAACCGTACTCACACATTTTGTGATATACACTTTTAGGATAAATCATCGCCACTTTCTAGCACCTTATCCATATATTTATTGATATATGCTTTATGCTACAACATCATCCATTTTGGACATATTTCTCACACATTTAGTGATATATGCTTTATTTTAAATCATCACACATTCTACCACCTCAATAATTTTACTTTGTTGCATTCAATACTACACCTTATACGATAACTTACAATCACTAGCTTTTTTATGCACACATCACTCAGACCATTTTGCGATGATGCACTCTCATTTATAGTTTATTATTTAATACTAAGGGGGGTATAAATAAATGAACCTCATTGCATACATTTCCATCCCCTTGCGGGCATGGTACTTCTATCATTCACACTACATTCCATTCCACCTCAAATCCGACAACATATTGTATATCTTGGATACATTTAATATTTCTTACATTTACTTTTTATATGTTCATCTTAATACACATGTTAGATAGATATATTTTATGTCATTATATTTATTATACACACATGCCTGTTCACTTAATTTAATTTTTTTGATTACAGATTCTACATATCTATTACACACAACATGGATGCTTAATGTAGTACCTTTTGGTGCTTAATATAATATCACCCTGATTGTTCAAAATTTCTCATTCTGCATGGTTTGAAGTTTTCTCTGTCTCCCTGTATTGATGCATGAAATATTTCTCCTTCATTTGGTTTCCAAGGTCATTCCTTTCCTTTGGTCAAGGATCACATTGAGTCCAAATATTGTTTTCCATTTCTCTATCCATGAGAGAGAATTTGTAATTTGGGTATGAATTCGGTGTTTCCCCTTCCTTCTATTTTTCCACAGAATCTCAGGGCAAGTATGTGGTATAATTCATGTGAGGACACTTATTTCTTAGAGGCATGAATGTAGGTATCCATACAAGCGCACTCATTTTTCAAGGTGTATTCTCGAGGGTGAAAAGTATTGCTTGTTAGATCCAGTCAAATGGAGCCACCTACGAATTATTAAAAAGGGGATTTCTTGCATGAAAGAATAAAAGAATGATTAGAAGGAATTTCAAAAAGTTATGGCATGGCATGCCACTCATGGTTGAGGGTCTACGAAATATGATTTGTTCATGATTTGTCCACCTGATAGCTTTGAGTGTAAATTTGTTAAACATCACTTTCTGGGACAAACTTGTAAAAAATAAAGGATTCCTTGAATATTATTCTTTTTGGGTGGAAAATTTGGGATGAGTGAGAAAGTGAAATGTATAAATGTAATGAGAATACTCTTGTAAATGGTCGGGGGTTAATTTTTATGAGAAAATTTGAGAAAGCGCATCTTCCTGAGAGATCATCTGAGAAACCTGTTAATCTCTTGTGTTTTAGATTTGATCACGTCAAGATGGTTGCAATTTTATAGCCATTCATAAGCTCTGAGATTGTTCATGAAACTTTCCCCTGCTAATAAATCTAATAGATCTCAAATTAATCTATGTTGATCTTGGGAAAAAATTTGTCTCCTTTTATTTCAGAATGTCTTTCAAATAGTTTTTCTTGTTCCTTTTACAATCTTATATTAAAATCTCTCTAAATCACATAGGGTCTCGTCCCTGTGACAGTATATTAGCATTTACAATTTCATTATGAGAAGAGCCTTCATCCTGTAATGAAATAAACAATTTAAAATCAATTTACTATCATTTTGTTGATAAAGATTGTCTGTAAGTCTATGAGTGTTTATGTTTAATTTAGTCTTTAGCTCGATTGTTCATGTTGAATTCTTGAAGAGAGTGTGAAACTGTGTATATTTGGGCCTCGATTGATGCACACCTTTTAGTTGAAGGAATATTTTGGCTATTCTGAAGCTTTATGTTGTTGAGTTTTCCAATTGTAGTAAAGGTTCTCAAAGACCTAGTGAAATCAACTTCATCTTGCTTAATTCCCCACCAAAAATTTCAAATGACCATGAATCCTACCTAAGGTACCCCTGTTTTTGTTGTGTATCCACAAATGAACAAATTCTACTGCCAAAATATACAAAAGCAAGAAATTTTTAAGTGTCCTTAGTAACCTGAACCTTGTTCAGAAAATATCTCCATTCTTTAGAAATGACAACTCATGAGAGTTAAATTGTGGTGCATTGATCATATTTTCTCAAGGTTCCCCTGAAAATTGTGCAAAGAAGGATTGCTTCATGTCCTTCACCAACAGAGGTTACAAAATGGGTCCTCTCACCCTTGTTGGAATGCACGACCTAAAGTAGTGAGGATATATCAAATCCTTAATGAAGGTGCTATTCATTTCTCTAACGCCTGAGTGACAAAGAGTCAGTTATATCCCCTCCCCAGATACAAAACGACTTATACCATGATTTTTCTATCTCTAAGTATTTTGTTAAATAAATGACACTGCACAGTTTCCAAGGGAGAATCAATTTGGATACCAACACCAAAATGGCATCGTTTTTGTGGATTACTTGAACACTAGGACCTATTTTTATAGCAACAACAGTGAAATGGTGCCAATTTCAGGGACTATTTGAACACTGGGACCTATTTGTGTGGCAACAACACCAGAAATGGCATTGTTTCCAGGGATTATTTGAACACCGGGACCTATTTGTGTGGCAACAACACCATTATGGCACCATTTCCGGGTATTATTTGAACATAAAGACCTAATTGTGTGGAAAGAACACTGAAATGGTGTTGTTGTTAGGGATATTCAAAGGCATTCTTATATTTGTCCCTGGTAATGTTTCTTACATGATCTAAGTACAAATACGTTGTTTAAACATCATCCTATGTTGATATTTGTAAGAATTGTGCAAAGTTACAAGTTTTTTGTGCAATATTTCCAGTTTCTAGTGGTTATTGCACTAAATTTATATCATCAGTGATAAATGCAGGTAAAGGAAGGTCAAATCTGATAAGATTTGTAGGAATCAGGTATTTACAGACATTTGATAGATCATTTATAGTGCATTTACACACATAAGGTGAAAATCCTTAGTGGCGACTCTGTGTTGATTTAAATTTATATAAATACTAGTGCCTTAACCTATTTTAAGTGAATCTGTCATTAATATTTGCAAATCTAGAGGGAAGAAGATCTTTCTTCATTAAAGGCCCTGCTAGAAAGTTGTTTCTAGAGCTCGGAAAAGAAAATTCAGAAGGAAAAAAGAGTCTGGAAAGTTTTTAGAGATCAGGAGTCAAGAAAAGAGATATCAATTTTGAAAACTGATAAACCTCTGATTGAGGATTACCATTCTTCTTCAAGTGATTCTGAATCAGGTAATCTTCATATAGAATTGAATTCCCCCACTAGAGAAGGGCCTTAATTTTTGTCTAATCAGTGTGATTCTCAGTCTGTCCCTTTGTTTTCCAAAGTTGATAGGGTTTTCTAAGAAACAGAGTATTTAGAGGACATTTATTTTGAAAATTACACTCCTGTGTTCCAAAGACCCCTTGTCCCTCATCATTTTCTATCTCCTGTAAGATCACCTCCTTAAAACAATATGGCCTAGCCCCCACCCATAACTCCTTTTATTGTGAATAATTTTGGTCCTATAAATTTTAGAGGTATGGTTGGATATCCAAATGTAGTGCCACAAGAGGTTAGAAATCAACTACCTAATTTTCAAGGGAATAATGCTATCACTAGTGATCAACATTTAAAATTTTTTGTCAATATGATGGAAGACTTTGAGATTGAATTTAACGATGTGTATATAAAATTGTTTATTCATACTCTTGAGGAGGATGCACGTGACTGGTATAAGTCTTTTCAAGATAACTCAATAGACTCATGGATAGAAATGAAGAATGCCTTTAGATTTCAATATGGGGATAAGACAAATCCTAGTTTTATTTTATCTGAATTTGAAAATATTAATTAGAATCCTAATGAATATGTTCATTATTTCAATACAACGTTTAATAATACATTGAGAAGGTTACCAGTATACTTAAGGTCATGTGACGAATCTTGTTTAATAAAGTATTTTGATACTTTTGATAAAAATACTGCTTATTATTTGAGGGATAAAAAACCATGGAAATTTAAGGCAGGCCTTCACCATGTCTTTGTAAATTGAAAATAACATCAAGGTAGTTGGTAAGCCTCCTAAAATAGAGGGTATCAAATTGATCAATCCAAAAAATCCTCAATCAAGAAAATTCGTTGATCTGGAAGAGGATGTAAAAACTTTGGCCAAAGCTATTAAAGAAATATCTTACAAACTAGCCAGAGCAGAGAATGGGATTGGAAAAGGTTCCTAAGGTCAGCACAAGCCATAAGGTCAAGAAATATTTTCAAATCATCCTAGAGGTGATCATAGATCAGATAACAGGGGTAAAGGGCCCGTGGAATCAGGAAATAGACAACCCCAACCCCGAGAAAATAAATTTGTGCCTGATCCTTTAGCTGTCAGAGTTACAACTGTGGAAGAGGTCCATGATATGGAGTGGTGTGATAGAGTTTTCTTTCCCCAATCCCCATGTGATGAAGACAAATAAGTTGAGGAAGATGATTATCATGGGAAAGATGATGATGCATGCATGATGGAGTTCTCTAAAATTTCATAGTAGGGAGTGACCTCGAACATAGATGATAAGTGCCAGAACCGTTGAAAGATTTTGGGATTGTATCCACCTGGTATTACCTCTTCCTCCTAGTAATACTTTTGAAATTGATATGGTACAAGATTTTTAATTTCCCAATCATGATTTTGAATACTTGAGGGCATTGATGATTAAAAAGTATGATGTAGGAATTCCTTCAGAAGAGGATAGGCAATTGTTAATGAATGCAGTAGTTGCCAAAGGGGTAAGGCTGTAGACCAAACCAAAAATTCCAGTTCTTACCAGTATCCCTAAGGAAACCCCTAAAAAATACATCTAGAAAAGGCTTTGTCACCCCAAATAAAACTTGTGTTCCTCCCCATGATCAAACTATGAAAAATCTTGTGCCATAAAATGAATTTGTAAACCTTCCTCCTAATAATTCCTTACCCAAATATGTTCCTTGTGACATAGCCCAAATCTTGAGTCAAATCAAGATTATTGTTCCTATTGTTGAATTGCTTAGAATCCTTAAGCATAAGAAGAGGGCGTTTGAGTATTTGGGGCTTAAGGAAGAAAATTTGCACCCAGGGTAAAAATGTAAATCAAATGTAGAGGTTCCTCCTATCATTACACAATTAGAAAAACCACAAGTATTGGAGGAATTGGGTGAACCACCTGAGTTTTATTTGGGAACTTCTCTGGTTGAGTCAAATCAGCTAAATGTGGATCCATTTTTTACTACTTTGATTATTAAAGGATAGATTGTTACATAATTACAAATGTTTGATTTAGGAGCCTCATGTAATGTAATGCCTTTTGAGGTCATGAATGAGTTAAATATCAAAGTAAAATCAACTTATGGGAAATGTATTGCCATGGATTAAAGAGAGGTGCCAGTAGTTGGATGTGTCAAGGGTTAAGTAGTGTAATAGGCAATGTATCCATGTAAGTACTTAAACTTGAATGTGGTCATTATGGATTGTCCTGCTAAATGGGGGATTTTATTATCCTAAAAGTGGGCAGCTAGTAAGGGTGGAAGTGTGAAAAAGGAAATAGTATTATGCAAGCATACCAATTGAGGTAAGCCTTGTGAAGTTATATGGTGAGAAGAAAATGTTACATCTCATTGAGGACCCTAATTGACAATGCTTCTTATGAAGTATTGTACATAGATGTTGATGATGATAACTTTTTGGGATATGCCGATTGTAAGGAGCATAAAATTGATGAGTGCAAGTATCCTGAGAAGGTTGGTTCTCCTTGGAATTTAATGTTTGATGGAGCATTTTCTTCCAATCTGGTAATGGTGCTAGTATTATCTTGATATCTCCAAGCTAAGAGGATTTTAATTTTTCTTTGAAACTCAATTTTGAGTGCACAACCAATATTTCTGAGTATGAAGCACTACTCTTGGGTCTAAGGATTGCATGTAAATATGGTATTAGAGACATTCTTGTTAAAGGAGATTCAAAGTTGATAGTAAAACAAGTTAGAAGTTTGTATGCTACAGAGAATCAAAGAATGAAACAATATAAGCATGCATGTTTGGGACTTCATTGAAATGTTTGACTCTTTCAATATAATACATCATGATAGGAGCTATAATACTACAGCAACAAAATTTACAGTATTGGGATCAAAGTTTGAAAATTATACAATGTCTCCCTATTGTGAATATGATGTTGAAATATTAACCAAGCCATCTGTCCTTGACAATATCAAGCACTGGTAGGTATTGTTACGCCCTTAATTATATATTTTACATGGGATGGATATAGTCGACTTGTTCCTATCATAACTTAATATCATGATGTATCTCTTTTATATATGATCTATTATCATTGTTTGGTCGGCCTTGGTGATGGCCATAGCATAGGAATAGTATAAATATGGGTTATAGGTAGTGGATGATCATTATGTTGAGTATTTGAGTCTTATTATATGTTCTAGAGGTTGCCCCCTTGAAGTGGCCAAGCTATTATACTTTCATATTGAGAGAATTTATCTACAATATTGTGTTATTTGGTATTCTATTGTTATGAATCAAGTAATTTCATTACAAGTGGTATCAGAGCTTGATCTTGGGCCAGGATGATGTCAAACCCTAATTCTGAAGGTTTGGCTTCTATCTCAATATTAGTAGCGAATTTTTCTATCATTTTTTTTGACCAGGGAAATAATTCAGGTAAGCTTCTCTCCAAATTTTAATAAGTTTTGACTTTATTTTGCAAAAGTTATTACGGATCTATATTTATTCATAATTTGGCTCCCTAGGCGTGCAATTTTTGGAAAATTTTCAAAATTATTATATTTTCATAAACCCCTCCAAAAAATAGCTATGGTTTCTATTTTATAAATTCCTATATTCGGCCAAACAAATTACGAAACCCTAAACCCTAAAATTCTACCCTATTAAGTCTAACCCTAGGCCCACATCCTTCCTCATGGCTGGTAGATCTACCACAAGAGGCCAAGGAAAATGAAAATAAACTCCAGGAATCACCCCAAATAAGGAATATATGGATTTATATTCTACTGTTTTGGGAGTATCTGAGGTGGTCCTCCAACTTCAGGAAAGGGTAAACAATATAGGTAAGTAAGGATGACCTTAATGTTGAGCTTCATCAACTGAAAGGTAGCCATAGGAGTGAGATTCAGAAGGATTTTCATGCAATACATTCAGGTGTTGTTGAATGCATATTTCTAATACAACTTCCAATGCCTAGTCATATGGGTTCTACTAGAAATGGTCACACATGATCCAAATCACTCAAATCATGGAGCATCCTTTAATCATTCAAGTGGATCTTCTCACCAATGGAGGGACATGATTCCAAAAGTTGAAATCTATAAATTTGATGGAAAGGATCCACTCAATTGGATTACCCAAATGGAAACTTTCTTTGATCTACATCAGATTCCAAGAGGACAAAAGGTAACTGTGGCATCCTTATACCTAGAACCTGATCAATTTGTTTGGTATCGTTGGGTATGTGCTCAAAGGTAGAAGAATGGCCTAAATGTCACTTGGATAGTGTTCACTAAAGAGCTTCAATTCCCCTATAGTTCTAGTGATTCTGAAAATTACTTCAGCCAATTAGAAAAGTTACACCAAACTGGTTCAGTTAAGGATTATGTCCATCAATTCCAAACTTTCTACTTACATGGTGGAGGATATTACAGAAGAGTATTTAAATGACCTATTTCTTGGGGGTCTTAAGGACCACATTGAGCATGAAGTACGCATGTTTAATCCCACTCAAGGTTGTTGATTCTATTATCATGGCACGTCGAGTAGAGGAAAAATTTCTTTCCAGTAGAAGGTAGACAAATTTTCTAACATAAAATATCATAACACCTTGTCTCCGTGTTACCCTCGGCCAATTCAGTTGACACCTCAAAAAATTAAAGAAAAAAGAGCCAAAGGGTTATGCTTTAACTGTGATAGTAAATATGGACCAAATCAGAAATGTTTTGAGAAAAAATTGTTCTACAATGAAGGATCTGGTGATGAGGAACAATATGAGGCAACATTAATAGAGGAAGTGGAAAAATTAGAGGAAGAATCTGGAGATCCTCAGCCCACTATTTCATGCCATGCTCTATCAGGTATTAGTACTCCACAAACCCTTCAAGTTGTGGGTTATCTTAAGAAGCAGAAGGTGACAGTCTTGATTGATTCAGGGAGCACAAATAATTTCATCAATCATAAGTTAGCAACAAGACTAAATTGTTTCATTTACCCAACACCTGAATTTCAAATAATGATTGCAGATGGTGGCACAGTCTAATGTTCAGGTAAATTCCATAAAGTCAAAATCATGATGGGTGATTACACATTGGAATCTACGATGTTTATTATTCCCATGGGTGGAGCTGATATTATCTTAGGTGTTCAGTGGCTCACTACCTTGGGCACCATAGAGATAAATTTCCAGGAATTGTTCATGCACTTTCATTCTGAAGGGTAAAAAATTTGAACTTCGAGGTCTACAAGCTAATGATCCTTTAGTGTTGAGTTCTCACCAAATGCAGAATATTATTAAAAAGGGGTTTGAAGGTTTTTTAGCATGATTATTATCTATATAAGTCCAAACACAAATGACGGTATTGCATCTTGATCTTCAAAAGGTTATCAATCAACATGTAGTTGTCTTCAAGGAACCAAAGAGGATTGCCACCTAAAAGAGAGCATGATCACACTATTCATTTGATTCCAGGAAGTAACCCCCCAACATCAGGCCTTATAGATATCCATATGTGCAAAAGAGTGAGATCGAGAAGATGGTGGAGGAAATGTTGGAAATGGGTATTATTCGTCATAGTCAAAGTGCCTATTCTTCTCCCGTGGTGATGGTGCGTCACAAGGATGGAAGATGGCGCATGTGTCTAGATTATAGAGAGCTTAACAAGTTCACTATCAAAGATAAGTTTCATATTCCTGTCATTGATGATTTATTAGATGAGTTGCATGGTGTCATTTATTTTACAAAACTAGATCTGCGTTCTGGGTATCACCAAATTAGAATCAAGCAAGAAGATATTCATAAGAAAACTTTCAAAACTCATCAAGGCCATTACGAATTCCTAGTGATGACATTTGGCCTTACCAATGCTCCCTCCACATTCCAAAGCTTGATGAATTTAGTATTTAGAACATTCCTAAGAAATTTTGTCTTAGTATTTTTTGATGATAAACTCATCTATAGAAAATCATGGGAGAAACACTTACATCACGTCAATACTATCTTAGAAGCTCTTAGAGAAACATCAAATTTATGCCAAGCCTTCAAAGTGTTATTTTTGGATACAGGAAGTGGAATACTTGGGCCATATTGTTTCTCATGAAGGTGTTAAGGTGGACCCTCACAAGATCAATGCCATGGTGTAATGGGAAACCCCAAGAACCCTCAAACAATTACGAGATTTCTTAGGTCTCACAGGGTATTATCATAGATTTGTCAAAAACTATGGTAGTATAGCAACACCACTCACAAAATTATTGAAGAAGGACTCCTTTTAGTAAAATGAGGAAGCATCTAGGGAATTTGAAAAATTAAAGGTAGTTATGTGCACCATTCCAGTATTGGCAAACCCAGATTTCTCCAAAACTTTCATAGTTGAGTGTGATACTTCAGGAAATGGAATCAGAGTAGTACTAGTGCAAGAAGGACACCCCATTGCCTTTTGAGAGCCGACAACTAAAAGGAAAGAATTTGTTAAAACCCACATATGAAAAGGAAATGATGGCAATACTACATGCAGTCAAACAATGGAGACCATACTTGATGGGTAGACATTTTAAGGTAAAAACTGATCATGATAGTTTGAAATATTTCTTATAACAATGTTTATCTTCTAGAAGAACAACAAAAATGGGTCACTAAGATGTTGGGATATGACTTTGAGATTGTTTATAAGAAAGGAAAGGAAAATATGGTCGATGATGCTCTTTCTAGGAGGGATGAGTCTGCCGAAGCATTATTATGTGCCATCTCTATACTACATGAAGATTGGGTAGATCAAGCACGAGAAGAATGGAAGAAAGATGAACCCACACATAATCTCATTCAAAATCTCCATGCAGATCCATCCATATCAGATCAATTTATATGGAAGGGGGATACATTGTGGTACACAGATAGGTTATATCTATGTAAGAACTCTACACTTAAACACCATGTTCTTTCAGAGCTACATCGCTTCTCCAATAGGTGGCCATGTTGGGGTCTTGAAAACATATCTAAGAGTTAAGAAAGATTTCTTTTGGGAGGGGTTGAAAGGAGATGTTCAAAAATTTGTGGAAAAATGTTTGGTTTGCCAAAAAAATAAGGGCGAGACCATTAAGACACCAGGTCTTCTCTAAAACCTCTATCTATTCCTAGCGAGAGATGGGAAGAGGTATCAATGGATTTCATCACAGGATTACCTAAATTAGAAGGATAAAGTGTCATCATGGTTGTGGTAGATAGACTTACCAAGTATGCTAATTTTTGTGCCATGCCTCATCCTTTCATAGCACAATAGCATTTCCTTCTCTTTTATGGATATAATTCAAAAGCTCCATGGTACGCCAAAAATTATAGTAAGTGATCGGTGATCCAATATTTACAAGTAACTTTTGGACTGATTTGTTCTCTTGTCTAGGTACCCAACTACCCCAGAGTTCCTCTTATCATCCCTAATCAGATGGGAAAACTGAGGTGGTAAATAAATGTTTAGAGGGATATCTTCAATGTTTTACTTCAGATAAAAAAGAACGTTGTGTGTAATGGTTGGACCACTGGCAAAATGGTGGTACAGTACTTCATTTCACACCTCCTCTAAAATGTCTCCATTTCTGGCACTTTATGGGTACCATCCTCCATCACTCATATATAGCTTTAAGGTCAAACCAAAGGTGAGAGCAATCAAACATCACATTCAACATCAACATGAGTTACTCTCTATTCTTAAAGAAAATTTGGCACGGGCACAAAACCATATGAAGCAATAGGATGATCAACATAGCAGTGAGCGACACTTTGAAGAGGGAGACTTTGTTTTTGTAAGGTTATATCCATATAAGCAATTATCCTTGAAACAAAAGCAAAAGGATAATAAGCTTGCTCCTAAATACTATGGTCCTTACTGAGTTTTGCAAATAATTGGTGGTGTGGCATATAAGCTAGAGCTCCCTCCAGGAAGTAGAATACATCCATTCTTCCATGTTTCTTACTTAAAGAAAGTTATTGGGCAACACATTTCCACCCAATCAGTTCTTCCAGAACTAGACGAGGAAGGAACGATCATATTTTAACCTGAAGGCATTCTTCAGACACACACCAAAAGACTGAGGACCAGAGTCATTACCAAGTACCTGATCAAGTGGAAGAATATGAATATTGAGGATGCATCATGGGAAGATGAAGCATTCATGCAACATCTAGGGCTTCCCAACATTGGGGACAATGTTTCTTTTAAGGGGAGGGGCATGTTACACCCTTAATTATATATCTTACATGGGATGGATATAGCTAACTTGTTGCTATCATAACTTAATATCATGATGTATCTCTTTTATATATGATCTATTATCATTGGTTGGTCGGCCTTGCTGATGGCCATATCATAGTAATAGTATAAGTAGGGGTTATAGGTAGTGGATGATCATTATGTTGAGTATTTGAGTCTTATTATATGTTCTTGAGGTTGCCCCCTCGAAGTGGCCAAGATATTATACTTTCATATTGAGATAATTTATCTACAATATTGTGTTATTTGGTGTTCTATTACTGGTGATAATCATAATTAATCAAGTAATTTCATTATAGGTATTTGAAGATGATGCTCGGGTCCAAAGGTTTTTGTAAAATAAAGGAGAATTTTCCAATCAAAGTATAGACTGGGAACCAATGTTTTGTGCAGCTAAAGGAAAGGAGATTTTATTTGGTAAGGACATTATTCAGTTGAAGACTAATACTATTCCCAGAGGTTTGGTTGCACTAGAATCAAATTTTGATAATGTCAACTACATTGTCAACAGACACATGTCAGCATCGAGAGATATTGAAGAATATGACCTAGGCACAAAGGATAAAAGTAGGAGAATATGGTTAGGCAACAACTTGAATAGATAATAAAAACAACCATATGTCCAATTGCTAAAAAAGTACCAGGAATTCTTGGCTTGGTCATATTCAGAAATGAAAGCATACATGGTAGATCTTTTTTAACATGAAATACCCCTTGAAGCTAATGTCAAGCCATTTAGGAAAATACAAATACCAATTAATCCCCTCCTTTCCTCAAAAATGTAAGAAGGATTGAAAAAGTTAAGGGATGGAGGAATTATACAGCCTACAAGGTACTCCTCATGGATAGACAAACCTTGATGTCAACTGTTAGAAAGAAGAATGGGCACATAAGGTTGTGTGTGGAATTTAGAAACTTAAATAAGGCATCAATCAAGGATAACTATCCCTTTCCAAATATGGATAACATGTTGTAGTTAAGTACATAGGTTCAGAATTGTTATCTACTTTAGATGGGTTTTCTAGGTATAACTAGCTAGTTATGACGCAATCAGAAAGAATCGAAACTACTTTCACTACCCCATGGCGTACTTACGTGTATGTATGGATTTCATTTGGCCTGATGAATGCTGGAGCTAGTTTTCAAAGAGCAATAGATGTAACATTCTCAGGATATATAAATGACTTCATTGTTGTGTATCAGGATGATATGACAGTTTTCTCCAGGAAGAGAAGTGATCACTTGCAACACTTAGAAAAATATGTCGATAAGATTGCAGGGAATATGGCATCTCACTGAACCATAAGAAAAGTCAATTTGGGGTTCAAAAGCAAAATACTCCTTGGACACATTGTGTTAAAAGGATTCATGATTGGTCCTGAGAGAGTAGAATCCATTAGCAAAGTTCCTATTCCAAGAACCAAAAAGGGAATTCAGTCCTCTTTCGGGCAGATAAATTTTATTAGGATATTTATTTCCAACTTTTCTAAATTGACTATCCCAATCACTAATATGTTGAATAAGGATCAGAGTATCAAATGGGAAGAAACAATCTGTTCAAACCTTTACTGGGATTAAGGAATCATTGAAGAATGCCCCTATTTTAGCAGCTCCTGTAGTTATAAAAAGGGTTTCCAAATGTTTTCCTTTACTTCAGAGAATACCATTGCATCTGTCTTGTTGCAAAATGATGATGAAGCAGATTGAAAGGCCAAATACTATTCTTTATTAAAGGAATATAAGGGGCACAACTAAAGTATACTATCATGGAGAAGCATGATTTTGTCTTTGGTCACAGCCACAATAATCTTCAAGCCCTATATTTTGAGTTCTAAAGTCATTACTTATGTTCCCCATACCATGATTAAGGATATCCTATCATAGATGGAAATTTCATGTAAAAGATGGCGATGGGTAAATAAGTTGCAAGAATATGACATAGATATCAAAACTCAGAGAATTGGGTAAAGATGTATGGGCCTAACAAAGGTCTTATGGTAGAGAGCAACCTACAAACAATCGAGGTAAATGAATTTGAACAAGAAAGGTTGAATATCCTTGAAAATTTGATAAATTATAAATGGTATAAGGATATTATTTTTTATCTCAAACATCTATAGTGCCCTGAGTATTTAAGTAAGAATAAAAAAGAGCACTTAAGTTAGCCTCCCAGAAATACATCATCACTGATTATGGGTTAGCTTGGAAGAACCCTGAGGGAGTTCTTTTGAGATGTATCACTGAAGATGAAGCCCCAAAACTAATTGATGATTTCTATGGAGGGGTTTATGGGGTGAATTATCTCAGGAAGAGTCACAACTCATAAAATCTTAAGGGTTGATTACTGGTGGCCAACTCTTTTTAAAGACACAACTCTGTTGGTAAGAAAGTGTGAGAGTGTGAGAGTTGTCAGCATTTTTCAGGAATGCACTTCATTGGTGAGATTTTAGATTCTTGAAGTGCAGGCCACATGTGGATATTAGTGGCTACTTATTACTTCACCAAGTGGGTGGAGGAAATCCCCACAAAGAAAGAAACTCACCCAATTTTCATGGACTTCATTTTAAATCATATAATATGTAGGTTTGGAGTACCTGCTAAGATAATTTTTGACAATGCTGTGAGATTTCAAGCTAAACCTTTGGTAGCCATGTGTCATGAATATGGGATCAATTTAGCATATGCTTCCAATTACAATCCCCAAGGCAATGGACAAGAAGAATCAAGTAATAAGAATCTATTGAAGATAATCAAGAGAACCTTAGAGTTAAACAAATGAAAGTGGGGTGAGTAATTGAAATTTTTTGTTTGGGCTGATAGAATTACTGTTAAAAGAGCTGCTCGAAAATCACATTTGAGTTGGTGTGTGGAACTCAAGATCTACTTCCCCTTCATATGAAATTATCTTCTTATCAATTCATTCAACAATTAGAGGACCATGAGATCAGTCCCTATGATGCTCATATTAATCAAACTATTGAATTAGATGAGGAAAGAAGAGAGTCCCACCAGAGACATGTGAAGTTCAGGGAGAAATTGAAGAAGCTATTTGATACAAAGGTGAATCCAAGAGCTTTCAGTGTGGGATAGTTGG
This sequence comes from Taxus chinensis, assembly GCA_019776745.2. NCBI lineage: Eukaryota > Viridiplantae > Streptophyta > Pinopsida > Cupressales > Taxaceae > Taxus > Taxus chinensis. The sequence continues at coordinate 590,720,103 of CM034156.1, forward strand.
TGCTACTATGGGATAATAGACATTAGGATAAAGGAAAGCATGGAAAGTTTGATGCATTATAGATGGGCCCTTATTCTATTTGTTAGGTTAACTAATTTTATTAATTAAATAATGTTGTTATATAGTTCTATTATAAACCATTTTATTGTTGTATTTTTTTATATGGTTTTATAAACCATATTTGTCTTTTATAATTTTCACATGTATAATTGTTATAACAATTATTTGCTTCCCGGATGTAATATTGGAAGCATTTGTGAGTTTAGTTCTACTGTGCAACTTATTTCTTTGTCTACGCATGGTTGTTTGATTCCTATAAGAATTGTAATACTCCATTGTGTTTTGGATTGATTTCAGATTAATAAAATATATAGGCTTTCGTCCCTATTTTGTGAAATTACATTTGGTTTCAGAGTAGGTTGAAGGATATTGGAGGACTGCAACAAATTTTGAGGAGCATTGGAGAAGCTTGTGAAAGAAAAAGATAGCCAGAGTTACCTCTGCAACTTCCAACCCCTTCCCCTATAATACAGCCATGAAATTCCTTAAAACCACCATCAAATTCCTCAAAACCACCTTTATTCATTGCAATTAAGGTTGAGGAGGCTAGAATTCACCAAGGAAGAGATTACAAGCTCAAAGGAAGGAAGAAAAATGACCCAAGGCGCCATACATACTCAAAACCTCCTTCATTCTTACCAAAATTGCCTGTCATTTTTTCTATTTGCTATAATTTTTGCTCGAAACCACCTTTCCAAAACTATGGTTTTTTGAAGAGGTATGGTTTTATAGTTTGGAAGTGTTTAATTATAATTTTCTCTTTACTTATACTTGTTTAGCTTAGCCAACCAAGTGACTAGCATAACTTTTGTTTGACCCCGAAAAAGGACACATGGCAGTTTTTCAAGTTACCAGGGGCGAGACGGGTCACTGGAGCATATTGTAGGTTTTTCTCTTTTTGTACAAAGGAGTGAAGTTAAGAAATGATCTGCAACTCTAGTCGGGGCCCACATCAAGAGTTAGTGGAAGAGATCCCTTAGATCACTGGTAATTTTTTTTACCCCATCTCAGGCCTGTTTTTTCAATTCTAGAAATTTTGTCCTACATGGAGGGGTTGTGCTCTATCTGAGAAATTTGCCCCTTCAGTTTGACCTTTGAATTTTTGTGGTGTAGTGGGACATTTGGAGGTTTCCGACTGGACACCAGGGCCTACATAAACGAAGAACAATCTTGCAAGTGGTCAATACAGCTTTGTTCCAGACCATTTTGGACACGTGAGGGGCCTGCTGCAATATATTGGACTAATCTGCCTCTAGGTTTCCATAAGTCAACTACGCAGTTGTGCCAACTGCTCAGACACGTACTAGAATTTTGGGTGGCTCCTCTTTATACATATTACTTCTGTAACAGTGTCAAGATCCTAGATCTCATTCACAAAGGACTCAGGACACGTGGATGGTGCCTCTAGGAAGCGCTTATTTGGTAAAGTCCTGTAATGACTACTGACTGCAGTTCATAGCTAAAAGAGCTGCAACGAAGGGACGTCATGAGCATCGACCCTTTAACTCGATAGTCTGTCCATAAGGTTATAATGCACACACTATGAGCAGATTCGATCTGTCTGTGAATGTTCTGGAAGACATAAATCGGGACTAAGGGATTATCACTTAAGTATATAGCAAAGTTCCACGTGCGTATGAGGATCCTACCTTTGGAGCTTGTGTGAAGGAGATCGCATGGAGGCCTTTCCGCTAGCTATCTTGGTACCATATACTTAGACTTCTTTCAAGCAACTTTCTAAGGCCTGGGCCATGTGGACGGGCCTGCTGGGTATATAGAAAGGGCAAGCTTCTGCCCTTGTTCCATGAGGTATATTGGAAGGGCACATATATAGAAAGGTGGAGGGTATATCAGACTGATGGTATATAGATTGGGAGACCTTATACCTAGAGTGATAAGAGCCAAATCCTTTCAGTGATTTCTACAAAATGGGCACCAATGCCCCAAAATTTTTTCTTACGAAGATTCAAAACTACTCAGAGGAAACAACTATGACTGCATGGAAGACAAAAATCAAGACACAGCTTGAATTTTGAAGAGATCTGGCCTGCTGTGAATGGTACTATGACCAGATCAACTACAGGATACAACATAACAGTGAACAGTTTTAGCAAAGAAGATCAGAAGTCCCGAAATTCATCATCTTTTTTAGGAGTGTCTGACGATGTGGTGAACCCCACTTATTCGAGATGCCAAAACAAGCCAAAGAAGTGTGGGATAAGTTGAGCAAAAGTATACAAGGCCAAGAACAAGAATGTTATACTGAGAATTTTTAGAGTCAGTTACACACATTCAAGTTCTACCAGAATGAAAAAATAGAAGCTTTCTTAAGAAGAGTTACTAAAGTTGATGGCTTCAATTCTAGCCGATAGGAGAAGTAGTCATCAGATGATGTCTCTCATTCCCATTTTTCTAAGAGCACTCCCCTCTTCATACGCATATTTTTGTTACAACACTAAACATTGTTAGATGCCTGACAGTTAGTTTTGACCTAAACTGGTAAACTTACTGCATTAAGAGGAAGCAATGCACATGTAAGGATGATGAATAAGAGTCAGGCACTTGTCTTTGCACATCAAAAATAGAAAGGAAAAGGTAAAGGAAAACCTAATTCCTATCAAAAGTCCCAAAATCAAAATGTAAAATCAAGGGGAAAGACAATAGAAGAAACAATGTCCAATCTATAAAAGGAGGACATGAATCTATCAATATTGTTGATATAATACTTAAAGAAAGGTTCATCAATAAACATGATTAAAAGGACCTCCAAACAAAAATCTTATAAGGGGCATTCTAACTACATAATCAAGGGCATAAAAAGGGGAACTAGAAAGGATTTACCCCATCAACAAGGAAAATATTGCTGAGCATTTTTAAGAACATCAGACAATGAAGACTACTTGTTCATTGCTCGAACAAGTCAACCATCCACATCATCTAATGATGTCTGGTATGTTGATTTGGGGGCCACTCTACACATGACCAGCCACAGAGTCTAGTTTATTTCAATAAGGGACATGCCATCGAAAAATCATGTTTCATTGGGAGATGATTCTTCATATACAGTTCAGAGGGATTGGGAACATTTCTCTACCCCTTGGTTCATGACCAACTGTAGACTATTAATGTCTTATATGTCCCTGGATTGACAAAGAATTAATTTTAGTCAGTGTATTCAACTCCTTGAGCACAGCTCTAAAAATTGAATTTGGATAGTCATTCCCCTGCTGACAATCTGAAAACATGTTTAATTTGAGACATGATCATGAGGTTCAAAAATAATTGTAAAAGCCTCCAATGTGGGACGTCATGTTCCAACCTGTTTTTTTGTTCACAGAGATGGTCAAGCACTTATGGATTAAGAACACCACCTCAGCAAAGTTATGGCATTGGAGACTTGGTCATGTAAGTTTCAAGTATCTTGAGACACTTTGCCAACACAATATGATACATGGGCTGACCATCTTTTCAGAAGGATAAACAAGTGTCCTTACTACCTAGCAAGAAAACAACATTGAACTTCATTGATAGAAGAGTAAATGTATCGAGCTCATGGAAAACTTGATCCTAGTTCATACTGAATCTTTGTGGTTAATGATTTAATTGAAGTCATTTTGGGTCTCCAGTACTTCATGTTTAATGTGTTGACGACTATTCAAGGAAAATGTGGATTTTTTGTCTTCTGCAAGAAAAGTGAATCTTTTGAAACTTTCAAGAAGTGCAAAGTATCAGTTGAGAATCAAACAACTTGTCACATCCAAACTCTCTGCTCAGATTGAGGGGGATAATTCACTAGTAATGAGTTTCGAATAACTACCTACAAACTCACAGGATTCATTGATAAATGACTCCTCCACACACACCGCAACAAAATTGTGTTGTTGAGAGAAGAAATTGTACTATCATGGAAATGGTGTGATACATGATAAATGACTCTGGACTTGCAAAGATATTCTGGGAAGAAGTAGGTAAAGAAAGCATTGTATTTATTTAATAGAGTGCCCACAGTTTCTCTTGATGGAGTAACACCATAAGAAGCATGGTAGAAATGGAAACCATCTAATGCACACCTTATAGTATTGTGGGTGTAAAGATAAGCATGCACATACCCAAGTAGAACAGAAATGAAATTGGACATGAAGTCACAGAAACTCATCTTCATTGGGTATAATGAAGAGAATATTGGGTACAGATTAATGGATCCTAAGACCATAAAAGTCTACACCATTTCAGAGATGTTGAGTTTTTTCAAGAAGAAGGAAGAAGAGATCCTCCTCTCCAGACTCACTAGATGTATATTTTTAACCATGATTGTAAAAATTGAAGTTGATGTTCCCTCAGAAGATGAAATGTTATGATGGGGATTATGGTGTTGATCAGATAGAACCACAAACCATGGGAATTAGTTTAACGTATGCCCAAGTGGTGTACTAGCACATTATGAGATGCAAGAATGGATGCTCCACCTAGATACATCCACCCCTGGACCACATAATCACAATAAAGTAAGAGAAGAAGATAACTTTTCTTTGATGAGTAGAGTTATTGAATCTGATGAGCCTTCTATAGTCCAGGAATCCCTACAGTCAAAATATTGGAAATATGCCATGGATTCTGAATATCAATCAATGATGAATAATAACACTTGGCAGCTTGTCGATCTTCCACCAGGGAAGAAACCCATTGGATGTAAATGGATATTTAAAACAAAGTACAAATCAGATGGGACATAGTGGACAAAGTATAAAGAGAGACTAGTAGCAAAGGGGTATGCAAAAAAAGAAGGCATAGACTATGAGGAGACATTTTCTCCCACAACTAAGATCAAAACAATCATGAATGATCTTTGCTCTAGCTACACAGTTTGGATGGAAAGTTCATCAGATGGATGTAAAAAGTTCCTTCCTGAATGGAGATTTACAAGAAGAAGTCTACATGACTCAACCTGAGGGATATGTAGTACTTGGTCAAGAAGAAAAGGTATGTAGACTCAGGAAATCTTTGTATGGCCTCAAACAGGCACCCCGGGCATGGTACATCAACATTGATGAGCATCTCGTACAACATGGATTTGTTAGAAATCCATACGATCCCAATCTTTACCTAAAAAAGCAAGGGGGGGGAGATTGTGATTGTCGTTGTATATGTCGATGATCTAGTCATCACTAGCATAAGTTCAGTGAGGATGATCGATGCAATGAAGAAAGATCTTAATTGATCATTCGACATGACCGATCTCAGGCTGATGCATTATTGTCTTAGATTGGAAGTATGGCAGAAAGAGAATCACATTTTTGTTTCTCAAATGAAATATACCAAGAAAACGCTCGAGAAATTAAGGATGATGGATTGCACACCAATTGCTACACCCATGGAGAACATATTGCAGTTATCTTGTTTAGATCCATCTCCTGAGGTAAGTGCCACTCTCTATCAGGTAGTTGATTGGGAGTCTCATTTACCTTACCTACACTAGACTAGATATCAGCTTTGCAGTAAGCTATCTATCCAGGTTCATGCAGGAACCCAAAGTTTTTCATTGGAAAGCAGACAAGGTGCATTTTGAGATGTCCCAAAGGATGAGTGGATCTTGGTGTTGAATACAAGAAGAATGACAACTTCTTCTTGACTAGATATTTGGATTTAGATCATGTTGGTAACATTGATGATAGAAAATCCACTTCTAGATTTGTATTCTTTATGGGATCTAGACCAATATCATGGGGAAGCAAGAAATAACAACTTCATTTCTCGCTCTTCCACAGATGTTAAGTATCATTCTGCAATAGAAGCTATCTATGAAGTGATATGGCTATGTCACATACTCGAAGGACTTAGAATACCACAAGATAAACTGAGACCACCATGTATGTTGACAATGAAGGAGTTCTCAAACTTGTTCAAAATCCAGTGTTTCATGAAAGAACAAAGCACATTGAAGGTACAGTGTTCATTTCATATGTGAGCATGTGTTGAAGCACAACATCTAGCTTCACTTTTTTCCAACTGCTGAGCAATGAACAAATATCTTCACAAAGTCACTTCCACTGTGACAAGTTCAAGTTGTTCAAGAGAATTCCTCTCCTCATCCCTTGAGAAAATGCACAATTAAGGGAAGTGAATGTTAGGATAAAATATTATTATTATGCCTAATATAAGTTGATGAATTACATATTAGTTAGGTTATTTATTAATACTATATGTTATTATATGTTTATATTATAAACCATCTTATTGTTTGTATTTTGAACAATACGGTTTTATCAAGCATATTTATATTTGATTTTAACATGTATAATTGTTTGGTTGTATTTTTGTGCTTCCTAAATGTAATATTGGAAGTTGTTGTCAGTTTGGTTTTACCTGTGCAACCTAATTGTTTGTCTACACATGGCTGTTCAATTCCTATAAGAATTACAGTACATTCCATTGTAATGATGGATTGATTTGAGTTTAATAAATATCTATCAGGATTTCACGTCCCTATTTTGCTGAAATCTACACTACACGACATCCTACGGATTGGAGAGCTCACCTTTGTATTTAATCTCATCTAGATGGGGAATCCACAACATGTTGCATATCTAATTGTAGGCACTTGAAACATCTTGCTTGACTGATTTGTTAGAATCATGTACACGTACCATTATACAATGTATAGTCTTTTATTTTTGTTATATCTTCATATTTGTCAGTATCGGTTTATCATAGTCACACTAGTGACCATGTTCACTGTTGGTTTCTCATTTACAATCATGGGGGATTTGGTTACACTATTTCGATACTCTGCAACATGGATGCTTAGACTTAGTTACCTCAATGGATCTTTGGCACATGCTCTTGTATGCGGCTCCTAGGGGAATTCACATGGAGTGACACATCCCTGAGCCGAAGCATAGATATATTGTATGTCATTATATATACATATACACACATGCATGTACACTCAGATTATACACGTTTTGATTATAGATTCTATATGATCTATCTACACATTCTAACATGGATGATTCATGTAGTACCCATTACTAGTCCCACAAAGGTTATTAGGGGAATCTACTTTCGTCCACTACATGGTGCTTCTGGTGATTTGCATTATTCATTGCACTTGTCTTTATCAGTTTACTACTTGTTCTGTCATTGTTTGTTGGGTCTTTCTAAACTACTGCTTTGTACTTCATGTTCACACTGTATGTATTATCAGATCCATTGTGGCATTCCATGGTTGTCTTGTGACATTTTAGTGAGTGATGTACCATGTTTGTATGACCCACTATTTGCACGGATCTACATTGTCTTCTTTCTTGTGTAGCTACACTATCTGATTTTCTATTTACATAGAATTGATAATGTACTAACACTTGTCTGTGGTAGTCCACATGTTTTCATGTGCCTTAGTTTTTATGGTCTATATTTTCTTCTTGCACCTTTACATTATCTTCTTGCATCTTAGCTTACACATTGTATGTTTAGCTTACATTTTTTCTTCTACACATGTGTTTGTATTTTCTTGTACTAACATTTTTCCCCTAGCCACTTAGTTTTTATGTACCTTGGTCTCTACCAATCACATTTCCTTCCCCTTATGGGGCACAATTTCAGCACAACACCTCAAAATAGGGGGGCATCATTTAGGTGAACCAGTCACCCCCATACAGTGCTATGCATAACATGGTAATGTTAGAACATAGTTTTAGTTGCAGAAAGGGATGAGAATTAGACTTAGGTCCTTAATATATAATGAACTTCCCTCAGTGCTCTGTAACAAGGGGAAATTATAAATTTATTTGAAATGCCAGATAGGATTTTGACAGGGTAGAGAGTCCTTTAACATTGGGCATTTACACAATGGAGTTTAAACAACATAGATTCATCAACACATGCACACCATCTGTAATGGTGTTTTACATAGTGGGAAGTACAAGGTTGGCAGATGACACTAGATAGTTATCTCTACACTTCTTCCATTACATTGGCATGAGATCACCCAAATAAATCACTCGTTAACATTATCTTAAAGATCCTTTCTACACCCATTTTCTCATCATGGATCAAGTGCACATGTTACTTTTTAAATTTTCACATATTTACGTACTTTCCTTACACACTTTTTACATATTTTGATCATATACAGGCATATTTGAATACTTGTCAGCTTCTCTTGTGTAGGTCCATACGTATGGGAAGTAGTGGTCAACAACACGAACATAACACACATAAACATCAAGTATATGTACATCATGATTTCTACATACGCATTTCCATCCTAGGTTTATTTTCATCATCACGTTTTATACTTCCTCATCCTTGGCAGCTCATGCTTCACATATTTCTCATTCCACACCTTTGTCTAGTCCCTTGGCACACTTTTTCCATCAATTTTCATGGATATCAAGTATGCCTATCTATCTACTTTATGTTACTGATCTTTCCACTCTCCAACATAAATTGGGAGTAAATGTAAACACAAAATCATGCACTTTTGGTAATTATCTAGTCTTGATTACATACTATTAGTAAAATGATTCCTAAGTAAGAACAGTAGTAGCTAACCCATGTCTTTAGCCACCTTTATTTGAGGGATATGTTTCTACTTTAAGTCTTACACCCTTAATTTCTCAATTTGCCTTTTAATTCTTCGACATTTTTCATCCTAGACAACATCACCTAGACTGAGATGCCAGTGTCAGGTGCCCTCATCCAATCTGAGTCACCCCTATCCTATTTTTACTTTATTGAAACTTTTTGGATTCCTTCCTACTCATTTTAGCAACTTATGCTTTTGATAATCGGCCTCTTCGGGGTTAATTACGAAATGCAAGTTAAGGGAATCATATAAATACAAAGTTATGTAATCATAATAAAGGACTAATCAATAAGCATTAGCTATCGCCACCTATGGTTGTATCCATCTATCTCTTGACAGCTCAAGGTACATAAGAACTGGTTTTCTGAATCACATTTCATAGGAGGGAATTTCATTCTATTCCATACACACATTTATTACATTCTACATCTATCTACTTGTTATGCTATATATGTGTGATTAGCACAAGAGAAACCTAGGGCATGATTCAACACAAACACACAGGATTAAAAATACATTAGATCTGACATGTAATGCACTGATTAGTTGTAATTCCATCATTTTGGTAGCTAAAGAAAGTTTGACCCTTCATTTTACATCTTTATTTTTTAGGATTGTATGTCTATTTGAAGTTTTGTAGGTCTATTGGTTATCGTAGGTTTCTGACCGACTCTAATGATCACTGTGTGAAATCATACCAACAAAAGGCGAGCATTAGCGAACATCTAGTGACCTTGAGAATTGAGGTTTTTCAGCATTTCCAGCCAACCTAGCTAAACCTAGTTAGCCCATAATAAGTACACAAGTTCCTTGAGACGGGAAATTTCCTGTCCCTCTCCAAGTGCCCCTATCTCAATCCATTCTTCTAGATATGCATTTTATGGGCCTCTATGAAATGCTTCTACCATTATGCTCACCTAGTCATCACTTAAGTATACTCCATATTTAATTGTGATTCAAATAAGTATGTTTTTCTCCTTCTTACAATATTAGGGTTTTATAATTTATCACTTAGCTTACTTTAGTATATTTTTCAAATATTTCATTATTGTATTCATTTACTACTATTATCACATCAAATTAGGCCTATATATTTCATATTTATCTTAAGACCATATTCCTAGTATAATAATTTGAAATGAGGAATCACCCTTAAATTTTTTACCTTCTTCACCACCTACAACCATTTGATTTTTGTTATAACAATATCGAAAATAGACCTTTTTTAAAATTGATTTACTACTTTCAACATTTTTTTCTTTTTTTTTCATTTGCAAATAAAAACACATGTAACATGAAACTGATCATATTTGATATAAACAGTGTTTTGCAACACTCCCTCAGCAAGGATGATTCAACATACAAATAGTTAAAAAATTTTGGTGGTGTTGAGATCAAAACAAACATTTATTTTCCCATAGCTAACTGTGAAAGATTTCTTGCAACGACGAAAAATATATTTCAAAATAGTGCTATGGACATCGGTTAGAACGTAAAATGTTGATGATATGATGCCTTCATTCATTCAAAACATTGGCTTAGAGGTTGGAAGATTCGAGTTCATATTTAGATATGAAGATTGCATCGAGACCAAACACTCCAATTATGAAGGTTCTGGGAATCCCAAATTATATCTCAAAATTCTTAACTTCGTTTGGTGGTGGTCTAATGCATCATACAACTATAAAAATACAGTGCTTGTAGATGACTCTATAGAGAAAAACAAGTTCAATGATGTTGTGAACTACATAATTGCTAAAAAAATTAACATAGATTCTAAGCAAGAAAACAAATATTTTGTTATATATGTGGTGGCATTTTTTGTAACCATTTAAGGATGTGGAAGAATGTTTAGGATTTTATTAGATCAAAAAACAATTATAGGGAAATTGTTTATAAGATCTTTACTATGATTTCTATTATTGATTTGGAAGCCCATCTTTGGGAATAGTGTTATATTATAAATTCAAAGTATTCTTCAAATTTTTTACTATAATTCTACCTTTAGTAAAGGAATTTCAATATATTTCATACCTATATTTAAATACTAAAATACATCTCGGATGGTATTACATTCAATTTTAATTAATTTCATATCCATATTTGAATATGAAAATATATATGCCATGTTTTTTATAGTTACTTTTATATCCAAATTTAAATATGAAAATATATCTAGAATGATATTATAGTTAATTACATTCTCCTTAATTGAATCGTCACCCTATATTAGTTTCTTCATAAAATCTCCGGTGGTTCTCTAGTTTCCCATAGGTTCAATCACACCATATTAAATGAATGGAGAACTATTTCACACCTCGTTAATGTCATTAGCCTAGCGGCTGCTAGGACAAAGGAGTTTAAAATTTTCTAATATTCATAGTGTAATCTTAAATACATCTTAAAATTGATAAGATCCTTATTCCAAAGCAAACATTAAACCTAGAGGCCGCTAGCCCATATAAAACAGAACATGTTTGTATTTTATATGGACTAACAACCGTTAGGCATAATTTCTCGTATCAATGTTAGATTCCCTAAAATCATTTATTTTTCTCAAATATTCATTTATTTAATTCCTAATAAGATATATTCGACTCTGGAAGTAGAAATAATAGATTCCAGTATTGCATTTGTTGGATTCTAATATTTTTTTTCAGATTCCAATATATGTGATTTTAGAGTACAGTAAATTCTAATATATGTGATTTTTGGATTCCAATATATGTAATTATTGATTCAAATATATGTGATAATTCAATCCAATATGTGCAATTTTGGTGTGTAGATAATTGCAATATTTAAAATTTTTGAATCCAAAACTAGTAATATTGGATTCCAATATTGGCTATATGTTTTAGCTGCTCGGACTGGAATAAGTCCATATTTAGTGAAATAAGCGTTATATAAACTTGAGGTCAAACTCCATTGATAAGATAACTCACTTGGTTATTTTTCTAGATGACATGAATCAGACATCATGTACTTTAGGGGAATAAAATTGGAAATGACACGTGTCTCATTATTTATCATATAGTATATAGTCCCTTAATGTTGTAAATAATACATCCAAGATAATATTTTCCATTTTATTTATTATTTTTCTCATAATCTACAAAGGTTTTTTTTCTTTATTTTTCTTTTTTATTAGTGTCATCATGTTGTAGAAGAAAATTTCTTATATCATGCTCAATATATATATATATATATATATATATATATATATATATATATATAGACAATAGTCTATTGAGGAATAGTAGATTTGTATATGAGAATTTGATTAAGTATCCTTCGATTGCATCAACAGCCTCCTATAAATTGTCAATGTGTTAATATTTAGTGTCTTTTATAAGTAATATTTCAAATGTACTAGTTTAGCCTACAATTTGATAAATAAATCTATAGATGTCTTGTATGTATCCTTATAAACATTATAGTTTCTTAAGATTCCTAGGAGGAGGAACTTTAGCAATTATATGCAACTTCTTTGGTTCTAATGCTACACCTTTTTTACGAGATTATGAAAACTAAAAAATTTACTTATGTAACACTAAATACACACTTCTTAGGATTAAATGTGACCACATATTGTCTCAATAATTTTAAGAATATAATTGTAATAGTCCTTTATAATATTGGACCTGTGATAAAGGAATTTATGTTTCATATCTATACTTAAGTAGCTCCTACATTTTTAAGTTTGAAAGGCATGACATGTAAGAACTCACCCCAAGTGATTGTGAATGTAATATATTTTTGGTCACTAGGATCAATCTCAATGAAAGTAAATAGAAACCTACCAAGGAGGAGAAAATTTCATGCCCAACTATGGACTGATTTATCAATTAGTTTTTTGTAATGAACTTCATCTTCATGACATGTTTTTTAATATCTAGAGATTTCATATATTTTTTACTTCCTTTAGTTAGATAATTTTTAATTAGTGAAATGTTATGTATCAAATCTCAATGGGTAACATGAATTAATCATCTAATCGATTTTATATTTCTTGGTTCGTTAGTAGAGACACCTTGGGAAATTATTTTTTAATATTTTCTCTACGTCTTTAGAATTGGGATTCACAAAAAGGATATTCATTATGATACTAGTTAAAAAATATTCCATATTGGAAATAGGACCATGTGAATATATCTAGATAATCTTTGACTAGATCAATGTATTTGTATTTCTCATACAGGGTTAACAAGGATCCTAAATTTAACACCTTAGGTGGCTCACTAATAGGAATGATGAAATTAATCTTAGCTTAATTTAGTAATTTTTAATTTATCTTCTAAAGATGATCTCACGGAAAAAATAACTATATTATTAAAGATAAAATATGATTATCACATAATGGATCACTTTACCAAAAATAATTAGGGTTGATAAATGTACAATGGAATGATTTCTTATCATGGTATTTAGGTAAATCAACATTATCCTCAAAATATTTTCTTAATCCCTATTTGTTCTTTCGAATTATTGAAATAATATGTTTTGTTATGTTTTTCTCACACTTTATAAGGCCTTGGAAATTTAGATAGGTATACTAGTTAGAATTTTATCTTTAACCCTCATGTGGGATCAATTTTGTTGTTTATTATACATAATTAGTTTTTATTTAAACTTCTATATGTCACGTAGATTACCCTTGTTTTATTTTCTTAAAAAAAAATAATAAAATACACATTAATGAAGAATTTAATTTTGATACATTATTATACATTATTTCATATCTACCTATTGCTAGAGGGTTTTTCATATACATTTATCGTGTGCATCATTTGCATGAAATGTATGAGTTGGATGCAGGATATACATATGATATATGGTCATGGGTATATAGATATATTGTTGGTGCTCAAAATAGTCTCACCCCAATTTGTCTTTGAAAATCTATCAATTTACGACCTATGTCACTTTCTTTTTCCCCATATTGTACCTAGTTAATCTTTGTTGCCATTTTTAATCCATTCCGAGGTTGTAGATCACTTTTGGGTCCATGGTTTTCTCCTTGTTTCTTTATTCCTCTAAAAAGGTTTGTAATTTGGGTCTCTCGTTCTCTGTTCATCCAAAAACTTGGGATCTCCCATATTTTTGGTCTCCATAGTCGGGATTTATCTTCCTTGTCATTTCTGCCCTAAATACTTAAAGAAAAATGAATGGATGTGTCTCTGAGAAACATATTTGAACCTTGTAAACATTTCTAAATTCTTTTTCCTTGGAGAAATTTTCATTTTCGGGCTCAAATGGTCATTTTTATGTATTTTACAGTTTGATGGGAATTTCTCCTGATCAAATTTACATCCTTACATCAACAGGGGACATGGCTTCTTTTGGTTGGTCAGGGGATAGTAGACAAATGCTTTCATTTATCACTTTTTTCTTTTTTGGTGAAAAGGAAAATTTGGTCCCGTAGCTCTGCTCAATTTTGATTGGTTCTTTTGGTTCTTACGTGGCTTCTTCTCATTGGATGGGGCACAACGAGTGTGTTTTTGAACTTGTTATTTTTGGCTACTTTGGAAAAAGTTTTGAACCCACCCGGTGGCCCCACCAGGATCTAATTGCAGAAAATTTAAGAGGCAGGGAAAAGGTCTCACTTTGACCCCGTAGGGAGACACATGGCAAAGCTAATGGCGAACATGCAGGCCTTTGGAGGTAAGTTGGATATTTTTCCCCTTTGGAAAAATGGAGTAAAATTCTAAAGTGGAAGTGCACCCCTGCTAAATCATTTTTTGAAACCTTGAGATTTCTGAAGGAGCAATGCAATGACAAGTGGCGAGCTCGCACTCAATCAAGATAACAATTTTTGGGGACCATCTCAAGGAGCACCATTGTGACACATGGTAGTATGACAAGTGAAAAGGAGCAGGGACGCAAACCATCAGGGGCAACTTAGAATTTTTTCCTCTTATGCTCGAAAGGGTTAAGATATCAAAAATGGCCTACAAGCCCGATGAAGGAAAAGTCAAAGCTTGCTCCATTCAAAGGCGGAGGGTGCGGAGGAAAGTTGGAAAATTTTCCTTAAGAGAGAAAAGAGTTAAAATTAAAAAAGGAAGCGCAGTTCCACTGGGACCCACATTGGGGCATGTGTCAAAAGCATTTCTCAAGAGTGAAGCTATGGAAAAAACTTGGAAATTTTTCCTTTTTTGCAAAAAAAAGAGGTAAGATGGCAGAATTTGGATGCGGTTCTTTTAGGACCCACCTCCATACATGTGTTAGGCTCATTTCTCGAGGGTGGAGGTACAGAACAAAATGTGAAATTTTTCCAAAAGTTCTAAAAATTCAGAGGAGACCCCCGAGTCTTTTTTTAAATTTGAATCTTCCACATGGACGGCCTAAATTCATAGAAAAAATCAATGACAGCTGAGAGTCTAAATTTGATTTTCCCCCCCATTTTTCTAAAACACACCTAGAAGTGTGAGTCTTCATGATTTATTTTTTTTTCTACATGCCAAGAAGAGAAGGAAGTTAATGTTGATATATGAGTTTGGTGGGGAGATCTAGAAGATGTCTTTCGACGTTAAAATGGTCTAACTATCGAGCTTGATCAGAATTTTTGTTTTACTTCTCCCAAGCACAAAAGGAGCTAGATTTGATAGATTTGGGGTAGAAGTAGTTGGAGAATTGAATAAAGAGTTATTTATCAAAGGATGGAGTTGAATGTGGAAGATATTCGAAGAGATCTGCCCCCTTGAGTACCTAGCGACTTTTTGTAGATCTGATCCTAGAAATCGTGATTGTGATCATGGCAAGCATTGGTGCGCTCAATGTCAGGATTTTTGGGGGGAAGGGGCTCTGTTGTAAATTTTATAAATAACACAATTTTGTTCATGCAAAAGTTTAGAGTGTTAGAGACCTCGAAGAAAATTCTGACGAGGAAAATTTGACAAATCCTTTATTTTGAGAATTCATCTGAGAAACCTGGTTATCTCTTTTTATATTAAGATTTATCATGTCAAGGTGGTTGTAAGTTTACAACCATTGACAAGCTCTGAGAATATTTTAGAAACTTTCCCCTGCTGATAGATTTAATAAAATATGAGCTATTCTATGTTATCTTGAGCAAAATGTGTTTGTTCTATCTCTGAATGTATGCGAATAGATTTTCATGTTTCTGTTGTAATCTTGTATTAAAATATGTTCCAATCACATAGGTCTGAATCCTTGTGATAGTTTAGTGGAATCTGTAAATTTTTTTCTCAGAAGAGCCTTCATCTAGGATCAAAATAAATGATTTAAAATCACTTTTTTTTCATTGTCTGACAAAGATTTCTTGTAATCTTTTAGGTGTACCTTGCGCATGATTTGGATTAGATCTTGATGCTTTGTTGGGTTCTATAACTCGAGCCTTCATATTAGAATCTCATAGGTTGTGTGAAAAACTACTAATTTAGGCCTCCATTAAAGCACATATTCTAGTTAGAGAAACATTTTAGTTGTCCCGTGACATCCTATTGGTCGAATCTGCCATATTGTAATACTTCTTAAGGATTTGGTGAACCAAGTTCATTCTGTCTCACCTCCTACCAAAAAAATTATTTAAAAAAAACTAATTCTACCCATACTACCCATGTTTTTCATGTGTGTATGCCAATGCATAATCCTCATCATTAAAAAATGCAAAAGCAATCATGGTCCCAAATGTCTTTAGTATCTTGAACCTTGCCTAGAAAATATCTCCACTATCTAGAGTGACAACTCGTGAGAGTTAGATTTTATTGCATTGATCATATTTTCTCCAAGGTCTCCCTAATATCTTCATTAGGAAGGATACCCCCATCCCCTCTATAAACAATAGGATACAAAAGGGTTCTCTTACCTTGGTTGAAAGGCACAACCTAAAATAGTGAGGATAGATAAAATCCTCTTGAGGGTATTATCCATTTCTCCACATCTAAGTGACTAAGGGCCAGTTAGATCCCATCCCCAGCTACAAAATGACTCATCATGATCTATCTGTCTCTAAGCTTCCTGATAAACCTGTGATGCTGCTCAGACTTTGAGGGAGAATAAATTTGGGTACCAAAACCTAAGTGGTGCCACTATCAGGGACCTAGTGGTTCACAGTTCACATTCAAACCCTGGTAAAACACTTCTTGTATGCTCCAAGTGTTGTGTGCAGTTCCTTTAGTCTTAACACCTAGTACACTAGCTTTCATTTGATAAATCTGGGTAAAGAAGGGTTAGAATCTTTCCATTTCCAATTTTTAGCATTGATAGACCTTTAACATATCATATTTAGTGCACTTACACAACTAAGGTGGAAATCCTTAGTGGAAACTCCCTGTTGATCTAATTTTTTAATGAGTACAAGTGTCTTAAAAATCTATCCAAGTCAAATTTGTTACTAATATTGGAAAAGTTGGAAGGAAGAAGATCTTTCTTTGTTAGGGATCTTGCTAGGACATTATTTCCAGAGCTAGGAAAAGCAAAATCAGAAGGAATAAAAGTGTGGAGAGTTGTTGGAGATCAATAGAAAAGGAGAGGGATCTCCATTGATGAAATTGATTGGCCTATCATTAAAGACTACCATTCAAGTGACTTTGAATCAAGTAGCCTCTTTGTGGAATTGAACTCTCTAGCGAGAGAGGGGACTTCATTTTATTTTGAAAGGTTTTCTTCACACTGTAATCCTCCTGTCTTTTCTGAGGTTGATAGAGATTTCCAAGAAACAAGGCCTTTGGGGGATCTCCATTTTGGAATTTATACTCTTGTGTTCCAAGGACCCTCTACCCCTCATCAGTTTTTCACCCATCCAGGGTCACCTTCTCGAATCAACATGGACCAGCCCCCACCCAGATCCCCTTTTGTTGTAAACACCTTTGGCCCTATGTGGGAATGGTTGGATATCCAAATGTAGTGTCTTAAGATGTAAGGAACAAAATGCCAAAGTTCCAAGGAAACAATGTTATTACTGGTGACTAGCATCTAAATATTTTTATCAATATGATGGAATAATTTGAGATTGAACATGAAGATGTATATATCAAATTGTTCATCCATACCGTGGAGGAAGATGTCAGGGGCTGGTATAAAGCATTGTCAGATAACTCTATTGATTCTTGGACTGAGATGAGAAATGCATTTAGATTACAGTATGGTGATAGAACTGACCCTAGGTTTCTTTTGATAGAATTTGAAAACATCAAAAAGAACCCTAATGAATTAGTACATGATTTCAACACAAGGTTTAATAAGACCTTGAGGATATTTCCTGTTAGGATACGGCCATGTGATGAGTCATGTTTGATCAAATATACTAATGCATTTGATAGAAAGGCTGCATATTATTTAAGAGACAAAAACCCCAAAAATTTGAGGCAGGCCTTCACTATGGATTTGCAAATTGAGAATAACATCAAGGAAATTGGAAAGCCTCCAAAGAGGGAGGGTGTAAATATGGTTAACCTAGAAAACCCCAAAAAAACAAGGCTGTTGATTTGGAAGAAGTTGTGAAGACTTTGGTAGGGGCTATCAAAGAAATTTCCTACAAATTAGTCTAGGCTGAGAAGGGAATTGGGCAGAGATCACAAGATCAACACAAGCAGCAAGGTGAAGACAGGTTCACAAATCACAAAATATCCAATGATAGAGGCAAGGGACCTATTGGATTTATAAATAGACAATCTCAAGCCAGGCATAGAGGAATGGTACCTGATCCTTTGGCTTCCAAATTTGACTGTTGTGGAGGAGACATATTTCATTGATTGGTGTGACAAATGTTTCATGCCTCATGCTTCTTGTGAAGAAGATCAGCAAGAATAAGAAGAAGATGATGAAAATGATGACGATGTCTACATGATGGGTTGCTCCACAAGGTTGCAACAAGGGCCAATTTCAACTAAGGTGATAAGTTCCTAGACTGCTACCACTTTTTGGGACTGCATTCATAGGGTACCCATTCTTTCTCTCTCTCATACTTTAGAAGTATATATTGTACAAGCTTTCAAATTTCCCAATAATGACTTTGAATATTTGAGGGCTTTAATCATAACGAAGTATGATGGAGGAATCCCATCTGAGGAAGACATATAGTTATTGAGGAATGTTGTTGTGGCTCAAGAAAAGGAATATAACACAAGAAGTAAGGTTTTCAAAGGGGCAGGGCCTTAAGCTAATCCTAAAGCTCCCTTACATTCAAACATTCCTAAAGAGGCTCCTAAGAAAGAGGCATCTATCAAAAGCCTTGCAGTTCCAAATAAAAAACATACCCCTCCTCATGCCCAAGTTGCCAAAAATCTTGTACCACCTAATGAGTGTATTGGATTTCCTTCCAACACTACCTTGCCAAGGAATGCCCCATATGATATTTCCCAAGTATTAAGTCAAATCAAAGTCTATGTTCCAATTTTTGAGTTGCTTAGGATTCCTGAGCACAAAAAGAGAGCATTTGGATACTTGGGGTTGAAATAAGAGAATACTTCCCTAGAAAAAACATAAACATTGTGGAGACCCCACCATTCATTAAAGAAGCAGAGGCACCACCAACACCAAAATATCTAGATGAACTACCTGAGGTCTAATTGGGGACATCCTTGGTAGACTCTAAGATGAATGTGGATCCATTCTTCACCACTTTGATCATTAAGGAAAGACTGTTGCACAATTGCATGGTTGAATCAAGGGCATCATGCAATGTCATGCCTTTGGAAGTCATGAATGGGCTAAAAATCAAAGTGACATTAGCATATGGGAAGTGCACTACCATGGACTCTAGATAAGTGCTAGTAGTTGGGATGTGTGAAGGGTTTGGTGGTGCAGCTTGCATCTTACCCAGGTAAAAATTTAAAACTTGATGTTGTCATTGTTGATTGCCAAACCAAGTGGGGCATGCTATTGTCAATAAAATGGGATGAAAGTGTTTGTGGGAGTGTCCAAATGGATATGTAATATGTCACCATCACAATTGAGGGCAGCCTCATTAGGTTATATGGGGAAAATAAAATGTTGCACCTTATTGAGGATCCCAATAATGCATCCTATAAAGTATTGTACACAAATGTTGATGTTGATAACTTTGTGGGATTACCTGATGGAAAGGAGCACAAGATTAAAGAATGAAAATTCCTTAAGTAGGAAGGATCTCCTTGGAATCTACTATTTAATGGAGTTAGGTCCAAGTTTGGAAATGGTTCTGCTATTGTTCTACTTTCTCCTGGTCAAGAAAAAATTGTTTTTTCCTTCAAACTCAGCTTTGAGTGCACCAAAAAAATTTCTGAGTATCAGGCCCTATTGTTGGGTTTAAGAATTGCTTGGAAATATGGTATCAAGGAAATCATTCTCAAAGGAGACTCAGAATTGATAGTAAAAAAATTTAGAAAATTATATGCCATAAAGAATCAACGAATGAAATAGTATAGGCATGCACTTTGGGATCTTATTGAGATATTTGATTCATTCAAAATTGTGCATTATGATAGGAAGTACAATGACTTGGCATACAAGATTGCAGTGCTAGGGTCTCAGTTTGAAAAGTGTACAATGTCCATGTATTGTGAATACGAGGTTGAGGTATTGACAATACCTTATGTCCCTGACAACATTAAGCATTGGCGGGTTTTTGATGATGATGCTCACATCAGAAGATTTTTATAGAAAAAAGGAGAGTTTGTTGATCAATGCATTGATTTGGAGCCAATGGTATGTACAAAAGAGGGAAAGGAAACATTGTCTGACAAGTGGCATCATCCAACTAAATACTAATACCATCCCTAGAGGGCTGGTTTCTCTCGAGACCAATTTTGATAATCTTGATCACATTATTAATAGATGCATGGTAGCATTGAGGGATATCGAGGAGCATGACCTTGGAATAGAGGAGAAGCCAAGGAAAATTTTTTTGGGCAGCAATCTCAGAAAGGAGGAGAAGCAATCATACATCCAATTGTTAGAAAAAAACCAAGATTCCATGGTTTGGACCTATTCTGAATTGAAAGCATACAGAGAGGACCTATATCAGCATGAGATTCCCTTATAGTCTAATACAAAGCCATTTGGGTATAAATAGAGGCCCATAAATCCACTCTTATCTCTCAAGATGAAAGAGAAACTGAATAAGCTGAGAGATGGAGGGATTATTCAGCCCATAAAGTATTCTTCTTGGGTTTCAAACCTTATACCAATTAGAAAGAAAAATGGTGATATCAAGCTATGTGTGGATTTCAAGAATCTAAACAGAGCATCAATGAAGGATAATTATCCTTTACCAAATATGGAGAACATGCTATAGTTAGTGACTGGTTATGAGTTGCTTTCCACCTTGCATGGTTTCTCTGGTTATAACCAAGTCATGGTGAAGGAATCAGAAAGGATCAAGACAACCTTTACTACTCCTTGGGGAACATAGGTATGTAATGAATGTTGGAGCCACCTTTCAAAGAGAAATGGATGTTGTTTTTTCTAGTTACATCAATGAGTTTATTGTAGTTTACTAGGATGATGTGACTATATTTTCTAGGAAGATAAGTGACCACTTGCTACACTTGGAGAAGATGCTAATAAGATGTAGAGAATATGGCATTTCACTCAATCCAAAAAAATTCCATTTTGGAGTGTAGAAGGAAAAGTTGTTTTGTCACATTGTGTCACAAGGAGTGATGATTGATCCAGAAAGAGTAGAGGCCATCAGCAAGGTCCCAATCCCAAGAACCAAGAAGGGAATTCAGTCCTTCTTTGGGAAGATAAACTTCATCAGAAGATTCATATCAAACTTTGTTGCGTTGACCATTCCAATCACTTCCATGCTAAAGAAAGACCAGGTTATCAAATGGGAGGAGGCTGCCATCCAAGCTTTCAATGGGATCAAGGAGACATTAAAGCATGCCCCTATTTTGGTAGCTATAAACTATACAAATCCTTTCCAGCTATTTTCCTTTGCTTCAGAGAACACTATTGCTTCTATCCTTCTGTAGAAGGATGATGAAGGGGATGAAAGGCCCATTGCCTTTTTTAGTAAGGCCTTGTAGGGGGCTCAAGTGAAGTACACTATCATGGAAAAGTAAGCATTTTCCTTGGTAAAAGCAAAAAAAGGTTTTTAGACCCTATATTCTAAGTTCTAAAGTGGTTGCTTACGTTCCACATACCATGGTGAAGGACATTTTTTCAGAGATGGAAGTCTAAAGAAAAAGATGCAGGTGGGTGAACAAGTTGTAAGAATATGATATGGATATCCAGACCACCAAGTTGGTGAGAGGTTTAGGCATGGCTAAGTTTATGGCTAAGAGTAACTTGCAAACTATTGAGGTAAATGAGGTAAAAGAAGAAAGGGAAGGTGTTTTTGAAAAGTTGAATGAGTTCTGAGTGGTACAAGGATGTAATTTTCTACCTCAGACACTTATACTCCCTGAGTATTTAAGTAAGAACCAGAAAAGAGATCTTAAGTTGGCTTCCCAGAAATATGGTATCACTGATTATGGGTTAGCTTGGAAGAACTCTGGAGAGAGTCCTCTTAAGATGCATTACTGAAGAAGAAGCCCCCAAGGTAATTGCATATCTCCATGGAGGAATTTGTGGGGGGTATTTTGTTACAAGGGTCACAACACACAAGATCCTAAGGGCTGGTTATTGGTGGCCAGATATCTTCAAGGATGCAACCCTTTTGGTTAGAAGATGCTAGAGTTTCCAATGCTTCTCTTGAAGATTGAAAGCTTTAGGCTCCCTTCCTTTGCAGACCTATATCAATTGAAGCTGCATTCAAGCAATGGGGGATGGATTTCATTGGTGAAATTTCAGACCCTTCAAGTGCTCACCATAAGTGGATCCTTATGACAACTGATTATTTTACTAAATGGGTAGAGGAAATCCCCAATAAGAAGTCAACATACCAAATTGTCATGGATTTTTCTGTTGAACCATATCATTTACAGGTTTGGGGTGCCAGTCAAGATTATTGTTGACAACGTGATGAGCTTTAAAGTCAAACCTTTAATGGAATTGTGCAAAGAGTATGGGATCAACTTGAAATATGCCTCCAAATACAATACCAAAAGGAAATGGACAAGCTGAGTCCAGTAATAAAAATTTGTCTGAAGATTATAAAAAGAACATTGGAGTAGAACAAGAGAAAGTGGGGTGAATAGTTGAAGTTTGTTGTTTTGGCAGATAAGATCATTGTCAAGAGGGTTACAGGAAAGATTCCATTTGAGTTGGTATATGGGACATAGGCCCTTCTGCCCCTTCATATGCAACTATCTTCATATCATTTTATACAACAACTAGAAGATCAAGAGGTAAGTCCTTATGATTCTCGTAGTAACTAGATTGTTGAGCTTGATGAAGAGAGGAGGGCATCCCACCAAAGACATGTAAATTTTAAAGAGAAATTGAAGAAGCTATTTGATAAGAAGGTCCCTCTCAGAGCTTTCAATGTTGGAGCTCTTGTGCTGTTATGGGATAAAAGGCATGAAGATAAAGGTAAGCATGGAAATTTTGACTCATTATGGATGGGCCCTTACTCCATTGATAGTAGGATTGGTGAACATACCTTATTTTTGAAGGATTTGGATGGTGATTTTCTCAAACTACCTATTAATGGTAGGAATTTGAAGCATTTCTTGGATTGATCCCCTAGAATCAAGAAAACTTCTTGTGTACAGTGTATAGTTTGTTGTTTGTTCCTTGTCTTTTGTGTTTTTACTCATTTTGGTCCTTAGTGGCTTGTTTTTGTTGGTTTCTCTATTTGTTATTGGGAGATGGCTCTGTTTCTCTACTCAGGGAGCTGACTCCTTTACCCAATGGATGTTTTTGGAACTTGGTCTACCATTGTTCTGGTGGCACTCAAAAGGAGTGCCCATCCCCAAGTTAGAGCTGATGTTGGTGCTCAAAATAGTCTCACCCCAATTTTCCTTTTAAAATCTATTAGTTTATCACCTCTGTCACTTTCTTTTTCCCCGTGTTGTACCTGGTTAATCTTTTTTTCCATTTTTAGTTTATTTCGGGGTCGTAGATCACTTATGGGTCCATGGTTTGCTCCTTGTTTCTTTGTTCCTCTAAAAAAGGTTTATGATTTTGGTCTCCCATTATCTGTTCATCTAAAAACTTGGGTTCTCACATATTTTCATTTTTCCTCCACAGTCAGGATTTGTCTTCCTTTTCATTTATGCCATAAATACTTGAAGAAAAATGAATAGATGTGTCTCTGAGAAACATATTTGAGCCTTGTAAACATTTCTAAATTCTCTATCCTTGGAGAAATTTTCATTTTCGGGCTCGAATGGTCATTTTTATGTATTTTACGGTTTAATGGGTGTTTCTCCCGGTCAAATTTACATCCTTGCATCGATAGGCGACATATCTTCTTTTGGTTAGTTAGGGGACAACATGAAAATGATTTAACTTATCACTTTTTGTTTTTTTGGTGACAAGGAAAATTTGGTCTCGTAGCTCCACTCAATTCTGATTGGTTCTTTTGGTGCTTACATGGCTTCTTCTGATTGGATGGGGCCTGATGGGTCTAATTTTGAACTTCTTCTTTTTGGCTACTTTGGCAAAATGTTTGAACCCACCCGACGGCTCTGTCAAGATCTGATTGGAGAAAAATTTAAGAGGCAGGGAAAAGGTCTCACTTTGATCCCACAGGAAGACACGTGCCAAAGCTAGTGACGGAGATGCGGCCCTTCGGAGGTAAGTTAGATATTTTTCCCCTTTGGAAAAATGGAGTAAAATTTTAAAGTGGAAGTGTGCCCCTGCCAAATCATTTTTTAAACCTTAAGGTTTTTAAAGGAACACTACAATGACACGTGGTGAGCCCGCGCTCAGTCAAGATATCAATTTTTGGGGACAATCTCAAGGAGTGCCATTGCGACACATGGCAGTATGAAAAGTCAAAAGGAGGGGGTAAGCAAACCATCAGGGGAAACTTAGAATTTTTTCCTCTTATGCTCGAAAGGGTTAAGATATCAAAAATTTCCTACAAGCCTGATGAAGGAAAAGTCAAAGCTTGCTCCATTCAAAGGCAGAGGTGTGGACCCGCGAAGGAAACTTGGAAAATTTTCCTTTTGAGAGAAAAGAGTTAAAAGTAAAAAGGGAAGTGTAGTTCCACTGGGACCCACATTGGGGCACGTGTCAGAAGCATTTCTCAAGGGCGGAGCTATGGAAAAAACTTGGAAAATTTTCCTTTTTTAAAAATAAGAGGTAAGATGGAAAAATTTGGACGTAGTTCTTTTGGGACCCACCTCAGGACACGTGTTAGGCTCATTTCTCTAGGGTAGAGTTACGGAACAAAATGTGAAATATTTCCATTTTTCCAAACGTTGTAAATATTCAGAGTAGACCTCCAAGTCTTTTTTTAAATTTGAATCTTCCATGTGTATAACCCAAATTCAAAGAAAAAATAAATGACAGTTGAGATTCTGAATTTGATTTTCCCCCCCTTTTTTCTGAAACATGCCTGGAAATGAAAGTCTTCATGATTTCTTGGTTTTTTGTACACGCCAAGTATAGAAGTGAGTTAATGTTGATATCTGAGTTTGGTGGGGAGATCTGGAAGATGTCTTTTGCCATTAAAATGGTCTGACTATCGAGCTCGATCAGATTTTCCATTTTAGTTCTCCCAAGCACTCAAGGAGCTAGGTTTGATAGATTTGGGGCAGAAGTGGTTGGTGAATTGAAGGAAGAGTGATGTATCATAGGAAGGAGTTGATTGCAGGAGATATTTGAAGAGATCTGCTACCTTGAGCACCTAGCGACTTTTCGTAGATCTGATCCCGAGAAATCGTGATTGTGATCATGACGATCATTGGTGCACTCAATGTCAAGATTTTTGGGGGAAAAGGGGCTCTGTTGTAAATGTTATCAATGGCACAAATTTTTTCGTTCAAAAGGTTTGAGTGTTAGAGACCTCGACGAAAATTCCCACAAGGAAAATTTGACAAAGCCTGTCTTTTGAGAATTTGTTTGAGAAACCTGGTTATCTCCTTTTATATTAAGCTTTATCATGTCAAGGTGGTTGCAAGTTTATAGCCATTGAAAATCTCTGAGACTGTTTTAAAAACTTTCCCTTGCTGATAGATTTAATCAAATATGAGCTATTCTGTGTTGTCTTGAGAAAAATGTTCTTGTTCTATCTCTGAATGTATGTGAATAGGTTTTCTTTTTTCTGTTGCAATATTGTATTAAAATATGTTCTAATCACACAGGTCTCAATCCTTGTGATAGTTAATTGACATCTACAATTTCATTTCTTGGAAGATCCTTCATCTGGGATTGGAATAAATGATTTAAAATCACCTTTCCTTCATTTTTTTTGACAAAGATTGCATGTAAGCCATTGAGTGTACCTTGGGCATGATTTGGCTTAGATCTTGATGCTTTGTTGGGTTCTCTAACTCAAGTCTTTGTGTTAGAATCTCATAGGTTGTGTGAAAAAGTGCTGATTTGGGCCTCCATTAAAGCACATATTCTGGTTACAGAAACATTTTAGTTGTCCTGTGACATCTTGTTGGTCTAATCTGCCAAATTTTAATACTTCTCAAGGATTCGGTGAACCAAGTTCATTTTGTCTCGTATCCCACAAAAAAAATTATTTAAAAAAAACTAATCCTACCCGTACTACCCCTATTTGTCATGTGTGTATGCCAATGCATAATCCTCATCACAAAAACATGCAAAAGCAATCAAGGTCCCAAATGTCTTTAGTACCCTGAACCTTGCCCAAAAAATATCTCCACTATCTAGAGTGAAAACTCGTGAGAGTTATATTTTATTGCATTGATTATATTTTCTCCAAGGTCTCCCTAATATCTTCATTAGGAAGGATATCCCCATCCCCTCTATAAACAATAGGATACAAAAGGGTTCTCTTACCTTGGTTGAAAGGCACAACCTAAAATAGTGAGGATAGATCAAATCCTCTTGAAGGTGTTATCCATTTCTCTACATCTCAGTGACTAAGGGCCAGTTAGATCCCATCCCGGACTATAAAATGACTCATCATGATCTATCTATCTCTAAGCTTCCTGATAAACCTGTGATGCTTCTTAGATTTTGAGGGAGAATCAATTTGGGTACAAACATATATCACATATTATTTCTCGCACCTCGCAAAAAAATTTCCATTTTAGTGGAATTCCTACTCTAGGGGCTTGTTACTGATTTTTAGGTTCTATCATTCCTAATTTTTATGTTATAATATTATACCATTTAATTTACTTATACATATACTTATTAGCTTATTTGTTCGATGATTACTTACATGTATGCATTATATTATTTAAATTTACATGATTGATACATTGTGTGTTCAATTGCGTGCTATATATTTTCATTTTTTGTTTCTGGTGTCCCCAGATTTCACCCTGAAATATGCAACTACGCATTTGAAAATATTTCATTATTTTTAAATTAATAAGGTCTTTTTGTGTTTTTATTGCCAGAAGATGTCTGTATTATGTTAGGATATTCCCAGTGAATCATATGAGCCAATTTTGACAAATACCCAGATGCTAAAACACATTTTATCCCTTTGCCATGTTTTGTCTATGGGAAATTTTTATTTATTTATTTATTTAATAAATAATGCCCCGTTTGAAGTAAATTGTGCTCCGGTCGAATCCTGTTGAAGTTTTGCATGCCAGTATTCACTCATCTCATTAGGGTTTTCACCAAGAATGAATTCTAGGCATAATCTGTAACTTCTGGCAATGTTTTTCGCTTTTATTTCTTTCTTTTGTGTTTTTCCCCGGTTTTCTCCATTGTATCTCTATGAAATTTCCCTAGGTAAAATACTTCATCAGTATAGTTTGTTTAATTACCTGAATCATCTAGAGATCATCTACTGACACAAACCTAGAAGAAATCAGCCTCAAAATGCAAGCTTCTGACCAAAAAAGATGAAGTCATGCACAAAAAGCCTCTCCCAAGAAAGTCACATTTTTTTGAATTAATGAGTGTAAGCTGCAATGGAATTTTTAGTAGTGATAGGCATGAGGGAATTTCTTACTTGGCTTGTAGGGTACTTTTTCCCATGAATTCAAAGTCACTTAAGCTGTGATAGGAAAATTATAAGCGACAAGAAGGTAGGAATTTGTTACCTGTCTCGTAGGGTGAAAATTCTCATTATAAAATAAAGAAAAATCACATAAAGCATCAATGGGAATTTTCTACCTGCCTAATAGGCCAAATTTTCCCATCAGAAAGTTTTATTCACCCATGTAAGTCACACTTTATCAAAGGAGGCTATTTTTTATGCAAGTTGCAAATTTTGGAATAAATAGATCTAAGTTGCAATGAGAATTTTGGTAGTGGTAGGTAGGTGGGAATTTATTACCTGCCCCGTAGGGTACTTTCTCCCATGAAGTCAAAGTCACTTAATTTTTAATGGTGATATTAGAGGTGGCAGGTGGGTGGGAATTTCTGACCTACCTTGTAGGGTAAAAATTCCCATTATAAAAGAAAATCACTTAAAGCACCATCGAGAATTTCTTACCTGCCTTGCAGGGTAAGAATTCCCATGATGAAATTCAAACAACTTAAGTCAAAGAGGGGATTTTTGGAGCTGCAGTGTAGGGTGGAAATTCCCACCAAGTTGACTTCTTATTTTCAGTAACTACCCTTTCCAAAAGGTGTGACCCACCTTGGGGGAATAAAAATGTAATTAATAATATTTATTAATGGTTTATTCACCCAATTTTGGCGCCATAAATAGAAGGAAAGTCAATGCAAGTGGAAGAGCTAAAGAGAAGTCAAGGATGCATGTTATAAATAAATAAAATAAATTTATTTAAAATCAACCAACATCATGCATAATTGGGCACCGGATTTGGGTGAATAAACATGATTGTTTATAAATTAAATTGCTAGAAATAAGAAGGGAAATTATAAAAAATAGTATGTCGAGGATTATATAAACATGGAATTTCATAATGAAGAATCAATTAATTATTTTTGCAAAGGATTACATCCCGGAAAGGTTTTGGTGTCAAAGGAAGGAGGTTTTGCATTAAAGAGTGTTTTTCATTGCCAGGGAGCTTCAAGGTTTGGCGCCTAGGGTTGGTATGGCTTGATTCTTACTATGATAATTATTTGCATGTTGGTATAAGTGCTCTGGTGAATTAAATAATATTTTTTCTTTCTTTTCATGCAAACAAAGCCTCAAATTTTAGGGAAGGAGGCTTTAGATGTAGATTTTTGTGGTAAAAATCAAGTATTCATGTCATGGACTCCATCTTTGTCTAAATAAAATTACATGTATTCATCACAGGTGCTCAAATAAATGTCAAGTACATTGAATATATCTTTCAAATCTAAAGACGTTGCCAGATCTACAAAAATGGATCCAATTGCAAGGGATTCCGAAATATATAAAAGAAAAAGAGCTCAGGCAATGATTGTTCCATCCACGTTGAAGCATAATGAAAGAGAAAGATCAACATAATCATGCATAACTTCTAGATTTACTAAATTCAATGATATAGACATAGGCCCTAAACCTATCATCAATTTAATTGATAGATCCAGATCTCATAATTGCAAATAATTCTGAAAAAAATTCATCCTCTTGTTTCGAACACAACCCATGCAAAAGTTAGTGCATGGATAATTCCTTTCAAAATCTTGTCCATGTGCTCCCAATCTTGCAGTTGAAGCCTTCATCGAATTTACTTTGCATGTACTAAAGAAAAATTGCAAAAGCTTCAAGGAGAAGAGGGAAGACAGGTCAAAGGAAATATGGACACCCAAATCACAGTCAGATGTTTCCAGATCCAGTTTGTTGAGAATCAAAGGAAAGAATTCAACAACATATGGGAGTACTCAGATCTAAGATAGAGATATCATTCAGATCATTCATTGATAAAATAGATGAAGCAGAAATACAATATAGGTTAGATCAACATGCAAAGTATGGAAGGAGAACAAGACTGGGAGTGCTGCAATAATTGGTCTTCTCCTCTCTCTCTCTCTCTTATTTTCTTGGATAAAGTATTTGAGTAATCAATTAAATTATAAAACTTAAGTGATTGGTTTAAAATATATTACTCGAAGAAGTCAATTACTTGGTAATAGGTGGTAGACATGCAAAATAGAAGGTTCAATTTTTTAGTTATAAATCATGCATGTCAATGAAAGAGGAATTTCAGAAGGAAGATTTCCAGTTGTTTCCCTTTAAATATCTTCCACATGTGGAAATTAATTTAAAGCTTCCTATTTGTAATTTCTCATTGTACACTATAAATAGAGGAAAACCCTATGGGCTAAAGGATTGGAATTTGTAATAAGCATTCTTGTGTTCTAGAATTTGAGCTGAAACCCTTGATTTTTGCAAGCAGAGGAATAGAAAAGATATTTCCAGAGAACTTTATGTCAACGGTGCATTTTGATTCTTATTTATTTCTAGATATATTCATAAACTTTGTGTTATTATAGATCTAGATCTGAAATTTTTCTGTTCTTTGAATTATGTATTTAATGATGTATTTGGTGTAAACTATATGCATGCAATCAAATCTGTAAACTATTGCTCAAGTTACATATCCTCTCTACTTTCTCCCGTTCCCCATTATTTTTCCTTTCTTTTATAACTACTTACTTGTTGCAGAACTATCTAACTATGGTTCATGAGATAAATAGTTAAAGTAATACCAACAGATAGATATTACAACATATAACTAAAAAAATCTTACACAGGAGCCTCACCAGTAAATAAGGGATATTTATTTCATGACTGCCTAGGTTTTTAGCTGTGCAGAAAATCTAGCCAATAGTTTTTGGTGACTCCGCTGGGGAACAACATTAATTAGTAGACAAGAGCTTTCTCATGTTACAAGCCGCATATCCAGTCTTTCACCAGGAAGAAGAGTGCAAACTCATCCAGATCTGGATCATCTTCAGCACAATCTAGCAACTGGAATTATTCACCAAGTTTATTCTCAAAGAAGACGTGCTCCATTTATCATGATGCAGAATCAACCACTTGCCCCTACAACACCTATTCCATGGGGTGCAACCTTTATAAATTTGAATCTGACTCCTCCTATGCATGATCTACCTAAAGGGATGAGAAATAATTTTCCAAAATTCTTTGGAGATGGAAAAAAAAATCTAGAGGACCAATTGGATGTGTTTTTTATATCTTGTGGACTGCTTGCAATGGAACATGAATATGTGTCCGTCAGACTCTTCATAGAGACTCTACATGACTTGGCTAGAGAATGGTTCTACTAGCTAGCTCTTGGCACCATAACCAATTGGGCCATTATAAGAGATGCATTCCTGAAAAGATTCAAACCAGTTGAAGATTCAAGTAAGTTGATAACTCAACTCACTCAGTTGAAGAAGGAGCCACATGAGAACATGTGGGATTTCATTGATAAATTTCACATAATACTTTTAAAAAAATTGGATCCTTCTTCTCTGAATGATGAGAATCAATAGGTATTCTTCATCAATGATTTACTTCTTGAAATAAGATATCAACTGTGAAGAGCACATCCTGCTGACTCGTAAGAAGATCAAAACATGGTGGTTAAGATTGAAGACGACCTCATTATGGTTGGAAAGATAAAAAGCTACACTTCTAGAGCTAAAATTTCATCCTCTGCTACTCCTTCCGATTCACTATTACAAAAGTTATCAAATGAGATGTCGTAGATGAAGAAATAAATGGCTAACATAGCTCAAGGTAAAATCACTGCCCTTGCTCAAAATTTCAAAAATAACAATCAGAACCACATTACCGGTTCCCAAAGATTAGCAATTGAAGCTACTCCTAGAAACAATGTCAAGATGAATAAAGAAGACCGGGAATTTGACAATGATCAGTTCAAGAATGATGATTTTCTAGGTCCTGCTGGCAACTACAACATTAATTACTTGAAGTACAAATATGAACATGATGATGAGAATCTTCATGAAGATGATTATGGTCATACATATGCATTATTTACAAAACCAAAAACTCACCAAGCTGAGGCAGTAGCTAATGAACAAAGAAGGGTCATCCCTTTACCTTATTATTTAGCTCCCAAAGATAAGAATGTGAGTTCTTCATCTCAACCACAGAAAGTAGCTCAAGTATCTGAATCTATACCTTCCTTCGACATTTTTAATCATGTCAAGAAAACTAGGATTCAAATGTCAGAAGCTTAATACATGAGAGCCTTTCATGAGTAGTTAAATAAGCTAGTCAAATATGTACAATCACCAAGACAATCCAATACAACAAAAGGCATTTTGCGTAAGCCCAAAGATACTCCTCCCCAGAAACACCATATTCTAAAAGAGTGGAACCATTCTATGTTTCACTATTGCTTAATGGTTTCAAGTGAAACAACTGCATTTTAGATTCAGGTGTTTCTGACAATGTCATGCAAGCTAAAGTTGTAGATTCTCTTGGGCTTACCTTGAAAAAGACCATAAAAAGGTGTTACTCCATGGAGATACAAGTCCCTTTAATCAAACAAATCAAATATGCACAAGCTATTTTGGCATATTTTCCTAAAAAAAGTTTGAAGATGCCAATCTTAGTTGCAGATATTCTTATCTCCTATGGGATGTTACTGAGTAGAAAATTATGCAAAGATCTGGGAGGATGAGTAAAGATGGATTGGTCTTGTGCCCATATTCCTACTAAGGGGATTAATCAGAGGCTAGATCCAGAAAATAAGTCCAAGTACACAGTTACAAAATCTGAGGATCCTAGATCTCATATTCTTTTTCAAGAATTTGACCACGGTGTATACTTCTTGGAAATGGATAAAGGCGTTCCAGAGCCTAGACTTCAACTAGAGCTAGTCCAAGAAGAGGAAAACATTCAGACACTGGAGTTTAAAGGAAGCTACTATTCTTTTGGATCAGGAGCCACCATTCTACTAATATCTCCATATTATGATATATTTCCATACTCCCACAAGCTGATGTTTAAGAACACCAACGATACATTGGAGTATGAAGAATTGTTGTTAGGAATGGAGAAAGATAAAAATAAAGGAATAAAACTCATCAAATCCCAAGGAGATGCTAAACTTCTAGTAAAGAAAGTTCGAGGGAAAAATCAAGTCAAAGGAGATAAGATGAAGCATTACAGAGATAAAGTGCTTTCTGCCACACTGGATTTTATAGCCTTCTTTATTGACTTCATTCCAACCAATCAAAAATCCAAGGAAGATTCTTTGGTAGTCATAGCCACATTATTAAATCCAGATAGACCACCGCCAATAATCAGACAAGGAAAATATAAAGTGGAGATGGTCTACTACCCTAAAGTCCTTGATAGTGTTGAACAATGGCAAAATTTCAATGACGACAAGTAAACATCTGCATGTATAAAACAAGACAACTTTGGTAGCTTGTATGTTGAAGGGAGTAAATCAACACCACAATGAATAGTCATAAGAAAAATTGATACGGATTATGATGATAATAGTGGAATAATCTAACCAAAAGGTAACAAAATCCCCAAGGTTTTAGTTTCCTTAGTGGATACTTTCAACATGCGTGATTTGTACTTGAAGAAGAAAAAAGAATATGGTGATAGTTCTTCCTCAGAAATGTAGTAGGTAAATATGGGAATGGAGGAAATTGATGCAAACTTATTCACCAAAGAGAGAAGAAAGGATAAGCCACGATAAGATGAAGTTGATAAGGAATTTCCCAAGGTGTTTGACAAGAAGGTTAGAGAAAGTAAGTTTAATATTAGAGACTGGGTACTTTGGTGGGACAAGAGACATGAACCGAAGGACATGCACAATAAATCTAATTCAATCTAGAAAGGGCCCTATTAGTGTAAAATCACAGCACCCCAAATGAGTTATGGATTTTCTTTTCTAAGGTAGTGTAATTTGGTGTGATTTGCATAACATTGAATCATTCCCCAAGCTGTGGGACTTACAAATGGGAATGATCTTCCAGAGAAGGTTGGTTCCTCTTCCTAAACTACCGGCCACAAGCTATTATAGTGCATGCAAGCTAATATAATCCTAATTTAACTTCCAAGGAAACAATAAGAGAAAGAAAACTAGAAAAAATAGAGCCTCCACTAAAATGGTGATACACCAGAGAAAGAAAATGTTGATCATCTATCAAAACTAGCATGCAAACAAAGAGAGGTGAGCATAGGAGAGGATGGACAAGTGCATCACAGACCAGAGATGGACTTCACATAGAAAACATTACAAAATTCCTAAAACCATAGCTCCAAAACCTACAAATGACATTCAAACATGCACAAATGCCTTGCAACAATGAGAGGCAAGACAAAACAACCAAAAACGAGCAAAGGATGGACAAATGCATCATAAAAACACATATTTATTGCTCCAAATTTACACAGTGCACCATTTCACGGGTAAGAGGAAAAAATATGCCATTACAAAGTAGGGGAGGAGGTTACACCTCCATTTTTGACCCTAGGGAAGAAAAGAAGACGGAGGAAGAGAAGAAGAGTGAAAAACCACTAACTAACTTCTTGAAAATTTGGCTCTGTTACAATATATAGAAAATTGGGATAAGAGAGGGAAAAACACGAGAAAATCTGATTCTCTGCTCTAACCATGGACAAAATTCATAAATTTGGTCAAAATTTCAAGGCTCCATAAGCAAATTCCATTCCTAAATGCATTTTGTCTTCTCAAGGGAGAAAAGACCCATATTCCATTAAATTTGGTGGTTGAAAACTAGTTCTATGTTTTTTCCATTGCAAATTGTGTTTTGCAATTTTATCCCACAAATCTCTACCAAAATAAAAAATTGAAGAATCCATGATGAAGAGAATCTCCAGATATTTCCATTGGTACCAAGATTGTCAAAAATGGAGCTCTGGATCAAAAGATATGGCCTTTTATATTTTTTCCTTACGTTTCCTACAAATTTGATTTAGGGTGAATTTTGAGATTTTTCCCCACAAATCTGCTAATGATGTGGCATCCATTGGGGTCAGTGGAGGCAAGTGCTTCCTTTTTTCCATTTTACATTTTTTGACAGAAAGTCAATAAATCCTATTTACCTCCGAAGTCCCGCATCCCCGCATTAGCTTTTTGATGGGGCCGCAGGTTGCATTTTGATTTTATGCCTTTTGGAAGAAAAGGAAAATTTTCACTTTTTCCTTTGATGCCCCACCAGTCTAAGTTTCTTTGGAAAAAAACTCTCCCAAGCTCCACAGGTCTGCTTTGGGCAAATTTTCCTCCATAACTCCACTGAGTCATAACTTGAGAAATACAAGTAGTTAAGAGGAGTTATTTACCTTTCTGGAAAGGGGAAGAAATTCTCTATTTGATGGAGAAATTTCTAGAAAAATTTGAGTTCCTAAAACTTGTGAAATTTTGACTGAGGAAAAAAGAGGAGTAAGTTAACCCAAAATAAGAGGGATCTTATTTTGGTTAACAACTTTGGTGACTCACACGGGTCATCTACCTATTAGATGAATGATCAGTGGCCTTAGTTGCATCCATTGGGCATGGAGTCAAGCCTGATAACCAATTCTTTGATCTAACTCTAAAAAAATGACCTTTGACTCACTTGGAAACCCACTTAAACTTGGAGTTGATCTTCACCAAATTTCCAATGAAAATGTACTGTGCAAGAGCAATACAACAACACCAAAAACTATATACTAACTGAAAATCATACATGCTCCAAATGGAACATGCAGAGTGTGCACAAGCACTTCTTCTGCTGAAAACAAACCTACCTACTCTACTCCAACCAAGAGCAAAGGGAACTCAAACAAAACCCGCAACTGGTAGGGAGAAATAGCTTCCCTTCCTCAAAAATGGCAGCCATGCAACTGATTTGGCACTGAACATGGCTTGTTGGATGAGTGAAAAACTAACTACAAGCTGATATTCCACCCAAATAACAAAATTATCAATTGAAGACAAAACCAATACCTCTTTTAGTTGCTCTGCATTTTTATTGAAGAGGTACAACAATTGATCCTTAGTGCTTTGTAGCTCATCCTCATGCCCTAAAATGGACATGACTGGTTTTGGCCTCTCCTTTGGTTCCAATGAAGCCAAATACCTGATTGGGAAAGGTATGGTCCATTTGATATGCCCATAGTTCTGATTTTGAACTCCAATGATGGAGTATTCTTGTAGATCCTCTTGAATGGATGGTGTGGAAGAAGTGGTGGAACTCTTCTGCTTTTTTTCTTCCTCCATCGCAACATAAAAATCTTCTACAAATTGCAACTCTTCATCTCTGATTGCAACATCCATTGGATCTTCTTTTACATCATCATACTCTGCTGCTATATAGTGTTGGCTCTGGAGTTTTTCTCTTGATTTTTGAAGATCAATCTGCTCTTGGACAACCCCTTCTTCTAGCATGAAGTTTTTCAAATCAAACTTTCTACTTTGTTGTTCTAGAGGACTCTTTGTGATAGCAATGTCTTCTTGATGGTTCCATCTCATGGTGGATGTGGCATTTGGAAGATCATAATATCCCAATATTTATTCAAGAAGAAAGGTGGATAACAGTGGTTGTTCTTGCAAGTTTTCTTTCATGGAAGAAGGATATTGAATGTTGAACGATGGGGAAGAAAATATTGCAACTTCAATGGGCTTCTCCCTATCAAAACATCCTTCTAAATTTGATAAAAAATCAAACTCTATGTTGTCCTACTATAGCCAAGTTTCTCCCTCTTGCATGGTGATCTCAGAATCTACATTCTTTTCACAAGATGAAGCTTCATCTTCAAACATGAAGCTAGTGATTTGAAACTCCTACACACAGTCATACTTTGGGAGAGATTGAATGGGGGAGAGATCTGCTATCTTATGTGTAACCAGCTCATGGTTCCATACCTCTGAATTTGTTTTGTCCACCTTCATGTGCTCCTCTCTAACTGAACTTGGAGCTGCTGGTTCTTCCTCCCTCATGATGGATTCATTAACCAAATCAATCCCTTCAAATGAAAGCAAAAAGTTTCCAATGATTCCTTCTTCTTTTGCTACTACAAACTCTGATTCGATTTCTTCCATTTTCTCCTCATCAATGGGGCTTTGAGCTGATTGTTCTTTCTCTTCCATGGCTGATTGTGCAACTTCTAATGGATCAGCATTTTCTTCAAGCAGAGTGCCAACATAGGCAATAAATTCTGCGTAAAAAGGCTTTTGATTTTCTTCCCTTTGTCTTTGTTCTTATTCTGCTGCAACAAAATCAGCCTTGACCACCTTTAGTTCCTCAACTTTTACCTCCTATATAGGCTTAACCAGCAAAGGAATCAATGTTATCCCAAACCTAAGAGATAAGCTCACTAAGCTCTTAACCATTTCTTCTTTTACTAGCTCTTCTTCTTGTTGTCCTTGACTAATTTTTGCAATCTCTTCTTCCCCATATGGAATTGGGAAGGCAAGAGGATAATTAGGTTGGGATTCAATCATTTGTGTATTTGTTTGTGGTAGCGGGAAGTATGGAACTTATTGTTTCTTTGGAGGGGAAGGTGTTTCTTTTTGTTCTTCTGGATGGGGTTTGGATTTGGAAGAGAAGAAGGAAGAAAAGTTGAGATGAGATGGAAGACTAGGGGGATGGTTTTCACAACTAGAGCAGCATTGGATAAACTTGAAACTTGACATTCAAATTAAGATGGTGTTGCTTTAGTAATGGAAAGAGAAATACAAGATTATGGTGTAGAACTTACCCATTGACAAGGTTGTTTGGCACCAAATTCATAGGCCTATATCTCTTCAGTCCATTGTGCAAGTTAGGACAACATTCCAATCATTAAGTCCATCTTATCCTAAGGGTTGTAGTGTATTGGAAAAGGGCCTACCCATGGGAAAGGTGTCCTACAACCAATCTTGAATGCCTTCATTTGAGCTATTACTCGTGAATACACCACGGCAATCTCCATTTTTTGGATCTTCTCCAATAGACCAACATCTTGCATTTGATTTTCTTCATTTTTTTCATACCCCTGCTCTTTGAAAGCTCCATGTCCAAACTTATTTTGGCACTTCTTCTCATAGGGGTAAACATGCCGATTTTGAATTTTCTCAAAATGATGGTTTGAAGGAGTTGTAGAAAGCATTGGAGTTGGAATGTATTGTTGTTGCTGTTGTGAATTCAATGGTGCAAATGAAGTCATGATTGCAAAAATTCATGGAATGGAAAAGAATGAAAGATATGGAAAGAAAAATGAAATGGAAATGGATGGAAAATAGGTCTATAACTCAGAGATGGATTGTAAACTAGATGGATTTGCCAGATATGAAAATTGAAGCTTCTGATAAGCTAGAGATTGTAACAAATGCACATCAACCTTGTTGCAATGAATTCAAAACCTCTAAGGTCCTACCCGGTGTGCCAAAACTATTAGTGCAAAATCATTGCACCCCCAAATGAGTTATTGATCTAATCTTCTAAGGCAAGTTCATTTGGTGTGATTTGTATAACATTGGATCATTCCCCAAGCTATGGGACTTGCAAATGGGAATGATCCTCTAGAGAAGGCTGGTTCCTCTTCCTAAACTACCTACCACAAGATATTCTAGTGTAGGCAAGCTAATATAATCCTAATCTAACTTCCAAGGAGACGAGGAGAGAAAGAAAACTAGAAAAAATAGACCCTACATGAAAATGGTGATACACTAGAGAAGGAAAATGTTGATCATCTATCAAAACTGTCATGAAAACAAAGAGAGGTGAGTAATGGAGAGGATGGACAAGTGCATCACAAACCAGAGATGGACTTCACATAGAAAGTGTTCCAAAATCCCTAAAAACACAGCTCCAAAACCTGCAAATGACATTCAAACATGCAAAGAATCCCTGCAACAATGAGAGGCAAGAAAAAACAACCAAAAACGAGAAAAGGATGGACAAATGCATCACAAAAACACGTTTTTATTGCTTCATATTTACATAGTTCACCATTTCATGGGAAAGATGCAAAAAAAAATTCCATTACAAAGTAGTAGAGGAGGTTCCAACTCCATTTTCGACCCTGGGGAAGAAAAGAAGAGGGAGGCAAAGAAGAAGAGTGAACAACCACTAGCTAACTTCTTGAAAATGTGCCTCTGTTACAACATATAGCAAAATGTGAAAAGCGAGGGAAAAACATGAGAAAATATGATTCTCTGCTCCAACCACCAACAACATTCATAAATTTGGTTGAAAATTCAAGCATCCATGTACAAATTCCATTCCCTAATGCATTTTCACTCAGCTCCATGTGAGAAAAAACCCATATCGTCATTAAATTTGGTGGTTGAAAACTAGATTCTACATGTCTTTTCCCGTGCCAAAATAGTGTTTTTGCATGTTTCTCACAAAAATCTTTACCAAAACTCAAAAATGTGAATATTCCATGATGAAGAAAATCTCTGGATCTTTCCATTGGTACAAAGATTGTCAAAAATGGAGCTCTAGATACAAAAGATATGGCCTTCTGACGTTTTTTCCTTAACGTTTCCTAGCAAATTTGGCTTCGAGGAAAATTTTGAACTTTTCCACCCTCAAAAATCCGCTGATGACATGTAGCATCCATTAGGGTCAGCGGAGGCAGGGGCTTCCTTTTTTCTCCATTTTACATTTTTTGACAAAAATTCAAAAAATCCAATTTACATCTAAAGTCCCGCATCCCCGAATTAGTCTTTTTGATGGGGTCACGAGGTCACATTTTGATTTTATGCCTTTTGGAAGAAAAGAAAAAATTTCACTTTTTCCTCCGATGCCATGCCAGACTGAGATCCTTTGGTAAAAAACTCTCCCAAGCTCCGCAAGTCTGCCTTGGGAAAATTTTCCCTTCATAATTCCAACCGAGTCATAACTTGAGAACATACAAGGAGTTAGAGAAGAGTTCTTTACCTTTCAAGAAAGGGGAAGAAATTCTCTATCTGATGGAGAAATTTATCGAAAAATGATTGAGTACCTAAAACTTTACGAAATTTGGACTGAGGCACAAAAATGGAGTAAGTTAACCCAAAATAAGAGGGAGCTTATTTTGGTTAACAGGCCCTTCATGATCAAGAGAGCTACCAGAATGAATGCTTTCTTCCTTTCCTACTAGGATGGAATCTAGTTACCACTTCCTTTCAACGGCAAACATCTGAAGTTGTTCAAGAACTAAGATATATGGTAAAACCTATTTGTATATAAATAAAACTTTGTTGTTTTCTTTCTTTTTCTTTTCTTTTTGTGTTGTTTTTGTTTGCTTGACCCCAAGCCCATTGGAAAATACATGAAACCAGATATGTTGGGATTTCATCTTCACTCCTTTCATTTTGAAAGAGGCAAATATGTCCACAGACGGAGCCAACTGGTGTCCCCAGGTTTCACCCTGAAATTTGGGACTACCCATTTGAAAATATTTCATTCTTTTTAAAATATGGGGTCTTTTTGTGTTTTTATTGCAAGAAGTTGTTTATATTATGTTATGATATTCACATTGAATCATATGAGTCAATTTTGACAAATACCCAGATACCGAAACACATTTTATCCCTCCACCAAGTTTTGTCTATGGGAAATTTTTATTTAATTATTTATTGAATAAATAATGCCCCATTTGTAGTAAATTGTGCTCTGGTTGAATCATGTTGAGGTTTTGCATGCTAGTATTCACTCATCTCATTAGGGTTTTCACCAGGAATGAATTCGGGGCATTCTCTACAACTTCTGGAAATGTTTTTTCACTTTTTTTTCTTTTACATTTTTCCCCAGTTTTCTCTGTTGTTTTCTCTATGAAATTCCCCTAGGTAAAATCCTTCACCAGTATAGTCTGTTTAATTTCCTAAAGCGTCTGAAGATCATTTACCGACACAACACAAGAAGGAATCAACCTCAAAATGCAAGCTTCTGACCAAAAAAGATGAAGTCATGCAAAAAAAGTCTCCCAGGAAAGTTGCATTTTATGGAATTAATGAATGCAAGATGTAATGGGATTTTTAGTAGTGACAGGAAGGTGGGAATTTCTTACCTGGATTACTGGGTAATTTTTCCCATGAATTCAAAGTCACTTAAGTTGCGATGGGAAAATTAGAGGTGACAGGCAAACAGGAAATTCTCACTTGCTTTGCAGGGTGAAAATTCCCATTATAAAATTTACAAAAATGACTTAAAGCACAAGTGGGAATTTTTTGCCTACCTAGCAAGCTAAATTTTCCCATCAGAAAGTTTTATTCACCCATGCAAGTCACACTTCATCAAAGGAGGATAATTTTTATGCAACTCGCACTTTTTGGAATAAATAGATCTAAGATGTAATGGGAATTTTGGTAATGATAGGCAAGCGGGAATTTCTTACTTGCCTTACAGGGTACTTTTTCCCATGAATACAAAGTCACTTAAGTTGTAATGGGAATATCAGAGGTTGCAGGAAGGTGGGAATTTCTTACCTACCTTATAGGGTAAAAATTCCCATTATAAAAGAAAATCACTTAAAGCACCATTGGGAATTTCTTACCTGCCTTGCAGGGTAAAAATTCCCATTCTGAAAGTCAAACAACTTAAGTGAAAGATGGGATTTTTGGAGCTGCAGTATAATGTGGAAATTCCCATCAAGCTGACTTCCT
Source organism: Taxus chinensis (assembly GCA_019776745.2). Taxonomy (NCBI): domain Eukaryota; kingdom Viridiplantae; phylum Streptophyta; class Pinopsida; order Cupressales; family Taxaceae; genus Taxus; species Taxus chinensis. Next base: position 590,761,206 of record CM034156.1, read on the forward strand.
TTTTTTAGCAATTACCCTTGCCAAAAAGTGTGACCCACCTTGGGTGAATAACAATCCAATTAATAATATTTATTAATGGTTTATTCACCCAATTTTGGCTCTATAAATAGAAGGAAAGTCAATGCAAGTGGAAGAACTAAAGAGAAGTCAAAAATGCATGCTAAAAATAAATAAAATAAATTTATTTAAAAGGCAACTAGCAACATGCATAATTGGGCACGCAATTTGGGGGAATAAACATGATTGTTTATTAATTAAATTGCCAGAAATAGGAAGGGTAATTATTAAAAATAGTATGCTAAGGATTATATAAGCATGGGCTGCCATAATGAAGAATCAAGTAATTCTTTTTGCAAAGGATTGAAGCTCGGACAGGTTTTTGGCATCAAAGGAAGGAGGTTTTTGCATTAAAGAGTGTTTTTCATTGCCAAGGAGATTCAAGGTTTGGTTGGAATGGCTTGATTCTTGCTATAAATAATTATCTGCATTTTTGTATAAGTGCTCTGGTGAATTAAATAATAATTTTTCTTTCTTTTCATGCAAGAAAAAGCCTCAAATTTTAGAGCAGAAGGCTTTATATGCATATTTTGGTGATAAAAATCAAGTATTCATGCCATGGACTCCATCTTTGTCTGAATAAAATTGCATGTATTCATCACAGGTGCTCAAATCAATGTCAAATACATTGAATATTTCTTCTGAATCTAAAGAAGTTTCCAGATCTACACAAATGGATCCAATTGCAAGGGATTCTAGTAGAATTAAAAGAAAAATATCTTAGAAAAAGATTATTCCACCCATGTTGAAGCATGATGAACTAGAAAGATCAACATAATCATGCATACCTTCCAGATTTTCTGAAGTCAATGATACAGACATAGGACCTGAATCCATTACCAATTTAATTGACAGATCCAGATCTCATAATTGCAAGGACTTCAAGAAAAAAATCATCTTCTTTTTTCTAATGTAACCCATGTAGAACTCAGTGCATGGAGAATTCATTTAAAAATCTTGTGTATGTGCTCCTAATCTTCTAATTGAAGCCTTCATCAAATTTACTTTGCATGTACTGAAGAAGAATTGTAAAATATTCAAGGATAAGAAGGTAGACATGTCAAAGGCAATACCTGCACGTAAATCACAGTCAGATGCTTCCAGATCCAGTTTGGTTAGAATCAAAGGAAAGAATTCAACAACATGTGGGAGTATCTCAGATCCATGGCAGATATATCATTCAGATCATTCATTGCTAAAATAGATGAAGTAGAAGTACAATATAGGTTGGATCAACATGCAGAGTATCGAAGGAGAACAAGACTGGGACTGTTGTAACAAATTTTCTTCTTCTCTCTCTTTCTCTTATTTTCTCTAACAAAGCAATTGAGTAATCAATTAAATTATAAAACTTAAGTGATTGGTTTAAAATCCGTTACTTAAAGAATTCAATTACTTGGAAATAGGTGGTAGATATGCAAAATAGAAGGTTCTATTTTTCAGTTATAAATCATGCATGTCATGCAAAGAGGAATTCCAAGAGGAAGATTTCTAGATTTTTCCCTTTTCATATGTTCTACATGTGGGAATTCATTCAAAGCTTCCTATTTGTAATTGCCCTTTATACACTATAAATAGAGGAAAAACCTATGGGTTAAAGGATCGTAATTTGTAATCAACATTCTTGTGTTCCAGACTTTGAGCTGAAACTGCTTATTTCTGTAAGAAAATGAATAAAAAGGAGATTTCTGGAAAACTTTGTGTCAACGGTGTATTTTGCTTCTTATTTCTTTCTAGATCTATTCATAAACTTTGTGTTATTATAGATATAGATCTGAAATTTTCCTTTTCTTTGAATTATGTGTTTAATGATCTATTTGTTTTAATCTATGTGCATGCAATCAACTTTTCAAATTATTTCTTAGGTTGTACATCCTCTCTACTTTCTCCTGTTTCCCATTATTTTTCCCTTCGACATATTTTTCCTTTGTTTTACAGCTGCTTACTTGCTGCAAAACTATCTAGCTATGGTTCATGAGCTAAATAGATAAAGTAATACCAACAGATAGATATTAGGACACATAATTGACAAAATCTTACACGGGAGCCTCACCGGTAAATGAGGGAGCTTTATCTCATGACTGCCTAGGTTTTCAGCTGTGCAGAAAATCTAGCCAATAGTTTTTGTAGGCATGCGTTATCTTTCACATGTAACATATCGTGTTGTGGTATGTCCATAGAGAATCCTCTAGTCATCATGTGATTGGTTGTTTCTATCATTATTTATCATGATTTTTTTTTTATGTTTTTAGTTTATTCACTATTTTCTACGTGTTTTCACATTGGATTTTTGTTTGGTTATACGACTACATTTGACTATATTTTTTATGTCCTAAGGTCATTTTTTATGGACTACCTCATGCACACTTTTACTATAAAACATGTGATGTATGGAGCATATGGTTCCATGGTCGTTAGCATGCGTCTATTACTAAGTACTATTTTTTATTCCTTGTTTCTATATTTTTATTTACTTCAGGAATGCCTATAATGAGTGGGAGCATATAATGTAATTATGAGCCCCTGCCCACCCTTATTTTGATATACTGGAGAATATAATATTTACATCTTAGCTAGTGATCTTTCACAATGACATATTTTACATACATACATGTATACCACGTGATTTTTGATTCTTAGTGATCATATATTTTCTAAAAAATACATCTTGGATTACTTGTTACATGCATTTCTTGCATGATGACATATTTTCTATGTATACATATCATATATATGTGTTTACATAAGTTTTTTTACATAAGTTTTTTTTAAATTATTAAAAAAACGGTTCTTTATGTTATACATATTACACATGACATTAATAATGATTTTATTTTAATATGAGTAATATACAGTAACATCCCTTGGCTCAAAAGAGGGGTAGATGGTTAACTTTTTCTCCATAGTAGACTAATGAGGAATTTTATGTAATCATAAAAATATTGATTCTTTATATTAAGATCAACTTATTTTGACATATGATGAACTAACAAACCAAGGATTAGTGTCTCTACTTTGTTATCCAACAAGATGGAATATTTGGTTTTAATATTTCTACATTTAGAAGGTTTTAGATATACTAATGTTATTTTTCTTTGATTGAAAACAAACAAAAAATTCTTTCAATGTTTGGAGAAAACACATTCTAATCTCTAAATATTCCAAAGGAAAAATCGTGCTTTTATAAAATTATTTGTTCCTTGTCTAATTTCATTTTTTACAATTTCTTAATTGATTACCATAGTTTCATGTTATCTATACATTAATCAAATTTCATACATTCCAATTTATATGTAGGTATATATAGAGCATAAACATTAGAATATTCATATTGTGCCATATAAAACATCCTCAACTCCCCTCTCTAATTTAGAATCTTAAGTAAATTAGGGTACACATTTAGTTGTTTTTCATTTAATTTCATGTACACAACACAATGGGGGGTTATATGGACACCTAATTATGTTACAAGGTATATGGTAACATTAAATATGACACATTTTAGGACATGTGGATCATTCTTTTTTATTAATATCCTTTTTGGCATAGTTCCCCCCTCCCTAGTTTATTTCATACCACTTCTAATTACATTTATCACCCCTTAGACACTCTCAGGATCATCTCTATTTTTACTAGAACACATATTATACACCTTTGTAGTCTCATTTCTGTGTGTTTAGATACTTATTTATAAAGATACAATATCTTTCATCACCAATAGTCACCCAAGATAATACTAAAATTGAATATAATCCTCCATTGCCAAATACTCATTTTTCCATTTGGGAACTTATTTAAGGTTAACCTATATTTAATATTTTGGGTTGACCTATGTGGTAAATAAACCTATATATGCCTATATAAAAAACCCTACAATCATTTTATACACCATATATCACCTCAAAGATTATTTTATATATAACAATTACTCATGATTATCTAAGAGATCATTCCAAGTATTCCAAATACTTCCGAACCTATCCAATAATTTTACACAATTCAATTTTTTTTATTCCAAGTACCTTGTGTCAAGAGATAGATATCATTGCATACATTGCGTTTATAGGGATATTTAAGGACCACTTCGCTCACATAGGAAGTAAATCTACGCATAAGTGTATCAACCCTGATTACACTTTTAATTATTTTTAGAGTTGAATAATAAATGATATCATTGTTTAAGTACATTTGGACACTATTACAAAATACACACACACACACACACACACACACAAGGTAATTTAAAACTATTTAAAAGCGTGCCACACCAATATACCAATTGAAATTACAATAGAGATAAAATAAATGACTTAAGTGATATCAGAGATGTTTCAGACTGTGTCTCCAATAAAACAGGAACTATACAAGATTCTGGACATAGCCAAATCGAATGTTCTTTGAAAATAGTATTTAGTGAAGGAATGTATAGAATGGTCATGACCAAATATCACAAATTAACTTTTAATAATTTGTTGGACCGTTAACTCCTCAAAGTATTATTTTTTCTAGGTTATTTTACGATCAATTTTTTGAGCGTTTTGTATGTATGGATCCACTTGTAACCCTATATTTCAAGCATGTACCTACAAAAAAACTCTATCTATCATGTAACACACTCGAGAAATCATTATTTATAAAAAAATACCCAAATCTTATAATGATGTCACTAATACCTTGTTCCATTGTTCATAAATCACATGTATATAAGTCTAATAAAATCATAATGTAATTTTTTTGTGAATATTTTGGTATCTACAACCGACCCCCCCTTACGATAGTAAATTAAATTAACTAGTGTAAACTTGGAGAATAAATTCATTACTGAAAGAGTGATAAAGAAAGAACAACTGCAATCATTCTAGGAGAAAATAACCATACATGGAAACTAATGAAAGCCATTGGCTAATGCAAATGGCGATAAGGGAGAAAAATGTATAATTATTTAAAAGGGGGTCTCTTTATTTCTAAAAGAAGTGTTTAGAGACATGGATATTCATAGTTGGCATGTTTGTAGAGTTAGGGGGTGATCAAATCGCCAACAATGTGTTTGATTTTATAATAATGTGGGAATAAGGTATCCTGACATAAAGAGAAGAGTGTCATACAAATTTCTAGTTGCCCATTATAATGCTTCCAAATAATAGGATGACATCACTACAAATGGATATGGGTATTAGATATATAAAAAACCCTATAAGGTGAAAAGGAAATGACATATCATTTCCCCGACTATGTATTTATACATGTGCATTTTTATAAACTATAGTATTAGTGCTTTGGTGAGTGTGTAATACTTGATTTGTTTACCTTGTATTTAAACCAAATATAGTGGTGTTATGTGTTTGTGACTATGTGTAATCATTGCATGGTGCATTTACATAATTAGGAGTGAATTCGGAATGATGAAGTTGGATAGAATTATGTGACAAAGAGAAACAAGTGGCCTTACGTAGCTAACATTGTTTCATATGTTAGTAATTTGTGTAAAGGAGGATGGCCTTGTATGACTAATCCATTAGATGTTGGTTGTTAATTTTAGAGATGAAAAGGAGACATCCATATATGGTCATTAAATACAGTTAATCCCTATAGGAGAAAGGGAAATTTTAAAATTGAATGTGAAGAGATGACAATGTGTTAAATATTGTGTAAAGTATAGAAAACGAATTGATATTTGAGTAATATGATTTGTAATATTGAATAGATTGATTGGAAAAATGCAATGAAGTAGTATTAGTGTAATATATGTATATTTAGAGTTATTGGATAAAAAATTGTGCATAATCGTATAAGGTGTACAATATAGTGTAGTGATGTTTTGATGTGGATGTAGTCAAAAGCATAATAGTAATGCCATAAACAATGTGTAAAATGGGTAAACATGGCTTAATATATGAAAGATACCATTATAATTTTTTTATTGGAGACATAGATTGAGAAAAAAAACTATTTTTTACAAAGTAAATAGAGAAGTAATGAGATAGAAATACGCTAATAAGAGTATGTGAATAGTTTTGGAAGATGTGTTGTAGATGGTAGTGACTAGACATAATGAGTATTGTGGGATAAAGTGCCAAGTAGTATGGATTTTGTAAAAGGTGTATAATAAAGATTGGATCTTAATAAAGGAGTTATATGTGTATGATATTTTTAGTTAGAGTGTATGTGTGCCAAGATATGATAGAGGGTAGACAATGATTAAGGTAGATCAATTATTGATAGAATAGATATGTATTAGGTGCGTGCATGAATGTTGTATTAGGTTAATTTTTACAGAGAGCACATAAGATTAGCATGTGTAAATATACTTGCATAAAATGGGGGTCATAAGATCCAAATGAAGAGCCATCACAATTTAGTATAGGATTAGGAAAATTAATAATCGTAATGTTGAAGATGACACAAAAATTAGAGAAATTGAGACCAAGATATGGTATGCAGAAATGTAATACATGAAGAAATTAATTGAAGTAGGTCAGGATATGTGACTATAGGCCCATAGGGGATTTTTTACTATATATTATGGTATAAATTCTAATAATTATTATATTATTACGTTGGCTAATAGTGATGTTGATTGAATAGTGAATTAGGATGTTGATTGAATAGTGAATTCCATTTAGTCATAGACATGAGATGAAATAGTAAGTGCCAAAATCTTGTTCTTGTGTTAATAAATACTAGCAATGCTTTATAATTGTGTAAATAGTTTAATTTCTCTAATTGGGTACTATTGATGCTACTTGATTTAGAAAGTGTGGAAGGGATGAAAAATGAAATGTTTCAATAGAAGATTATGCTATTGAGATTGGTCATGTAAATTTAGAGAAATGATAGGGGAGAGAGCTCATGCCCCTAAAATCCTATGTTTGTCATTGGATTCAAAATAATGTAGATAAGAAGTGGTGAAATAATCACATCACCTGTATAATAATTGAATTGAGTTATAGGTATCAAAGACTACAAATATGTTTTAGATAACATATAGTATTTGTGAAAAGTAGAGATAATATATGATATGCTCCCTATTTGGGAACATACATTACATTCAAGAACATAGTAAGGGCCTGAAATTCCTCTACGGTATAAACCTGTGTTAGAATTTTTAATTTTGGGTGTTTATCTCGAGTTTTGAATATATGTATCCTAGAAATAAAGATGATTATATATTATGTGTTCTTCTTGTGGAGGTATAAAATAGCTTGATGTATTAGTCAAGTGGATGAGTAAATTAATGACGGTAGTGATGATGTATAAACATGTTGAAGAATGACATGGTCCTTAATGTACTTGTTATCTCTCGAAAGTGCACCCTGTATGGAGATGGTTACAGGTGTTCTAAGCTTGAAAACTTGATCTCTCTCTTTCATGGATACAATGGAAACACCTCAGGTCTGTGGGTATACCTATTTTCAAGGTGAGTCTCTGGTATCAAGGCCAGTTCCTTATTAATGTATCCTAAACTAATTTTATAGGGGTGTGAGGGTAAAAATTGACTATAAATAGATTCAAAAATAGGTTGATACAACAAACTTGTATGAGGTATTTGACTGAGAATATGCACAATTGACATGAGAATGAATTGTTGATGCACAAGCCAACAATTTTCTACCGAATATTAAGGGAAAACACTTTGATGTATTAAAAGAGAGTATCACAACAATCCTTTTAAGTTACACATGCATAGTAATATCATGCAAATATTACTGAATTTGCAATAGGGTAAGATTATTAATCAAGGAATTCAACATTCAAAAGGATTAATAAAACATACATAAGACTACAAATAATTGGAAAGGCAGATTATACTTCTCATTTAGAGGGAAAAACTGGAAAAATATGCTTCAACATGCCTGTATATAAAAATTCCTCCTTTGTGCTTGCAATTGAACACCATATAAAGAAAAATTTATTCATCCCACCCTTCCAAAAAATAGACTAAAATTGTACTCGCCCATGCATCCTATTTTTATCCTTTATCGTGAATAAATAAAGGAATAAAATAAGCATGCTAATCTAATGAGGCGTTAATAGCCTTGGTTATAAAAATAGAACTCAGTCAAATTGCAGTTGAATGTTCTATTTTTAATAAAGTTGGGTGAATAATTGGCTAATAATAAGCTTTGATTCATGAGCAAGTCTTCTCTAATGCATGAAATCTATGTTTTTTAGCTGATGATGTGACATCTTCCACTTGATCTACTTGTAATGATAATTTGACATTCTTTAGTTATGCCCCCTTGGATGCACATGCAAAATAATATTTTTTTGTGATCAAAATTATTTCTTTATTTGTAATACTTTGCAAAAATCACCTAATGCATGGGGATTACCTTTAGGATTTGATGTTGACATTCCATTTATATTCTTGTGGCCATATGAAATTGATTCATGTGTAAATGTAAATAATGTCTTTTCTTTAGCTCCCATGTGGGGACCACATTGTGCACATGTAGTAATAGAAACTCCTCCCTTTGTATGGGATCACCTTAATAAGAGTTTGAGGTATACTTCGGAAGGTTTAAGGTATTACCTTATGAAAGGTCATATAATATCTAACATAGTTGTTCCTTTCCACTTTAACCCTTTTCAAAAATCATTAGTTGTTGGTTTTGGTTTTTGAGGTATTAAGGTTTGAGACCTTAGAAAGGTCAAAATAAATGATTTTAAACTAATTGTGTTGATCCCCTCCACCATGATTCTCAACCCTATGTAATTGTCGGTGATGATTCCTAACCAGGATGGAGTTAGGGTTTTCAATGGGCATGACACGTGAATTTTTTGATGACCATGGTTGAGTGAAGTAACACTCCATGAATTGAGGATGCAAAAAAAAGGCAACCCTAATCATTTTCATTTGATGTTGAGCTCCGTTTGATCTAGGCAACCTCTACAATATTTTCTTATCCACCATTGATTCTCTGTGTGGAATATTTTGAGTTCATTATATGATCCATTTGGATCATTGTTTTGAGTTCATACTCCTCAATCTCTTTTTCTTCTTTTTATTTCTTCAAAATCTATGGCTTAAGGCTCTATAATATTTTTAGCCCCCCTATTTTTCTACTAAAAATGAGCCATTTTAATAGCTCTACTTGTGGTCATTGTTTTAATCAGTCTAGAGATCATTTATTGTGGTTTTTGAACTCAAAATTTCTTCAATGATTTGGTGAGTTCAATGAGTGCTCAGATTAGATCTAAAAATGGTTGTTGTTCTCGTATGTGGTGCTCTATTCAAAATTTGTTGTGTGGTCTTCATAATCAAAACAAAAAGGTGAGATTTTGGTTCTACAAACTTGAAAATTTTTCATTCCTTAACCTGTAACTTGTAACTGATAATTCAAATTCATTGTGTTTCTTTATCTCTATGGTTCTTTCAAGCTTGAAAAGAAAATCCATGGGTATCTTGCTTGTATTCCACACTTTGAGGGTTTCAATTGTCGATTCTAACTGGTAAGTGCATAGTGATGCAAAATCTTGTAATTTTTCAAATGGGTATTCTATATTTTATTTAAAATTCTTAAGATCTATTACATAGGTGACATTGATATTCGAGTTTTCATCTTCATCGATGCTCTCATATTTTTCCTTTTAACTATGGCCGCCATATATGACCTTGGCTTTTCATGGGTTTGGAATTTCATTGTTTCAACTATATGCTTCCCTTTATAGCTCAAAACTGAGGGTTTTGATTTCATTTTATTTTATTTATCATTTTTGTGACTATGTTGCCATCAATGGGTCTTTTTGGCTTTCTATAAAATTTGCATTTTATTCGAAAATCCTTTCATGGCCATCATTTGCTAATCTTTTGAAAACTTAATTTCTAAGTTCGAGATCCTATTTCTCCATTCTGTTTCAAATTTAGAGTTGTTCGTTGATGAAGTTTATTTATCCTCTAACCCGCTTATGGGGTGTGAGCTCTGGGACTCGTATTCAAGTTAGACCATAAATTCATCGTATTTTTGGCTCTTGCGACCATCGGTAGAATCTTCTGGTTCTGCACATCCCTGAGGACTAGATTGAGTTGAAGGTAAAATATATTTTTTGACTGAAAACAAAGTCTGTGTGCACATTCTCTTCTGGTTTGGGATCAAATTTGTTCTCTTTTAAAACTGGGATCTCCATTTCCGTGTGTTTGTGATTTTTTGTTAGTAAGCTTGCTACACTTTTGAAAATTCCATTAATGACCAGTAAGTCACCTTCTTGTGTAACTGTCTATTCCATTTTGAGTTTGAAAATGTGAAGCTCTAGGTGTTCTTGCATTCTAAGGTAAGTCGAGGGTTTTAGTTCTTTTTGATCTATGAATTATTTTGTATTTGATCTTTAGCATTGAATTTTCTTCACCGAAGAGGTTTTTCATCCATCCACATTTAATTTCTCTAGCTGTATGTTCGCAATGGGAAGAAAATTTTGTTGTGAATTCACCATAGCTTATTCATTTTTAGATTCGAATTATGTAACTTGGAATTATATCTATGTGAATCTCCATTTGGGTATCTCCTTCCTGAGGGGGGTTTCACGTTTCTATTATTTTGAGTTTTCTGATCTACATTATTTCTACTTGATCTAGACGAGTCTCCATCTAGGTGTAACCTAGGAACCATTCAGAAGGTTACAAAACTATGATTTTCATGTTTTGAGTATATTCATGTTCATAAGTTCTGTATTTCCTTTGTTGTTTTGTGATCATAGCATAACATCCAAATTTGTTTATCCATTTTGGTTGAAACTTGAGGATTTGAAATATTTTCACAAGTTGAACTCAACCTATCTACTACTTGTAACAAGTAATATTGTATGTCAGTTATTCCTTAGAATTTATCCTCAAACCTATGTTATTGGTGGAAACATGTAGCAAGATGTAATTTGGCATATAAATAAGCAAAAATGAATCTCCAGTAACATCCCATTTATTCATACTGCTATGAACTCTATAATATACATGAGAGTGATGAATTAGCAAGATAGAGGTGTGGATAATTTTTATGTCATGCTTTCAATGCAAGTAGATATTGTTATCATAGAATTTGATGTTCGTTCAATTCTATGTGAGATCCTCGAGCTCTTCTATAGATAATATTTCCAAATTTGATTTATCTATGAAGGATATTGTACTCTTCATGCCATTTCAAATTCACATTAACCTGTGATTTTTGGAGCCTTCTGTTCAACTTGTAGACATCAGTTAGCTTGAGGGTTGTTGATACATGAATCTATACCTAAGAATTGCTTACCTAGAACTCTGCATTGGGTCAATGGATATGTATAACTTCCTCATTGCTAGTAATCTCTGAATCTGGACATTATATTACCACTTAGCGTAAGACAACTTCCATTGAATCAATGATTCATTTGTGCAAATTAATTATCTCACTAAAAATTGCGTGAAGCATGGGCATCTATGTATTGTCAAGGAAGATACAAATTGCTTGAATTTTGACCTTTATCCTTTGAAATAAATGTACTCAATGGGTACAACCTAATGAAGATCTGTAGCTGAATTTTAATAGATTTAAAATACTTTGATGAACCTGTTTTTAATCACCAAATATGCTTGTTAAGAATCTCCATCCATGTTAGATTTTGTCATCATTCATCTTAGAATACATTTTGACTTACCATTTCATATATTGCAATTGATCCTGATTGATTATCCTGAATAAATTCATGGGGAACTATGCACTATATTGAATTATTATGGGTACTTTGATCATCTATGTGCTCCCATATGCCATGATTTCTAGGAAAACTGCTTTGTATGGTCTATGCATTCTGCATTAGTTGACTTGTCTCTGCCATCCATGGCTGTACTATGAGACGTTCTTCCTGATTCTATCCTTTATATAACTTACATTTGCCTTCCTAAGAAAGATGTCAGTTCCTTTACAAGATTGTATGTTACATGGATAGAAAAAGATCACTGGAGCTCTAATAAGATATATTGCATGTTCATAGGTACCTGTTTCTATTTACTAGAGATTCAGGAAGACCCAATTTGAAAATCTATGAAAAGCCATTATTACGATTAGAATCGAACCAAGTATGTAATGATGGGTTTCTTATCTATCCATTTTCTTATAGTTTTAAGTATATTGTTGTCTTTGAATTTGTAGTACCTAGAAGATCATGTCCTATGTCTACTTTGTGATCAAAAAAATTCAAATTGTAACCTGCATTCTTAATATGTTAATATGAAGTGAACTATTTCTAATGTAATGAGATGTATATCTTGATATTTTCTATATTCATATCTTGTATTTAAATGAGACAGAAAACAAACTTATAGATACTCGGTACTTCTGTAAATAATTACCATTCTACATCATAGAAATAATTTACTACCATGTGTACCTGTGGAAAGTGTGCTCAATATAAATGCATACTAATTGTAGAGCATGTAATTGTATCATTCAAATCTACAATTCTGTTTGGCTGAAAATGTAAGAACATTATGTCTGATGACATGAAACACCAAAACTTGATACCATCTGTCAAGTGATTTTGCAATGAATCATCCTAATAGTTGCTGCATAGTTATGACAAGGATAACTGTATGTAATCAGTGATGCATCTATGAGTTTCATGACTTTCATTTAAATGGATAAATACAGTGGGTATTTACTTAATTTATATGTGACTTGCAACACTGATTCAAAACCTAAAAAATTTAGAAAAACGCGATGCATTGATTCTCAAGGTGACTGAATTCATTGACTATGCCAAAATATGTGACTTATTCTGTACTTTGATAACTCTAAAGTTTTGAGATGACCCTATATGGCATGGCTTTTTAAAAATGTCAACATCTTCTATGCATTTGATCCTGTACTTGAAAGCTACTCAAAATACTAGCTATGTAGATGATCTTCCCTGATTCTTGTCCTTTGGGCATGTAGTCTTGGATGTGATTTCAACTTAAAAGATTCACTTTAGTCTCAAAACTGTAAATCACAAGGATACTAGACTAAGGACCTGGTGAATCAAATCACGTGCACAGGTGCACTATATTGTATGTTCACAGGTACAATGTTGCATGGGAACTGGACTTATTAAAAGGATGAAATTCTAATCTACCGTATTCTGAACCAACTACAGAAGCACGAGGATAACTAAAACCTAAGATGGGAAATGATGGGTTTCTTATCTCTCAATTTGCTTATAGAACTTAGTACAATGCATCTTTTAGCTTTCAAAAAAGTAACATACACAGGTATGTCCCACTGCTTGTGTGGGTTTGCTGTGAATTTTATTCCAATACTCAGCCCAATAACATGAACTATCTTTCATGTAATTGAGATATATATATTTGTTTTCTATAGGGATTTGGATCATATATTCTGGAGTATTTAATGAACATTGTAAAACTCTAACACACTTAGCATGAACTCTGGAACTTATGTATGGAAATAAATTAAAATCAAATGTACCTTTTGATGTTCATTGGATGACTTGAAAAGCTAATTTCTGTGTCTAGTGTTGACACATGAATCTCCCTTTCAATAACAGGTTTTTTCTAAAGTTGTTTTGAAGGCTATTTTGAGAGCTGATATGCCTCTATAAACTGTTGTATATTCTTTTTGACAATCTAAAACGAATCTGAAAAAAAAATTATCCTCTTCAAGTTGTTGTATTTCATCAATCATAACATCTTGAAGATGATGAGATGGCTGTTCTAATTCTTTAAACTGTTTGAAAATATTTTCAGAGTCTTCAAACTATTGTTCATCCTCTTTAATTTGTTAATCCAATACTACCAAAACTAACATTTCAGCAGCACTTTCAAAATTTTCCATTCTATCCCTTCTTACAATGTTTTCTAAACATTTCATTTCCTCCTCAATCAAAAATAGCTACTCTCAAATACTTACAGTACCATCTAATAGTTCTTGTGAAAAAATGCAATTCCCTAATAACGCAACTATCTCCATGCATGCATCACAATGAGGGTCTTCACTGTAACGAACCGTTACACCAAAACCTTGAGACATTAGTGAAATACACACATGAGGATCATAACATCCCACCACGCTTCCGTAGATCCTGAATCGGGCTGGGTTTGCGCTCGCACTCCCATACATACGAGCCCCACTTCACCGATGTTTAGGCACCCCATGGACCCTAGCTACACGACATAACCAACTGAGTGGGATTCAAACATGGGTGGTTTCTCTGATACCAAATGTAATGAACTGTTAGACCAAAACCTTGAGGCATTAGTGAAATCCACACATGAGGATCATAACATTCACACTCAATTATTTGATCACGATCATTCTGAAACTGATATGTTTCTTTTTGGTCATCAAGCATGGAAACTTACAAGCTGTAAACTGAGTGCTCATCCTTTAGATCAGCTGATTTATCTTCAGAAATGATCTACAAATTTCCTTTAGGTTCTAGCAAATGGGATGAATTAGCAACTTGTAGGAGTATGGTGCTTTCATGCACACTATGCTTGGAATAAAAAGACTGCTGATCATCCCTAGTCCATTTTAGGTTTGTTGAAAAATTAGCATGTACCTTTGGAAAGGGTTCTCCTCTAACTATTGAATATGATCAAACTGAAATTTAGAATTCCATTGCTCTATGTTCTTGTAAAAAGTTCAACCAGTCATTTTCTTGAGCTTGGTTGTCCCTCTTGAATGATATTATGATCCTCTTTTCCACTAGAATGGAAGTACGAGTAAAGGAGGAGTGGGAATAATCTTAGCCTTAACTAGAAAATTCTTAAAAAGAGTCTGGGGTAAAAACTCTTTTTCTAGGACAATGTCTTGAACGCCAACTTAGACAATTCTAATTTGGTTTTAATGCATGATTGTGAAGTAGGAATAGTATGAAATGCAGTATCTTGATAATTTAAAGTTTGATGAACGTGTCTACTTTGGTTGGAACAAGGGGACTACATAGGTATTGAATTGTGATATGGAAAGTAACTGGTAAAAATCTTTTGACATGGTGCTGTAACCTGATGCGTATGATTTTTCATTGCAAATGACTACTTGTATAGCTCCTTGAAAACTAAAAATTATTGCTTAAATCCACTAAGCTCTACTTCAAGATCTATTTTCGCCTTTCACACTCAACATAACCTTCTACATAACTATCACCTTGAACAATGTAATGATAATCATATTGAAAATCATAATGATTTCCAACGATTTGGGTTATAAGGATATTCATTTCTGATAGGGATTATGGAACTAGGTCCTTCAGGGGAAATTGGATAAAAGGGATTTCTGGCTTGGCTGATAATATTGTTGAAAATGAGGATTCATGGCTGTAGGACCTCGTAAAAAACTGAAAATATGAAAAGTAGGTCTGCTTCTCATAAAAATGGTTGATAATATCAAAATAATAAAACTATGATTTTATTTGATAAATACATGAAAAACTATAGCTAAAAAAATTGAATGTCGTTAAAAAGCATTGTACTTATCTCAAATCAGATTTACAGAGTCACCAGAATGAGTTCTGATTTGGATCTTAAATCGAGTCAAAACCCATCATATAAGTAGTTGTCTTGGATCCTAGAATATTCAAAATGCACCAATAGTAGTTTGTATTCCCACTGAGTGTGCCAAGAAACTGTTATATATCGAAAGTTCACCCTGTAGAGAGTTGGTTGCAGGTGTTCTAAGCTTGCAAAATTTATCTCTATCTTTCTTAGATACAATGGGAAACACCTCATGTCTGTGGGTATACCTATTTTGAGGTAAGTATCTAGTATCAAGGTCGGTTCCTTCTTGATGTGATCCTAAACTGATTTTTTGGGGTATTGAGGGTAAAAGATATGACTGCAAATGAATTCAAAATTGAGGTGATACACAAAACTTGTTTGGGTTCTTTGACTAATTACATGAACATATTGATATGAAAATGGATTCTTATATGCATAAACCAACAAATTTTCTAGAAGAATATGAAAGGAAAACACTTTGATGCATTGAGGGAAAATCTCACAATAATACTACTAAGCTAAACATACACACTAATATTCGTGCAGGAATTACTAAATTTTTTAACAGAATAGGGTGATTAATTAGGGAATTTTGACATTAAAAAGAATTAATAAGACATACACAAGACTTCAAATAATTGGAAAGACAAAAAATACTTCTCATTCAAGGGGAAAAACTAGGAAAATGTACTTCAACACGCCTATGTCCAAAATATTCATCCATTTTGTGCTTTGCCAATTACACACAATATATAGCCAACAATTATCCACCCCACCCCTCCTAAAAATAGGCTAAAAATTATACTCACACATGCATTCTATTTTTATCCTTTATTTATTAATAAATAAAGGAATAAAATAAGTCATGATAATACAATGAGGCATTAATAGCCTTTGGTTACAAAAATACAACTCAGTCAAACTGACAATTTGACTGTTCTATTTTTAATAAAGCATAGGTGAATAATTTTCTAATAATAAACTTTTGCTTGATGAGAAAGTCTTCTCCAATGCATGCAATCTTTGTCTTTCTAGTAGCTGATGATGTGACATATGCAATCCTTTGATGTGACACTTCCATATTATGACTTGCAAGGCCACTTATGTCTGCTTCTTAGTTTTGTCCCCTTCGGATGCACATGCAAAATAATATGTCCCTCTATGTAAGAAAAATAATTTCTTTGATTTTCAATACTTGGCAAAATAATTCACCCATGTTATTCCATCATGATGGGGACCACTTTTAGCCTATGATGCATGATGTTACATCTTTCTTCTTTTGACTCACATCAAAATATGACTCCATCATTGCAAATGGAAAGTTTAATGTCTTTTCTTTAATGTGGGGGTTGTATAAAGCACCTTAGCAATTATAAGTATACTTCAGAAGGTCCTAAGTTATTCCCTTGTGAAAGGACTCATGTCAGTATTTGACCATAGTATATGTGTCCTGTTCAACTTCAACATCTTTTTCAAAAATCATTGTTTGTTGATTTTTATATTTCCATTATTAAGGTTTTAAGACCTTAGAAAGGTAAAATGCAATTATTTTCATCTAATTGTCTTATCCCCTCCACCATGATGCTGGACCCTTTGTATTGTTGTGGTGATGATGCATAATTAGAATGGACTAATTGATTATTCTATGGGCATATGTGAGTTGATTTGATAACTGCATGGTTAAGTGAAGTAACACTCCATAAGTTGAGGAGGCAAAATAGAAGAAATCACTAATCATATTGAGTTAATTAATTCAGCTCTGTTTCAGCTAGGAGTGACTGCTACGAAATTTTCTTAGCAACCTTTTAGTCATTATGTGTATGTTGGCAGTTTCACTATGGATCCATTTGGGACTCGAGTTCTAAGTCTCGAAACTCTGTGTGAAAATTGAGCTTGTTTATTGGCTTTTGATTTATTAAGGAGGAATCTATAGTTTGAAGACTATAATTATTAGTTGATTACCCACTACGTTTCTCTAAAAATGATCATTTTAATAGCTCCAACCCTTGTGGTCATTGTACTTTCGGTGCAGTACTTGATACTCGGGTTAAGTAGGTTTTCTGCTTTAATTGAGGTAATGCCACATTTGGTTAGTTCCTAATCGAGTGGTTTGAGCTCTATAACTATTGGAACTCACCGTTCTTGCAAAAGTTGCTAACAATGAATCATTTTGTGTGGTCTTACTAAATAAAACAAAAAGGTCGAGCTTTATTTAGTTGAACTCTGCAAATGAATTTTTTTCATGCCCACCATTGTAACTGATAGCTTTTGAGTCCTTGATCTTCCTTTTGTCTCTATGGTTTGATCAAGCTCAAACAGAAAAATCCATGGGTATCTTTTGTGTATTCCACACTTTGAAGGTTTCGATTGTCGATTCCACCTGGTAAGTGCATATTGATGCCATAACTTGTAATTTTTCAAATGGGTATTCTATATTTTGTTTAGTAAAATCCTTAAGATTTTCATTGCATAGGTGACATGGGTATTCTATATTTTTTAGCTTCATCCATGCTCTGATAGTTTCCCTTTTTACTATGGCCGCCATATAATGAAATTGGCCTTTCATGGGTCCTTGGCGCACTTTCATTGTTTCAACTACATTCTTCCCTTTATAGCTCTAAAAACCAAGGGTTTTAGCATTTCATTTGATTTGCTCTGTCAGTTTCTGTGACTATGCTGCCATTAATGGGTCTTTTAAGATTTCTAGAAACTTTGCATTTTCTTCGCTCAAAATCCTTTTATGGCCATCATTTCATGAGTTTTTGAAAATTAATATATTTCGAGATCTTAACTTTTTCATGAATCAAGCTTCAAATTTAGAGTTAGGTTCAAAGTCGATATAGTTGGCTTTATCTTCTATCCTGCTTATGGGGTGTGAGCTATGGGACTCGTCATTAGGCCTTAAATTTGTTGCAATTGTTTAGCTCTTGAGACCATCGGTAGAATCTTATGGTTCTGCACATCCCCAAGGACTAGATTGAGTTGAAGGTAAATTTCAACAATTCCACTGAAAACCTAGGTTGTGGCCGACATTTCTTTGTTTTGGTTTTCCAATTGTTCACCTTGTAAAATTTCCTAGATCTATAATCGCCACTTATTGTGATTTTCAAATCCTGTTGGGTATGAAGCTTCTGTCTAGATTTGTGAAAATTCCATTGAGATGAACCTGGTAAGTCACCTTCTTGCAGGAAGTGTTTGATTCTTTTAGTCTTGAAACTGGGCTATGTTCCATTCTTAAGTCAAGGATTTTTAGTGCTTATTGATCTATGAATTCCTTTGTATTTGATCTTTAGTATTGAATTTGCTTCACCGAAGAGATTTTTCCTCCATCCACATTTGAATTCTCCAGCTATATGTTAGCAATGGTACAAAGATTTTTCTGTGAATTCTCCATGGCTCATTCTTTCTGAGATTTGACTTATGCAACTTGGAATTATATCCACTGTGAATCTCCATCTGGGTATCTCCTTCCTGAGGGGGGTTTCAATGTTTCTATTATTTTACAGTTTTCTGATCTACATTATTTCTTCCTAATCTATACGAGTCTCCATCTAGGTGTAACCTAGGCACCATTAAGAAGGTTACCAAACTCTGATTTTCATGATTTGAGTATATTTGTGTTCTGAAGTTTTGTATTTCTTTGTTGTTTTGTGATCATAGTGTAGCATCTGAGTTTGTTTATCCATTTTGGTTGAAACTTGAGGATTTGAAATATTTTCACAAGTTGAACCCAACCTGTCTACTACTTGTAACAAGTAATATTGTATGCCAGTTATTCCTCAGAAGATTATCCTCAAACCTATGTTATTGGTGGAAACATGTAGCAAGCTGTAATTTAGCATATAAATCGAGGAAAACTGAATCTCCAGTAACATTCCATTTATGCATACTATTGTGAACTCTGTAATATACTTGAGAGTGATGAATTTGGAAACCATCTTCAAAAAATTTGTATTACTTTTCATGTTGCAGATCTGTATAGTTGTGTGCTTCAATTTATATGATTCCTTGAGTTATAGTATGGTGATATTCCCATATGTTTATTATGAAGGATTTTGTACTCTTCCTGCAAGTTGTATTCACTATAACCTATGATCTACTGTTACTCCTTTGAGTTAGTTATCCTGGTTTTGATAAAATCTGTACCCGAGAATGTCTTACCTTGAACTCTGTATTGGGTGATGGATTTGTATCACTTCCTCTAGCTAGTAATTTCAAGTCCATTTATTGCACTTGTGTAAGAAAACTTCCATTGAATAGATGATTCTTTTGAAAATTAATGATCCACTAAAAATTGTAAAACTTCATCTTTTTTTTTGAAAAGATACACATTGGTTGAATTTTCACCTTTATCCTTTGGCATGATTGTACTTTATGTACTTGAACTTTTAGTTGGATGAACAATAGATGTATATTATTTATGTACTGTCTATAATTTCAGGTATGCTTGTTGAGAAAGTCCATCTATTTGATTTTTTCATGCTTTCTAAAAGACATTCTTCTTATCAATTCCTTTTGTACTTGATCTATTGATTCATCATGTACTGAATTAATTGATATGCACTATGTGATTATTGCCTTACTTTGATCATCTATTAAAGCTGTATACCATGGATATACCACATGTTTTCTAAAAATGTAATATCTTCTATGTATATTTTATTGTACTTGTTTCTGATCCATCTGTACTATGAGATGTTCTTCCTGATTGTATCCTTTATGTATCTTGTATGTTCCTTCCTTAAAATATTTATATTACTTAAAACTATAAACACATGGATATAGACAAAACTTAGAGCTCTAACAATATATTACTGTATGTTCACATGGTAACCTATTGCTAAGAACTTGGAGATGATGATGAAGTGGCTTAAAATGAAGCAAAGCCAAAAGCAAAAGTGAACCAACCCAAACATCGAAATGATGGGTTTCTTCAAAATCTCCATTTTCTTATTGTTTTAAGTATATACATAATTTTATTTCTAGTACATACCAAGTTACAACCCCATGGCTTGTGTGGGTTCACTGCACTTTTATTATTATATGAATAGATAAACTATTTTCATGTAATGAGATGTATATATTTAATTTTCTAATACTTTCTTCATTTAAATGGATAATAATGAACTTATAGCTTAACTACCTAAAATCACCTTTAAATAATTCACTTAATCATAGAAATAAATAAAAAATCAAGTGTACCTTATTGTCAACTCATTATCCATTCCTAATCATGTTTGTAAAAATGCACTTTATCCCACATGCAAAGGGGTGAAGTGTTTCCTTTATCCATTGGGCTATATAAGGATCCCTCCTGTCTACCTTTATACCTACACATTCATAACTTCTTAAGAGAGCATTACATGCAAATCATATAGCAAAGAGACTAAGAGCTTGCATTTTGTCTATCTTGAGATGTCACCATTGTTAAGAACTAAGCTATCCTATGAGGTCTTGCATTCTTTAAGGAACAAACAAGTTGTAATTTTTGATTGCCATTGGAGGTAAATAGGTCCATGCATTTTGTTGGTAATCTAGGAAAGTATAGATTTTTAAGATAACATGCTAGTTTTGATCTTAATGTTTTCAAAGTTATAATGTTAGTTTAGATCTTGAAACTAGCTCTTTATCTTGATGGTGCTTATGCTTTTTTTTAGCTAGATCTGTAGAAAACTAATTTTAGGTGGTAGTTCTTGACTCCATTTGATTTAGCATTAAGTAAAATAAACATGTCAAACAATGTATGTGAAATAAATTACAGGATCAAATGTACCTTTCTGATGTTCATTGGATGACTAAAATTTATTCTGCACCCTATCTGCAACTTTAGAACTGGAGTCATATCTGATACATTCTGCCCTTCCTTCCTTCCTCGGGGCCTTACAACTAGATTGTTTATGGATGTTTCACAGTTCTGAAGAGGGTTTCAAATGGAATGGCTACATCTATGAGGCATGACATTCTGTAACACCCAAGTTGTAGTTTTGATCCATGAAATGACTCCTAGTTGTGTAAAACCAAATCAATTAAAATTTTTATGTTATTCTAAGGTGGCTGTCCTAAATCATAGTCTAAACCTCTGACTCGATCAATTTGAGATAACAGTTAAAAGTTTTGAGTTGACTCTTTTTCACACAGGGTGCGAGACAATGTCAACAGCTTGCAAAACCAGTAACCTCGATAGAAGGTGAGTGAAAGGTGGTATTCATAGAAACCGTCTTCAACGGTGCTAAACTAACGGTTAGATGTGCTTTCCATGTCTAACAATATTGATGGATACAAGCTTCCACATAATCCACATAAGATCTTCCTTAATATCATTTGTTGCATGTTAACCAGGGTAAGTGCAGCAAGTTGGTGGACCAAAAAGGGGCCATAAGTGGACGTCATACTCAAAAAATAGTAAAATCTCAACTTGTAGGGATTATTAGTAATAAATGCACTCAAAATTAGAAATAAATAAATAAAAATGAATCGTAGCATCCAGAATCTAGTTTCTAAACTACTAATTTAAAAAAAAAAAGGCAAGTTTAGCTATATTAAACACTCAAAATTATATGACTTTGTTTTTTTTTGAAAAAACATATAAGATTGTTCATTTTCCCGTGATTTGGATACCCAAATATTGTTATATTTTTTCCTTTAGTGAAAAGTTTAGATGTCCTTGTCTATCTTGGGATGGATTTTATTTTGTACTTTTTTGAGCAATATATTTTTTTTATGATTTTTTCTGTGAAAGTGGTCTGAAAAATATAGAAAACGGAGCACTTTCTGTTTTCCTGCCATAACTGTATCAAAAAATATTGAAATCAAATATATATATATATATATATATATTAAAGTGTATAGAATTTTTCCACGCTTGGGATGGTATATGTTTTATCACATTTTTATAAGTGAAACAAAAGTTGCAGTCTTAAAAGTAGACATGAACATTTGCAGGAAAAATGTCTTAAAGACCTATTGTTATTAAAAATTATAAAATGATATTTATATTATTCTATTCACTTTAAAATCAATATTTCTATGAAGCTAATAGTCACCCCTACGCGATGACACCATTTTTGTGAGATGTTTTCAATTTTTCAGCATTATTCAAGTCCACGGAAGAGAAAATTTGAAGTTTTTGACCTCTTACATGCCATAATGACCTCTCATAGCTTTGGTTGGAGAAAAACAATGTTTCCTGAGCCTCAGGGTCAGATTTGATGATACAGATAGAATCACAATCATAGTTTTGATAACAAGCACCGCAATCATGGCTTTGTAAACTACAATCACAGCTTATAAAGTGTGATCGTGGTTCTTAAATCATAGTTACATGCATCCCAATGTTCGAATTACCATGTGTTTTTTTATGTTTGACCTTACTGTATGAATTACTGTGAATTTTTTTCACTTTCTACACATTTTTCATATCACTGGAAGCAAAACATCATGGGAGACAAGAAACAAAGTCAAAAAATAAATTCATTAAGTAAAAAAACACCAAATGAATTAAAGGAAAATAGATTTCAAAATGTTGAGCGAATGTGGAATCTTCGTGAATGAAGAAGAGGTTCATCTTCAACTTGTACTATTGTAAGAAATGAGGAACCAGGTAATGTTTCTACTGTCAATGTTGAAGATGAATTAAATATTCGTGATGAAGATGTTTTTACCATCAATGTTGAAGAATAATTAAATATTCATGATGTAGCTGAAGTTGAAATTAAAGGAGAAAATGAAAATGTGAATCAGGAAATCCAGGTTGAATTTGTAGACAAGAAAAATTTGACAAAACACCTCCTAGTATTTTACGTAAGAAACCTAATTATTTTATTGAAATTGATGAAAACATTTTGAAATCAATGTCTAACAAACTTTCTGAATGGAAAATCAGAAGAAAAGCCACTGAAATTTGGGATAATCATTTTGAAATTTTAAATGATTCCCAAAGATGCAAGTTTTTTGTTAGTTTAATGAAATTGATTAAAATGATACCTA
Source organism: Taxus chinensis (assembly GCA_019776745.2). Lineage (NCBI taxonomy): Eukaryota > Viridiplantae > Streptophyta > Pinopsida > Cupressales > Taxaceae > Taxus > Taxus chinensis. The sequence continues at coordinate 590,784,709 of CM034156.1, forward strand.
CATTAAACACCTTAGGATTGACAACATCTAATATACATGGTCAAACCTCTACAATTTTTGGAAACCTTCATGATGCATATCACATTGTTGGTGTCAAGAGAAGCACTAGGGATAGTAATATTGTGCATCATGTACTTTCCACTAGTGTTGTAAGTGAATCAATGAAAAATAATGTTTGATTATGCAAACAAGTTGAATGTTGAAAGTTAATCAAAAAAATATAATGAAAGAAATTGAAAGACATAATATCCTTCAATTACTCAATAACACCAATTTTTGGTCATTTTCTGCTAGAGCACCGAGTAAGGACAAAGATAAATCTTATTCTATGAAAGAAGTTGTTATTTATTTTGGCATGATAACACTAGAGTTTCACCTAATACAAGAGATGTTGTAAAACATAGTGTTGGTTCTACTAATCATGAACCACATCCAAAGCATTTCTTAGATATGACTCAAACTCAATTTTTTCGTAAGTTTGAACTAGAGAATTTAGAAATTAAAATTAGTCAACTTTTTTTTTTGAAATGTTGAAACCATTCTATGTGAAAATCAAACACATGCTTGCACCACTTGTTGTTGTAGGTAACATGTTGAATTTTCGATGCATAATGCTAATTTTTTACGTATTCATTCTGATTTTCATTAGGAAACTATGCTATCGGAATGTGGTGTTCAAGTTCCACCAATATCTTCCAGGGATTTCATTCCTACGATATTTTTTGAAAGAGAAGTTGGACAATTTTTTTATAGTTAGGATTTTTTAGATGGAAGTTGTGGTACATGCGGCAGATTACCTAAATTGGAAAGTTGCATCCATGAGAAAATTGAAGGTGTAATAGGACATAATTTAGTTGAGTTTGATAAATATAAATCAATGCCATACTAGTTGAAAGATGGAAAGGAATCTAAATGGTGTGAGCTAGTTATCAAACATTTTCGTATTTTATAATTTATGAAAAAAATGAAGGATGAAATTGTTTATGAGTATGCTAGGCATACACATAGAGCTGATGGTTGGATGAACAATTCAAGGTAAGAAAGGACACATTTCCTATTGGTACTATTGTTTCAGTGGTAAATTTTGCAGAGAATTACACATTGCAACAAAAAATGTGGGTTTAATCGCAATATCACAACTCAGTACAAGTTTCCATTTTTGTGCATATAGCATTTATACATTCTCCTAACAGTACAGATAATGATCAATTTTTTTTAAGAGAGTACCACTTTTATATCAGTGATGATCGTACTCATTATACTAAATTTGTACAAGGGTGTTTTCAGTTATTTTATGGAAACTTGTCTGATAGGGACATCCACTTCAAAAAAATTATATGGCCAGATAATTGTACATCAGTTTAAGAATGCACGAATGTTTTATTGGATGAGTAGGATGTACATGAAGATGGGTGTGCAACATATTTGGAGTTTCACTGAGACTAGACATGGAAAAGGAGAGCATGACGATGTAGGGGCATTTGTGAAAAGAGCTCTTGGAAGATAATATTGGAAGTAAAAATATGGTGCTAAATTGAAAGATGCAAAGAGCATAGTGGAATGGTGTATTGACAACATGGCCTGAGGTTTTCAAGAAAATTCCACAGTTCGCAGAGATTTTTAGTTGATATAGGAACAAAAAATTGCTAACTATGAGGATTCCATGACACTCATAGGGTCCAGTGATATGCACTTATTTTGTAGCTCAAACGCTACTTCATGGGCCACATGGACAAGAAAGTTGGCATGTTTTTGTGCATCTTGTATCAAATTTTTCACTTCCGCATATGATTCACAAGAATGGGTGGATAGATGGATTTTTAGGACTCTAACTCTGCTTCCCAGTTATCAACCTCGACATGCATTATGACTTATTTCTGCAGATGAAGTTACAACATCCAAGGACTTAGACAAATTTTTAATTTTGGTGCAATAAGGTAAATGGTTATTTACAATTTTTGTATTGAGTTATGTCCATTGAAATTAATATGTAATTTAAATTTTAGTTTAAACCTTTAATTTTTATAGAACATGTTATTACAATTATTGCAACAGATGACAATGAAAAAGGAACAAACTATTTCTTATGTCATTGCATCAAGGAAAGAAAGAAGTTGAATTCTCTGGTTATAGATGGAAAATAGATTGAGTACCCTATAAGGTCAGTGGTAGTTACTGGAACTTGTCTTCGACGGTATCCATTAAAAAACTCCTTTGTTTGGGTGTTTGAAGACTTTGATACACACAAGAAAATACTCTTATATTCGCATCTAGTTCTAGTGACAAATATTCAGCTGTATCGATATCGAGGAAGGCCTAATAACAAGATTCTTTGGAAGATTTGAGAGTCAAATCATTAAGCAATCCTGTCTACTATTCAGAGTAGATCCGATCCTAGTGGTTCATTGGAATGAATTTACATACAAAAACCTAGTTTATATAATTTCTTTGAAGTGTTAAAATTTTTCAACCAGATAATTCAAGTTCATATATTTTATTAAATTTTTGTATTTTTTATATATCTAGTATACATGGTTTTGATTCAACACAAACTTCTTTGACTAGTTCACTTTTACATAGGTTAGTGGTGCCAAGAAATGGTTGGACACTTTCACATCCTGATGGTGAACATTCCAATGAATTTACCTAAGCTCATATGGTATATATAATTTCTTCAATAATTTTTAAATTTTTTAGTTCTAGATTGAAGTTCATATATTTTATTAAATTTGTGTATTTTGTACATATCTAGTATAGTTTTGATTTGAAACTTAATTTTTTTTACTAACACTTTTATGTAGGTTAGTGGTATATGAAAAGCTTCCACCTTCATGTGGTTGGCACTATTAGTAGATAATTTTATATTATCGAATCTAAGAGATTATTTCATTGTTTTACAAGAAAAGAGAAATAATTAACAACAATTTATGTACCTATGGAGGGGGTTCTTGGCCCTAGAGAAGGTATCCCGAAAGCACTTGGAGCATAGAGAACAAAAAATATGCCTCCCCAAGTGTTTACAAGGCCATCCCTATATGTGTGCACAGTCAGTTTGGGGTCATGACTCACTGTTTGTAAAATATAGTGTTTGACATCCTTACACTAGCTTAAACTGCACTATTATCACACGTTTACAAACAATAAGGCAGTGAGAGCACCGATTAGAGATAGAAATAACCAAGATAGGGTATTGAATATTATCCCTATGCCAAGGTGTAGGATCCAACGAGACATCTCTAGGTGTCACGGAGTCCTAGTAGTCACATGTAGAAGTTGAACATTTTTTTATCTCAGGGCTCTTAAGGGACTACGCCCAAACAAAGTAGCTCGAAAGCAACGATGTTGTCAAAAACTGAAACAAAACATCCTATGATGTTCACTTAGCCACCTACACATGTTGGCACAGTCAGTTTGGTTGCACAACCCACCATTTACAAAATATAGAGTTTGACAGCCTTACATTGGCTCAATCTACACTATTTCGTGCACATTTGTAAACAATATGGAAACAAGAGCACCAATTTGAGATGGAAAAAAACTGAGAATTAATATTGTAGAGTGTCCCTACGATGAGGTGTAGGATCCAACTAGATGTCTCTAGGTGCCACGGAGTCTGAGTAGTCATCGTTCGGAGTTGAATGGTGTTTTGGTCTCATGGCTCTTAAGGTACTACGCTCGAATGAAGTAGCCCGAAAGTAGTGACGTTGTCGAGCATCGAATCGATGCCTCATCTAGAATTCACCTGGCCACCTAGATTTTTTGGAGTAGTCATTTTGGTGCCACATCTCACCATTTGCAGAATATAGCATTTGACAGCCTTATACTGGCTCAAACCATACTTTTTACATGTTTGTAAATAATAGGGCAGTGCAAGCATTGATTAGAGATGGAAAAAATTGATATAGGATATTGTAGAGGGTCCATACATCAATCTTTATGATCTATCAAGACATATCTAGGCACCACGAATTCTGACTAATCAACTGTCGAATTTGAACGGTTTTTGGGTCTCGAGGCTCTTAAGGGACTACCCTCGCACGAAGTAGCCCAGAAGTGATGATGTTTTCATGCACTAGAATGAAACATCATCTAGCATTGACCTTTCCACTTGCATGTGTTTTCAAATTCAGTTTGGTGCCATGGCCCACTGCTTGAAAAAGATAGCGTTTGACAACCTTACACTGGCTCAAAATGCACTATTTTACGTGTTTGCAAACAATAGGGCAGCGAGATTACCAATTGGATACAGATTAAAAAGAGACAAGATATTATAGAGGATCCCTATGCTAAGGTGAAGGATTCAACAAGACATCTTTAGGTGCCACGGAGTCCCAGTAATCACCCATGAAAGTTGAATGGTTTTTTTATCTGAGGGCTCTTAAGGGACTATGCCCAAACGAAGTATCTCGGAAGCAACAATATTTTAACGCACCAAAATAATGCCTCCTATACTGTTCACCTAGCCACTCAAATTTTTTCTCATAGTTTGTTTGGTGCCATGACCCATTGTTTGCAAAATATAGCGTTTGGTAGCCTTACACTAGCTCAATCTGAACTATTTCACACATTTGCAAATAGTAGGGCATTGAGAGCGCTGATTGGAGATAGAAGAAACTGAGACATTATATTGTAGAGGGTCCCTATGTTGAGGTTTAAAATCCAGCGAGACATATCTAGGTGCCACGGAGTATAAGTAGTCATCCGTCAAATTTGAGTGATTTTTTAGTCTTAGGGCTCTTAAGGGACTATGTCCAAACGAAGTAGCCTGGAAGCAACGAAGTTGTCTCACACCAAAAATAGTCCTCTTCTAGCATTTACCTAGCCACCTGAGCATGTTTACATAGCCAGTTTGGTGCCACGACCCACCGTTTGATAAATATAGCATTTACAACCTTACACTGACTCAAACTACACTATTTCACGCATTTGCAAAAAATATGGCAGTGAGGGAACTGATTGGAAACAAAAAAAAATGAGATAGGCTATTATAGAGGGTCCCTACATCAAGGTGTAGGATCTAACGAGACATCTCTAGGTGCCATAGAGTCTGAGTAGTCACCCATCGAAGTTGAACAATTTTTTGGTCTCAGGGCTCTTAAGGGACTACATCCGAATCAAGTAGCCTAGAAGAAACGATGTTTTTGCACGCTAAAATGATGCCTCCTCTAGTGTTAACCTAGCCACCTAGATGTGTTAGGTCATTCGGTTTGGTGCCATGATGTCTCGAGGGATGAATTCTCACTACTCGCCTCCGTTCATTTCCTATAACTGTCTATAAAAGGTATTTTGTAAGCAATTATGCCAGGAAGGCTCTGAATCGGGAGTTCTGACTCCAAACTAGGCCTCCCTAGAGCCCACCATAGCACTCGAAGGCATATACGCCCCCCCAAGTGATTGCGTTGGTGGTGAAATTTGTTTCCCACGATGAGTCAGGGAACAATTTCTCACTACTCGACTCACATCAATGAAATTGCAACAAAGTTAACACATTACCATGTAAATACTTTAATTATTGTTAAATGATCTCTTTTTAAAGTATGTTAATACACAATAGAGTATTAAGAATATTTTTTGCATATCTTGTGCCAGGTAAGTTCTATAATGCTTAGATTTATTTTTTTACAAGTGAATTCAGATTAGGACCTTATTGTTAGACACATCAATAACAAGTTTAATTTGGACTAGTACTTAACAAATAAATTGTAAGTACACTAACAACATATAAAATTACTTGTAATAAATCCCTCAAGACCATTTTTAATTGTGTACATTTTTTCCCACTTTGGAGTGTGTTAATCACGTGCTTAAAATAAGAAAATTGATATAAGTCCAGACTTGAATATCTCGAAAATAAATGATCTTGCACCCAAGAACCTACAAAACCATTATATAACATAACATCATTTATCATATATCATTTAACAATAACATAACATCAGATATCATATATATCATATTCATAATGGTCACATAATCGAGGCCATCAAATCAAATCAAACATATAGAACTAATATGGTTATGAAAACATGCATAGAAGGATATCACGTGTGCAATGAAATCAAATCAATCGTATAAGTAATATTGTTATGAAAACCAACATGGATATAATGTATCAAACTAAGTGTGTTGGATGTGTCTCTAAAAATATAAGTTTAAAACATGTATTGAACTAAGTTTTTCATACATATAGGACCAATGTGGTCGTATAAGGCTATATACGTGGACTATATAAAGAATCATGAACTAGGATGAGATGGTATATATATATATATATATATATATATATATCTATACATCGAGGTCCTATGAATCTAATCATGAAACATCTTCCATCTCTTTACCCCACTAGAAGAAGCATGTTCGCGACCTGGGGATGTAGTGGATGGAGATGTCACTACAGATTTTATTCGTGTGATCCTAGGCATCTCTAAGTAGGCCTGCAACCTAGTCTACACATTCATAAACAACAAGTTTTTAAAACCCAAAATTTTAAAATACATTCAAATGTTAGAAACTTAGAAAATTGAAAAACCCATGAAAATCACAAAAAAAAACATAGAATGCAAGAAATTTGATCAAAATCAAGGGCTTACCGCTTCGTCTAGGTAGCATTGTTGAAACTTTCGTCATCCAAAATTTTGAAGAGTAATTTGTAGGGGGTATTCACACCTCTAGTGGAAAAAATTGAGGAGAAATCACAGTTCGCAGGGTAAAATAGGAGAAAATGAGGGTTACCAAGTCTATTTTTTTGTGTCAAAGCACCGTAATCGTGGTTTAACACCACAATCATGATTTTAGGTTTGGAAATCACCAAAACTATAAAAAACATTCCACGATCATGGTCTATAAACCACGATCACAGTACGTAAATTTAGCATTTTTATGTCCTCTTAATTGTCCACTAACTTTCTACACTTAACCTATAAAAATTACTTCTACCCATAAATGTGGGATAAAACTTCATAGCTCACGAGATGTCTTACAAAGCACATGCATCCATATAATATATTACATTAATAATGCAAGGAGAAAGGTAAGATGAATGGTTTTAACATCCCCTCCCCTTTAAAACATCATTTTCCTCAAAGATGCAATTGTGGGAACTGTTTCTGAATCCTGAGAAGAGGCTCCCAAATTGCATCTTTTGGTTGTATGTCATGCCACTAGATCAAGACCTCAATGATAGAGCAGTTGTGAAGTTGGAAAAATCACCTATCAAGAAATGTCGGAGGATCAAGAAGGATGGATCATTCATTTTTGATATCTAGTATTAATTTTTGTTTTAGTGATGTGTTGGCCTAGAACTTTCTTCTAATAAGATACATGAAATACAATATTAAATCACAAGATGCGTGGAAGTTCAATCTTGTATCTAGTTGCACCAATATTTTGGAGAACTTTGTAGGGTCCATACAACTTAGGGGCAATATTTTGATGCCTTTTCAGTTTCAAGGAAGCTTTTTTATATGGTTGTAAGAAGAGAAAAACAATATCTCTAGGCTAAAATTTCTGGTCTGAGAATTACTCAAGTGATTATTATTTCATACGGTTTTGTGCCAAATAGAGATTTTCACAAATATTATCGAGTGTTTGGTCCCATTGGGTGAGGGAGGAGTTGACATCCTAAACTGGAGAAATTCCAGGAGTTTGAGGGAGGAGAGGTGGTGGCGGTTGGCCATATAGTGATTCATATGGAGTCATATTTGTGGATGTGTGATATGATGTGTTATGCCATAATTCGATAAGAAGTAGACACTTGACCCACTTTTGTTAGTTCTTATAGGTAAAACATCGAAGGAATGTTTCCAAACATTTGTTAACAATTTCAGTTTGACCATCTGCTTTTGGATAATAACTTGAACTGATCCTCACTTGGGTGCATGTTCTTTGGATTATTTTTGTCTAGAAATGGCTAGTGAAAGAGGAATCATGGTTTGAGACAATAGAGGCTATGATACTGTGGAGCTGTAAGATTTGGATAAGTAGTTAGGAAATAGTTGAGGTTGTATATGGGTGAAATCAAGAACAAATTTGGGAATACTTGAAAAGGAAATTCACTACAACCAGGATCACTATCTTTTTTTGATATTTAGGAAGACTTTCAATGAATTCCATGCAAATATTAGTCTAGATTTGGGTTAGAATGGGTAATGGTTGTGAACAACTTGGGGTTTCCAATGTTTCACCCTTGTTGCATTTTTGTGTATCACATTCCACCAGCAAATGTTTAATGTATGCCTTCATTCTCTGCCACAAGATATTTTTTATGAACCTAGTCATAGGATTTTAAAAAAACCCGAGTGACCACAAGATGGAGAATTATAGAGTTTGAGAACAATTGAATGAAAAATATACACTTTATATGGTAACACCTATTTCCTTTAATACCATTTTGTCATGAAATTTAACTAGTCCACAAATTCAAAACTTGAACCATGACAACCAAGCCACAAAATGTAAACCTGTTTCAAAATATTCCCAAATCCCTCTCATGGTCAGTACGTCTTCTATTTCATGATCATATTGACCTTTTAGGTTCTCCTAAATTACTGAATAATCATGTACAAGTTTTCAAAATGATGCGATAAGCCCAATTCTTCCATTCAATAAAGTGCAACAGAAGACTAGATCCTTTGGGAAGCCTAAAATGGCCAATTTTGGTCATATCAAGGCCTGTGTACATCCTTTGGGAGGATTCTGAAAATCTCATAAACATCCAAAGTTGGAATTAGATAGCCTTGAATTTTTTGGAAGTATTTCAGGAAAATTAATGAAATATTTGGTGGTTCACGGGTAGTTTATACAAAAGTAGGTTTTTCAAGTGTAAGGAATGAAGAGTCAAATTTTGAACCTGAACTTCTCTACATGATTCTAAGAGCTTCATAAGGATTTAGAAGGTAAAAATTTGTAATTGGAAATATTTAATAATCCTCTACATGGTGGAATCATCAATTTTGATCCAAGTTCTGACGGTTTCTTGATACAGTTCACACTTTACAGGTGTACCTCACCATCCCGATAAAAAAGGGGAAATTTTTTGGATTCTGTCGATGAATAAAGGTCTAAAACCTATTCTCTTTATCTTACAATGGATCTTCAATTCAGATTAATTTAAAATTTTACCTCAAAAGTTAATCCTAATCCTCCGGGGGAAGATTTCATGCTTTCAGGCTATTTCAGGTAAGTTGATGCAAAACATGGCTTTCCAAATCAAGTAAGGTGTGTTTTATTGCACCTTTTGTCCATTTTTTCCTAGGGGTAAAATAAGGACAAAAAATTTCACCCCATGACATATTTTCAACTCTTCAACACCCATGTGCAATTAGTGAACCCAAGTTGAGTCTAAGTTAGGGAGAAGTGTGAGTGAAAAACCATCCTTAGCTGATTTTCCATAGTGTTATGGGTCATAACCTTGCTCCAATTCACCCTTTTCTGCACCTACTTTCCATTTTTCCCCAAGGGGACAAGGGGGATAAAAAAAATCACTTATGCTCATGCCCCAACTCTTGGTATTTCATGTGACCTCTCCCAGCTCCGCAAGGTGCTTGCTTAGCTCCTCCATCTCACTCACCTTCACTCTAGTGTTGATACTTATATCATTATTGATCCAATCAACCATTTGTTTCCCATATTATCTTTTTTGTAAATTTTCACCATGAAAACCATATTTTTAACTCTCACTCACTCCATTTTAACCCAGGTTCAAAGTATGGTCAACAAGGTGAGTTAAAACTTCATAAATCTTTCAAACTTCTCTCTCACTCACCACAAATCAATTTAATAAAACATTAATTTAATCCTTGAAATCCATTATTTTATTTTTAAAATCTATTTCACAATGTTTAAACACCAAAAAACTCCTTTTGCACCCTATTCATCAAAATCTTGTTTTGCTCATAACTTACAAATCCCAACCCTGATTGCCACAAGATTTTGATTGTGGCTCCCTCACGAAAACACATTTGATAAGAATTTTTACTTCCTCAATTTATTCACTCATTCATTTTTACATCCATTTGAAATTTCAAGCCAAAATAACCTTTCCTTAGATCTAGAGAAACTCAACGAGCCAAATTGCTTGAAAATTGAGTTGAAAAACACATGAAAACAAGATGAATTCCATCCCTCACAAACCAAAACATGTTAAATATGAAAAGTGTTATTGAAAACCATTCCAAATTCCATTAATGGATATCATGTCACAATAACAAGATGATATCAAAACCTTTTTTGTTTCTCAAAGATCCAGCGGGAAAAATCACCTGCAAAAATTGGAGCAAACGATCCTCAAAAATTCTACTTTCACATAAGCCATTTTTTGCACAATGAAGTAGCTGATTTTTAGTGATATTGAGGACTGATGTTTCCTCTCAAAAAATCTTCCCTCATCAAATAATTTTTTACTTTCCCGAAGATCCGACATGGTGAAATCAAGCTAAAAGTTCGAAGCGAAGGATCCTCAGAAAAATCTAGTTTTGTCTGAGACATTTCTTTCTCGATGAGGATGTACTCACTTTTTCAAGATATGGAAAACTGATTTTTTCTTGAGTATTATGCCCCCTCCAATTAAATAAATCAATTTCTCACTCATCCAAATAAAAGAGACGTCATATTAAATTTGGAGTAGGGAATCCTTAGAATTAAAACCCAGAATTTAAAGATTGCTTTTCATTACAATCTGACACCTACAACGCACTTACTAAAAATAGCATGTGTTCATGACAAGGCATGTATAACAATATTAATTGGTCAAATGAGGTGAATTATCGGCATCCGATGGTCCCCCAGATAAGGAAATAAACATTAGGAAGTGAAAACAATGCAAAATCTGCTAAAAATAACAACTTCTAGCACCTACTTGCTAAAAATAGAAAGTTTCCAATTTCAGCCCACAACAGTTGTGTCAGGTCCTATTTATCTCTTATATTGTTTCTTTTTTTTATCATCACAAGGTCAAGAATATGTTTCATGTCTCAAACAAGATACAATTCAATCCCTCCATAAATTGTCAAAGGATCCTAAAGCATCATTCTGATCACATTTGTGTCAATGAGCATATCAAAGCCACATCAAGGTAGTAGGTGAAACAAGGAAAATTACGAGGTTCGAAAAGAGTTTGAAAAGAGTAAAGAGCTCCATTGAAATTAAAATTCGTTAAGAGGATTATCATCATAATCATGATGAGAGAATTTCACTGTGAGTGAAGGAAGGAAGTCATCTTAAGCGATACATACCTCATGTTAAGTGTCTTCTAAACACTTGATCCATGCTTGATAACGAGCACATGTATTACGAGTCAGAAGAGAGGTGGAATTCATGGTGTCTTAGTGTAATTTTGAGGTCAAAACATGTAACTCATCATCAATCTCCATTAAGAGGACAATCAATCCATCTGGAGAGGGAATCCCATTTTCATAAGAAGCAAATTGATCAAAGAGGATTGTCCAGATGTCATAGGCATGTTTCCACTCAAGTGACATCTCGGTCAAGGAAGTGAATTGTGAAGAGAAAAATGGTGTCATCTTGTTCAATATTGAAATGTGAAATCTCATAGAATAGGTCAAGATTCATCATGTCTTGAATCTTCCATCACCTTTCTGAGGAACAGGTTGAAGTGAACTAATTGAGCTATCATGGACACTTAATATCACCATGTGTGAAGAATCAAGAAATCATCTCATGAGAATCATATGAGCAATAAGGTATGTAGGAATCCCAAATTCTATTTCTGTTAATAATTTCTCTATAGTTGAGAAGAGTAAGTAGATGATCTTCATGTGGGACGTGGTGTATGAAAAATGAGAAACCACCTCAATTCCACTTGGTAGTGTTCTTGAACACTCATCCCATACCTTTTAGTGTCATCACATCTCAAGAATGAAGCAATTGTAGACACCTCATTTCATTCCAACAATTGGTCACATGACAAGAATGGCATTCAAGAAGTAATCCTCTATCTACAAAGTGAGGATCTATCTTGGTGAATTAAATATAACCTCCAAGAGAGTCAAGCATCATAGATCAGATTAGTGATTACTAAGGTCAATCATGAAATCATAACAAATGGTAAATTGATCCTCACTCTCAATGTGAGAGTAGAAAAGAACCATCATGAGTGATTTCGCAGTCATCTTAGGCTTGCATTTTGATGCATCAAAACACTATTCTTCAACACAAATTTATTTTCTTGTATTATTTATACATCTCATTAGAGGATTAATTTGCAATCATGGTGCTTTTACTCCACATATGTTCACCTAGGAAACAAGTGAGATCATGAGCATCATGAATCCTATCGCATTTTGAAGGATTTGAATTCAAGTAATTAAGGTGATAGTCATAAGAAGCACAACAGGAGAAGACCATCATAGGTGATTTGGATGGTCATCCTTTTCAATTTTCAATACCTCACAACAATGTTTCTAAATAGTTATTTAACACTTTAGAGTGTCCTCGTATCTTATAAAACGAGGAATCATATGCATTATCAGTATTTAAAAGTAATAGGTGTTGGTACGTCAAGACTATTAGTCATGCAACATTCACTCAAGGGATAAGAGATAATTATGAGAACTCTCACCCAAGGATCATGAATGGTTAGTTCTTCATTCACAATGGATCCATCTTCATCAGATCAGTCAAACCCTTCTCTCTTTACCACCTTCTCTCTCCTTATTCTAATTTTCAATTAAGAATGTACATGTTTCTATTTTTTTTAATTCACTTAAATGATCCTCACTATTAAACATTATAAGAGTCCTTTTTTCATTAATAATAAAAATACTCAGCTGATAGGAATGTTAAAGGTCACAAGTGATTGGAATATGTGACAAGTCATGTGGGAGTACATGAAGAGACAATTTTTAATTATATAAATTGGAATGGATTCTCCATTCCAAGGGGTTGGAAATTGTTTATTGAATGTATGTTGTTGAGATCACCACTTCTACATCAAGAAATAAATGTTTTAATTCTTCTATTTATTGTCTTATGTTCCTCTACTACCTCTTTCCAAATTTTCATACATGATAATCTTCTAACACCAAGAAAGTTGTATATGACTTTGATAAATGAATTAATGGAATTATGTGTCTATTATTTATTGGTCTTATCAATGTTTGAAGTTTTGTGTTCTTATAATTGAATGTGGACCTACACTTGTTACCGTATGTGAATTCTATAATTATACTCACAACAATAAATCTCTCTCTCTCCTTATTTCCACAATGCCCCTTTACCTTTATTCACTGTAAATTCCCCCCTTATAATTTGTAAAAAAAATTACCACAAGTTTAGTAGAGTATTCTTGTGTGATCCCCTTCCTCACAACCATCCACAACTTTAAGTTAGTGTACATTCAATAATGGAATCCACCCCATACGTAAGAATGAGGGGCTTAGCCTCGTGACCAATGGTGAAAAATCAATAATTTGGAACATGAAAAAGCATTTAAAAAAAAACCACAAATAGGCATCATCTCATAAATAGTGTGGGGGTGAGGAAAGATCAAATGTTAATTTTTTCATGAGGCATTACAAGATTGCATCTTTGTTCCACTCTTATTGGAATTTTGCAGTATATTTTCTTATATGCATAAATATTGTGTATAGGGAGAATTGATCCTCAAAAATACGATAGACAACATAGAAATTGTATTTTCATTTTTTATCGGTGATCTCATAGTAATATCCCATAATCTTGGAGATGCACTTTTGTTTAGCAGCATATGCAACCCGTTGTTCAAAGAATTACTTCAAACTATGATGATTTGTATTGATTAAAAAATTCTTTCGTATTAAGTATGGTCGTCACTTCTCTACTACATTTAAAATCTACATCATCTCCTTCTCATAGGTAGACGTGACTAAATTCCTTTGTGAGATAGATTTTCCAGTGAAGGCAAGTGTATGACCTTCTTGGATGAGAACAACACCAAGTCCATTTCCACAAGTATCACTTTAAATGATGAAATTCTTGGTGAAAGATGGCATGGCAAAGATAGGTCTACTGCACATAGCTTGATTTAAGGCCTCAAACACCTCTTTAGTTTCCTCATTCCATATAAAAGAATCCTTTTTCAACATGATTTTCAAGGGGGTTGTGTTTTTACCACAATCCTGAATAATTTTTCTGTAGTATCTTGTTAGACCCAAGGATCCAAAAGGGCTTCAAATTGTTTTGGGGAGTGACCAATTTTGCATAGGAATGATTTTATCTAGGTCCATGTGGACACCATTTGTAAAGACAATATATCCCAAATATTCAACTTCAATTTGGCCAAAGGAGCCTTTAGAGGGTTTTTCACACAGCTTATTTTTTGTCAGAATTTGTAATGCCATATAAATGTGTTGTAGTTTACCAAAGAATAATAATATGTTTGAGATGGCGTAAGTTTGAATATATATCAATATGTCATCAAAGAATACCTAGATTAAATGAAGAAGGAAGGGTAAAAAAATCATATTCATGAAGTATTACAATTTTGATTGGGCATCGGTAAGACAAAAGGTTGTGACTTAAAAATCATATTGACCATAATTAATATATGAGGATATCTTCACAATATTTTCCTCATGAAGGAGATATGGTGGTACCCCCAAGTGGATATCTACATTAGATATAATTTGAGCGCTACGAAATTCATTTAGAAGCTCATTGATCACTGGAATAGGAAATTCTACTTGATAGTGATATTATTTAGCTCTCTAAAATTAATAAAAATATCTCTTGAGCCATAATTTTTATGGACATGTAAAACTGGTGAGGAATATGGGTTGGAGTTAGGGCGAATGACTCCCACCTTGAGAAGTTATTACATGAGATTCTCAAATTCTATATTTTGTAAAAAAGGATATATTTAGGGCCAAATGTTTAGATGAGAACTTACAAAGAGGAGTTAAATATTATGATCTTATGGGCATGAAGGTGGAAATCTATTAGGCTCAAAAAATAAAGGAATTTTTTTTGTCCAAAATTACTTTTAAATCTATTGGTGTTCTGGAAGAAGTAGGTTGATTCAATTAGATGAAAAACAACTTAGAAGTGACCCCATGTGATTCTTTCATAAAAAATAATTCCATATCATGGCAACAAATAATACAATTGGATCATGGAGAAAGACCTTTAAAGGCATGTTGGAGGATTGGCCAAAGTGTGCGCAGCCATTAAGATCTCAAAATGACATCACATCCACCCAAAGGTAGGACAAAAAATTCATAGAGAAGATTATAATATCCCATTACAATATGAATATTACAACAATTACTAATAAATGTATCACCATTAACAATTATAACTTAAAACCTAAAACAAGAATAAATATAGTTTTCTAGTTTGGAAAACCTTTGATCAATAAAGGTATGTGTGATACCTCAATCAATAAATATGGTTACATGAATAATTTTTAAAATTCCCTTTAACCCTCATGGTTTGAGGGGTGATGTCTCTTACTATGGTGTGAATGTAGATATCGAGTTGAGAATCCTAAGGAGGGGTTTCATCTAGCGGAAAATGTTGTTCTCTGAATTCTTAGGAATCTTCATAGTTTTCTTATTTGTGAATTTATTCAACATCTAAGAGGTACAATTTTTGTTCCACACATCGATTCCCTCAAGTGAATTTATCATCATAATTTTAGCAGTCCTTTTTCTCTGCGCTCTTGTATTTCTTCTTTAGTAAGATGTTTAATTGGGGATGGCTTAAGGAAAGGAATCATGAGACAATGTTGACTAACTAGAGGTTTGAATGAAGGGAAACTAGAAGGTTGACGTTGTTCTGTGATTCTTTCCTCTACCAATTTTTCCAAGGCCCAATGCTTCCATCATGGAATTAGATTTAAATTTTTTGACTTCTGAGTGTAATTCCTCCTTGAGGCCACTAATGAAACAACTCTTGAAAAATTCATCAAACAAGCCTTTTGTGCGATTTTACAATCTCTTAAATTATGTCTGGCAGTCATAGACCTAGAGTGATTATCTAAATTTAGTTAGAATGTCTGTGAATTCATCATAAGAACTCAGACCAAATTGCTCTAGAATGAGAGATGTGAGTTGTGGTAAATTTTGTTCATCATGAGCTATTAAATACCAATGATATTATTGTAAGGCCTATTATTTCAAGTGAAATTAATAAATGGGAACCTTATTCATACTGTAGGTATTATAGAGACTAAATAATTGTTCTTCCCCTGATATCCTTCCAGTTAGGTACATCCCATTAAAGAAAGGAAATACATTTTGGGGCCACGTGGCATATTTCACTTACAGAAATTGTGGTTTTTAGTGGACTTAATATTGAGTTTCTTAGTGACAATGTAATTTAATTTATTCAATCCTTGCGTCATGTGTGTGAGATCATACATTTGTTCCTTCAAGGGAGTGATTTACTTTTTTTTTTGTGCCTTCATGGGTGATAACTATTACCAGGATAATTTATTTTACAAAGGATAGAATTTTTTTTAATAAACTGTCAGCAAAGAAAAATTTGAATGTGAGCTCAATCAGAATGGGTACATGGACTTTTACTAGTTTTTTGACACCTCTTGATTAGGGTTAATGAATGTAGGGGAAAATTTGGAACTAGAATGGGAAAGCATGGAAATTGTTCTAAGAGGAACAAAGGAGAAGAAAATGGAGTGGAAAACTTTGCAAAAAATTAAAATCCATAGGAGAAAAACTAAAGAAGTTATGGAGAAACTTGAAATATAAACATTTAAATTTGAGGCTAGTAAAAGTGGAATTTGGATATGGATTCTCAAGGAAAGAAATGCGTAGAATAGAATTTTAGGTGTTTCAGGAAATTTTAAGAGTCAATGGAGCTATAAAATGTAATATCTAATAAAAAAAACATAATTCCTTCCTTCCTGATTGAGTTTTATTTTTGAATTCCGATGGCCACTTTTTAATTCCTATTAACATTCTTCCTAAAAGTTTATAGTTACCAAGGATTCGCAATTGTTATCTCTTTTGTTTTCTTGTTGAACTATTATGTTGGATATGACCCATCTGTTGGGCTTCCTAAGGGTTATAAGGATTTTTTCTAACAATGTTATATGAACAAGTACCTCTCACTAGAAATTTTCTTCTCACACACTTTACCCCTTAATTAATCAGGATGGGATGGTTACCACAAACAAATGTTGGTTTACCTCACAGGTGAAGACTAGTAAATCATGATAGGATGGTTTAATTTTTTATTGTAGGTCCTCTCAATGGTTCAAAAACTTTTGGGTTTATGTGGTACTCCTCACAATGAATTTTAGGGATTATACCTAAGTACTTCCCACGATTATGTGGATGGGTATTTACCCTTATTTGAACCTACAATAAATATTTTAAAGACAATTTAAAAGATAATATTTCTTCAAATGGCGTAGATCCTAGGAAGCCATGCTAAAATTAAATCTCCAAAATCTACCTACAAGACCAAGATACTTCTAGGATACCATATGCGAGGATCATTCTTCATAGATTTAAAAACTATAGAAAATAAAGGAGTAATAAAATATACTTTTCAAAATAACTTCAATAATTGTTATATCACAAGTCACTTCAAGGGGGAAACCTCATTTGATCAAGTTTAATACAAATATATTCATGGATACCTTTCTTTTCCTAAGCACTCCTTAATATAAAAGTTCTATTCGATAAATTACTAGTTCCCATGCATTTGGGATAAAAAAATATTATCTCACAAGATGAATTAAAAACCATATGTACATGTGACATCTATTACATTAATAATGCAAGGATAAAGGTAAGACAAAGGGTCTTAAAATATATGTATAGAAATTAATTTTGTGTTATGCAAAAATTATGTTTGGTGTAATAGTTATAACATTTGTAGCATAGTGAATGAGATGGACAAATGTATTTGGTGATATTATGATTGCATGTGATTTTATTTTAAATTGGTTTTTTATTAGTTGATGTTTAAAAATATGTGCACATTCAATTATGCATGTATATTGTAAATATTTGTAATTAGTAGGAATAGTGTGTAAGAAATCTATCTAGTGGATGTTATTATAATAGTTGTGAGTTAATCTACAATGTATGATTGTAGAATCGGTTGTGGGATCATTGATGTGTATATAGTGATGATAAATTATAATGGGTTCTATTTATGTAACCTTTACATAATATCTCATGAGCGTATAGGGAGAGGAAACCTATTTTTATGAAACAAAGGTGATCCTCGTGTATGTTGTAAGGTACTTTGAAAAACACTAGAAGTAACAAGAGGCATAAATAGTAAGTGTAATATGTGGGTAATTAAAAAAATGTGATGGAGAAACAAAGTCATACTATGTATGAGAAGTCATTCTAGAGACCAAAAATGAATTTTGTAGAAATCAAATGTGAATCTTGAGCTTAATGAGATGTGTCACTAATGGTGTGAAATATGTTGTATGAGTCACATTTACATAATTTTGTACAAACTTATGCTCCAAGGAAAGCCACTTGTATGTGGGTTATGACAACTATTGGGGAAAAACAACTTCATCGTGAGAATAATCATTTGATTTATCAAAAGAATAATGAAGAGTGGGAACTTAATAATTATTCCAAGATGATGTTGTAGAGGAGGTGAATTAGATCTAATAGAATGATGTGTCTTGAATGTGATAAAGCCTTTTTCCTCAATAACTTAAGTTTCTAATCCAATGCATAAAAAATAAATGTTTTATATTCCCTTAATACGATGGAAATTTAAAACATCTCTTCCTCTGTCTCATTGAATCCAGTGAGGGAGATGATGGTCAATAGATGATAATGAAATTAAATCCTTATATATTAGTGTAAGTAGAATGTCATATAGCCAATAAATATATATTTCAAAATACAACAATTTACGCTTAAGACTAGGAGGAGTATTTAGGATAACTATTGGTCTAGGCTTGGGATGAAAAATGTTTTACCATGATGTAGAACTTTAACTGTAATATCATTAGGTACAGATTTTGGCGGTTCATCATAGTCATTCATAATAGAATAAACTCCAATATTCGAATCCAAAGGATTAGGTTGATGTGGGATTATAATCTCTCATTCTAGATCAATAATATATAGATAACGATCAGTACATTCATCACATGTTTCATAGAGTACTTGTTCCTTAAGATGTCATATGAGACATCAACAAAAGATATATTGCATCTCTAGTTCAACAGTTTGATATAATAATAAGTGCACATTTTGTTTGAAATTTAATATATATTTAGATACATGTTCAATCCCATATTGATTTAAAGAGGGTAAATTCTCATATTTAGCCTTAGGACCTTAATTACAACTAAAGTGAGCTAGAAAAAAATCTTCAAGTTTGGGAAAAGTATTTATAAATCCACTATGAAGGTGTATAAATCTTGTGATACTCTAAAGAAAATATTTTATAAGTAATCTATCATTGTAGTGTGAGGCCAAAAGTTCCAAATATTTCTTAAGATGTAGGTAATGATATCAGGTACCATCAAATAATTGGAATTAAGGAATTACAAAATTCATAGGGAATTGTGAGAAAAAGATTTTACGTTGAATACGATTACCATAAATAGTATTGGAATCAATGATAGAATAGTAATATTTTCTCATGAGGGTCAAACTATATACTTTATTGAAAATATCCTAATATATGTCATGATGGAGAGGGACTATTTGAGGAGGTTTGGAATAGCCATTTATAGGCTAATTTAAATGTTTCACCCTTACCACTAATTGTGAGGCAGAAATGGAGGAGAAAGAATAGAGATATATTATTTCATATTATTCTATTAAAAAAAGAACCCACGTACATTATTTATAGGTACGAGATTGAGCAAGACTCCCCTAAATGGATGGAGAAGTTACAAAATAGAGGGATCAAATAATGGAATAGATAGAACAACTAAAATATTAATAAAAAAACAAGTATGTAGACTATGTTAACATTCCCCCCTTATTACATTATTCTTGCAAATGTGACCCCTGAAAAATTCAAACTTCACTTTTCCAAGAGATTTAGTTAGAATGTTGGCAACTTGTGCTTCAGTAGGACAGTATTGGAGCTGAATTTGATGGTTCAAGATGTGCTCTCAAATGAAATGGCAGTCAATTTCAATATGCTTTGTTCATTCATGAAAGACTGGAGTCTGCACGAGCTTCAACACACTCTGATTGTCGCAATAGAGAATAGGTGACTATTTTTGAAGAATTACCAGGTCATCCAAAATATGATGTATCCATATCACTTCACACACATCTCCTCGTGCGGCATGATATTCTGCCTCTGTGGATGAGATAGAAACAACATTCTGCTTCTTGCTTATCCACAAGATAGGTCAAGATCTGAGATGAAATATGTATCCTGTAGTTGACTTCTTGTCATCAACAGATCTAGCGTGGTCCAAGTCAACATATCCTTGTAAGAAGAAATGCTCATTCTTCTTATATTTCAGACCATAATTTGTTATTCCTCTAGACATATCTCAAAACATGGTTTGCTGCATTCCAGTGACATTTCTTCGGCTCCTACATGAACTTGGAAAGATAGCTGACAGCATAGCAAAGATCTTGTCTGGTATATGTAAAATAGATGAGCCCTCCAACAAATTTCTTGTAGAGAGTAGCATCTACTTGAGGTTAGTCCTGGAATCTTGAAAGTTGCAAGCCTTTTTCCATGGGAGTGGATATAGGTTTACAGTCAGACATTCTATAATTTTCCAGGAGTCTCTTGGCATACTTTTTCTGGGAGACAAAAATGTGATGCTCCTTTTGCCATATCTCCAAGCTAAGACAATAATGTAGTAGCCGCAAATATGTCATGTCAAAGGTTCTTTTGAGATCATTCTTTACAATATCAACCTGATCTTCTGAACTGCCAGTGATCACAAGATCATCTACATAAACAACCAGAATGAAAATTTCTTTTCCTACCTTCTTTATATAAAAATTTGAATCTGAGGGGCTACGAGTGAACCCATGCTACAAAAGGTGATCATTGGTCTTGATATACCATGCCCTGGGAGTTTGTTTCAGTCCGTAAAGTGATTTGATGAGGCGATATACCTTCTTAGGCTGCTCTTTATAAACAAATCCTTTAGGTTGGGTCATGTATACTTCTTCTTTCAGATCACCATTTAGGAAAGCACTCTTGATGTCCATATACTGAAGTCTCCATCCTTTCTGTGCTGCAAGTGTGCAAACTACTTTAATGGTCTTTATCATCACAGTGGGTGCAAAGGTTTCTTCATAGTCGATGCCTTCTTTCTGAGCATATAATTTTGCTACAAGTCATGCTTTATGTTTGTCGATGGATCCATCTGCCTTATATTTTGTCTTGAAAACCCATTTGCAGCCTATGGGTTTCTTTCCTATAGGTAGATCGACAAGTTCCCATGTCTAAATTTTCATGAGCGAGTCATATTCTGTATCCATGGCTTCCTTCCACTGAGTTTGACTAAGTACTTCACCAACATTATTTGGCTCGGAGCTATTCATCAGTGAACTCATGAGTGCAAAGTTTACCTCATTTCTTGTTTGACTCCTTTTTTTGACTTCGGATGATGTATCTGGGAGTTGTTGCAAATGTGAGTCCTTGATAGTGCTTTGTACCCACTTTGGACAAGAACTTGGCTGCTTTTGAGAAGAAATATTTTTTTGTCGTGTGAATTGATGTGGAGTCATTTTCTCTAGTTATCCAAGGTCAACAAATAGTTCTCATGGGAGCATTTCTTTTCTCTGAGTAGTCTCCTCTCGCTCATCATCTGATTTAGAGACTAAGCGGTGAGATGTGATTGGAAGTGGATATTTTTTTGATACTATTGAGTCAAAGGATGACTCATCACAAACCACATCTCGACTCTCATATATTTTCTTTGTCTCAGGATTCATGAGATGATACACCTTCAAGGTAGTATTGTAGCCAAGAAGGATACATAGGAGTAGTTTTGACTCTACCTTCTTTCTCTTTTGAGCTAGGACATGCATGTATGCTGTGAAAACAAATACTTGTAAATGAGAAATTGATGGCTTTCTACCACTCCATACCTCTTCTGGAATATTGTTCTATAGAACCTTTTTCAGTGCCCTATTGAGAAGATACACAGTCGTTTGTACTACTTCAGCCCAATAGCATTCTCCTATCTTTGCAATTGATAGCATGCAGTGAGCCATTTTGCTGGGGTGTGTACGGAGTAGTTAGGTGCTGCTTAATGCCGTTTTAATTCAGGAAGGCCAAGAACCTATTTGATGTGAATTCCCCCCTCGATCTGAGCAGAGTAGAAGAAGTGGTTGTCCGGACTCTTTGACAACATGATGATAGAAGTTTTGCAAGTGTTGAAGAGCCTCACTCTTCTTCTTTAGGAAATATAACCACATCTTGCAAGAGTGGTCATCCACGAATAGTTGAAAGTACTTGTATTGTGAAAATGAAGTAGGAAATGGGCCGTTCAGATCGGTATGAACTACCTCCAGACACTTCTTGGCATGGAAGGTGATTGCTTTAAATGGATCTCTGTGTTGTTTGCCTATAAGACAATCTAGGGCAAATAGGAAAGGAACTAGACAATTTGGGTAGTCCACGAACCATTGCTTTTGAACTCATTTGGTGCAATGAACTAACTGACAAGTGTCCATATCTAAAATTCCATAGGGTAGTCGATTCTATTGTTGAAGCAGATAAAGCTACTGCAGAAGATGAAACAGTATCTAAAGCAAATAACTTATCTTTTACAAAAGCTTTAGTAAGAACCATACCTTGTTGGGAGATTAAGCATGATTTAATGCAATTTTGCACAAGAAATTCTACCTTAAGGTGATGATTCAAGAGCTGAGTAACTGACAAGAGGTTGCTAGTCAAGCTAGGAACATATAGTACCTTTGTAAGTGTATTTTTTGTTTGGTCCCAAAGGAATGGTGAAATTCCCTATTCCTTCTACAATGTACTCTTTGTCATCCACTATCCAAACTCGATCTCTAGTTGGTTCTTCATGTAGTAAATCAAATAGCTTCTTGTTAGCTGACATATGCTTACTTGCACTAGAGTCTATCAACCAAACTTTCTTCGTGGGCTCAGAAGTTTGAGAGATGAATACAAGATTCTTACTATAATGGGCTCCTTCTGATGTCTCGTCATCAGAGTCACCATCTTCTTGTTGGCCTGTAAGATATCCCTTATGTTTTCTCCAGTGGGGACGTCGTTTGGAATTTTGAAAATATTCACGCCCGAATGCGCTTGTATGGCTTGAAGACCCCTATTTAAAGCTATTGTGCCAGTAGTGATCAGTGTCGTGAGTATTGGTTCTGTAAATGTGACACCATCTCCTTGAATTTTTATCTTTCTATTGTTGTTTGGGTTGCATTGGATTTGGCTTCTCTGGGGGACCTTTTCGATTCTTCTAGCCACGGTAAGGCTTTGAGAACAAGGCTTTGTCCTGAGACTCGTCATGTGATGAAGTGATGGCCTTTTCCTGCTGCAGAAAATTCACAAGCTCTTCGAATGTCACTATTTTTTTAGACACATTCAGTGTCGTAACGAACACTCATAATTGAGAACGGAGTACTCTCAAGGTGATTGTGATGAGAATTTTATCATCCACCATTTCACCGAGTGCTAATAACTGTAATCTCATCTCAGCCACGTGACGCAAGAATTCCTCCACTTTCTCGTCTGTCCCCATAGAGAGGGTGTGTAGCTTTGACTGAAGATGAAGTATCTTCATCTAATTTTTCACTTCATAAATGGTTTCTAACTTATCCCAGGCCTCCTTGGGTTTCTCCACATTCCTAACATGCGGTTGTACATCGTCACTGATACTGAGCATTATCAGCATCAAGGCTTTAGCACTAGCCATTTCATATTTTATTAATTCATCAGGGGCTGTGGAAGTAGACATAGACCCTATGAAAATTCCCCATAATCCTTCAAACTAAAGGATTTTCTTCATTTTTGTCTTCTAGGCTACAAAATTGGACCCTTTGTGAAACTAAGCATCAAATAGAAGTAAATTTGGAGCAGACATCGTAATAAATAAATATTTATTTATTTGAAGATTTATTACAATTTTGACTCACTAACGAGAATTACTGGCTCGTAGATGCTCGCGATATTCACGTGATATGAGACGACGGACACTTTGTAGGACATTCCTTCTTTGTCATCACAGTCAGCATCATATCCAGCTTCTAATTCTTCCCGCACTCACTTTTCTTGGCAGCTAACGTCAAAAAGAAAGTATCAAAGAAGTCCTTCTCAAACTAGCTTGTCGAATGCAAGATTTCCAGTATTCTGAAGCTCGTTCAACAAAGTAAAGTAGAACCCAGAGCTCTCAAAAGCTTCTTCATAGTGTCCTTTGGCTGGCAAGTTGATATTTCAATTTTCAATTGTGGTTACCATGTTATTGATGCTCTCAATCGAGTTGTCTACACTCGACATTCGACAAAGTGTTGAAGTATCTCCAAGTTTCTTCTCCTCATGTTGTTCTACTTTTTCACACAATTAAATGCAGCCTGCTCCTCTAAAACACCATGTGTCCTCCAATGCAAATTGTAAAGCTTCAGTTCATTCTCTTACCACTTGTCTCCACATAGACGTTTCTTATTTATTGACACATGCGACTGGTCTATGCATACACGCCCTCACATAGAATATTCAGGATGTTGTTGATAGGCTTAAATGTGTAGGATCCTTTTGAATATCTGTAGCAAGATAACTATATAGGGGTTTCACTTACACTAGGAAGATATAGATGCCAACATGAAACTTGGATTAGTTACATGCAGGTCACTAGAAAGAGAGATAATGCAAAGAGAAGCTTAAAAAAATACTTTGCACACTGTTTCTACGCAGATCTCTTGATGAAATCCCACATTTTCCCTTCCTTCCATGTAGGTCTCTAGGACAGTTCCCATGCAAAATCTACTCTAACTCCTCTTCCTCCACGTAGTAGGTGGATAGATACTTTGTTTTTAGCGCAGAAAACTAGAAAAAAACATACACAAGAAGAAACAACATTTTTTTTTAAAAAGTCTAGGTTTTAAACAAAAACATTTTATCTTTTCTCACACCCAGTCACTGTAGCCTCCTTCCATGAAGGAGCATTTACATTCACGTATCCCCCTTCCAATTTCAACTTGCACCAGGATGCCTTTCAGGTAGTAGCAGCAACAAGATTAGTATTATTCTTTCACGCACAGTCAGAGATCAAGAAAAGCTATGATACCAAACTGTGAGGTAGAAATGGAGGAGAAATAATAGATATATATTATCTCATATTATTCTATTGAACAAATAACCCATGTACATTATTTATAGGTATGATATTAAACAAGACTCCCCTAAATGGATGGAGAAGTTACAAAATAGAGGGAGCGAATAATGGAATAGATAGAACAACTAGACTATTAATAAAAACACAAGTACGTAGACTATGCTAACATTAATAGTGGCCATATGAACACTATTTAATTTAAACAAAATATCCAAGGTGATGTGTCAATGGGTAAAATTTACGGTTCTATGGAATTCTTTGTTCATTAATGTTTTAAATTATTTATTTTAATACAAAATATCTAGCATGAAAAATCGAGACTTTTTAAAATGACAACTAAGCCCATAATTAGAAATTATGTTTCCCAGTCATTGTGCATCCTTCCTCTGGTCAACCTTTCCGTACTCTTACCCTCATCTTGGATAAGTGGAAAGTGTTAACAAGATTATTAAATGTTTTTCAGTGTGCAAGGAAGAGTTCATAAGGTGGTTGATGAACTCATCCAATTTTGATGAAAGATAACTTCCTCTTAAAGCCTATAAAGGCAATTTTTATCAATTTTGTAACTCATTGAACACCCTCTGGGAACATTCATGGAAAATATAAATAATTTGAGACTGATGTTAGAGATATTGAATATTTCCAAACTTATTTAGGAATATTTAGAAGAAAAATTAATTGATTCAGGAACAATATGTTTAACATCGGGCAATTAAGGGTGTAGGAAATGAAAGCTATGAGAGTGAAAGCTTCCCTCTCTGGGTGATTTCATGATTTCAAGAAGGAATTTAGAAGAAAATAAATAAGCATATAAAATATATTGGAATCCTCTTCAAGGTGGAAACATCAACGTTTCTCTAAGGTTCAAATATTTCCTGAGGTATTTCAAAACTTTGCACTTTCCTCTCTCAGTTTAAAAAATAGACCCTAAATTTGGAAATTAAGGAAGAAATCTATTTTTATACTGGTTTTAATGATACTAAAATGTGATTTCATGTCAAAATCACATTATCCTTTACCCTAAAACATCTTCCTAAGCTACCGAGGTGAAGAACTCAGTTCTAGTGTCCCAATTTAGACATTCAAGGAAAAAATCTACTTTCCTAATTTGGATAAGTCACACTTCGGACACCTAGGTGTCCCCTCTATCCCCCAAGTGAAAAGGGGGAAAAAAACCATGACCCACTCATCCATGCATCCCCCAAACATCATGGGACCACCTTAAACTCCTCTAATGCCATTTCCTAGACCCAACATCTCATCCACCTCACACCACAAACAATCTGGTGTAAGTTACACTTTAGTGTCCCTAGTTTCCCCTGTGGTCCCATTGCAGCATGTGAAACCTCACATCCACTCCACTCAAACCTCAGTTAAGCATTGAAGCTACAAGTGAATTAAGAAACAAAATAAAACCTACTAATTATCGATTTATTAAACAATTAGCCATTTTCCTTGCAAATTGCTACTGTAATAGCTTCTTAGACTTCATTTTTGTAGAAATGCTTCCAATTTTTTTCTATACCTCCATAACTAGAAAAATGAATATTCAGTCATACCTCCTTATCTCAAAACCTATTTAGCTTGAAATTGTGCATGTGATCTCCTCTCTAAAACGCCTTTCAGAAGACTGTCAAAGAAAATCCATTAATTCCATATAATTTTTACAACAAAAAAATTAAATTATGAAAATTTAAAACATGTTTGTATATATTTACGGAGATCCAATGGATTGAAAACCGTGAAATTTGGATGAAAAATTCCTGGTGTAAAACAAGACAATTTCGACTGTAGTTTTATTGCAACCTGACACTTGTAATTGCACTATATAAAAATAAAAAAGTATTTAGAGTAGGGGTGGATAAAAATAGTATGTTTCTAAAAATAGTGAATCCTTAATATTTTTAATATCATGAGTAACCAAGAAACATCAAAAAGGGATAATTTAGAAAACTTACTAAGCAACGCTTAATTCACTAAATCAGGACATATTCCAGTAAATTTGGACTTCAATATTTCAAGTATTGGAAGAAATCCATCTCTGTTTTTGCATTTATTGGATTCCATTGTTACTATTATTGGAATCCATTAGTAGCAATATTGGATTCCAATAATGTCATTATTGGAATTATTCTAGTTCCAATTTCACTTTTATTGGATTTCAATGTCCTTATATTATTGGATTCTAATATCATGATTATTAGATTCAAATTTGGCTATTATTGGATTTTAATTTCACCATTTTTTAGATTTTCAATGTTGAGAGTATGTAAGGCTAGCAAATTCTAAATATTTTAATGCATGAACCCATTGGATTAATAAAAATAAAAAATTAACAATAACTTCCAGAAAAATCCACTTCAAAGTCATGAGCGGACGCTAAATATTATTTTCTGAACCTGTTGTATTAAGGTGAGTGGTTGTTAGCTATTATAAGTCATGAGGCTTGATGTAAGGTGAGCGTTCGCTAAGTCTTATAATTCACCAACCTCAATATAAGGTGAGTGCTCCTTAACTATTATTTATCATGGTCCTTTTATATAAAATGGAAGTGAAAATGCCTCAATTTAAGGTTAACTAGTGGTAACTATTATAAGTCATGATCCCATTGTATTTAAGTGTGAGCCCCACACTATGAAATTGTGAGCCTTGCACTCTAAAAGTATGGGGCTCACACTTTTAAAGTATGAGACCCTCACAGTTTCGAATTACGAGCCCCACGCCCTTGAAAGATCGAGATCCTCATACTTTCTAAGTGCGAGACCCACACTATGAAAGTTCAAGCCTCACACTTTCAAAGTCATATCCCCACACTCTAAATAATCCAAGCCTCACACTTTGAGAGTGTGAGTCTCACACTCTAAAAGGGTGAGGCCTACACTTTCAAAGTTTGATATTCACACCTTGAAAGTGCAAAGTCTCACACATGCACTTTCAAAATGCGAATCTCAAACTTTGAAAGTGCGAGGCATGCACTTTCAATGTTTAGTATGAACATATCCTTAAATTTGACACTGGTCTTAAATGTTAGTGGTGTTATTTTGACTTCTAGTGGAACTCACAAAAAATTAAATTCTCACCCAAAAATATACCTTGTAACAACTCAAGTATTGTTTATTATTATAAATTATATCACTGAGTAATCATTAAAATCAATCAATAAAGTTAGGAGTTTATGTATATCACAAATTCTATTACTCCTAAAGATAGTATAATTTATGCTTGTAAACTGTTCCATTCTCCATATAAACAATGAGCCACTTCTGTGAGAAATAAAATGAAATAATCCTTAAGACAATGCATGTTTTTTGTGTGTGAGAAACACTTTCTTACACCTTTAAAGATACATTGAACTATTATTTTATAGTTTACATCAATCAAAGCACTCATTGTCCCAAAATTATATTTTTATTTAGTCAAGAAATAACAAAACATATCTTTCATAATCTTTATATTGAAAGGTTTTATATGTACATTTGAAATTTATTACAAATTCATACACATAGAGTTGTAAATATTATATCAGGATCCTTTGCCTTTTGTGGACAATTTTATTTCCACAAAACATGAATACATTTTCTTCCTCTAGAATGGGACTGCAGGTTTGGATACAAAAACTGTTGTGTAAAGTAGTAGTTGAGGTGATATCAAACTGGAGACTAGTATTTACGGAGCTGACAATAACACAATAGTGTACTACTACTAGTATCAAAAGTAGATTGATTTATCTATGATTACAACAATCCTATTCAGCAAGTGGAAAAGGAAAACATTTCCCAAAACCTAATATTGCCCCTTCTAAAAGAAATTGAAACACATTTTTATCTCTTTTAAGGGTTCAAAGTGGTTTGTATTATTACAGAAAAAGAACTTGAATGTAACAGGTAAAACTAGTCTTTATTTACTTGAGAATCGAATCAGCCATTGAGACAAGAAAACCCCGACAAAGAGAAAACTTTAGGGGATGAGTTTTTTCCCATCACAACACCATCTAAGTATCTCTCTAGGTAAAAAGTGTATTTTGAAATCACCTTGCTAAATCTCACAAACAAACGTCTTTAAGAAGCACATCTAGTGCTACCTGTAACATCTCTCTTCTTAGCATCTGTATATCCATGCAAATACCTCATGTGATTATTACTAGGGGTCAGTTGGTTTGTTCTAATATTAGAAAATTTCTTAGGAGAAGGCACTGACATCGTTGAATTTAGAACTCTGGAAACATTATGCATGGTTGGTAGAACAGATGGCAATTTCTTGGTACAAAGAAAGGTGAACTGGAAGTTTTTTCTTACAATACCAAGATCCTTGCAGGTTTTTGAAACTTATATATTAAAAATTTCCATTAGTGTGTTGTATTCTAATTTTGATAGAATATGTGTTCACTTTCCAATGTCAAAGACAATTCCAATCACATTTGATATCTCCTAACAACAAACCTTAAAAATACTTAAACACCATACAGTGTAAGCTCCGAATGAAAATTAGCAAACAAAAATCTTACCAACTTTGGAAAAATTTGAGTTATTAGCCACAACTTCCTTCCCGTCAACAATGCTAGAAGAGAAATCTCATAACTATATACATAAAATTTCTTATTCATCCTTGATGTTCTTGCATATTCTGGGTAAATTTAAGAAATTGTACCCATAACATAGGTAGAGGTGTGGTGTTTGGCCAAGGAAATCCACTTGGAAATGCTAAAGTTTGAAAATTTTACATCAAAATTATAATCCAAAAGAATGTTAGAAGTCTTCACATCCCTGTAAACAATGTGTACGTTACAGTCATAATGAAGATGTGGATATCCTTCTTTAGCACCATGAGAAATTTATAATTGATTGTTGCATTCTAGCTTAATCTTCTTTGATGATCCTATATGAAAATAAAAATTAATTAAAAAACTTGTTAGATTTTCCAAATATCCATTCTAATATGAAGGTTAGAGGTTGATTGGACACTTCTATTTCAAAAATGAATCTACAATGTACATATACATTTTTCTTCATAACATAATCATTTAACTTACCATGTAGGATGTCTCACAGAATTTTTTTACCATATAATCATAAAACATAAGGTTTACAAGTGGAGAAATCTAACATCCATGCAGACTCTGAAGATTCTGATTATTGATGCTTCCAACTATTTCCACATCGGTTTCAAATGCAAACAAGCGTAGTGGGTAGTGACTGTACATTTTCTTTATAGAAATTATCTAAGTATTCTTTAGATCAAACTTAAAAATATTGCTTGTAACACCATAACCAATTACATATTTCTCTTCAAGTTTTTTTTATTGTCATTATATCATTGTACATGTAGGAGCCATTTTTATGTGCAGTATGACCAACCTTGGAGAACCTAAATGTAACAAATAGATGTGTCAATAAAGAAATTGTAATATGATATTGCTTTTTGATTTGTCATCTAATAATCTATACAATATGAAATCATGTCTTGTCATGTTAGTGTTAACACCTTGATCCATGTTGTTTATAGAGACTTTTGTAAATACATTTGGATGATTTAACTAGTATAGAGCTATAATTTTACACAATAGTAGTACTAAACCCTAACAGATATAAACAATTTCTTGTTTTGAGATGGATGTTGTTCATTACATTGGGCCACAATTTTGTTAGAAAGCATCATATATATCCAAGTTTTCCAAATTTTCGATAACAATAGAAGAATGTCTCTGGAACCCGATCTATTTAAAAGACAATTACTATTTCTTGCACCTTTCAATTGGTGATATCAAAAAATCATAAGAAACAAAACTTAATTGGTACATAGAGAAAAATTGTGTTTATATCTACAACGGTATGGAGGAAAACATGAAAACATTTTAATGACAGGAATTTCCCAAGACAGCTTCTTGTAGGAGAGGTTTTTGTAATAGAAATAGATACATTTAGAGTGTCTTCTATTATTAAGGAAAGAGAATTAAATTTATTTTGTTCTCAAACACCTCCATAGCTTTCAAAAGTGAATACCTCCAGGTTTCTACAATGATGTAGTATAACTCAATTTTTTTTAAGTGATGGGATGATAGCCATTACTTTACAGTTAGCTCCTCTATACTAAAGTTGTACATATTTTTTTAACATTGATAGAAAGATATTCTATAATATATTGATGCTAGCATCCACTAGAATTCAGTTCTAGCAATGAATTGAAATCTTCAAACAAACCAAATTTAATAGTGATTAATTGTTGAAATTATGAAGTGCAACGAACAACAAAAACTTTTATTAATGATTTCTTGATTTTTATAACTGAATGAGTGTTGAAGGGTCCCTTTCCCTTTACATTACCAATAAAAGGAGAGGATCAGTATAAAAAACCCAAATGATCTAGCAATATTTTGCTAAAAAATAGCTTAAGCACCTATGCAAAAAAAAAACGTTGTTGGGAATACAAAAAAAAACCCAGGACCAATAAGACAAACATGATGATTTGATAACAATGCAATTGGAAAAGATATATAACAACTTAAACAAAGCTACAGCCTAATGCATTTTATAAGAAATTATTTATTTGAATCAGATGACACCTTTATAACCTCCACATTAACTGGGATGAAAATGGTTTCCTCCGGCGATTCCAGAAAAAGATTCTCTTTTCTAACAGTAGTTTGAATATTTAACTAATCGTATGCCTCGTGGCATTCCCAGTAAAGAATATCCAAATGTGTTGGTTCTTTTTGTAACAGAGAAAAAAAATCATCTAATTCAAGCAAGGGAAGCGAACTATGTCACGCCCTTGGTTACTCACCCCATTTGGACACACAAGACATGAATCACATTAGGACATTAAAAACCATTTGTACAAATCTGAAAAGACGGCCACGTCCACCAAAACTTTCTATTTATAATGAGTCTCAAAATAGAAAGGGCCATGACACACTTGTGGTTTCGTCCATTTTTTTTTCCGTGTCAACCCTATACACTTTCTTGATCTAGTGACGGCCCATCTGTAAACCCCAATCCTTCGCCGAGTGTATGATAAGAAGATAAAAAATGAACATTGAAGTTACCTTCCACATTTACCCTTTAGACATCCCTCTAAAGAAATATAATCATCTCTAAGAACTCCCTCAATAGCAACTAGGTCTTGTTCTGTTTCAATTTGAAAAATGGATTTCGAAAGGTGACACAAAATTTATGTATTAAATGCCATTTCACAGACCGACAAGAAAAAACACATAAAAGGAAACATTGAAAAGGCCATGAAAGACAAAATGAAAGATAGTGAAATAAACGTGAAAGGTGTGAAAATAAGGAAGAGTTAGATTGGTAAATATATGGAGTGACTATGCCATGGCAAGCTTCTAATTATTATAAGCTTGATAGGCATTTTAATATCGAACTTTATTGGAAAAGGTTGTTAGTTTGGGAAATAAACATATTTATTTCTATTCTTATCATAAAAATCTTTGACAAACCCATGATTTTTCTATTAAATCCGCCTGTTTTAGTAGCCTCTCAATATATAAGATTTAAGTTCCAATCTGTAATTAATGAAAGCGTAAAAAATGAATTTTACTCACACAAGTTTTTTGATGGTGGCATTAGAAATAATATGAGAGTCACCTCCAATAATTAATTCATTACTGTTCAATTCATTAGCGACGAACCAACAATGTTCGAGCATTTTAATTTATTGATTCATACTTTTATTAATTTAAATTGGGTGGGAACAGGCTCTGTAATGTACAATTGGGGACAACCTTGGGTAATCATTATCATGATACTGCCCAATTTAATCTTCAAAACTAATTAATTAATCATTAAAAAATTAAAATTCTATACTTGGTCCTTCAATTAATCTCAATAATTTTTACATATAATTTTAATTTACTAATTTGGAATTGATGGTGTGTTTTATTTATGAATAACATCTTATATTATATTAACATGTAAAATGATAGAAGAATATTAACCACAAAAAAGGGTAGTATGGAAGCATGTCAGAAATCCATGAGTTCAAACTAGGAAGACAAAAACTATAGGAATACATCCAATTACAAAAAATCAAAAGAAAAAAAAGCAAAAACGTTAAGCCTCAACTATGAATTACTGACCAGTAGGGCACAAATCTTGATCATGCCCACAAGAGCTAGCATAGTCTTAATGATAGAAAATTCCCTTTTGTTTCTTTCCTTCAAAATACCAAATATCAATGTCGTCTAGAACAAAAAGAAGCTCATTACTTCAAATATAATGAAAATAGTCTAAAACTTTCATATTACATCTTGTTTCATGATACAAATCATATAATTGGGCAATACGAACCGCTATATTGGAAAAAAAACTTATTGATACAATATTGTATTGATAGGGATGGTTATAGACGATTACTTCTACACAAATTATACACAACATACTTTCCACTAAATTCCTTTTCTCAATACCCTCTTTAGCATTCTTTGTAATAACACCGTGCACATTTACGAAATGACTTCTTGAAATTTACTACATATCTGCACAACAACACTTCTCTTACATCAATCAACATTATCAACTTCTTTAGATCCAAGAAAACACATTTAAACAAAAAATTATAGTCATTAGTCATGTTATTAGTTATGCGATTAGCATTAGGAAGAAGGTCACTCTTTTTTTTCATGACTATCTTACTAAACTCACTTTGAGGATTGGAGAGAGTCTCACACACACATGTAGTACTTAGACCCAATATTTTAATTTTCCTAGGCCTACAAAAGTTTTTTTTTAATCAAACACACCATTGGGCATACTATATATGAAAGATTTGATCAATGCAATATAAGTTCATCATTTAATACTGTGTGAGAATATTGTTCACCTTCACCCTACGTATGTGGTTGATCCTTTAGGTATATTTCATTGAAGGATGATTTTAAGAAAATATGTAAGGCCAAGATGGACAAAACATGCCTTCAGTATTAAATCATGTATATCTGTTATGATGATCTAAAAATTTTCATATTACCTGGCTATATTAATTACAAGAAATTGTCGATTGTAGAAATAGAAAAGCCTTCCCTTTCACTAACTAACAACGCTTATCAGTTGAAAATATTCTAGTCATTAGTCATCCTTCTTGAAAGTTTATATTCAAGGACTTGGATCTACCAAGTATAATACATCGAATATAATATAATTACAAATAATGACTTCAAACATGTTGAGATTATTTTTTGGCATTGTTAAAATAAATTCGTCGAAAATATAGAGGATTGCGGCTGATAGCATTCTCATAAATGAATAAATGGAAAACATAAAACATGCATTTCTCTTCACAGTCTTTGGTCATTCATTCTTGACCAAGACCCGTGTTCATATTTTCCCTCCATTTTTAGTAAAACATTTAGGACTATATTTTTTAACTTGTTATTTATTAAAATATGAAGGTCCATGATGATCGTGATACGTATTCACATTCAAATTATGTACTTATATTATTATGCTCTAACTCTTATCTTTTTCGCAAAGACATAAACTGATTTTTATTAGGTTGATATATTAAAAATATAAAAATAGTAAAGCCGAGTGAGTGCCAAGCCACTCCTTTCAGTAAGTAATGTAGCTTAAGGGTCGCTTTGTATTTTCTTTGATTCGAATCGACATGAAAAATGCCTTGCAACGTCATTTCATCCTTTCATATGATTTGTTATCGGAGCACTATGTTCTGAAAGTATCGTAGCTTAGCGGTCGCTAAGCATTTTTTGTAATATGATTTTTTTTTAATTTATATTTTCTTGATTAAGAAATAGTTTATCCTAGAGGCCGCTAATCCATTCCTTTCTCATTTAACAATAAAAATAAGCATAGAGCATTGTGTTCTTTACATATTTGAGTGTAGTCGTTGCTAGGAATTTCTTGTATACGAACTATTTTTTATCTCTATTTTAAAAATTTATAAACTGTTTAGCCTTCAGGCCGCTAATCTATTACTTTCTTAAAACATCTATGTAGCTTTCGACAGTAAACAATGTTTTATCTCACATATTTTGCATCTAAAAATTTCAAAAAAAAATCCTAGCACCTAATAATATTTATTAATATGATATGTTATTATAGCGTTATGTTCAAAATTAAGATAGTATTTATCCTAGTTACCATAAAATCATTCCTTCCTGTAAGTATTCGAGCTTAGCGGTCGTTAGGAATTTTCTTTAATACAAACTGCTGTGTGATCTCTATATTCAAAATAAAAAATTAGTTAATCCTAGAGTTCGCTAATCTACTCCTCATGACAAGTATCAGATATTTGTGGTAATTAATCATTTTCATTGATGCACACTAATGTGTAATAAAATAAATGATGCAAAGGTGTGCTCCTAGCAGTCCCTATGATGTTATATGTGCACCCAGAAAACATTTTTAGTAAGCATATTTCTTCCCAACTACGCAAAGACCTCGATATCTTTCGACAATAAAAAAATTTCATATCTCAAATATCTTTCATCAAAATATATTATGGAAAATTCCTAGTGACCACTAATATCTATTACTATGATTTGTTCATAAAGCATCTATGTTATCATGAAATTGTTAAGCCTATTTGACGCATAATCATCTGTTTTGGTAAGTATTAAAGCTTAGCGGTTGCTAAGAATTTCCTTTCACTCCCACTTTTTGATTGATCTTCTTCAAGTAATGGAGCTTAGCAATTGCTAAGTATTTTACTTGATATGAACTGATATAAATTATGTGTTAGACATAAAAGAACTTATGAGTAATATAGAAGTTGAGAAATTTTTTAGTGGTATGTAATGCCATACTTGGTTGTGGAAGGAATGTATAGTCAATAAGATAAGATTATAGTTAATGAAAATACTAGTGATCCAAAAAGTTTAAAGATATTTATTTACATTGCTAGAAATGAAACCTAAGAGTTGTAGAGGCTAGTGACTGCTAGCTTGCTCAAAAAATAGATGGACAACATACGACATGTAGAGTTGTTCATTAACACTTGCTGAAGAGAATACCCTCATTCCCTATAAAATCTAAGTATTTATTATTTTGAATTCCGTGTTGCAAAAAATATTATTGTAATGGAGCTTAGCAGTCACTATTTTATTTCCTATATATAATTTAATCTGAAATTTTGGTGAAGTGTAAAAGAATGTTTTAGTTGTTCTAGAGTCAGGTGTAAATAACTCGAAAATATCGACGATCACGAAATATATTATAAATTTTATGCCATGTCACAACATTTTAATGGATTACAGTTACAACTTAATAATGCAGATTTTTACAGGTAAAAAATATTTATTAATTCTATCGCTAATTAAAAACTTTTACATGAATGTGTCAATTATATAATTGTGTAATTAACTGGTTCAAACTTGCAAGATGCCACATTTTATTGAATTTTTTTAATTAATGTGGACAATAGCTAAAAAATATCAAATTCACACTCGATAAAAATTAATAATAAATGAGGCGTATGTCGCTCTCTTAATTTTATTTTATTTTCATAACGTTCACTTCTATTTTCTAAATGGTTTTTTTATTATACTTAATTTAATATTTTTCATTTTCCCGTGAGTTCACAAAAAATCTTTTGACGTTGTCCTAATAGTTTCTAAATTAGATAGTATTAATAAATTTGATTTCCCTGTATCCCACGCTATTCCCTGAATTAACGCAAATTATATTTATAAAATACCGAATTTTTACTAGATAAAATTTAATAATTAACGAGGAGTATTTCGCTCTATTAAAATTAAATTTTTTTGTTTCCTAATGTTCACTTCTATTTTCTAAATGGTTTTTTATTATGGTGAAATTAATAATTGTTGTTTTCCCGCGAGTCCACAAAGAAAGTTTTGTCGATGTCCCACTAGTTTCTAAAGTTGGTAGTATTAATAAATTTTATTTCCCGGAATCCCACGCTATCCGCCGAATTAACACAAATTATATTTAAACAATATCAAATTCGTACTCAATAAAAATTAATAATTAATGAGCCGTATATCACTCTATTAAAATTTTATTTTTTTGTGTGCTAATGTTCACTTCTATTTTCTAAATGGTTTTTTTATTATGTTTAAATTAGTATTTTTGATTTTCATAAGTGTTCACAAAGAAATATTTTTCATTGTCCCACTTGTTTCTGAAATAGGTAAAATTAATCAATTTGATTTCCCTATATCCCACGATATGCCTCAGGTTAAATGCAAATATTAATGATGGGTTGATTAAAAGAACGATATGTGAAATACCTTACATTAAATGTCAATATTTGCAATAGCAAAATCCTGCACTTTCACTTTAAGTAGGGGAAATTCAAATTTTGAAATTTCCTATTCCCACATTTTTTCAGTTTTTGGAAATTATTTCATTGAATGCATTTGGAAAAAAACTAAATAAACCAAAGAAATATATGTTAGGTTTTCTTTTTTATTTTGTAACCGTAGAAAAGGAGCTCTTGAAATCACAATACAACATGTGTAGGCACTTATTTACTGGTCTGAGTGCTCAATTCCTGGAGATTTTTTTTAATGGTAAGTTGAGGTGGCAATCATAATTGCGCTTGGGGACGCATAAACAAGACAAAAAAAAATTGATTTTTGATAGATCACGGGTGCGAGTGAAGATCAGGAAGCCCATAATGGAATGAATCGAAAGAGGAAAGCAAAACATGTTGCAGATAAAATCTCATTCATACTATGTTTTAGAGAGGAATACGTAGCTTTAACAGACATTTTCAAGTACGTCAAAATATCAGATAGACCTAAAACAAGTATTTATTAAAAGCATCTATGTTATTGTATGTGTACTATAGTTGATGTTGGGTACTTGCAGCCTCTTTGTATTCACCTAGTTCTTTTGTTTTGCACTACAATCCATACGTTCCTTTCCCTTTGGTGCCTTTGCAGTATTGTTCCATCTTCTTATGAAAACATGTCGCTATGTATGAAACCTTATTTTTTTCCACTCATGACCGAACATTTTGTAAACCCTTTTAAAATATTTATTCCTTCCAAAAATACATTTTTTATGTTCAGTTGTCGCTCAAGTATTCGTGTTTGTTAAACAGGTTCGCTTTTAAACCTTTCTATTTGTCTCTCTCATTATTTTTTTGTTGATTTTCTGTTCTTCTTCGTCCGTTTTTTTTCCTGTACGCACTCAAATCTATCTCTAGTAGAAAAACATGAGTCATATATTCTTTTTTTGTATAAATCATAATGGTTTGATTTTGGATAGTTTAGGTAATCATTTTGACTTCCTTTAATGATTTTTTTAATATGAAAGAGATATTCGTGACTAATTCGTCAATATACAATTCTCACTTGATTACCACATTGATATTTATAGTTTTTAATATTGATTTTCACACACATAAATAATTAAATGTAATGTCTTTACAAAAACATTTACTTTTATTGAAAGGTAAGTACACTATATGTACTTGTAAATATTATTAAATATAAATTATAATCATTCTATTTACAAAAATATATTTCATTTACAGATAGTAATGACTTACTTGATTAATGAGCTGATATAAAGTAACAATTTTTAATTTCTAAAATAACATATTCCAAGAATAGAGGCCGCTAAGCTCAATCCTTATGACACTACCTAGCTATCACAAGACAACACAAGGAAACAAATATTCCAAGACATGTCAAATATTAAAGATTTTCCTGAAGACATTTCTCAAACAAGAATGGGGATTAGCAACCGTTAAGATTCTGGTTGACTCACACATGATACAATTATGATGGCTTGCCTAAAAACCGTGCTAAGCACCATTGTTATATTTATATTTACGTATTTATTTATTAGAATCCTACCATGATATTTGAAGCCTAGCGGCCACTTATGTCAAAGATTAGTAAATAACATTGGTACAAC
Organism: Taxus chinensis; assembly: GCA_019776745.2. Taxonomy (NCBI): domain Eukaryota; kingdom Viridiplantae; phylum Streptophyta; class Pinopsida; order Cupressales; family Taxaceae; genus Taxus; species Taxus chinensis. Next base: position 590,823,814 of record CM034156.1, read on the forward strand.
ATAACAAAGACTTGAGATTAGCGGCCACTAGGATATTTGTTTCCTTGTATAGAGGATAATTAGTAATGACCTGACTAAAAAACTAGATATCTCCTTTATTATATTTGGATGTTACAATACTATCCTATAAGACTAGTGACTGTTAGGGTGGATGTTTACTTTCTTTCTTTGATGTTCCAAGAAAAAAAAAAATCAATACACGATTAATTTAAATGATTTTCTAGAATACACATATTCCAAAATGAAATTTTCTATATTGCGGCCGATGAGTTCAATATGTTATTCAAATTATATCACATGATCTTCGAAGCCTAGCAGCCGTTAATATCATAGATTATTCCATTACGTTGGTGTAAAATAATAAATACTTCAGATTAGCGGCCGATAGGATAATTATTATGTTGCGTTCAAGATATTGATTAATGACCTAACTAAAAACTGAAAGCTAAACTAAAATCCAACACCAATCGTTTAGTCAGGTGGTCTCTGAGTACAAAATGTTATTCAAATTTTATTACATGACATTCCTAGTGGTAGCTATGGTCGAATATAATTACATAGCGCTATAGGAAAATAACAAAGACTTGAGATTAATGGCTGCTAGGATATTTTGTGTCTTGCATTCAAAACAATTTATAATGACTTGATTGAAAATCTAACTATCCTCTCGAAAATTATATTTAAATTTAAAAAGACTATTTTCAATGACTACTGACCACTCCCGTGGTTTCTCACTACATTTATTTCCTGAATACTTGTGATTCCAAATGAATATTTAAGCCTAGCGGGCATTGGGCTCAGTAGGATATTGGAATTTTATCACATGAATTCCAAACGAAAAATTAAGCCTAGTTGTCATTGTGTTCAATTTTGAGCCTAGCAGTCGTTGGGTTCAATATGTCATTTGAATTAGAATTGTTGCAACATCATAGAGGATTGAGGTTAGAGGTCACTAGGATAGTTGTTGTCTTGCATATAAGACAATTAGCAATGACTTGATAGATATTCAATTACATGACTAGATAAAAAAATATTTGAAGACAGGAAAATTATTTTAAAAATTCCAGAGTTCACGTAGCCCCTAACATTGAAGCTTATTATAATATCTTCATGTAACATAACAAATTTTAACTAACTTCTTCATTACACATATTCCAAAAAGAAATTTTCAGCCTAGTAGCTATTGAGTTCAATATGTTATTCGAAGTCCACCACATCATTTTCGAAGGATAGTGGGTGCTAAGGTCATAGATTATTTTGTGGCATTGGTTTAACGTAAGACAATCTTTAGATTAGCGGCTGGTAGGATAATTCTTGTCTTGCATTAAGGCCCCTCAAACCCAAACCTATAAAGATTGTTTTTTTACATTGATGGAAATATATCCTAGAATATATAGATGTTAGTGGCTTCTAGTATTCACTTCTACCAAAAAATTAACAACTTGAAACAAACCAAATTTAATAGCAAGCAATTGTTTACATTTCTTAGTGTAACGCATAACATAAACTTCTACTAATGATTTATTGTATTTTATAATTAAAGGGTTGAAGGTTCCCTTAACCTTTACATTCCATATATAATGAAAGGATCATTATAAGAACCCAAACCATCCAAAAATAATTTGTTGAACAAGGTTAAAGGGCCTATGCTAAAAACACAAGTGGTTGGGAATACGAAAAAACCCCCAGAATAGTAATACAGACAAGATGATTTGATAACAATGGAACTTGAAATTTTATATAACAACTAAAACAAAGATACAACCTGACATATTTTTGAACCACTTATTTATCTGAATCAGATGACACCTCTGTAACCTTCACCTCATCGGGCATGAAAATAGTTTCTATTAGCAGTTCCAAAAAAAGATGTTCTTTTCTAGTAATAACCCGACTCTTTAACAAATCGTATGCCTCATGACCTTTTCAATGAAGAACATTCCAATGTGCTAGTTCCTATTACATTGGAGCAAAAACTTCATCTAGGTTACTTAAGTGGACTGGCCTACCTCTCACCACCGATGTCTGGCTTCATTTGTCCACTTCATATAAGAAACAATTTAGGGCATTAAGCCATTTGAATAAATCTGAAAATTTTTCGACGTGCACAAAATATTATTTAATTTATTTCTTTCATGTTAAAAGATATTTTATTTATTTCTTTGATGTTCAAAGAAAAATTCATCCTAGCAGCTGTTGCATTTAGTATGTTGGCAGCTGCTAGGATGATTCTTGTCCTGCATTCTAGCCCTTATAACTGAAATCTATAAAGATTATTTTTTACATTCATGGGAATATATCCTAAAATATATAGACACTAGTGGCCACTAGCCTTCACATCTTCCAATAAATTGACAACTTAAAACAAACCAAATTTAATAGTAATTAACTAATTAAATTGATTAGTGCAACACATAGCATAAACTTCTACTAATGATTTCTTGTATTTTGTAATTAAAGGAGGGTTTAAGGGTCCCTTTCCCAATTCCAAGAAAATGAGTGGTTAGGAATACAAAAAACCCCAAACCAGTAATCTAGACAATATGATTAAATAACAATGGATCTGCAAATGCTAAACAACAACTAAAACAAAGATATATCCTGATGGATTTTAGAAGCACTCTTTTATCCAAAACATAGGACCATTCCTAACCTCAACCTTAACAGGCTTGAAAATAGTTTCCACTATCAGTTTTAGAAAAATATGCTCTTTTCTAGTAGAAGTCTGACTCTTTAACCAATCATACACCTCACGACCTTTCCGAAAAAGATTATCACAATATATTGGTTCTTGTTATAGTGGAGTAGACATAGCATCCATTTCAGGAAAGTGGAGTGACCTACCACTTATCATTGGTGTCTTTCCCCATTTGTCCACTTCATATAAGAAACTATTTAGGACATTAAACCATTTGAACAACTCTATTAAAATTTCTACGTGCTCCAAACCTTCTTATTTATATCCAGTATCGTAAATCAAGGGCCATGACGCACTCAACGTTTTTTCCATTTTTACTTTCATGCCAACCCTGTATGTTGGCTTGATCTAGTGATGACCCATCTCCAAAACACAATCCTTCTCCCAATGTATGATAAGAAGATGACAAATGAATGTCTAAGAAACTTTCTACATTTACCCTCAGATGTCCCTCTAGAGAAATATAATCATCTCCAAGAACTCCCTCAATTGCAACCAAGTCTTGCTTTGATTTAATCCAAAAAATGGATTTCAAATGGTGAAGTGAAATTTTGGTATAAAATCCCATTTCATGGATAGTCACGGAAAAATTACATGAAAGGAAACATTGGTTTGGCCAAGATAGAATAAATGAAATCTCATGAAAGAAACCAGAAGGTTTTAAAATAAGGGGGGTGATTAGATAAATATATGGAGTGAATATACCATCGCATGCTTGAAATTAATACAAGCTTACCAGTGGCTTTAATATTAACCTTTATTGGAAAAGGTGATGAATCTTTCCAATCTACATATTTATTGCAAATATTATCACAAAACACTTAGTGATTCCCTCGATTTTTCACCAAATCTACCGATTTAGTAGTTATCTTAGTAAATAAATACTAAAGGTCCAATCTGGAGTTAGTGAGAGCATTTAAAGGGAATTTTAATCACACAAGATTGATTTTCCATTCCAAGGTCTACATTTTTATGACGAAGTTAGCAATAATATGGGAGTTTCCTCCAATAAATATTTCGTTACTATTTGATTCATTAGCCAAGAAAAATAACGTTCAAGTGATTAAACTTACTGATTTATACATTTAATATTTTACAAAATTTCTAGTCATTAGTCACCCATTATTTTTTCGCGGCTAGCATGTCATACAAGCTTCGAGGATACTTCTTCTACTATGATCTACTTCTATTAGGGGAAAGGAGCTAATAATCATGCATGGGTCAATGACCGTGAATGGGTATATGAAATAAAGTACCATTAGTTGTTTGAATTCAAGTTAAAAGTTAAATAAAAACTAGCCAAGAAAGTAAGTCTCATCAATAAATTATCTAATGAAATGGTTACACATAGAAAACCCATAAAAGGTGATTTTATTCTCAAGTAATGGTTTACCTTAAATTCCTTTTTATTCAAAAGTGCTTATTTTAAGTCCCTTAAAAATGTGTAAAAAAAATATTCTTATTAAAATATCACGATCTATTAAAGAGTATTTAAAAAAAACTATGATTGTTAAGTGGCTCTAGCAACCTCTTACATTAGAATTCATGATAACTGGATAATTTAATCTAGTATGATCTAACCTTGCCTAACTATGTGTCCATATTTATTACCATCCTTAACTAACAACTCTCACATTTCATTAACTAAATACGCTTACCGGTTACAAAGAATTTTTGTTTATATGAAAATATATGGATTACATTTAGTGCACAAAATATAAAATGAGAACTACATAAGGCATCATCCTTCTCAAAGTTATGTATTCAAGGACTTGGCTCTATCAGGGATAGTCCAACAAATATAAAATAGTTACAAACAATGAAAAAAAATTGTTGAGATTATTTTTTGCATCATTAAAATGGATTCCCCAATATTGTAGAGGCTAGCGGATGCTCACCTTCTCATCAACGAATAATTGGTAAACATAAAACAAGCATTCATCTTCACGACCTCTAATCCTTTATTCCTAATCAAGTTTTGTGTACATATTCTCCCTTGATGTTTAGTAAATTAGTATGGACTGTTTTGTTTCGTGTAATTTCTTAAAATATGCAGGGCCAAGATGAACAGGATACATCTTCAGGTTTAAAATATGTACTTCCATTCTTATGCTCTAATAGTTACATTTTTTGATAATGTAGACAATTATTTTCTCATTTATGTTGCTTGGTGTTCACTAAACATTTTCATTTATACCTTATCGGTTGCCAATTATTTTCCTTTCTTTGATGTTCCAAGACAAGAAAGATATTTAACACTTTCCTGAATACACGTAATTAAAAATATTTACCACTTTTCTTGACAAACGTAATTAATACAAGAATATTCAAATTTTGTTACATGTTATTCCTACCCTAACATACTATCTTGATGTTGTTGGACGTTAGGATATTTCTTGTCTTTAATATGGGACAAGTAATAATGAGTCGACTGTAAACTAACTATGCTCCATTATTGTATTTAAATTTGACAAGACTAGCGACCACCGGGAAGGATGCCTACTACATATACTTGATGTTCCAAAGAAAAGAGAAGACAACAAATAATCCAAGACAAGATTTTTTTATGAATTTTTCTTAATAGACGTGATTTAAAATGTAGATTCAAAAGAATATAATACATGTAGTCAAACACGTAATCTTATGCCTAGTAGACCCATTAGGTATATTAGTTGACGTAAGGATCCTAGTAGACGTCAGGGTTTTCTATGATTTGTTTGTTATTTGATGAATAAATTTAAAATAAAAAACTATTAAGGTTTGACACTGGGAAAACATTACTTTTGATTACTAATGGAAACTAGCAGCTGCTGGACATTTTCCTTTATACTAGTCAATTTCAATTATGTCATATACAAGATATATCTTATGATAACTATAAAAGGAACCTAATTACAACACCCAAACACATCATAGCATGTAAGATTTGTTATTATTAAATATTCAATTCTCAATCCTTATCACTCATGTTGGATTCCAATTATTCCCAATGATGTAGTGTAACTCAAATATACTTTTTACACTAATGGTAATATATAGATACTACCAGCTGCTAGTATTCACTTCTTGCAAGAAATTTACTACTTGAAACAAACCAAATGTAATAATGACTAACTGTTTAAATTGTTTAGTGTAAGGCATAACAAAAAAAATTTATTAATGATTTCTTTGTTTTTTATACTAAAGGAGGGTTAAAGTATGCCTTGTGATTGCTATGCTATAAATATTTATTCCTATTGACCTTTATGATGGGTCATTTTATTCTCCAATCATTTAACTAATATATTCTTCCACTAGTATCATTGTAAAACTAGGGTTGTGTCCTAGGTTGTATGTCATGAAGCCCTATAAAACTAGATATGTTGTTAGGTCTTTCTTTGGGGGGATTTATGCTAGATCTTCCTTCATTTTATACTAATCTATGGCAACATAATTCTAAGCTATGGAAATTAAATTACTGTGATATAAATAAGTTCTAAAAGAGATAATCTTAACTACATTGAAAATGGCACATAGAATTGAAATAGAAGAACTAAAATTACATACTTAGAAATTAAATTGCAATAAAAGTAAAAACACACATTAAATAGAATGTGCATAGAAGGAAATAAACACACTAAATGGAAATTCCAGTAGAGGAAATGAGAAAATTATGACTTATTAGAGAACCAAATTCATGCGTAAATGTAAACAGCCTCCATCCACCTTGGTCAAGTGGGCCCTTTCTCTTCCTTTGGACAGAGGCAATCTTAACAACATGAGATAATCAGAAAAAAATCCACTTATATTGATTCAAATAAGTTCTATGACATATTCTTTACATCTTGAAAGTAAATAATAACTGCTACGAACTATGTTGCGAATTATCAATTTTATCTAAGTACTAAATTGTTCCACAACGAGGTGTCTTTATATAGACACAGTTAGTTACATATCATGCAAAAATGGTAGGAACTAAGTTTTTACACTAACAAAATTTTCTTAAGGATCCCAAAACCATACAAAACTGCTAGAAACAAGACCCATGTTTATAGGTTGTTAATGGAAAAAGTCCTCCACAATTGCATACCAATTCCATACTCAGGCTCCTTGACTGCACTCCAAAACTGTGGTAAATTTTCATTATTATCCTGCACATGTTACCATATTTCACTCACAAAGGAAATTAGTAAGAAGCTATATGGTCAACAAGTTGCATAAACAAGAGCAAGGAAAATTCATTAATTTCAATAAGATCTAACCATATAAATAATCCCCATGCACTAGTAAACCATGTTTAAATGAAAAATTATAATTCATTTAATTTATATAAATAAGTCAAATACTGTACTCATCATCTCCTCTACAATTTACCTATTGCATGTCCTCATGCAAATCATCTTTGTCTTGCCCTTTGGCCAAGATATTGAGCCATGTTATACTACTCAAATTGATCAACATATTGTTTTCTTGTTCCCTTACATCCCCGAGTATTTGAAATCACTACTACCCAAGATGTGAAACTCTCATGTGACTGGGAAGCATTATTTTTCTAGGTTATAGTTAGACTCGGGAGAAGAGGTGGCCTCACATGTAGTCCTACCCATTTGTCACCATATTACTTGTCATTCTTTTCTGACAATTCCTGAATTATTGTGATGAGTGCATCACTTCATATTATACTCCAAATTAAATTTTTAGGGGAGATAACCTCTCTCCTTTTCCATGGTAAACTCAAATTATCCCACCTTCTATCACAAGACTTCCTTGCTGCTCCAAAATGTTACTGACTATAGGCTTAAAAGTCCTGTACACATGTTAGTAGGATTTTCAAAGTATTTTATCCAATACCATCCTGATAGTAAAGAGACATGAAGTTATTTCTCATGGCCACATCATTATGATGGGTAGGCCTGATGTAGAACCCAATGGTGCAAGTTGTCTGATTGAAAAGGTCCATTTTATCTCCCCACACAGTTTAATTCCTAAGTAGTGACTGGAAGGCCTTTTGAAAATATCCCACAAATAGGTTAGTAAATAAGTCAAGAACATTGGTTACTAGCATGTTGTGGAGGTAGAATTCACATAGTTTATTTTGTATATCAGGGGGGGTTGTCTTGATAAATTCATAGAAAGTTGTTACCATCAGGATCTTCATAAGGTTCTTGACTACACAATCTTAGTAACTACCAAGAGTAAAAAATTTATTGAACAAACATTCTATATATAGAAGAAGGTTTCCTACAGGTCAGAAGCTTACAAGCCAAAGAAAAAATAGAGTCCAAAAGAGATTTTAACTTCCTTTTCTCATTTATGCTAGCCTCAAATCCTTCCTTTAATTTTTTTAGTTCCATTTTTAACTCTTTATTTTGAAGAGATAATTTATTGAATTCATCCAAAACTCTAAGGCCTATATTTTTTGTCTCTTTACACTAATAATTTCTACTTGTAAAGCAGTAATTTATCTAACTTTTTCTATTGTTCTATGTGTGAATGTAGTTTGCAAAGATAAATTTGTTTCCCGCATACCTTTCAATTTTTCTTTAAGGGAGGAAATTTATTCCAAATAACACTTTGGTGCATCATCTTCACGTAAAACACGACCATCAGTCTCCATCGCAATTGGTTCTAGAGTTCGGGAAAGTGTTTTAGGTAAAAAGGGTATTTTCGAAGCTACTGAAATAATTTCCGAAGATGCAGGCATATTTTTGCTCTGTGTGCCAGGGATAGTTGTGGTGAATGCAACATCCTGAGATTTATTAGTAGGGGCAATTGAGGTACTAGCCTTATCTTTATCCTCCTAAATGGAAGAAAAATCATCATCAAAACTTTTGAATGGCAACTTCCATGTCTTTGCAAAGTATATGACCATTGTTCCCTCAACAAAATAGAAGAACAAACTGGTAAGGTTATCTTAACCTTAGAATTATGTGGCCTAGAAGATTGGCTTCCCTAAATACTAGGTTCATCCACATTCTCATGTTAAGGGCAAGAGGCTGACTCGAGCTTGGGTCAAATAATGGAAGATGGACCCTTTTAATGTTTCCTTGGTTTACAAACCCTCCCCCACACTTATCTGTTTGATCCTTCTCTTCATTCTATAGAAAACTTGATGCGAGAATAGAAATTGAATAATCCTTGGGTGATTTATCACTTCCTTACCACCTCCATTCTTATATTTTTTTCCTACTTTGATGACTACATCGACTAACTATTCAAGTAAATTTACCTTGAGTGCAGGGTTCATGTAGTCATTCTTTAAATGGATTAGAATTTTTAGCGAATCCCTGCCAAGCACAAATAGTTTTTCATCACAGATGAAGTATATAGTAACCTATTTAGCTACTTCTTTCCAAATTCTAGGAAGAATTTACCGTTGAATCCCCTTCTGAGCACCATTGGGAGTGAGGATTACCTCTGAAAAATCTTCGCCATCCTCAAAATAGTGGTATCAGGTCCTTAAGAAGAGCATTTTTCATAACTTTGAGACCAAAATCTGATAAACCAGACAGTTTAGAAATAACCTAAGTATTTATTTCTAATCGATTTCCCCCAATGCATGAGCAGGTGGCTTCAAAATTTACCAAGAACTCATCCACTAAGTTTTCATCAAATCCTTCAAATTTCCTAATCAATTCCAGCCAATCAACATCATAAAATACCTGGGAAATTGAATCATTCCACAGCAGTGGATCCTGAGAGTCTTGTTCATATTTTTCTATTACCCCATACTCTAGATGAATCTAGACAGTTAAAAATAAAAAAACAAGATTTTTTTTTAATGCACAGAGTAACGATAGGAATCGATAATGGTGTGATTGAATCCACAAAGAAATGATAGGAAGTGACTAGCGAGTCACAATTTGAAATAAACCACAATATTTTAGTTTTCCATAGTTGGTGCAAATTTTGGTGGCGTGAAAAATTGATAGGAATAGGTATTCCTTGGAAGTTTTGATGCATGGAACAACATATATCCCATTATTTTGAATAGTAATTCCACCCGTCTTTCCTATAAAGTAGTGTGTCCTCTTCTTAGAAACTCGACACATGTGTTTTCCTCAATAATTATGACTCATTACACCCCACTCCGTATCTTAAGATTTGGAATGATACTCCCAATATGTTCATTAAACATTATTTAGTGATTTTATCATGTTAGGTACATGCAATGGGGAATTTCTTCAAAAGGAAATCTCCGTAGTGAAGTAAAATGCACTTCCCTTGCTAGCTCAGTTTCTCGATATCCGTAGATTTATGAATCCTACACTCTTAGATCAAATGTGATTGGTGTTCATTCAAACAATTAATACTTCTTCCTTATTGAAAAAAAAAACATATAACTAAGGGAAAAAGATCGAAAGCATGATCATCTTCCTTTATTCAAATTTGAAAAACAATCACTCCTAATAGGAGGAGTTTAGCCCCTACACTGAATTAATTTCCTCGCATAACATCATATCTTTGTGAAGGTTTCCTTATTAAGAGGATGGTGATACATCCTGAGTATGTTCCCATTCACAAGAAGAGTTCATCTATCTCTATCAATTTTAAATAATCACACAGAGCTGTTATCAAACAATTTTTTGATCTCGTATGGTCCTAACCATCATGTTTGTAGCTTACCTTTGAAATGGTGATATTTTGAATCAAAAAGTAAGACCCATTCTCCATTTTTAAACTTCTTGTATTTGATATGAGTGTCATGCAATGTTTTCCTCGGATGTTGGAGAATTTTTTTTTGTTATTGTGCTTCCATCCTCATTTCATCCAATTCATTCAGTTGCATCACTCTCTTGCGTTGTACTTCATCCAAGTCAATTCTTATTTCCAATGTTGAATCCATGTTCACAACTCGAATTCTACAAGTAACAATGGATTTTTCCCATATACCAATTCATAATGAATCTAGTAGTAGTCTTCTAGGTTGTGTTATAGGCCCATACCGATTCTAGGAGTTCTGATACCTAGTTTATTTTGTCCGCATTGAACACTTTTGTCATATTTTTCTCAAGTTATTTGTTTGTGACTTCCACCTACCTATTGGATTGGGGGTGATATCGTGATGATTTCTGGTGCTTGATTCGACATATTTGCATTAAAAGTTTCAATCATGTTAGACATAAATTGAGGGCCTTGATCAGATACAACTATCCTAAGGGCACCAAATCTTAACATTATATGATTGTAAAGAAATTCAGCAACAACATCCTCATTGGCAGATGTCAATGCTTGAACTTTGGCCCATTTCATGACATAATCAGCTCACACCAATAGGTATTCTTTTCCAAAATATGGGGGGTCAAAATGTCGAATGAAATCAATTCCCCATTTATCAAATGGTCCTAAGACCAGCTGAGGGTTGAGAGGCATTTCCATGGATAGTTTAGGATTTCCCATTATTTGACATGAATCACACTACCACACATACTTCTTGACATGATTGTTAAGAGAAGGACAATAATATCCAACTCCAATGACTTTGTGGATTGTCCTCTTCACTAAGTAATGTCCTCCTCTAGGCTCATCACAACAATCTCTCAATATGTCATACACATCATCTTCTCAAACACACCTGCGAAGAACCATATTGTGACAAAATTTGAATAAAATTCTATTACACCACTTATATGTTGCACTAATTTTAACTAATCTTTGTCACTCTTTATTAGTAAAATAGGCAGGAAACTTCCTTGTAGGTAGATAACTTGTAAGATCAACAAACCATGGAGGTTGAGTTGATATTGCAAACAAATATTCATCCATAAAATGATCTTTTACTGCTTCTTCATCACCTGAAACATTCAATGTTGAAATAAAATCATAAACAACACTAGCTTTTCCTAGCGTATTAATAATGGTCAAATTAAATTCTTGTAAGAAGAGTAACCATTTAATAATTTTACCCCCCACTACTGATTTATTCATCAAATACATTATGGCTGAATGGTCAGTATAAGCAAATATTTTGTACCCAGTAATGTAATGTCTGAATTTATTCAAGGAGTAAACAAGAGCTAAAAATTATTTTTCTGTAGTGGTGTAGTTTCTCTCTTTGGGGGTCGTATTCTTGCTAATAAAATAAATGACATACATTTGATCTTCTTCATATTTTTGTCCAAGAACATCTCCCATGGTTGTATTAGATGTATCAGTGTGAATATAGAATGACTACCCCCAATTGGGTCCTCTCAATACTGGAGCGGTGGTTAGCTTCTCTTTGATAATCTCAAAATCCTACGGACATTGAGGAGACAATTCAAAAACACATTCTTTTGTTAGAAAATGAAACATAGGTGTAGTAATTTTACTAAAGTCTTTGATGAATCACCTATAATACCCTACATGCCCAAGGTAACTCTTGATATCAGTCTAATGCGTTGGAGTAGGAAACTTAGTTATTACCTCAATATTTCTAGGGTAGACCTATATTCCTTTGGAAAAAATATGATGACCTAAGAGAATTCCTTGATCAACCATAATCAGAAAAATTTTTATGACTCAAGGAGAGTTGTTGCTGCTCACATCTAGTTAATACTTTTTCAAGATTATTAAGAGATTCATCAAAATTGGAGTCGTGGATAGTGACATCGCCCATGTAGACTTCAACACATTCATTTGTAAGATCTGTAAAAATTTCCAAAAATGCACTCTTGAAAGTAGTAGGTGCATTAAAAATCCCAAATTGTAAGACTCTATATGCAAATGTAACCTAGAGATAAGTGAAGGCATTTTTTATCCTCATCAGCATTTATAATACTAACTTGGTTATACCCACTAAATCCATCCAAGAAGAAATATTTCTTACCTACAAGATTGTCTAGAACATGATCAATAAAGGGCAAGGGAAAGTAGTATATCTTGGTGGCTTTATTAAGTTCCCTATAGTCTACACAGATTCTCCATTTACCATTTTTCTTGGGAACTATAACTAGTTGTGATACCCAATGACTATCAGATATAAGATAGATGAATCCTACCTTCAGCAATTTTTCTATCTCGCTTTTGACTATGTCTCTAAGTGATGGATTAATTCTTCATTTTAGATGTCTTATGGGTTTAACATCCTCACTATAGATTCTTGGATGAATCTCATTCATATCAGTATCATCCCAAGCAAAATCATGGGAATGCTTCCTGAAGATTTTGAAAACCCTAGTCTCTTGGCTAGCCTCTAAGTTATTACCAATGGTCAACTCTTTTCCTATATAAACAATCACCTACTTGGTATATTTCAAAATAGTGAGCTCTGCATTAGAAATTAAAGAATTCAAGGGACAAACATGAGGCTGAAGCATGTGTAAAATAGTCATATTTTCAAGAGACAAAATCTTGGTTAAAGGACAATAGAAATCTGTGACTGCACATTCCACATTATAAGCATAGGTTTCTTTAAAATTCTCATAGGAAATGTCACTTACCAAAGTAATATTATCTGATGTGTTAAGAACAGATGGTTTTGTAGCCTTAATTCCAGTTTATGTAGCGTTGGTTTAGACTTTTGTAGCCATAATGTCCTATTCATTAGACATTGTGTATGACTCAACAATTTTTTTCATGTGATTTTTCACTGCAATGGTCACTAGATAAGAAGAACTCCGATGATTAGTATCTAGATAATCTACCCATACATGTTCATAATCACACACATGTGGTTGGACACTAGGATATAATGAAATATTCTTTGACTTTTTCGCATTTGAAATGGTCATTTTTCCTGACCTACATTCAATATATGCAGCAACAGTAGTCAACAAGGGTCTTCATAAGATGACTAAATATCAAAAATTCTACACTTTAGGATATAAGACCATAAAATCGATGGGATACTCCCAATATTATACCATGACCATTACATCCTCTATCACTCCATTTGTTATGGCAATAGCTTGATCTACCAATTGAAGAATGGTTATGGTTGGCTACAATCCTATTAAGGACAAAATATTGAACATATCTGTTGTTATAACATTGATGGAAGCACCAAAATCCACCAAAACATTAGATATTAACTAAACATTTACAAAATAGTAATGAAATGATTTCGAGGATCCCCATATTTTGGTGAAATAAGCTTTCCAGCAACAATGATCATTTTCTGGTATTTCTTCTTCCTTCTTGGTGTCTTTACACACTCATTTCTAATGGTTTGGTTTAATCCAAGATTGTCCCTTATTGCTCTCAGAAGTGGGATGTCAATGTTCATATTTTTCAAATCTTGAGCTAGATTTGTTTCTTCTACAGTTCTAGTTTCCTGTAATTGTTGTAGAAAAGGAGTTGCATGCAAATTATTATCTTTTCCATGACTGTTCCTAGTGTTTTGCATTTGTGGAACATGTTCATTTTCTTCATTTTCCTCGGGTGTCTCTTCTTTCTCATTTTCTTTAGGTATTTCTATGATAATAATAGGAGGATGATTCAATGTTCTCCTAGACCTCAGTCACAAATTATTGATTGTATTAACATGCATTATATCACTGTGTCCTGCTTCATTAATTGAAGCTATCTACTAATATTTAGGGTTAACTATAGGCTGGGATGGAAGTTAAGTTTTTGTTTATAGCCTGTGTTGTTGATTGTTTTTTGGTGGGGCCAATAAAGCACATTGTGATTGTTGGAACCTCCTCTATTGGTTAAATTTTGTTGAGGTTCCTATTGTTTGTTTTTATTAGAATTCTATTGAGGTACCCATTGTTGTTTTTTCGATGGATTTGCATTGGCTGGTAGTGTCGAACCCTACTAATTGTAGGGATTTATACATGGTGGTGGATGTGGGTAAGCCATCCAGTTTGGTGGTGTCCACTAAAGTTGTCCCCAAGTAGGATGAGGAGCCTGACTGGGCCATGACATCCTCCAAAGGCTTTGACCGGGTCGAGGAGCATACATAGCCTGATTATTTGGCCTTCAAACGAAGTTTAGCTATGAATTTTCTTGAGAGATGGAATTCAATCCTTCATTTAAGAGAGGTAATAAAGTGTAATCCTTAGGATCATTATCAACAACATCATAGATCAAACACATGTCTATGACATCCAAAGTACACTCTCTCAAGGGATGTCTCTTTTTGTATTTAGGGCAATATATGTCTAGAGGTTCTTTTGCATAATTGGTTTTGGCCTTCAGCCCATTTATGGTTGATGTCATTTGTGAAAAAAAATATTTTTTCATGTTAGCCATTTCCTCCAGAAATTCTGAGGTACCTAGGGAAGGCTTTGATGTTGTAATTTTCCTTATACCTCCTCGTGTTCTAGAGTAATTTTTGCATAACTTACTGATATTCTCCATACTAAGTTTTTGCACATCACCTCCTCCCATAAAATGGAAGGAATCCTTGGTTTCCTCATCAATTACTTTAAGGAAAAATGACTTAGTGATTTCTGCATATAACTCATAACCACTCCTCCAATGGAGAAAGATAAATCTATCCAGATTATCTTCTATATCTTCATCTTCTTTTTTCTTTATCTGGAAAAACTCTTCTTTCCTATCCCTTACCCTACAACAATCTTGATATTTATCAAAAAAGGTTAGATTTAGCAGACAATCCCATGAACCGCCTCATTGCAGATTCCTTCAAAGTGGAAGGAAATAGTTTGAGTTTCTAATTTTTTGTTCTATAGTCATATGTTTGGCAAAGAAATTTAAAGTCAAACAAGAAGTGATATGGGTCTTCCGTAGACATTCCTCATAAGATAGGGAGGATCGATGTTGAAATATTTTTCATAGGTGCATCCTCATCTTCATCTAAGACAATGGGATAGGTAATGGTTATACCCAAGGGTCGGTTCTCATTATTCCTATTGTCTCCCATTTCTAAATTCTTTTCTGGTACTAAATAGAATAATGCAGAATGTTAAGAAGAGATTCTAGGCATTGCATTAGATTTAGTTTAACTTTTACTATTCCCTACTTATACTCGGTTTGGAGATATTATTTGGATATTGCACATGATAAATCTCCCTTGAATGTCTCGTGGCCTATGCATCAATATTGGTCATGTAAACAAGGCTTGGGACTCCTATTGATTGTATAGATGAGATTCATTAACACCCATAACAAGTAAGATAGATAAAATTTCATATTTTTTTACGGTGTCCCTAAAAACGGTGCCAAAAATGATGGCTCATTATATTCTCTACTCATTTAACTAATATATTCTTCTACTAGTGTCATTATAAAGCTAGGGTTGTGTCCTAGGTTATATGCAATGATGCCCTATATTACTAGTTATGTTGCTGGGTCTTTCTTGGGGGGGTTTCTAGTAGATCTTCCTAGGTTTTCTACTAATCTATGGAAACTTAATGCTAAGCTACGGAAAATTTAATTATTGTGATAGAAAGAAGTTATGAAAGCTATATTCTTAACTCAAATTAAAATGTGGACACGAAATTCAAATAGTGGAACTGAAATTGCATACTCAGAAATTAAATTGCACTAAAAGTAAAAAAACATTAAATGTAATTTACATGAAGGAAATACACACTCTGAATGGAAATTGTGATAAAGGAAATAAACAAATTGAATGAAAATTATAGTAGAGGAAATCAACAAATTATGACTTATCAGAAAACCACATTCTTGTGTAAACATAAACAACCTCCAATCGCCTTGGTTGAGTGGGTCCTTGCTCTTCCTTGGGTGAGAGGTAATCTTAACAACATGAGATACTCAGAATGATATCCACTTATATTGATTCAAACAAGTTCTATGACATATTCAGTGCATCTATAAAGTAAATACTAACTACTGTAAACTATATTGTAGATAATCAATATTATCAAACTACTAAATTGTTCTTCAAGGACATGTTCTTATATAGAAATATTCAGTTACATATCATTCCAAAATGGTAGGAACTATGTTCTTCCACTACCAACATTTGGTTAAGGTTAATAAAACCATACAGAACTGCTAGAAACAAGACCCATGTTTATAGGCCATTAATGGAAAAAGTCCTCCATGACTGTCATACTGACTCTAGAATCGTGCTCCTTGACTGCACTCAAAAACTAGTAGTAAATGTTCATTATTATCCTACACACATTACCACATTTCACTCACAAAGGAAATTAGTAGGAAGTTATATGGTTAACAAGTTACATGAACAAGAGCAAGGAAAATGCATTAAACTCACTAAGATATAACCATATAAAGCATCATCACGCACTAGTAAATCATGTTTAGATGACAAATTATCAATTGTATAAATGATATAAATAAATCAAATAATGTAGTCTTCACTTTATTCTATGAAAATAATGACATCAAGATACGACATCTCGTTGTTATTGCACTATTGAGAAACAATATTTTTCCTTTCAAATTACTTAGGACAAATTATATTTCTTAATTCCTTTCTTAGGTAATATGTCCTCCATTAGTTGTATGTTTTCACTCACAAAGGAAATTAGTAGGAATTTATATGGTTAACAAGTTTCATGAACAAGATCAAGGAAAATGCATTAAACTCACTAAGATATAACCATATAAAGCATCATCATGCACTAGTAAATCATGTTTAAATGACAAATTATCAATTGTATAAATGATATAACCAAATCAAATAATGTAGTCTTCACTTTATTCTATGAAAATAATGACATCAAGATACGACATCTCGTTGTTATTGCACTGCTGAGAAACAATATTTTTTCTTTCAAATTACTTAGGACATATTATATTTTTTAATTCCTTTTTTAGGTAATATGTCCTCCATTAGTTGTACTTTGTTCATGAATTTTTTTTTTATTCAAGGACTAGAGGATTGGAAAGATAGAGATGATGAATGGTTTGTAGAAATGCATTCCCCAGAAAATTACCATAGTGATATGTGGTTATTTGTTGTTGATGGTGAAGTTATCAGTGAAGTTGGTAGAGTATTAAACTAAAAAGTTATTGATTAACAAACATTGAATATTCATGTTGAAATCATCGATGTCGTAATGAATAAGTGCCTTATTATTTACATGGAGTTGTAATTTTCATTGTTATGGAAAATGGAAATGAAGGATTCTAGAAAACATATTGCATTCTCTTGTTTTTAAAATGGTGGGAATTTTGGGAAGTTCATATAGTCAGACAAAATAGGATGTGAAAATTCCCTTGAATTTCATACTAACATGAATTTGGTATTCAAAATTTTTTATATAACCTAGGATATCTCTTCTATTTTCTATTATTTGAATAGATAAAATTTCTTTCTCCACCGAAACAAGCAAAGCTATTTACATCACTGAGGAGATATTATTTTCTAAATTAGGGATAGATCCATATAAGATAAAGTTTCTAGGGCTTAAAAAGAATAAAAAATTGGTTGTTTTGTTGAAGAAAGTGACCAGTATATTTGAGAAAACAAAAACTTCATTTTCTCAACAATTAAACTTGTTTTTATTCAATGGTGATGTTTTTCCAAATTAAAGTTTCTAGGTGCCATTTGGCACCTCAAGAGTATTAATTATGTCTTATGCATGATGATAATCTTCATGTTATTGTCTATTTAATGTTGATTAATGTTATTCCTACACTGACGGATGTACTTCTTGTTCCCTTTTTACCTTTTATAAAGGAGCTTGTGCAACCCGGGGATCCAGATGACATGAAGAGAGATGAAGTGTAGTTCTACATTATTGATGGCCAACATACCATTTGTACCCAAAATTTTCTTTGGCTCAAATAAAATATAAGTTATTACATACTAAGATGCAGTTTAGAAAGGTTTGAATTATGTTTTCACATGCTCCTAGCAGCTTCATTGTTAAAATTTTCTAGCAGCAAAATGATCAAAACAAAAAATAGATTGATACCAATTTTATTGATGTACTCTGCAATGCTCAAATGATTTGGAAATCCCTAGGATGTCCTCGAAGGCCCAAAGTGGGAAACTAAAATTCAGATGATTTGAAGGTAATGAAACTTAATCTTAACGCATTTATTCTTAATTTTTAATTTTGTAATATGTAGAAAGTAAATATACTATTTCCTCTTTCAATGTAGTGTATCGAGATGTAATGTATTACTATTTTAAAAGTGGCTAGGGCTGACAGCCTTTATGAAAAATAGACATTTCTATTTTTACCTGAGGATATATGGAAAATTTTGACAACAACCATTGAGTTATTTAAATCATGTGGGTTGGCTTGTTCTCCTTTTAAGGATAACCATCCTAACTTTCAACCAAATTCATTGGCAAGGTTCACGGAAAATTACTTCAGTCTTGTAAGAGGAATGACCGATGAGGAGATATCAATTCTACTAGATAAAGTACAAGTAGGGAAAGCATGGCTAACTCATTGTATTGAAGAAGGCGTCATAATGAAGAATTTAGATACTTACTAGTAAAGAGTAAAAGATGACATAAGGATGAGAGAAAAAATTCTAAAATATATGAAATGTAAATATCCAAGTAATAGTGTATTGGCATAATGCACTGAAAAACCTATTGTTGAAAAAATTGGTTTGCATGATTCTCACTACCGAGAGTTTTGTGTACTCTTAGGATAAGAGAATAAAGGATAAAGAAAATCTTATATTAAGGGAAGTGAAAAATCGGTAAAAAGAAAAATTTATGTTGAAGTGGCAAAGGTTCTCTCAGTGGAAGCTAAGAAATTTATATAAAACTATGTGATTGCAATGAGAGAAAATATTATAGAGAGGATGGAAGACATCAAATACTTTACCTATGAATGTGCATATCCCTTCCATCTCCAGCAAGAAATATCTTCTATACCATCAACTAATCCATTCAAAGCAGAATGTGTGATTGCAGATTTCTACAATTTTTCTAGTGTACTTACTTTCGATGCAATAATGGTCCTACTTACAGTTGTCAGATCTAGTCTGTTAAATTGTGTAATTATTGTGCTCTTCCCTATTGCTTCTTCAAAAATTTTAATAGAGATAGTAAAAAAATACATGTAAAAAGTAAAAGACAAGGGAGAATCACTTGAGGAAGGTTGGTATAGGTTTTATGACAACATAGGAAAATTTGATAACTTGTGTCTTATGTGCACAATAACTAATGTGAAAAATTGCGATGTTGATGATGAGGATATAACAACAATCACCATGGATTGGATTGATAAACTTCCACAACAAATTGTGATGGAAATCAATATTGGCCTATGAGGAAAGACACATCCTTTTATTTATGAGAGATCTTATGGGTTTTGGTCTCATGTGTTTCAGTGAAATCACTTCCAATAATTCTCTAGTTATAGTGTTTTACAGCTGTACTGTTGCAGTGCATGATTTGGTTGACACAAGTGTATATGTGATTTTTGTTGTTGAATCACATGATCAAGAATTTTTTTTACAACATTACTATTCTCATTTCAAAAAATACACGTTGAGTAAGATCACTTTGAAAAATTCTATTAGTTTAATGAATTTGAACTGATATATACAATATTTATGCAGACAATCAAACAATAGAGGAAGACATCGTATCTTCCTCTCCATAAACAAACAGAGCAGATGATGTTGATCTTAGTATGACACAACCAATTCAACTTGTTGCCCCAAATTTTTTTGACCATAAATCCAGTGAATCAATAAAATGTGAGTGGGAAATACTGGTTTTAAAAATTTAACGCTATATAAGATGTTTTCTATCATCATTGTTTACATATTTTTAATAAAAACTTCAATTTTTTCAGATTTGATGCCAAATGGGTAGGTTTTTGGCACATCACACCCCAAACTCATAGATGAAAAATGGTATGATTCGCATTTACAATTACTAAAAAAACCATTTATAAGAGCCTCATAATTGAAGGAACCTATATCAAAGTAGTTTATTTGTAATATGTATTACCCTAGCTATATCTAACATACATCTTTTAATTAGAATTTTTTTGAATTGAGTAAAATTTTGGTTTGTTGGTTAGTATTAAATTGTGGACAATTGAAAAAAAATTACTTCTCTATAGTTGGCTATTAGCGGTCGCGAAGCCCATCATAGACTGGTCAACCCAAACATAGTCCATGCATTAATGGATTACGCTTACTAGTCACTAATATACAACTACATCTATGCAATATTATATAAAATCAAGTTGTATCACTTTTTTTTTTACATCGAGTTAAAATCTATGTTGAATCGATTACTATTTTTTTTAAATAAAACGAGCATCACAAGAACTTGCAGAGGGGGGAGTGCGAGGGAAACTAATATGGAGTCTCAATCAGTAAGTGCTAACATACTAAAATTTTGATTATTTGAATTTGTTAATATCAGATTTCATACAATTGAGAAAAAAATTCTTTTGTGCAGTTGGCAAAAAGGATTATTTAATTATTTTAGATTTGGAGGGTTTTCTCTATGAGAAAAACCAATACTAGAAAGGGTTGATGATAAATTTTGGCAAGGATACTCTCAACTTGCGATGTTGGCTCAAGTAGTTTTTAAAGATATTGATAGAAAAATGTGAAGTGGTATTTTTGTCCAACTAAGTATCTTTACACTAAATTTGAAAAGATGATTAAGGATTTGAAAAAAAAATTACCATTTGAATTCAAACAATTTCTTATTTTGGGTAAAGAACATTTTTGTGTAAAAGACGAAATTGCAATGAAAGATCTCCAAAATATTTAGACTAGAGATGGTATTATTTTCGGCCTTAGTGACACATTATGTATTATAATGTGCCCAAATGGAAACCCTTCAGAAAATTTTATGGAGGGGAAGAAATCCAATGAACAGAAGCTTTTCAAAGATAAGTGGTTGATGACCAGTTTGTATAGAAACATAACATTGATATTGTGTTAGGGTTTGAGTGTTGCAAGGAGCATCCAAAAATTGTAGCCAACAGAAATATATAACTATTAATTATTTCAAAGTGTTTTTTGCTATGATATTCATTCATACAATTATATGGTCATTCTTTATTTTATATGTTGACATACAAATTTAAAATTTGGTAGTATCTATATCCTCACTGTGATTGATATTATATTATAGTTGTATAAGTTGTTTTTGAGTAGTGATTAAATACTTTTATGCCTTGTTTTAAATCACTTTTCGAAGGTTACATTAATTCTGAATTGTTTTTATACATCCTATTGGGAAGCCTTGGAAATTGCTAGTTTTGGGAATTGAAGGTTTTTTATTTTGAACATCTGCTATTGGTGACAAAATACCTCATAATATGGTTATAGATTTTAGATCTAGGAAAAATAAATACAAAAAGTATATTGACATTTCCTTATAGTAATCATCTATGGATTCTACAATTGTGAAGTACATGTTCATCAAAACAAATAGTTGGCCACGAGAAACCCACTTCAGGTTCATTTGGGGATGCCAACAATGTAAGTTAAAAAAAAATACAAGTCAACGGATAGTAGACATTTATAATAATCTTTATACTAAAAACAATATGATTTTGATATATGAAGTGAGATTCTTGTCGCACGAGGTCAAAGAAGAAATTACTCTGAAAAATCCAACATACTAGAGACTTGATGGAAACTATAAGACTGATTCAAAAATTTACATTGAATTATGTACATGTTTGAAACATGCAAGAGAACACAAAAACATGTGTAGATTATTGAAAACTTTCAAATGCACCATTGGTGTTTGTATTATATACTTTTCTTCCAAATCCAACAATGTATTGTGCATTTTTATGGAATAAAATAACTACCTTAACGTTCCCAAATATTCTCTATGCACAATCATTTTTTTTATTCTTTTTTGGGAAAGAAAAACATTTTTTCTAACTTCAGTGAAGAGACAATCATGGATCATGGATCAATAAAAGAATGAGTTTTCTGAGATCTACATAGTTTAAACTTAAAAAATTTGGTAAGACCATTATTCCCAATCAAAAATTAATCCTAGCGGCCACTAGTATGTAAAAAAAAGGAAACATATAATGTTTTCCGTTTCACACATCGATGTTGGCTTCTCGGAAATAAAAAATAATTTTTTCCCCAGTTATGCTTTGTTTAATCTTAAAGACATTTTTAAATTGATAAGAACCTTATTTGCAAGAAAAAAATAATCCTAGCGGTCGTTAGACCGTATAAAACAGAAACATGATATGTTTACTGATTTGCAGATCCATGGATGCTTCCCTAAAATCATAAAATAAGTTTTTACAAGATCGTCATATGTTAACCTTAATGACATTTTGAAAATGACAAAACCTTGTTCCAAATAAAAAATAAAGCCTACCCGCCTCAAGCACATATAAAACTAAAACATTATTTATTTATTGTTTTGCATATTGTTGTGTATAATATTGCATCATGATCATACATGAAGATTGCATCATGATCAAACATTCTGTTTATCGAGTATCCAAGAGTCAAAAAAAAATTCTCAAAAAACTTAGCACTATTTACAGCAAGTGAAATGCATATTACAATTGTAAAAATATACCTATTGAAGGAAGAATTGTGACCTATAATTCAAACTACAATTATTCTTAAGAGATGAATTGTGGCCTATAATTCAAACTACAATTATTCTTAAGAGATGAATTGTGGCCTATAATGAAAATATTGAAGGATGTGGAAGATGATTTGGAGACGTGCAAGATGTCTTTAAATCAATAACCCAGTTATAATTATGTAATTTTTCCATACATTTAATTGACAACACCTTTCTATATAATGTGTGTGAATGTCTTTAGTAATGCGATTTGGTAAAATGTGTGTTTATCAATTAGGGGTAGCCTTTATTCATTATCTAGCCTCTGTTTTTGGTGTTCCTCAGACCCCCTTATAGTTGTTGCTTTTTTTTTTCTAGACTTGGCCTAGTGTGCTTGTGGCTTGGAGGCTTTCTCTCATACCATCCGCTTATTTTTTTGAGAGAATCTTTTATCATGTTGCATTTAATATAATATAAGATCCTTTTCATCAAATAATCTATCCAATACATGGGAAAATGTTGATGACGCCATCCATTTTTTATTGCATCGACCTTCCTCACATGAGTCAAGGGACTATTTAATTGGGTTGTGATTTCTCATGTCCTCATTCATTTTCTCATGTTTGTTTTTTTTGTTTTCCGCTTCCCTTTCATGGCATCTACCTATGTTCCACTCATCCTCTTACGCAACAAGAAGTGGAAAAGGTATTTCCTCTCTAATATTTGTCATAGTCATCTTTGTAATGTCTTCCACATACACTCCACAAATGTTATGATTGTGATTTTAAATGTTATGGGTGTGGATTATCTCTAGATCCTTTGGAGAAATAGTGTAAACTCTGCGATTGTAGGAATCTTCGTGTTAAATTTATTCGTACTGTGTGGAGATAAAGTAGTGGTCATGGTGGTCACGTCCCATTTCATTTACCCCAAACATTGTGTAGGTTTGGTCAAAGATCTAGCAGAAGTATGTGTTCTGTGTATCTTTCCTAAGTTGTATCCTTTTCTGTCACCTTTTTGTTTTGACAGTAGGATTTGTGATGCCCTAGAATTGAAAATTTAGGTCTTGCTTCAATTTTATAACTCTGTTCAAAAAACTTGTCAATCCAATGGGGCGTCTATCTCCAACGTGCCATCCCTAGATCTATTAGTGCTCAAAAAACCTACCTTGCCCTTTCTTGATCATGTGGTGTACTTCAAAATTATTGCTGGCACGTTCTTTTCCTTAATCAATATTATTGCAATGCTTGGTGGGGTGGAAGCCTAGGGTTTCTCTATCATTCCCGCTCTTTTATTATGTATTCATGACTCTATGTTTTTTGGGGGGCCTAGTTATTCATGTTATATGTTTTCCTCATTATCTTTCATACTTGTTTTTAGTTTTTGTATGTATCCTTTTAGTAACCAAAATGTGGGATACTTGTAGGGTGGGGACCCAACAACCCTTTGGTTCATAGCTTTGGTCAAAAGCATTTAACTATCTAAAAAGGAAAACTATGTAATTTTTCTCTAAATTTATTTGACAACAAGTTTCTTTATAATGTGCGTGACTATGTTAATAATGTTTATATGCATAATATGTGTGATTATATTTAGGAAATTAATAATATAGTAAATTATTTAAATGATAATCGATATCTTAATACATTAAGAGTACATAACATTTTTATTTCACTGTGAGTTCTTATTAAGATTAATGTTAATTTACCTCGATAAGCTAAATTTACATTACCTAGAAAGCACTAAGTATTAACTCTCTTACTTTGATATTTTAAAGTCATATTATCCTCTTGACTTCAAACATTCCATTGCAAAAAATTTCACATCAGTTTAAGGTATATTGAAAGAATTGAAAAAAATAGGTAGGCACTTTAACAATCAATGTGTTCATAGATAACGTGAAAATTGTTTTAATTTGCAATGAATTATTCTGTGAATTTGGGATTCCAGCAGTGATGAATAGTATTATAACGAAATTTAAATACTTCGCAAAATGATTTAGCATAGTTCTACCTTTAGAAAAGGAGTTTTAATTTATTTCATATTTATATTTAATTACAAAATAGATATTCTCCTGACAAGAGGAGTTGGAGACTTTTAATTATCATTTAATGTGTCAAGTGTGGGAGGAAAATGTCTGTAATGATTCCATGTCCCTTCTTTCAAGGTATGCGAGGATAGCGGAAGGTGACGTGGGGGTTAATGATGAATGACATCACAAATTTATAACTATTAAGGGGATGTTAATGTTCTTATAATCTGGGTTCATTCCTCTATAGGAATTCAGGTTTATAACTATCAATGGGATGTTAATATTCTTGTAATGACGAGTGGCATCGGGGTTTTTAACTGTGAAGGGGATTTTAATGTTCTTGTAATGTGAGTCCCACTAGGGATTATTCCTCTCTTGGAATTCCTTACAAGTGCAATGTGGTACACTATGCATGTAGTTTATTAAGGGGGTGTTCCCATGTTCTTGTAATGCAGATTTATTCCTCTCTTGGAATTTGGATTCTAAAACTATCAAGGGGATGTTATTGTGCATTTAATACTCTCTAGGAATCTTGGATTTATGTTGCTATTTCATATATTAGTATTCCAGTTGTGTGGTTAGGTATTTGTAGCACTGAAGAAGGATTTTTTCTTCAGGATAGTCTGACTATTAATAGGGATATGGGGGAAGATTTCATTCACACTGACAGCCCCAGGATCTCAATGGTTTTAAATATGAGGCTATGGAGCTATTCAACTAAATGGTATGTTCCCCTTTCATAAATATTTTTGAGGGGTACAATTAGCAGCTCAGTAAGGATTTCAGATCAACATGGCAGCTAGCCAAGAAATGGATCTTTGGGGGCAATGTGGTGTTGTGGGGAGAAAAGATTGAATTATCAAACAACACGGGGTCTTATGTTATGGGAAATCTCATAGAAGGATGTGAAGTCTACAAACCCAAAAAGGATTCAGCATGATGAAATGAAGATATTTCTATGAGGTAAGTCATGTTAAAAATCACCCATCATTTTGTAAGCTTTCTTTGGAATTCCTTACCTCTCCCATTCAACAAAGTGGCCCTTAACCTAATCAAGTTTTTCACCTTTGAGGGATGCCACAAATGTATCTATGTTTACCATCTTCCCATGCTCAATTTCCTCAGACATGGGCATAGTTTTAGTTTTCCATAATATATACTTTGTTCTCTACGTGCTACCCTAGACAACTAGAAAAAAGGAAAAATGAGTATTCCCCTGCATCAAGGTTTTATTATGGCCATTGTGAAGAGATCAATGTTGGATATGGATAAAATGGTTAATGGGGATAGTGTCCTGTTAAAAGCTACCTTGAATATTATGTTGTAGAAGATGAAACTAATTCTCAGAATGAGGAACCTAGAGAATCCCCTGAGTCGAGTGGAGGGGGATGATCAAAATTTTGTTGAAGTTGAAGCATTACAGGGCCTCTAAGACCTAAAAGAAGATATCATGAAGGCGGGTCACTATTAGGAAGGCTAAAAAAGGGGGAAGCGAGTCAATAGAGGAGGAAGATTTTAGATGACACCAAGGAAAAGACCCAAATGGAAGTGCTTGGAAAGCTGGTGTGGAAGAGGAAGTTGATCTTGTTAAAGTGGTTGCAGACCTTGAAAAAGTGAAATGTGACACTCACCTTACTAAAACCACTATTTGGTTTATCCCCAATGATTGACATGTAATGAAGATGAAAGTTTAAGATGTGGCTCAAGTCGTAAAGGGTGGCAATATGGAGGTTCTACAAGAAAAGTGTAATAATTTAAACAATGATGAGGATCAGCTTAAGCCTATGCTTTATAACTTCACTGAGTAGAGTATTATCACTATCAAGTAGACTTTACAACACCTTCAAACTCTCAGAAAAATAGCTAATGTTGCGACTATAGAAAATGTTAAGAGAAGGGGGATTTCATTTAAGAAGAGGAAAACAAAACTATCCAAAGATGATTGAACGACTATGGGCACTAATATTGAATCACTTGCTAAGCAATGGGCCACTCTTATGGCCAGCTTGGAGAAAATGAAAAAGTAGTGGCTATTGTTAGGCTGTTGTTTAGTTTTGTTAGTTTTGTGTTTTTGATGTTGTTACTTTACTATATTAGCAGTTAGTTTTTATTCTTTTTGGATCGTACTATATTTTTGTATGTTTTGGTATTGAATATATGATTTATTTGGGAGCTTCATTATGTATGGGGTAGGGTCCCCTCAACCCTCATTTACCTAATGTCAAAAAAAAAATCTTACTCTCTGAGTGGAATGGTCCACTCCAAGGAAAACGTTTTTAAAAAAATTAAATCAAGGAATACTTAAAAGAAGAGCATCTTTCCTTCTTTCTATGGAGTCTTTTACTTATTTATGCTTAAGGATAAAGAGTTTATCTCACATTTAGTTCAATATTTCTTTAATTTAGACCAAACTCACTTTGGCTCTAACATGCTTCTTATCAAATCATGTGAAAGTAACAAATATTGTAATGTATGTTATTATTTGATTTTCTATTTATGGTGAGCAGTGAAGGACTATGATGTGGAAGTATATGTAGCTATTCTATGGGTTATAATATGGTTCCCCCCCAAAAAAATAATACATAATAAAAAATATGGCTTTTAAAATTAAGTGGTACCAAAATATGCAGCAGATACATAGTTGCACTCTACAGGAATTCCAGTTAGCCTTACGTTTCTTTTTTAGGGATGTGAAACATGTTCACATAGATATATCTTTGACTGAACATTCATGACAAAGATGAACATCCCCTGTAAGCTGTCAGACAGGAGTGACTCGTTTCAAGGCTTTATGAGGTACATGTTTTTGGATGTACATTCAACAGAGTTAATAGACTTCATCAAACACGTTGTGGTGTCATTTGATTTAGTAGTAGTAAGTGTACTAGTTGGAAATTCTCTTAAATCTGAAGAACATGTGAAGATTCATTTAAAGGACTGTCATTCTATGAAGGAATGCTATGAAGATTGTTGGCAGAGATAATTAGGGATCCCGTAAACTGTAGTATAAAAAATTTAACTCAAAAACTTGTTACTAATATAGCTAACGTGACCAGTATCTGTCAGTAGAATCTTGATGACTGTCCCTATGGTATTTACTCTGCAAGAGCCTAGTGAAATCTTGAATTTTTTTGTAAACATGCAACATTTGACGAAGGAATTTAGACCCAAGCGTATCTCTAGAAATCATCAATGAAGGCACCATGAATGTATGGTGCCCTAGTGAACGGAAGGTTTGGGGAATGGCTCTTGAGATAGTCACTGTGTGCCAATTCCAATACTATTGATCAGCTAATGGAAGAACTTGCTCCTTTGTCAACAATTCTCTGCATAGAGGAATGCTAGTCCCAAGTGGCTTGTAACCCTCACAAATGCCTTTAGAAAAGGCGTACATATAGGGTGTTAGAGTAAGCCTAGTGCATGACCATATTATGAAACCCTCAACCTGTTCCAAGTGAGATGACCCTTCCAACATTAGAGGTGGACACATAGGATCACTCATGCCATAGTTTTTTACACCCTATCGGAGTGAGTCATCCAATTCAATTGGTAGAAGTTGTCGACGAGTCAGAAATAAGAGGAAGGTATACAACCATGCCTAGTGATCTACCCTTTCCTCTGCAAATGTATGTATCAATTGTGCAACTTGGAAACTGATAGGCCTGAATTTGGGTTGACCATATACAAATCTCAATCTCCCTTACCAATATGAAGAAGATCTAGTAGGACTTGATAGCCCTAAGATTGGTGGAAAGTTTTTGAAGACCTCACACTTAGAACATTGACCATAAGTGAAGAAACTTCATCACAATGAAGGGTTTGGTAAATAAATTTGTAATCTGATCAGACTATCTAAATGTACTGAATGTCGATGATGCCATCATGAATAAGCTCTCGTATGAAGTGCATATGGATCTCAATGTGCTTCATCTACTGATGCTGGATTATATTTCTGCAAATAGAGATATTGCTTGTGTTATCATAGTCGATAATGGTAGGCTACCGAAAGTGGATGCCAAACTCTGTCAGAATACCCTATAGCCAAATAGCTTCTGTGGCAGCATTAACTACTCCTCTGTATTCTTCCTCTGTAGATGATATCGCAATTGCATTATTGCTTCTTTGCTAGACCAACTAATATGACCCGAACCAAGACAGAAAACTATATCCATAAGTAGATTTTTGATTATCTAAGTCACTAGCCCAATCAGAATCTATGAACCCAATCAAGTCAATATCTACCCCTCCATGATAGTGAATGCCATCAGTATAAGTGCCTACAAACATAATGAAGGATCCATTTAGCTGCTTTCCGATGCAGTTCATGTGACTCCTGCATGAATTTGGACACAATCCCAACAACATATGATAAATCTGGTCGAGTGTGAGTCAAGTAAATCAAGCTCCCAACCAACTGTTCGATAAAGAGTACCCATCAACCAAGGGATTAGAGCAATATGAAACCAAATTAACCCCGAAAATAAAAGGAGTAGGAGAAGAATTGCAATTAGACATTTGAAAACGAGCTTGCAAATCAAGAGCATACTTAGGTTGCGAAATCAAAATTCCCGAGTCAGATTGTGAAATCTGGATCCCAAGGAAGTAATGAAGCAGACCTAAGTCATTCATGGAAAACTTGTTGGCCAAGGTGATCTTCACAAAATCATTAATAGAGGATGAGCTCTCTATGATCAACAAGTCATCAACATAGAGAACAAGAATGAGTATGGATTCATCTTGCCGTAGAATATAAACATTTGGATCATAAGTGACACCTAGTAATCCTTGATGTAAGTAAAAAGGAGTCCATCTTGGCATACCAAGCCCGAGGGGCTTGTTTAAGGCCATAAAGAGACTTCTTTAACTTACAAACAAGGGAGGGATCTTAGACATAACCCGGAGGTTGTTCCATATAGATCTCGTCCTCTAGGTCACCATGAAGGAAGGAACTCTTAACGTCCATTTGATGGACTTTCCATCTGTTCACTGCAGCAATGGCTAAGGTCAGTCAGAATAGAAGTCATCTTTGTAGCCGGAGAAAAGGTTTCAATATAATCAACCCCAACTATTTGGGAGAAACCCTTAGCTACTAATCACGCTTTAAACTTTTCGACGTCTCCATCTACTCCATACTTTGTTCGGAACACCCACTTACACCGAATGATTTTTCTTCTTTTCGAAAGAGTGGCTGAGATCCCAAGTATCCTTCTACATGAGAGAGGAATACTCCTCATCCATCATAGAATCCCACTCAGGAATACTAGAAGCCTCTTGGAAATACCGTGGATTAGAAGCAGAGGCGAAGAAAGAGTGGGGTCCAATGAAATCTGAGTGAGTACGTCTCATATCCAAAGTATCTTCAACTAAATCTCCAGCACTTTGCAAAGCTTTTCCTAACCCAAAGAGCTCCAAGAAGGATCAGGATCAGATTTCAGAAGATTCTTCACTTGAGTGAGAAGGGACATAGTCCTCATCATCACTACTATGTCAGAATCAGAAGATTCAGAGGTCTGATGGTCGGGAGGATCAAGAAGAGGAGCACGCTTAATAGCATCATGATTTGATGAGTCAGAATCCAAATCAGCGAGCTGAAGAACCTCAATAGGTGAAGATGTAGAAGTTGAAGAAGAATCATCGAACTTAACACTTCTCTCAATATATAACTCAAGAGAAATAGGATTCATCAATCGATATCCCTTTACGCCATTAGGATACACTACAAAAATACAAGGTTTGGATTGTGGTTCCAAGACCTTACGTTTTTTTTTGGGAATCCGAGCCATAGCCTTGGATCCGAAGATTCGAAAGTGCTCAACATCAGGCTTGCGTCCAAACTAGGCTTCAAAGGGTGTCATCCGTATTACTGCCTTGTGTGTGGAACACGGTTATGAATGTAATTTTCACAATTCACTGCTACGGCCCAATACTGGTGGAGGAAGAGACTTCAAGTGAATCATACAAGTGGCCATCTCCTTCAGAGTATGGTTCTTTCTTTCTGTGACTCCATTCTGTGAAGGGCTATAATAAAATGTATGCTACAAAGAGATCCCTTCAGAAGTATAGAAATCCATGAACCTATTGTTTACATATTCACCTCCATTTTCAGTTCGAAGAACCTTGATAGACCGTTCTTCCTGTTTCTCAAAAAGAGCCTTAAAGTCCTGAAAATGTTCAAAGACTTCAGACTTAAGCTTAAGAAAATATACCCAAGTATATCGCGAATAGTCATCAATGAAGGTTAGCACATAAAGAGCTCTAGTAAACGAAGGAGAAGGAAATGGACCATAAACGTCGCTTTGAACAAGATCCAAGGGACGAGTGGCTCTCCAGGATTTTCCTTTGTCAAATTTCTTTTCAGGATGCTTTCCAAGGGTATAACCCTCACAAAGACCCTTAGAAAACTTGATGTGAGGCAACCCGTTGACCATTTTATTTTGACTCAATTATTCAAGGTAGCAATAATTTAGATGTCCAAAACACTCATGCCATAGCTTACTAACCTCATTTGCATGAGTGAGCAAGGCAGTGGGTGTAGAATCAGAAGTAAAGTGGGAGAAGGTGTACCACTGTGAACGGTGATCTTCCCTTCCCTCAGCCACTGTAGGATCATTGTTAAGCTCACGAATGGTCAACGAGTTAGGACCAAATTCCAATCGCATTCCTTCACCAAGGTGAGTAATTTGGTAAACCGATAGGAGATCGGTAGAGAGATCAGGAACACTCAACACTTGGTTAAATGTTCCCCCATCCATCTCTACCGATCCACTACTGGAAACTGAAACTATCGTGTCATTACCCATCATGCTTTGGGACATTCCACAAGGTTCAATGTTAGAAAACTCAACATGCGAAGAACCCATGTGGTGCGAGGCATCAAAATATATAATCCATGTCGATGAAGGAGTAACTTTGGCTACAAGGGCCTTTCCTTTCTTCTTATCATTTTTAGTACCTTTTGCAGCAGAAGACTCAGCCTTCGGAGAACTTTGTTTTATGGATTAAGGAACACTTATTTTATTTTTCTCAAGTAAATGAGATAAGTGATCAATCTATTTATTAAAATAGTGTTGCTCGTCATGACCAGTCTTCTTGCAATAGGAACACGAATACTTACTTTTTTGTGCCTTAGGCTCAGAAGTCGAAGTGTTTGTGTCATTTTTAGGTTTTATCTTGGTTTCTTTCTTAGGTTGATCGTTTGTTTCCTTCTTCTTTTTAGTCCTATTTCCTTTCCTAGTAATTGCTACAAGGGCATGTGACTTGGACTTGAGAGACCCAATTTGAATGAGTTTGTCCTGTTCTCGAATGAGTTCGGATGAAAAACAGTCAAAGGAGGGCATTGTCCAAGTATCACCCAAAGCAAATTTTGTAGTGTAGAAAGTTGACACGAAGACAGAATATTCGAGATCTAGCTTAGAGAGAATCGATAAGATCAGTTGAGAATATTTATTTTCTACTTGACATCCTTTTAACAATAATCTAATGTGGACAAATTTCGAGAAGAATGCTTGTACGTTTTCAAAGTCACTAGGATTTAACCCTAGTAGATTGTTTTCCAACTCATGTGCTCTCATGTCATCTAGTGGTCCAAACATCACATCCAACATTTTCCACAAATATGTAGGTGTTTCAAATGCCTCAATGTGGAAGAGCAAGTCAGGAGAAATGGACATGCAAAGAACACCTAAAGCTTCATCACTACGGTTTAACAACTTAGATTTTTCAGGTGCATCATCTGGTTTAGTCTCAGTTCCCATGGTGATGTAGAATAACCCTTTACCCCTTAGTTTCATTATTATTTTCAATCTCCATTCGAAAAATTTGATCGGCGTAAGCAAAGGAATTGAAAGTGCATCCATAGTGAGAGAGAGAGAAAGAAATGCAGAAAATAAACATAACCACCCAGGACAATAACAACCCCCCTACTTTCGGCACTTTATAGGTTAGTGTGTTGACTACAATCGGGTCCATGCGTGTGGTTTGAAACACTTGGTAACTCATCTTGCAATTAGTGTAATAACGTGCAAGAGAGGAGACCACAATAGTGTTTTGTGTAGCGCAACAAAAAAGGACACAGTAAACAAGCACAAGCAAAAAATAGAAAGGAGGTGAAAGCCAACCCTGGTGGTGAGAAAAATTCTCTCATGTCACATGAAAGATACCCTTTTTCGTAAGACTATGGTGGATGCACTCACAAGTCCACGAAAAAAGGAATAGAACAAAGCTAAAAAAAACGAGCTGAATTAAGCAATACAAAGACACCCCCTCCAAATGTGGCACTTTATAAAATTAGTGTGTTTACAAAGATAATGATCCCATCATCTAGAGTACAAAAAAACATGCAACTTTGACTAAAGAAGTGCTCAAACCGAGCAACGAATCAAAAGTTATAGCAAAAACCAATTCCCACAATTGATGAGAAAAAGCGAATAAGCCTGCAAACAGATTAAAAAAGTTCCCTAAGCGCATGAAAAGGGTGTCATATGTATGCTCATTGGAAATGGCATGGAATTTGAGATAGGGTTTGTTTATATTGTGAAGGGGGATTAGCCACCTGCCTATCCGGACCTCACCCTTCGTCTTCGACACTCGATGGAAGGTTAGAAATACAACAAGCCAAATACCAAATTATAATGCCAAAGAAATATATTGTTTAGATAATGTGAAATTATATTAGATCTAATGTAATTAAATCTAATGAATTTTGAAAAAGGTTTTAATTAAGCAAATCACTGAAAAAGCACTTTTTTTGAATATTTTATAAAATAGAAGATTTAGAAAGAAGGCGTTTAAAACAAGAATTTTTAGATGAAGATTTTTTAACTAATAAAGATTGAATGCGTTTTTAGAAAGTATCTTTTAAATAAAGAAAGATTTGGTGATTTAAAATGCATACTAAAAAAGAGATTGTTTGATTTTGTGTTTTAAAAGGAAGTTTTTAATCAAACAGAAAACTCGGGCTGTTTTTGTAAAAAGCAGTGGTTTTCTTTGTTGTTTTGAGTAAGATTAAAAGAAAGAAATGAATTTAAACTTACCAAACCAACTGGTTTAAGTGTACAGCTGCGCATATGAGTGTACAACCGCGCACAGGAGTGTACAGTCACGTTTTTCATTGCCAGCACCAAAAAAACGTGGCTGGGTTGTTGAAAATGCCCTTGCAAGAAAAAAAATGTGGATGGGTTGTTAAAAAACGCCCTTGCAAGCAAAAAAATGTGGCTGTGTTATTGAAAAATGCCGTGACAAGCAAAAAAATGTGGTTGTGTGTTGAGAAATGCCCTGGCAAGCAAAAAAATGTGGCTGTGTGTTGAAAAACGCCTAGGAGTGATCTTACAGTCCATGCATGATAGTTAGCATCGTGTACATAAGATTTTACAACCCCTTTAAGAAAAAAAATGTGGTAGAGGCTAAAAACGCCTAGGAATGAATGAAAAAGTGCATGTCGCTTGTGAAAATAATCCAAAAATGGTCAGAGGGATAGAAGTTCATTGATGAGCATCCGCAACTGAAGAACTCAAAGATCTTGCAACCACAGACAACATGCATAGACAAATATCCTGCAAAACCCAGAGATTTTTAAAAAAATTTCACTTCCATTTTAATAAATGAAAGGAATCTCTATTTTAGATTTTGATACATCCAGCAAAAAAAGAGCAGAAAAACCTCTGATTTCTCAAGGTATTTTGAAAAAACCTGCACATGCACAAGAAAAAAAAACACAAAAAAAAATTCCGAGAAAGCTTGTTAGAGATATTTGCAAGATAATTTCAAGAAAATAGTGATCAAAGGACTTGCATACAGAGTAAAATAACGAAACCAAGTAAGAGTAATAGCAACAAAAAATAAATCAAGTGCATGTTTACTCTATCTTAGCTCTGATACCATGAAAAGAGTTTACAAGAATCGAATCAAAAATGAGGCAGCATGAAGTAGTTGCACTCCAAGGGAATCGTGAAAGCTCCAGCGATAGCAAGGAAAAAATTGATCAGCAATGGAAGAACTTGCTCAACAAAAACAAATCTTGCATAGAGGAAAGACATTAGAGTGCCTTGGCATGCTCATAAATGAATAGAAAAGGGGTACATATAGGGTGCTAAGTAACCCTAGTGCATGACACATATGAAACCCTAAACCTAACCTTAAACCTAACCCATGTGAGATGACCCTCCAACATGAGAAGACACATAGGATAACTCACACTAACAAACCAGTAATAACTTTTCTCTTGATATGTGAGGATTTCAATGCTTTTCTCTTTTCTTGAGCTATGAATAACACTGATGGCATCAGACAGAGTTAGATGTGGGGAGCTTAAATAAGAGGGTAATTAAGATCTAATATTTCTTCTCCTAGCGTTGAATATCATCGGGATGGTCGAAGAAGATTGTTGAATATATTTTTATGGATTCTTTTACAAATAATATGGTAGTTCCGACCACTACAATGTGCATCAAAATACAAATTACATTTAATTATATGCTCATACTCTTGATCGATGCCCTCTGCTAGTTTCTTCATAATATCTTTAGTAATTCTCTAGTTACAGTGAGGTTCAATCACATCATAGTAAATTAACTTGGAATTGTCTCACATCCCTTGAAACACATTAGCCTAGCTTCCGTTAGCTTATATAAAAATGATTAAAGGCGTCTAAATGGGCATCAAATTTAACACCACAGTGTGGCTTTTATTACAACCATTGAAGGATAAGAGAATATGTTCATTATCTCGTATAAATCAGAAACATATTATGTACACAACATCTCCTAAATAGTGCCTAACACCACAAGACTGTATAACATAGCATAAATAATGGTTGGTGGTCGCTAGCCCTTCATAGCATAAATAATGGTTTACGGCCACTAGCCCTTATAAAATAACATAACTAATTGCTATCGTCCGCTAGCCCATATAAATTTGAAACATTTTCTATACATAACAAATCATAAATAATGCCTAGCAAACCTTGGCCTAAATAATAGATTCCTTTTTTTTATTTTCTTGATTCCAATACATGGGACTTTGGGCTACATATAATTCTAATATATGTGATTTTGGATTCTAGTATATGTGATTCTAGATTCCAATATATGTGATATTGGAATCCGATATGTGCGATTTTGGAATCCAATATGTGTGATTTTGGAGTATAGATAATTTCAATATTTAACATTTTGGAATCCAAAAATGGCAATTTTAGATTCCAATATTGGAGGTTTTTTACTATAGATCAGACTTGAATAAGTCTCAATTTAGTGAAATAAGCATTAAAAATAAGAAATATTTAGAGAAATAGGTATCTAAATATAGTAAATTTCTAAAAAGAGTACATCCTCAACCTTTTAAATATTCTGAATAATCAAGAAACATTAGAAAGAGAGATTTCAGAAAACTTACCAAAATAAGCAAATATTTGGAGTAGTGGTTATCTAAAAATAGTATGCTTATAAAAATACTAAACTCTCAACATTTGTAATAATTCAAATGAAATAAAAATATTGTAGATCAAAAACAATAGAAACTTACTAAAAATGATTGTCCTGGATAGAACCTGGTAAACATAGAAAGTTTTGGGTTTGAGTTTAGAAATTTTGTGGGGAATTATATTCTTCTTATCTCATTGCTTTTCAACACTATAAAGTGAAAATACTTAGGTCTAGAATCCATTTCAACCCTAATCACTAATTATCCTGGTGTGGGAGACACTAATGTCTCTCACATGGATCTTGAAGACTTGAAAAACAAGATGCTTGGTGGACCTTGCGAGATAGTGGAAGAGAATATCTTCTCGAGTCAGTTATTCTCAGCAGGAGGCCACCCATTTTCCATTCAAAGAACTAAATTTGTTTAGGCCTGTGCACAACACTATGAAGATGATTCCACAATAGTGTGGGTAGATGACAATTCCATCCTTGCAGTCTTCATTCCGAAGGGCATATCACAATGTCTCCATGTTCCCACTAGCAGTGACACGGTAATCATCAACAATGAATTTTGTTCACAAGAGTGAATGAAGACTGATTCATATTTTCAATGCCTTATGCTTCATTCATGGCTCAAACAAGGAGGAAATTTTTCTCGTGTTATAAATAACTTATTCAAAAGTGGATTCCATGAAGGTTATTCAGATGTTAAAATTTTAATATGAAAAGTTATGGATCAGGAAATGACAAAATAATTCCAGGATTATATGGATTAGTTCATCCTTATTACTACTGAAGGGAATCAATTAGGATAACATTCATAAAAAATTTATTTAGTTTCCTTCAGAAAGGAAGTTCCTCATGACTTCCTAACTGGTATATACTCTCACCTACACAATACCCTTTAAGGGATTTCTTGATTCTTAGTGCATCCCAAAAATAACCTTCCTATGAGAAATACCCACATCTCACTCACATAGTAAGAAACCATAATTTTGATAGGCTGAAGGATGAATTCACCATGTTCATCATCCAAATTATTGAAGGAAAAAACTTATAATATATTATCAATAATTTGTGTCAATCAAGAAATATGGGAACTACTTCACCTAGTTCACAACCTTCACATAAATTATTGTTCTGGGCTCTTATCTTGCTCCTTATAGACTACCTAGGTACACTGGTGATAAAGTTGTAATTTTTGAATTTTCTAGGAAACTTTCTTATGTTCATACTAGATGTAAAAACAACACAAAGAAGCATGAATCTTTCCCCATTTATTTTGAAATATATTCATGAGATAATGTTTCATATGCATCAATTATTGAATATTGTTTTTCTTCTCTCAATCTCTATTCCTATGCATCTAGGCCTAATTTTCATATCAAAAGAAATCTTGTGATATTTCACCACACATCTCAATTGGAGGACTACTAGGCTAAATATATTGATGAATTTGAAATAATAAAGAGGGACTATATGTGCTGAAAATTGATCTGATGAGGGGCATCCAATTTTATTGGTTCATTGAGGGAATAGATGATTATGGATAATACTTGCTTTCTCCTAAGTATAAATCAATGAAAAATTCACCCCATCCTCTGATCTAATGTAATATAAGAGAATCATGTGACATCAAGGAAAGGAACACAACAATAATTAATATATTAAGAGTGTGGTTCAAAACAATAAGAATTAATTTCATCAAATCTAATGGCCTCTTGACTTTATGAAGATGAGCATCCCACATTTCATCTATGAAGGCATCCAAGAAGACCTTAAGGTCCACTCAATTAGAAGATCCCTCAAAGAGAAAGAGAACGTTTAATATTCTCACCCTAAGAGTCTCTACAAGAAAATTAAAGTCACTAAAATCCCCATTGAACCTCTTAAACAAGGTATGATTGATCCTTCACAATCCCTAATTTAGCATTAGTTCTAAAGTGTGTCTTATTTAGTATCTACGTCATCCCACCAAGTGCAAGATGTGATTCCCCACCATTATCTTGAAAGTGATCCCATACCTATTATTGAGCCCACATAGCTTGAGGCTTTCCCATGGATTCAAGATTTGATCAAGAGTGAGTCAAGGATAGTTAAAAAACCATCGACACCTGATTATAGAGCAATCTCAAATATCATGAAAGCTAACTAATGAAAGAAGTCACATGTAACCTCTTGTTTCTTCAATGGAGCTTCTCACGACCAATGTGTAGAGATTTTTCAACCAAAGGTTATAAATCCTATGAAATAAATTAATCAGGGTGACTATGACATGAATAGAATTTATTTAGGTCATGCTACACATGAGGGTGATGCACACACTTTCAAGGAATCAGTTTCGCTCTTTCTTTATCAAAATGAGGAATACATGGAAACAATGGAAGAGCATGTGAGAGCTCTTACTACTTATGTAAAAAAATTCTTGGATCCTAGTGTAGTACCACATCCACTTGTGGAAGCCATCACTCCTATCACTAGCTTCATCTTTGAAAGAATCAAGGAAGCTCAAGTTTACTCAATACAAGGAAAGGATAATTACGAGTGGGTTGAGAAGGTTCTTAAGAAAGGAAAAGCATTATTTCCAGTGATTCACTCATTGTTTGAGTTCACCTTCGTCACCACTTCTAAAGTGAAAATGACTAAGGAGGAGATTGACAATGAGAAATTCCATTGGGAAAATT
Organism: Taxus chinensis; assembly: GCA_019776745.2. Classification (NCBI taxonomy): domain Eukaryota; kingdom Viridiplantae; phylum Streptophyta; class Pinopsida; order Cupressales; family Taxaceae; genus Taxus; species Taxus chinensis. The sequence continues at coordinate 590,863,001 of CM034156.1, forward strand.
TCCTTCCATTGGTTTCATAAATGTGAAATATTGATTCTCATTTATTGGTGAGTAAAAATTAATTCTCTTTCATAAAGGATAACTTGCTTTTTATCTAGTCTTGTGTGATGAGTTCTTGGTATGATATGTTAAATGATTATATCTCTTAGTTAGATTCTTATGGAGAGATTACATTATATTTTTTTATCAGCAATAATGTGAAAAGGCTCGGGTTTCCTTCAATCAATGGAAGAGAATATGAAATCATTATAGAAATTGGTCATAAAAGAGGCAGGATATCCCCTATCATTCAACAAAGATAATTTGGAGTCTCTCGCAATAATCAAATGTTCAATTTATAATGCTAGAAAGGATCATCAGGTTTACTTAAAATAATGTAAGATCATCAGCAGTTCTTCTGAAACATGGATCAATGCTTTGAGCTTTGTTCATATTTCACAAGTAGAAAAAGTGGCACTTGCAGTAACCCACTTCAGTAAGGAATTCAAGGGTGAAGAAATATTTTAAGGAGTACTCCCTAAGGGTTCATGAGTAGCCTGATCTTCACCATAAGAGGATTCATATTCAGCATATTGATCATCTCCTCTCTTCTTCATTCCTCCTTTATTCTCTCTCAATGTTATTATTATTCATTAGGGAGGTACTTTTCCTTATTTTTTCTATTCCTTAAGTGCTCTATAATATACCATTGTAATGATTTATTTTCAATTATTGAGAAAAGGATCATTTTTGTTTCCTACAAATATGAAATGTCACAAGTGATGAGGGGAAGTGAAAATTCATGTGGGGGGTAGATGACAATATTTTTTGTAAGGCTATACATTGGAATGGCTTCTCCATTCCAAAGGGTTGTCAATTTTGAGTTTCTAGTAGATAGCTTTACACTACTAAATACAAGAAAGAGATTACATTATTCTATTTCCCCCTTTCTTTATGTTTCTTCTATTTCTTTACATTCTCAACTTGTTAAACATGATGATATTGTAAAACCAAGAAATGTGTTATTTCCATTGATAAATGAATCATTAGAATTTATCACTATGGGTTGTAAGTATTATCTTATTTTGAAGGTTGAATTATTCTAATTGATTGTAGATTTTCTATGGTTGATGTTAAACTCTATAAGTTGTTATTAAAATAGATAACCCTCCTTCACCAAATTCTTACTCTCCTCTACCTCCTCTCACTAAGAAAATTCCTCCCTTGCACTATGTGCAAGAAATTTTCCATGGGTCTAGTCAAGTATTTTTGTGTGATCTCCTGCTTTACGGCCACATGCTAATTTATTTTTCTACATTAAATAAATGGGATCCTCCCCATTACCAATAGGATGGATTTAGTCCTGGAGAATTGGTGAAAACCAACTAATTTTTCCTTTTGACAAATTATTTGTCCAACAGGAGTATTAGTATTATCCACAAGAAAAATGTTTGCACTAGGAGATGAAACTAGAATGTGTATCACATGCAACTACAAGATAATCAACATGTTTATTTTTCCTGAAAGAAATATAAACAATATTATCATTATCCACATTATCATATACAAGTGGTGGAAAATAAGCAATTAAATAATCGTTGCATTTTATTTCAAGATAAATTGAAGCACAAGTTGTATCAATCATAATATCCACAGTAAAAATGGAATCAGTTATGTCATTAATGTATTCAAGTGTATTAGTGTAAATATTAATGGTGTAAGAAAGATCATTTAATTCACATTTAATGGGATGAGTAGGAACACGCTAGGGAGAAAGTTTCTCAGGTGGACAAATTGGTGGGTATTTGCAATGCTCTGAGACTTCAAGCCCCTCTCCTCGAATGGTGAAACTACATTTTTTATGTGTGAATGAAATGAAAATGTTTTTTTTTCCTTAGAGGTATGGGATCCCACTGGAAAACTCCACTGAACCCATGGAAAAAACTTGTAATTTCCTGAAAGGGATCAATTTTTTGAGAGAGTAGAAAAGGGAGTGGAAAAAAAGAGGGGGGATTAATATTGCAGGTAGAAAATCATATTCCTATAACCATTAATCGTAATAATTCAACACAAATATACTAAAATAACACCACTTTACTGCTAGCAACAAGAAAAGACAAGATTAAGAACAAACAATTTCAGTAATCTTATCATCAAAAAAGGTAAGAAACTCCTTTCTTTTTTATTGATGTTTGAACAAAGTTGTACATAGTAGGAAATGGAAGAACATAGAAGGAGTGAATTGGAAGAAATTCTATATCTTTTTCTTCTTCACAAGTAGTAATCTCTCATGAGCATACAAAATTGACAACCCTTAAGAATGAGGGTGTCATTACAATTTATAGATTAGAGAAAGACTCTTCACCTACCTCCCACCTGAATTTTTTTTTGTGTCTTTGCAATATATGAATATTCATATTCCTAGGAATAAAATTAAGCCCCCTTTTATAAATTAAGTGTGAATTATTATATTAAAAAACTTATTCACATTTAAATGAATAATGAGAAATACGAATAATACAAAAGAAAAACTACACCCCTCCAATGAAGATATAGAAGTGAAGGAAAGAGGGGAAGGAAAAGGACAAGAGAAAACTACTCCGATGAAGACGTTGTCGTTGAGGGATTCCTAGAAATATCTACCAGTTAAATCTCAATACCTTTGAATTTCTTGTTGAAGCTTCTAGCCACAGGTGCCACTTTCTCAGCTTGTGGAATGTTAATAAAACCCGGTAATTTTATCCAACCTTTTTCGAAGGAGTTAATGTTCTTGCATTCAGAGGTCCAAGACTGATTATCTTTTGTAGTGTTTTAAATGACCTCCCTTATCTCTGCCAGAGAATCCAATGCATTTTCATTGAATGATAATGGATCTTTGGCTTCCATTTTGACTAGATCTTCAAAATAATTCAACAAATCATCTAATAAAGTGTCCTCATTCATGGCGGCACTCTAAGCTTTTTTACTTGAGCATCAACATCCTTAGTCATATTTTCAACATCTTCCTAATATGAATCAAGCTCAAAAATAACATTTTTATAATTTTTTAATAAGAAACCAAATTTTGAGCCTATACTTGAGACTATTCATTTGATGCAGAATAAAATACACCTTTGGTTATTATGAAGTATGATTTGAACATTCCCATCTCCATGGCCAATGGATACACCTGATCTTATTGATCCTTCTATGCATAAATTTATTCCCATGTTGTGATTATTTACATGGTTGTGGAATCCATGTATTTTTAGAATGTCAATATTTCTAGTAGCAACACCTTCCCCTTCTATAGGATCATGTTCACCCACTTGTCATTCTTGTATACCTACATGGTGAACCCTTATGTTTTTATGATAGACTCGGGGTCGAATCTAATTATTAGAGTAAATTCTTCAGTGGGGAGTTTCATGGAAATACTTGGATCCAAAACCACCTACACATATGAACTAAGGGTCCTGATATGGTCTTCTACATGGAAAAAATTATCCTTGTATTATTATATTCTCGTGACGAGGAAAGAGGAATAATACTGAAACAAGTGAACATCAACCTCATGTGTCACTAGGCTTAGGTGAATTTTGATCATTTCATATTCATTCGGATTTATTTCTTTGATGGGCTTGACAAGCTTCATCCTAAATAGCTCTATATATTGGTTACCCAAGGCACCTTTTAAAAATTTATAATTCATTAGGTACTTGTCACCCATTGCACCATGAGACCTTCTATTGTGATCGTATCCTATACGAAAGGAAATATATCTTTTTTTCCATCTCTGCAGTTGGAAATATTGCAGCCTCTTGCTCTAAATGGGAAGAAACATGCTTATAAGGTGGGGCCAATGCGGCAATGGAAGAAGAGAAACATGGATATTTCTACAGGGCTGAAAGATTCATCAAGTTAATCTCTCCTTGTTCTAGATCAACTACAAGATCCTCTATAGTTCTCACTTTCTTATGCAGCCTCCGGTAGTGAGGATCCTTAGGTTCCACCAATTTTCAATTTGATATTTCTCCTGATTGAGCCAAATAAAGAGTTTTTTCTCTATCCTTGGAACAAGAATGGTAATAAGTTTGTCTCTTGAGGAAAGATAAGTTTTCAGATGAGTTGAGAGAAGATCTCTTTCTCATATAACATTACTTTAAACTTTTGATCACCTCCGTTATGTGCTTTTTGATATCTCTAGACTTGCAAACACTCCAAACCACTTGGGGGAGAGGGAAATCTTTCACCATCAGGTAATCTAGATCAAACATTTCAGTTCCTTCCTCTTGAACTCCACCTTAATACCATTATGTTGTCACTTACACAAAAAATATGAAATTTTTGAATTTTTTCATCATGTGATCCCTTTGTCCAATTCGTTTTCCTTTTTAAAGTCTTGTGGAATGGAAATATAAAAATAGTTAGCCATTTTTAATTTTTTTGCATCAATTCTAGTGTATTACAGTGATTTTGGGTTCTCGAAGAATAGGAGTAACAAATTCCTCAAGGTTTCCCATTCCCCGCATCCCTCCTTTATCCACATTGTTCTTTTTTCACTTTGTATGGAATTTTCTATTACCCATCAAACTATTCCCAAAGTCATATTTTCCCCGTAATCTGTTTCTTTTGACAAATTATTTTTACTGTAATATATTTAGGAATTTTTGGATTAAGAGGAACTTGTTCCTTTTGGGTATTTTTTCCTCACCCCCTTGTCATTTGCAAAAAAAATTAATCCTTTAATGTATAGATAGTTTAGATATTAGAAGTACTCATGACCCTCATTCCACCTAGGCCTTTATTCCTTGTAATCCTTTGTTCCCTACACTTACCTTCCATCCATATGCCTTGTTCTTTATTGATTAATGCTAAGTTTTGAGTTTCAATTTTTTTGGATAGTTTGGGTACTCTCAGCCCTTGTTCCTTCTGACACCCTATTCCCCACAAACCCATATCTTTCATACTTAATGGCCTTTACTTACATTGCGGGTGTTTGGGAGCCTTTTCCACACAAGGCCCTTGTTAATTCGAGCTTCAACTACTCTTAAAAACCCGTCATGTCCGCAGTATATGGAGTAAAATGGTTCAAATGTTCTCTTAGCATCTTAGTTTCCAACACTCCACTGAAACCCTCATTTTGACCATTTTATCGAGATTTTTGAAATAAAAGGTGGTAAAATTAATTCATTTTCACTATTCTAAGTTGTGAAATACATTGTGCACTACCGTTTTCTTGCTCCCATGCCTTGAGGAAAATTTTCACCTTATCTTGCTCATCTCCCAATCATTTTCAAATATTCAAATTTCAGTGGATTCGTTATCAAAGCACCATTCTTCCTATTGCTAAGGTGAATAATTTCATAACCTACTATTTATTTTTGGTGTTACATTGAGTTTTGTGTCCTCTTTTTCAGTCTTTCCTAGAAGCCATTTTTGAAGCCCTATTTTTCTAAGTTTTTCTCCTTGTCCTGCTGCCATAAAGTTCCAATATGGTGGGTACAAACACATTTCTTCCCTAGAAACCTTTGGGCCTAACATTGGGGATAATGGAATTACACACATGAATCTTGATGACTTATGGACTCATTTTCCTAAAGTTATTATACAACTTAAAATCAACACACGACCTTCAGACACACGCGACCTCCTGAGGTCATGTTAGGACAGACTCAACGAAACAGATGGATGGCTATATGGTATTTCTATAGGGTGAATGGGAGAAATGTGGATAAGGAGAGATCAAAGAAATTTGATGTCCTATACGGGCACTAATGTAATCTTCGTATCTAAGGAAGAAAAATCTTTTCTTACTTGCGTGGGTGAGATCAAATGGTCTAAGATGATGGTAACGCATAAATGACAGTCAATATCTAGCTCACAGAAAATTCTCGCAATAGGTTGAGGAAGGCATAGGAACAATCCTTCATTTTCCTCGTAGAATTTTCTAGACAAGGTCATGGAAGCATGAGAGTGAAATGTGTGAGGAGGAGAAGTGAGTGGATTACAGTAACAAGTTTCACCCAAGTTGGTTTAGCCAAAACTCGTAATAATTATCTACTTGGTTGTTTAACATTGTCTCCTGGGAAATGATAGCATGTAGAAGTGGTGTGGACCAAAAAATAAAAAACTCTAAGTGTTTAGCAAGTTTCTCATTCTTAATGTGCTTAATGCACTAGCTACTGAAGAAACTAAAAAACTCATGAATGCAAGAGGGTTTATGCTACCTCAAATGTGATGAGATATGGGCACAAGATGATGATGGATTGTTCTGCTATAAACTAGATGAAACCTGCAGATAAGACTTGAAATTATATTGATTAGAAAGATTTATGTGGGGGCTTCCCGGAAAATGCCGGTTCCCAGAATATTTCAACTTCCTTTCACGATTGTTAACCCTTGTTGTTTAGAAAGAATGAAATAAATCAAATACTATAGATAACATATAGAAAAAACAATAACACATAATATGGAAAATTATTAAAACTAATTTAAATCTGATTCGATTGAAATAACTTTAAAATAAGGGTTACTTGGTATGGGTCAATGGTGACCTAGACTATTTGTAGGAAGGTCGACCATGACCTGGGAGGATGGATCTAAACCTGTAGATAAAATATGCAGATCTGCAAGGTCTAAATGTAATTTGGAAGCTAACAACAGGCTATAAGTGTTGTATGAGGATCTCTGGAAAATAACCAAAGAAAAAGAAGTGGTAAAATAGTAGAAAAGGACAATTTGGATATATTAGTGGATGAATAGCGCCTGGTAGATGATGATTAGGAGATATTCGTGGCGAATATATCAGAGAAGTACAAAGACATGTATGAAAGGATGGATATGGAAACTTATAATCAAAGAGCTATGGGTGAAGGTTGCTAAGTGTTCCCAGGATTTTGCAAAAGATGCTTTGTACTAGCAAAAGGTTAGGAACAAATAATATTTAATAATATGATAGATATAGAAAAATTGAGATAACTATGATGAGAAATCTCACAAAGGATGATCATGATCAATGCAAGCACACTAAATGGATGTTCATAAGATCTGTAGTGGTCTCAAGAATGCTCAGGCACGAGGAAGGATGCTCATGTCACAAGAAGGCTTAGATTTGCATGCATCTAATTGAAGAATAAAAAAAAATCAATTATCTTTATAGGCTCAATCACGACTGGGGTGGGTCGTTGCCGAGTGCAGGAAAATTTCCCCAATGGGAGGATTTTTCTTCTTTAAGTTTGATTTTGGCTTTCTTAGGAGTTGGTAAAATTATCTAAATCATATAGGGAGAAAGATGATAACATGTGGGTAGTTAGTGCATAAAAATAGATGGGATAAAATATTAGAAATGCAAGGGGATGAGTTTAGGATAAAAATCCTAAATAAAAGGTAGGTTAGGGAAAGATATTGGGTATTAATTAATTAACAGGAATTAATTAATTAATTGGGATAAAAATTAATATGGATGGGATGATTGGGCAAGTAAGATATTTAAATGATTAATCAATTAATTAATGTGGATTAATTAAGTAATAGGAATTGAATGGTAATTTAATTAGATAAATGGGGTGGATAAACTAAATATGTGCACATGGGTGATCAAAGGTATAGATAATGAATGTAGGTGTCTAGATTTCTTCCCTTTTCATTGATTCATTTACACTAGAAATGGATGAGACCAAAATGATAAGTGTTAGATGAGGATTGACCAAAAGGTAGATGATGAGCTCCCCCTCAAACGGGGGATCAATGACACCAAAGGAAATTGATGACACGTTTGGAAAAGGTAGATGATGAAAGGTGGGTGGATAAATAAAAATGGGTAAAATGATTACCAAGGTAAGATGAGAAAGGCAAAAAGGATCACAATATTAATGAAAACTATGGCAGTGAATCCAATATCACATCAATAGAGGACAGTTGTGGTCTCAACAGAGACAGGCTACAAATTTCTACAGACTAGTGATTGTGTGAAGATTACTATAGTATGGATGCAATCCGGGATGACCAACATGTCATACGCAAGTCATAAAACTATACACAAGTATATGTGAAAATTTATGCAAAATACTTCATACACGAGGAATCGAGTCAATAGGTATGTGTATACAAAGGACTAGGATGAAAGGTATGGTGCCCTGTGGGAAACAAAAAATGGCCGAGAGGAAAATATTAACAAGGGAATGATGAAACAATATGCACGTAAATAGAAAGCATCGATGAAAAGGAAAAAAGGGAAATAGAATATGTTGTTAGTGGGCAAAGGTTTTTTCCGTGAAGGAAAAAAGGGGATAACAATATGCCTCAAGTGGGGAAAGGTATGGCCACAAAGGTGGACTTTGATAAAAAAAAAAGGTTGCTCTGATAAGGTCACAAATATGGCCACAAGAGTGGAATTGATATGATGAATGCAATGCCCGAATCAGAATATGAATATGGCTTAAAAGGAGGACTTCATCTGTAGATTAGACAAGATTGTGAATTAAAAATGCCCATAAGAGGATTGATTATGGACATGAAAGGTGGACTTAGAAAGTATGTATGCCCGAAGGAGGAATAGTTTGAATGTTTTTTAAAAATTCCCGAAGTGAAAACGATTATGGCCACAAATGTGGACGTAAAGGTAAAGAATGGATGAAGCCCTAGGAAAGGAATCAAAGAAGGGGGGAGGGAAATCCCAAAAAACTTATTACCAATAGAATTCAAAGACAACCCAAAGGAGTTGACGGAAACTAGAAGTCGGTGGTTATATAATCTCGGTTGTTAGCTAACAATTCTCATTTACACGCGTGAAGTTAACAGGAGAGAGAAGAGTGATTAAAGGGAGAGATGAGAGATGGAATCCTCTAGAGTTGTAAAGAAGCTTCAGAGGGTGTGGAGGATGGTGAGTAACAAAAACCCATGCTGGTTTTTAATTGAATTTAATGTTTTATTTATTTTTCCATTTTTTTTGCAAAAAGTGGATGATGCGAGAAACATTTTATGGTGACCAAGGTGGTTAGACATCGATCAATCCCTTGTTAGCTTAATTAATACATCCTACACTACATACGGTTACTCCTTAACTGTCCTTTCCTTGTGTAACCATTCTGTGGCTTTATATTCTCCTTGTCCACTATGTTTGGAATACATTGAATAAATCTATTTGATCTCATGCTATCATTGGTATCAGAGCGTGGAATTGGGAGCAGAGAAAGTTTGCATTTGGCACTAAAGGAGATTCATTGGCGTGGAAAGAAGTAGTCTGGAGGTTTCTGAGTGGTATCCCTGACACCGTGTGTGGGAAGGTGCCCGAGATATAGTATTTTCTCCAACAAGTGCTTGGAGTCATTACCTATTTAACAACTGGAGTGTAGACCTATTTTAGCATGGCATCTTGGCATGTGGATGATTTCATAGTGACCTGATTCAACCACGTGTGTGTGATCTCTTACTAGCAAGCATTTGAAATCCCAAACATTGGTGTGGTGGTGACTGTTGAAGCGCATGTCATACATACTAGACAACACAAGTAGTGGTGTGAGCAATCCATGAGAGCTCGTAAAGATCATGTGTTGTGCATGGAGGTTTGTGTGAGCCGTGTGGGAAGAATCCTGGCGTGCCAAGTGCAAACCCTTCCAGCATGATTTTCCCTAGCAGAGTGCCAAGAGAGCACGTACATGTCACACATTTTTGATGCCGAGAGTGTTACATGTAACCCTTCCACTTGGTCACCTCTGAGAACCCAAGAGGACACCACTGCATATCTATTTTTCCTTACTCAATGTATTGCTGAATACAGGCAATGTATTATTTGACAAATTAGTGCGTCAAGGATTGTTTGACTCTTTCTGGTTTGACGTGTGATGTCAAGCGTGCCGAATCCATGAAGAATTGGAGTGCGGCTATGATTCAGATGATGAACGTGAAGTATAAATGCCCACAGAAGCGTCTAGACGTCTCACTACATGAGCTTATAGAGCCCATTTTCATGATAGGTTCCTTCAGTAAGCATTTGTAACTATTTTTAAACAATCAATAAATAAAATACGATTTTGAGTTTTTGGAAATGTTTGCACCTCACATTTTGTTTTCGGATGCCCAGTTGCTAAAAGGGCCAAATTTTGCTGCATGGAAAACCAAGATGCATATGATTCTTTAGTTTGAAGATCTTTGGGGGATCATTTCTGGCATGAACGCCCCTCCCATAGATGTTGATCTATTGGCTAAGTATGAAAAGGCTGATGCAAAAGACATTAATGCTTATCACTCTGAGACTTTCTGATGAGGTTCAACCTCACATTCAGGAAGCAACCACTTCCTCTATGGCATGGGCCGTGTTGTGTACCATCTATGAAGCCAAGAATCTGACGAAAATGTTGCATCTTCAGACAAACCTTCACACAATGAGTATGCATGATGGTGAATCAGTCGAAGCCTTCTTGTGGTGTGTGGCCGAGTTACGTGTAGAAATTTCTACTCTCGGTGAGCTGGTGGATGACAAGTCCCGCTCACCTTGTGAGCTCTTCCTTCCTGGTTTTAGACATTGATCACCACGTTGAACATCACTCAACAGGAGGTGAGTTTTGTCAAACTGGTGAATTATCTTCAGCAGGAAGAAGCCATTCAGAATGTTCAAGAAGCCTTTGAAGAAAAGGCTCTCATCAAGAAAAAAAAGCATAGCAACAAGCCTCGAAAAGGGCAGTCAGCCCCCCTAGAATCAGAAGCAACATCCACAACAACAACCTTCTCAGCGGCCACCCCAGAAGTAGCATTACAACAAGGGTTGATCGATGGTGCCACATTTTCTCCACGAAACACGCACACGACTAAAAACTGTTATTACAATGGTCACAAGCATAGCAACTTTGGTGAAGAGAGCACTTCTGGCCAAGGATATTCCAAGAAATCCCAATGGCGTGCTCATAATCAGAGGTAGAAGGGTCATATTGCTACTCAGCAGGATGCCTCCTTCAATGAAGAGGTTCCAGACACAACTCATCCAGACATTTTCCTAGTCTCACAGACTTCACAGCCATCAAAAAGTGTCTGGTTGATTGATTCGGGCACCAACAAACACATGAGTGGGAATAAGATGTTGTTCCATACCCTGAGTGACTAAGCCCACTGGAGATCAGATCACCATCGCAAATAATTAGGAGTATATTATGACAAGGATTGGTGATGTCATCATTCCTCTTGGGACAAGAAGATGTACACTCACGAAGGAGATATATGTTCCATGTTTGACCTCAAATCTCTTATCTGTTAGTTAGCTTCTTAATCATCAAATGCGGGTCGAATTCTTTGTTCAGAAAGGGGTCAAGTCCTGCATCATTTCCTAGGGAGACTTAGTTATTGCTCTAGCATTTATGAAGGGCCGTCTATTTGCACTGGATGTGGTCACTTCATCTAACATTGCTCTCTATGCTTCAAAGGCAGAGTCCACTGCACTATGGCACTTTCGATATGGTCATCTTTCTGTCAGGGCTCTGTATCAGCTCAGTGCCAAGGAAATGGTAAGAGGGATTTCTCCACTCTCCCATTCCTTACCTTTTTGCTTGGGATGTCTTGTAGGAAAACAACACAGAGGTCCATTCAAACAAATTTCTTATCATTATATGAAGCATCTTTAGGTTGTACACACCGATCTATGTGGACCCCTTCCAGCTAGCTTCCAAGGTTTTGAATACTTTCAGCTCATCATTGATGATTACTCATGGAAAATGTGGGTATATTTCCTTCGGAAGAAGAGTGAGGCATTTGAAAATTTCCAAACCTTTTACCAGTAAGCCACTAGGCAGTCTGAGGAAGCCACTCCTTCTCCTCTGCTCAGATCAAGGGGGGAAATTTGTATCGAAGAAGTTATTAGCATACGTGAAGCAGTATGGAATTTAGCAACATCTGATTGCACCATACACTCCCCAATAGAATGGGATTTCCAAGTGACACAACAGGACTATCATGGAGATGGCTCGTTGTATGCTCTCCACCGCCAAGTTGGAGGATCAGTTTTGGGCAGAAATAGTCCAGATCAGTAGTGTATCTACTCAACCGGGCACCCACGAAGATCTTGCAGAATAGGACACCAGAAGAGGTATGGACGGGTCCTAAACCTTCTATCTATCATTTGAGAGTTTTTGGTTGTATTGCATATATGCATGTTCCAGATAAGAAAAGGAAGAATATAGATCCAAAGACACTGCCATGTCTTTTCTTGGGGTATAGTACTACCTCAAAGGCATATCATCTCATGGATCCTGAGATGAAGAAAATCTACGAGAGTCGAGATGTGGTGTGTGATGAGTCATCCTTTGACTCCCTACCACACAATGGAGATCCAGTACCATACCTCGTCACATAGATTGCTCACACATCTAGATGATGGGCAAGATGATTCTTCTCAGAGAGAAGAAAAGATAAGTGGAGACTTATTCATTGATCTAGGCACATTGGAAAACATATCTTCACATCAGCAGTAGCAATAGCAATGTCCGAAATGGGTCCAGAATACTATTGGGGATGCACACCTGAACTCACTTCTAAGTACTTCTATAGGAGTCAAAACATGAAGTCAAGCCAGACATGAGGTAAATTTTTCACTCATGAGTTCAGTTGTTGATAGCACAAAACCTGACACTATTCATGAGGCATTAGACCAACCACCGTGGAAACAGGCTATGAATGCTGAATATGATTCCCTACTTCAGAATCAGACATGGGAACTTGTCGATCTACCTCCAGGTAAGAAATCCATTGGCTGAAAATGGATTTTCAAAACAAAATATAAGGTAGATGGTTCAATCGACAAACACAAAGCACGACTTGTTGCAAAGGGTTATGCTCAAAAAGAAGGAATTAACTATGACAAGACCTTTGCACCCACTGCAAAGATCAAAACCATCAAAGTTGTCTGTGCACTGGCAGTACAAAATGGATGGAAACTTTAGCAGATGGATGTCAAGAGTGCTTTTCTAAACAGTGATCTCAAAGAAGAAGTATACATGGCCAAACCTGAAGGGTTTTTAGATGAGCATCAACCACAAAAGGTATGTCATCTGATAAAGTCACTTTATGGACTCAAACAAGCACCTAGGGCATGGTATATAAAAATTGATGATCACCTATTGCAGCATGGATTCACTCGTAGCCCCTCAGATACAAATTTGTATATCAACAAGGTAGGAATAGATATTGTTATTCTGGTTTTGTACATAGATGATCTTTTGATCACATGAAGTTTTGACAATCTTGTGGATGATGTAAAGAATGATCTGAAGAAATCCTTTGACATGACCAATTTGGGGCTACTTCACTATTTCTTGGCTTAGAGATATGGTAGAATAAGAATCATATCTTTGTCTCCCAAATGAAATATTCCAAGACACTCCTGGAGAAGTATGGAATGTCAGATTGTAAACCAATGTCCACACCTATGGGAAAAGGTTTGCAATTATCTAGATTCCAGGATTCACCACAGGTAGATGGCACTCACTACAGGAAGCTTGTGGGGAGTCTCATTTACTTGACTTATACTAGGCCATATCTTTGCTTTGCAGTGAGCTATCTCGCCAGATTTATGCAGGAGCCGAAGAAATGTCATTGGATAGCAACCAAGCATGTGTTGAGATATGTCTGAGGTACAGTTGACTTTGGTCTGGAGTATCATAAGAAAACTCAATTCTTCTTATAGGGATATACAAACTAGGACTATGTAGGATCCATTGATGATAGGAAATCCACTTCAGGGTATGTTTTTCATCTCGTATCTGGACCTATCTCATGGATCATCAAGAAGCAAAATGTTTTTTCTCTCTCATCCATTGAGGCTGAATACCGTGCCGCACGAGGAGCTGTGTGGGAAGTGATTTGGTTACATCACATTCTTGTAGATATAGGGATTCCTGAAGAGAAACCTCCCATCATTCACTGTGACAATCAAGGTGTGTTGAAGCTTGTGAAGAATCCTTGTTTTTCATGAATGAACAAAGCATATTGAGGTCGAATGTCACTACATTCGTGAACGGGTCTTGAACCACCAAATTCAGCTCCAGTACTACCCTACTGATTTTTTCAGGTTGCATATATTCTCACCAAACCTCTATGGCAAAGTGAAGTTTGATTTGTTTAGGGGGTACATTTGTAAGAGCAATGTATTAAGGGGGGAATGTTAGCTTAATTAATACATCCTACGTTGCATACGGTTACTCCTTAACCATCCTTGCCTTGTGTAGTGATTATGTGGATTTATATTCTTCTTGTCCGCTATTTTGAATACATTGAGTAAATCTATTTGATCTCCTACTATCATCCCTAAGGGACATCAATTGACCCCTAAAACATGTCCACCAACTAGAGTCAATGTTGACCAGGGTTAGATTAGATAGATTAGGGTTTAGATTGGATTTTGGATGAAAAATAATTTATTAGGATCAAATTTTTAATCTTGATGAATGGGTAAGTGCAGGAATTATGATCATATAGGGTTGGTATTGGTAAAGCTAATGTCAATGTATGGTTTTAGCCAACATAGCACTTCTATGATTGTAGGTTTTTAAAACACTAATTTTTGTAAAAGAGAGCATTACCGTATTTATTGAATTTGTATGTTTTAACAAAAGATTATACCTTGCACACTAATAATGGATAACCATAAATAGATATATTTTTATGAGAATTAGCCTCTAGATCTAGGGATGGAGATGATTATTTCGTGAAATAGATAAAGAAAACAGAGCACTTTGTTTGGATCACGGGAAAGACGTGCTTCACATTGGGATTCGGTGATGGTATAAGTTTTATCACATTCTGATAAGTACAAATTTTCAGTCTTAAACGTAGACATAAACATTCACATGAAAAAGTGTCTTAAAGTGTAAAAAATTATAAAATGATATTTATCCTCTGCTATTCACTTTAAAATTATTCTACAAAGCTAATAGTCTCCCCTACATAATGGTACCATTTTTATGACATAGTTTTTATGCATGGTTCAAATCCGCAAAGACTAAATTTGACATTTTGGTTTTTAAGTAAAACAGGGGATGTCCACTTAATTGTCCCCCAACTTGGTGCACTTACCCGAATTTTAATTCATTATGATCATATTTGGTATGGTAAAGCTGATGTATGTATGTTTTTTCTATGATTGTAGGCCAGAGAGACCTTATATTTGATGGACAAAGTACCTTCTCTTATAGAAGATTATCACAGATGTTGAGTGGGATCAACATTGGGATTTGGTGAAGTTAGATATTATGATCCCATGGGTTGTTTACAATTTATTTGGTGGAGAGATGGGATCGAAAGACAACGACATTTTGGTTCAAGACAGGGGAGCTAACAATTCATTCTTTCTTTATCTTTTAATTCAAGTAGTTGTATTGACTTAAAAATTGGTAGTGCCCTTTCCTATTGTTCCGTTTTTCTACCATATTTTTCCTCAATCTTCACATTTTATTTTCATTCACCACTTCACCAAATAGAATCACCAAGTGTTATTAGATTGTTTCACCTTTGCTATCATATTCTCATCCTTATTAGAATACAAGGGCTTTGAATCATGAAAACTGCAAGTGCCCTGGTTGACATGTATGCCTTATGTAGGAACATACACATGGCATGTGACTTGTTTGATAGAATGCTCCAAAGAAATATGTTTTATCGAATATCATGGTTTCAGGATATACACAAAATGGCTTTATTTTAGAAGATTTAAAATCTTTCAAGAAAATGCAAATTGTGGGTTCTTAGAAAAGGATGTGGAATGGTAAATTTTAATGGGCGTTCCTTAACCAAACATATTCTCACAAGATAAAATCATTGTTGTGGGTTATTAAAAATAACTTTATAAAAAAGGGTAATTGAGGAGATTATTGGCACTACTAAGTGAAAAAGGTTGTGATAAGGGAGAACACTAGAAGCAAGGAGCATCATTTCAGCCATGTGAAAAACTTGATAAAATTCCTTAAAGGAATATGGTCTCTTGGAGCGTGATGAGGAGAATATATTTCATCCCTGTCAATCTACTTCTAACCCATGCAAAATAAAGAGCTTTGTAATGATAGATGTATACAAATGGATGAATTTTGTTTTCTCGCAAACTCTTGCAAGGATGCTTGAATCTGATGTGGTCTCATCAAATTCGGGGATCACGAATTTTTTGTAAAAGGAATATACTTCCCCTTTTCTCTTGCATTAAATTTTTCTTCATCATTTCCATATTTTTCAAAATTAAATGTTGAATTGATAAGGAGCATAATTCCAACAAATGACCAAATATTTCCTTGACATGAACTCTCAAAACATAAAAAAATAATAGATAAAGAAAAAAAACTCTAATATTGAAAGTTACACACATGGAGTGCAACACCCAAATGTATCACAAAACTGAAACTCTTTGCATGACCCTTGGTAACATGGAACACCTTAGGGAACCTTAACTAATTTGTTTGAAATTATTTAATGTTCTTACAAGTCATAATCCTAAATCCTCTTAGCTTATCAGTCACTTGTGGTGACGTGGTTGTTTAGATAAAACACAATCAGATTTGGCTTACAGTTGTCGCTTAGCTTGAGAAAAACTGAAAACCAATACCTCTTACCTCTAGACTACCAACAAGAGGATCATAAACTATATTCAGTTTAATGAAAACACCTTCAAAAAATAATTTTTCAATTGGGTTCTGGGGCCCACTGGTCACTGTGCATCAAGAGTTATTGACACAATAACGATAACTAGACCCAAAGTTTCCCTTGTAACTTGAGCTATACTGGTTGTAATAAAATTCTTTCAAACACGAAGAATTATCTATATATGAAAGAGTAAGTAGAAATCATCAAATTTTGTGATCAAACTTAAACTGAATGTTTTCAAGACATATTTTGTAGCAATTTTGATGTTTTGGTCAGTTTCCTCAACCTTAGCTAGAACACCCTTTTTGAGTCTCATTTGATTTCTAGCCACGTGTGTGACCTCGTAATACCATTGCAATGCTATGTAGAATTTTATTCGATACTTTATTTTGTATAAATGAATTTTGAAATGTATGGTGATTTTCTCTCTCCAACCTCTTCTCTCTCTAGAAATTACTATGATACTTGATTGATTTGAAGAATTAAATGAATTGGGAAATATGAATTGATTGGAAATGAAATGATAATCGAAATGAAATGTAAATGGCTATCACATTGTAATGGAAATTAAAATGTCTCTTAACTTTCTCTCTCATCTTTACTCTCTCTCTCTAGTACATAAATATTAAGTGCAACTAAATGTGAAAGCGGGAGTGCATGAGAAACGAACTATGTCTTCTTCTCTCTCTCTCTCTCTCTCTCTCTCTCTCTCTCTCTCTCTCTCTCTTTCTATTTAATTGAAAATGTTAAAAATGATGAATATGTGGATTTATGCTTGAGTGTAGGGAATTTGCATACTCAGTCCTAGGACTGATGCAACGTTGGTTGCAAGTACTCCGAATAAGAAGAATTAGAGTGTGATATGTTGTAATAAGTGAGATGGCATTATGATATTGTGTATATATATATAGTATATATATATATATATATAAATTACGAATGTTAAATGAAAGTGAATTAAATAGAATTGTATTATAGAAAGTAGTGTGTTGAAGACTATTGTTCCTCTTAGAATATTATATTTCAAGCATTGTACATGGAAAACTATGTTGTTTGTATCGGCCTTGTGTTAATGCTAACCTTATAACACTAGTAGGAGTTACACATAATTAATGTAGGAACAACTATGTTAGATAGATAAACAAGGAAGATAGTCAATTTTTTTAAATGGGTAAAAGTAATATTGTTCACTTCATAGGTGTTAATCCCATTCGAATTTAAATATGGATCTCATCGTTTACACAATTGAAACAATCACCTACCTGGTAGTTATTGTGGTTCATAGATAAAATCAAACTATTTTTAAGTAACTTATCATTTTTAAACCATATAAATGTTGTGAGTATTTAACCTTTGGCGTAATCTCCCTCTTAATCATGTCACATTTAGGTTTGCAAAACCCTAAGGTCTTAAAAAATACTTTAATCCTCACAATTAGACTTCTTGTCCTACACTTAAAAAAATTCTTTGAAGACCATTTCTATAACTTAAATTTCCTTGCACGAAGCAACAGATCATTTGAGTATCCTTGTCATTCATAGGGTAAATAGGACTAACACCCCTTAATGTGATAAGTCTACTCATCTTCATGGACGAGTTAGAGTTCAATTTTTAGGTTGGACCTTTGTGTCCTAGTGCTCAACCATATTTTTAAGAAGATATTTTGGGATACCTTTATCATTGAATGAACCCTTCGTAAGATCATGATGAAACAAGTGGAGTTAGTGCACTAGTTTACTATGAATTAAACTATTGTTAATGATCTATTTAGTTCCTCACAAATAAATATGTCACCTTGGATAGTAACAACTTTACACCTTTTTCCCTTACAAAGATTTAATGGGATAAATATGTTTTCACACCTTAAACTGACCTATATTCAGACATATATTCATGAGTGCAATTGGAATTTAACAAAACCTAATGGAACCCCTTTATACGGTAAGTCTTAACAAAAGTGAGAAATTATAGTCTTGGAACACCTCAAGTGGCACGAAGGCTTTGGAAGGAAGGGATATTTGATTACTCTAATTTTGACTTGTGGTAGGGTGTAGAAACCCTCCAATATAAATAAATGTAATACATTGAGTGACCTCTTATGATGCTAATGAACAAGGAGCTATGATTTATTGTTACCAATGATTGTAAATATTACCTTAGAAGGATTTTTAAATGCGTAAAATTTTAAATCCTTTTCTTTGTAACTCATTTTGTTCCCCTTAGATAATTGTGACGCTTAGTAGCAAATTACCATATGATTTCTCATAGGGTGTAATTTTCACCATCCATGAATTCTTTTGAGGTTAATAGATTATGGAGCCCCTCTTAAGGGCATTGGTGAAAGAAACGATGACGCATTTTACTAAATGATTTAAATAGTTCCTTGGAAGAAACTTGAAAAGCATATAGTTGTTGGGTTGTCTTGGTTTTTTTAATTATTGGAAAATATTATTTTGAAAGGGACTATACCCTTGTACAAAAGATCTCAAAATCCATATTTTACAATTGTAGCATAACAAAAAAGATCAAAATCAAGATAAAACACGGAATATCAACAATAGAAAATAGTCTACTTATACAAGTACCAAAAACAAGCAACTTATCACCACACAAACAACTAATAAATAGTAACTAAACTGCAGCCGTATAATAGCACCATAGCAAAAAATCAACCTGTTATCCAAAATTCACCCACCAGGGTAAATTTTGATAACATGCATCAGATTATTTAGTCCCGAGCAAATAGATTGATTTAAGGCCGGAAATCATGTTTTTCGAGGTCCCCTCGGCCTTTTTCTAACTCTCCCATCCAAGAAGAAATCCCAACAAGTTAGAAAGAGTGGAAAAAAATGCAAAAATATGGCTACAGGACTGTTTTGAGGCATTTCGGGTCTGAAGGGCTCGGGTCGTACCAGTTCGGGTTGAACTAAGGTTCATCGTACCAAACTTGAGGTCGAAAAAAATGAAGAAAATCAGCTAAGAAATAGTCCAGGAAGTCTGCGGGACAGTTGGGACATCGGGACGCGTGGGACGCAAAAAAGCTGAATCAGTCAAAAGAGGGAAAAAATTGCCTAAGTCTTGTTTCACACAGTCTGGGACATCCGGGC
This sequence comes from Taxus chinensis, assembly GCA_019776745.2. NCBI lineage: Eukaryota > Viridiplantae > Streptophyta > Pinopsida > Cupressales > Taxaceae > Taxus > Taxus chinensis. The sequence goes on from CM034156.1 coordinate 590,882,680, forward strand.
CAAAAGTACGCGCGGGACGCGGATCGGCCGGTTCAGAGATATTTGTCCCAGGCAGTCCGGGACAGTTGGGACAAAAGTACGTAGAGGACGCGAACCGACTGATTCAGCTGAAGCAGGATAATTTCATCCGTGACAGTTTGGGACATTCGGAACAAAGGTACGCGGAGGACGCGAAAAGCCGAAAGAGCTGAGAGCAAATGGAATCTCACCACGTGTCTTCACTGTAAACAGGAACAAGGGAGCCCGAATCAGCCGAAGCAGGAGATTTTTGTCCCCGGACATCTGGACTAGAGGTACACGAGGGACGCGTGGGATGTGAAAAGCTGAAAGAGCTGCCAACAAATCAAATCTCGGCACGTTTCTTCACCTCATCGGCCCGGTGGGGAAAATTTTGAAATTTTTTCCAAAGGCAAAAACAAAAGGGAAATGGTCAGGAAGGGCCCACGACCAATGAAATCATGCCATTTGGCACTTGAGTGGCATAGCGCGGGGAAGAAATGGGAAAATTTTCCCAAAGTAAATACCAAATTTTAAAAGGACAAAGTGCGCCCCTCAAGCCCGAGCCAATCAAAATAATGCCATGTGTCCAAGTGGCAAGAGATTAAGGAAGGGCCCGAAAGAAATTTTTAGAGGATGAGCCCACAGATGAATCAAACCTTGACACTTGTCATCCAAGTGGCAGAGCGTGGAAAAAAAATTCAAATATTTTCCCGCCAATCCGTTTTGGCTTATTTTTGCCCTAAATCTTCAGATCTCCATAACTTTTGATCCAGAGCTTAGATTTTCACGTTCTTTATATCAATGGAAAGCTGGTGAAATTATCTACATGATTCAAGGAAAAATATTGAATTTTGGTTCAGTTTGGAGAGAGAAAATCAAAAAACGCCTCTGGCACGTGATAATGGCCAGAAATGACGTTTCAACAACCAGCTTAAATGTAAAATACAGTTTGCCACTTTTGCTAGGGTTCTCACCTACTACCATAATAAGATGAATTAAATGCAACCTAGAAGTGGTTGGGGTAGATCTTGATTTCCTCTCTCTTCCCTCTCTCATTCTTCCTATAAATTGTAAGGAGGGGCTTCTTTCTAAAGGTGGAACATTCTTGTTTTGCCCCCTCCCTTCTTCTCTTTGGCAGGCGAATTTGTGGAGTTCAGACCTCCCATTTAAAACTGTAATGCAACCTTGCCTCTTGGCATTTTGTAGTGTATTCTATCGATCCTTGGAGCAAGTAATGCATGTCTGTGGATGATTCTCAACCCTCTATATGTTCATTTGCATCCTCCTGATCTTTCACTACAAATTTTGTTATTTGTGCATGATCTTGCATCACATTTGAATGGTCTGTGTTTATTGGCAAGATAGGTGTTCTTCATTCCTTGGTGCATCACCTTTGTTAGTTTAGGTTTATTTTTATGCATTTTCTTACCTTGTCTCCTTGCTAAGATTAGATTAGGTTTTCAAGTAAAACCTCTGCATTTTTCATGTGTGCATCTGAACAGAGGAATACGAACTAGCCTTCATCCGGAGAGATTTCCCAATTCGCAAGGTCCCACACTTGGGAAAAGCTCCATGTTATGCAATCGCACTGAGAGTCTTAATCCATCGAGTTGCAGACATTCATGGGTGCTGTGAGTCGCCATCAACAGTTTTAGCACGCCCGGTGGGACTAAGAGGTCATTCCATAAGATTTGAAGGAATTTTCAAGAAATTTGGACTTAGAAATTGCAAGTTTTACAATTTCATATTTTTTTCACCTTCCAGGGCTGAACTCCGAAATTGATTTTCAAGGGCTTAACTTGCTCAAAACAAGTGAAAATTTGGCACCAGCCCGATAGATCAGGGGATAATATTCAAAAGGGTATTCTTAGATTTTGAGATTTTTACTTTCAAGATTTCATAGTTTTTATTATTTCGAGTTTTCCCAGGTGTTGAGCATGTCCCAAGTTCTGACACGGTGTATTTCAGGTTTTGTAAGTTGCCTTGCATGACCCAAGTTTTACCTATACCTTTCGGGGATTAGTAGTTGCACAACAAGACCCAATAACCAAATTGAAGAACTGTATCTTCCGGGTCCTTCAAAGTTTTAAATTCTTTTTTTTTATATTGTCAGGTTTGGTGTGTAACTTGGCAGAATCCATCCTTTTGAGGCTCGTTCTCTAACACATCTAGCAAATCCGAAGGGATAGAATTCAGCGGTGTAGCAGCAAAAGTTTCCCAGGCATATGAGAAGAATTCAAACCAGGTCAAGATACTCGAGAAGAGGGGCTATTTCTCTACTCTGCAACTATCACCAGGTAGAGGAAGGAGAGGAAGAGGACCACAAAGATCACCATGTCCACCTAACCGGACCTTGTCTACACCTCCACCTAGTAGACCTTTTCTCGCATCAACCAGAGTTCTTAGGCCAATCATAATGGCACATCTACACATCGAATCCCTTTGTCAATTTCACGGGAAGTAGTCCACTCGCCCTAAATGTTCAGAATCCAGGTTCCGGTTGCAGCGCTAAAGAATATCCCCTATTTCACTAGGAGAAAATCATACTACTCCTATTGACCACATCTAGGATATTGCCAACATCATATGTAATCCATGAAATAAATGAAATGGATGTTGCAGTCAAGTTGTTGGCTTCATCATTTTAAAGGTAAAGCCATATACAGTGGTTTAGGAGCCTTAGCATCAGGCTCTATTACAAATTGGAACCAACTTATGTTCAGAGTCTTTGCATGACCAATTCGAGGAGACAGGAAGACAAATTGTCTTTATTGGAACAACTGCTGACAACTATCAAAAGATCTCCTAACGAACAAATGACTGACTTCAACCTTCAGATTCCAACGGACATGGGACAGGATTCCAATAGTTGTTAGACCAACCGCTGAAGGACGCATTCCTTTACTTTTTTAAAGGCTATAAATTCTAGACATAGCCATGATGATCCAATCAATGGGAGGGACAACACTTGCCAGGGGCCTATGAGCACAGCTATTAGAGCCAGAGAAACTGTCTTGATCCAAGCTGGCAAGCTTGCACCAAGGCCACCAATGCCTCTTCTATCTGGATACTGAGAAAATCCTAGCAACCAGTCAAGCACCCGACTTTGAATCCCATTCCAACTCCTAGAAATCAAAGTTCAATAATGAGGCATATACTTCATCCCCAAATACTTCAAAGGAATTGCAGGAGGTTATGAAACAGCTGCAGAACCTTGGTAAATGAGCTAGTGACTATCAAAAGACAACAAGCTCAAAGTGCTAGACCGTATCAGCCTCAAGCACAGTACCAGGCTAGGCTAGGTCACCAACTCAGGCTGCAAATCAAAATCAAATCCAAGTAAGGCCTCCCGCTAATAGACCATTTCAGCCCTTTAACCCTAATGTCATATCTTCTTCTAAAGCATTGGTGCCAGTTCAAAATAACATGGCCCAAGAATATGATTGGTGTTTCCCATGCAGTTAGCCACATAACCAATCAATGTGCTTTAACGGTGCATTAAATCAAGCTCTTATGGTGCAAACCATTGGTGGGTCGCAAGAGTCCATCCACGAAGAGGATCAACAGCAAGAAGCACCTCAGCAAGGAACATCTCCAAATGAAACTACTCTTGTCAATTGGCAGGCTGAAGATTTATGTGGTATGAATCACATACCCCCTCAAAGTGTTACAGCCAACACAAGGTCAAAAAGGAGAAATTTGGGTGAAGGACAACCAGTAGCTCCAAATAATCCACAACCTCCTACCACTCCACAAGCCGCTAGCAAACAAAATTTAGTTCCAAACACGCAAGGGGCACCCAAACCAGCTCCTAAACCAACTCAAATGCCAGTTGTTGCTGCCCATGTGCAAGGAATGAATGTGCAGGCCAAGGGACAGCAGAGGGATAATTCATCTCCATTCAGTATCATTGATCAGATGAAGAAGACAAATGTAAACATATCAATGTGGGAATCACTATCTATCCCAGGACAAAGAGATTTGCTACAAGCTACCATGAAGGACTGGTCAACTTCAAATCAACAGATCCAAATGCAAGAGAAGGTACTTACAAATGCTGCCCAACCTGAAGGAAATCATGAAGGACAACAAGGTAAAACGTTGAAGCCCCCTCCTTTTTATGTCTCATTAATCATTGGAAACCAATTGGTGCACAATTGCATGATTGATTCCGGGGAAAGTAGCTCAGTGATGCCCAAGCAAATAGCTGATCAGCTAGGGCTTCAATATGAAGTCATCTCCAAGGGTGTAGTGCAATTAGACAGGACAGCAGTGACAATGGTTGGAGTAATCAAAGGTTTGAGCCTCACACTGCATGCATGTCCCAACGTAATAGTGTTACAAGATGTGTCAGTCATAGACCTGCCACCACTCTTTGCATTGTGCTTGTCAAGAGACTTCACTGCTAAAATTGGAGGCTATCTTTCGGCGGATAGGTCACACATGTTGTTTAGAACAAGGTATGGAACTAAGGCCACAATCAGATCTAAACCTATTGCAAACTTTCACATTGAGCCTTACACTCCAAGCCAAATCAATACCAATTGTTCAGCGTTTGATCAAGAAGATTATCCAAGCACTGATGAAGCTAACACTAAGGTTGGAAGCATCCCAAATTTGACTCTTGATGAATGGGCAAGCAAGGTGCATGCTTTTGATCCTCATCAAGAAATAGAAGAATCTGAGCTAGGAGTTTATTGTTTACATGAAGAGAATCAACCTCTCCCCAGTATCACCAAGCCAGATCTTAAAGACAAGAATGAAGTATGGCAATTGTTCTTTGATGGGTCAAGGAGTAGACAAGGTGTAGGAGGAGGAGCTATGCTCATTTCTCCGCAAGGTACAAAGTATTACTCAGCCTTCCGTTTTCAGTTTTCTTGCTCAAACAATACAGCTGAGTATGAAGCCTTAATTCATGGACTGCACTGGGTAAAGAAGAAAGGCATCAAGAATTTGCAAGTATTTGGTGATAGTGAGCTGATCGTAAACCAAGTTAAGGGGCAGCATGCTGTCAAGAATAATCTGCTCAAGTGCTACAAAAATCAGGTATGGGATCTTATGGAAGATTTTGAAAATTTTAGCATTAATTCCATCCCAAGAAAAAGGAATGAAGCAGTGAACAGACTGGCAACAGTTGGGGCTGCATTTGACGTTGTAGAAAATATCAAAAGTCAAAAATCTCAGCCTCATATCAAAGTGGTTGTGAGACCAGCTGTTCCGGATAATAACACAAGTTGGCAAGTCTTTGAGAATGATCAGCAGATTGTTAATTTCCTGCAAGAAGAAGCTGAGTTCTCCGCAAGGAATCAAGACAAGCTGGAGCAGCAGTATGGTGACCAAGTGGTGCAACTAAGAACTAACAAATTACCAAAAGGCCTCATAACCTTGGATTCAATCTTCAACCCGAATGATCAGTTCTGGAAGGAGAAAACGAACATTCAAGTAAAGGGTGAAGATTCAGAACCTATTTTAGTAGATGAAGGCAAGACATTGCAAATCGGTAAAGTAAGTACTCCATAAGAGAAATCTGATTTTGTTCAACTTTGTCAAGAGTTCCCAGATGTCTTTGCTTGGACTTACAAAGATTTAAGAGTTTTCAACCCAAAGTTGGCACAACATACTATTGAGTTGGATCTGGAATCCAAGCTTGTCAGGCAAAAGCAAAGGCCAGTAAATCCTCATATCGAACCTCTCATGAGAAAAGAGTTAAGCAAGCTCATTGAGGCCAGTATCATCTCCCCCATCAAGCACTCAAGTCGGGTTGCAAACTTGGTGCCGGTAAGGAAAATAAATGGAGAAATAAGATTGTGTGTGGACTTTCGCGATCTAAATAGAGCATCACTCAAGGATCATTATTCACTTCCAACAATGGGACAAATATTACAGGTTGTAGCTGGTTCAGAAAGGTTTTCATTGCTAGATGGATATTCAGGCTATAATCAGATAATGGTGAAAGAAGAAGATCAATTCAAGACGCCCTTCACTACAAAATGGGGCACGTATGCTTACAAGAAGATGCCATTTGGACTGTCAAATTCCGGAGCAACATTCCAGTGAGCTATGGATATGGCGTTCAAAGGCTTGATCAACAATATAGTGCTGGTATACCTAGATGATATCATTGTCTTCTCAAAGAATGCAGCAGACCATCTCTTTCACCTCAGGTAAGTGTTTCAGAGGTGTAGAAGGTTCGGAGTGTCGTTAAATCCAAAGAAGTGTATATTCTTGGCACATGAAGGAAAATTGTTGAGTCACATTGTCTCTAGGGAAGGGTTAACAATTGTTCCTGAAAGGGTTGAAGCCATCAAAACACTCCCATTTCCACACCACAAGAAATCTCTTCAAAGCTTCTTAGGAAGGATAAACTTTGTCCGCATATTTGTGCCTAATTTTACCACTCTTGTGAAGCCTTTAACAATGATGTTGAAGAAGAGTCTGGCATTCAAATGGACAGTAGAAGGCAAAGAGAGTTTTGAAAACATCAAGCATGCAATATCACAAGCTCCAACTCTTATCAACCCAGACATTTCAAAAGACTTCATGTTGTATGCGTTTGGAGGATCAGATAAAATCTCAGCTATCTTGACACAGCTGAATAGAGAAGGTTTAGAACAGCCCATAGCATTCTTCATTCAAACCTTGAAAGATTACGAAATAAAGTATTCTTTCATCGAAAATCATGTCCTTGCCATCATCAAGAGCTTGAAGAAGTTCAGACACTTGGTCTTGAACAATAAGATTCAACTACTGGTGTCTCATGCTAATGTCAAGGACTTCCTCCTAAACAAGGATTTAAACAAGAAGAGAGCAGGTTGGATCACTCGGGTGATGGAATATGACATTGAAATCAAAGTGACCAAGCTAGTTCATGGCAAAGGTTTGTGTGAGCAGCTTGCCTCCAAACAACCAGACGGCTCAAAAGGTGAAGAAGATGCTGTCCTACTACTACAGAATATCAAGAACAACTAGCTGATGATGCACTCATCCCATGTTGGACTCAAGACTTGGTGCATTACCTCCAAACAGGCTTTTGCCCTCTAGAAGTGAGCAAGGTGAAGAGGAGATACTTTATATTACAAGCTATCCCATATGTACTCATTAATGGTATCTTGTTCAAGAAAGACATCCATAGTGTTCTATTAAGATGCATTGGAACAGGTCAAGTTGAGAAGATCTTACACGAGTTCCATGATGGGGAAGCAGGAGGCCAGTTTGCTCCATGAGTGACAGCTCTCAAAATCATGAGAGTTGGTTACTATTGGCCTACCGTGTTCAATGATTGCTACTCATGGGTCAAAAAATGCAAGAGATGTGCATTCTTCACAGGAAAAGAGAGGTTAGCAGCGCTGCCCCTTCATCCAATTTCAGTAAATCAGCCATTCATGCAATGGGGATTGGACTTCATTAGGGTTATCTATCCCAATTCAAGTCAAGGTCACAAGTGGATACTTACGGCAACAAACTATTTCACCAAGTGGACCGAAGCAGTGGCACTCAAGGACGCAAATGAATCTAATATCTTAGATTTCTATGAAGGGATAGTCACGAGGTTTGGTGCCCCTACCACTATCATATCAGACAATGCATTGGCATTCCTTGGCACAAAGATCACTGAATGGGCGGTCAATAATTGTGTGTATCTCAGCACTTCGTTGAATTATTACCCTCCGGGGTAATGGCCAAGCCGAGTCTACGAACAAGAATCTACTAAGAATCATCAGAAGGACTCTTGATGAGAATCAAAGGACTTGGCACACAAAGCTCAAATCAGCCTTATGGGCTGATAGGATCACACCCAAGAGGTCTACAGGAAGCTCTCCATATAAGCTTGTGTACGGGAAAGAGGCAGTTCTACCTATATCACTCGAGTTGCCAACATTGGAACTCATGAAACGATTGGAACTAGCTGATTTTGAACCCATGGAGGTTAGATATGCAGAATTAATGGAGCTCCAAGAAATTAGAGATCATGCAGCCCAGGTGATAGAGAAGGATCAAGCCTTGATCAAGAAGACTTTTGATAGGAAAGCCAAGGCTAGAACCTTCCAAATTAGAGATCTAGTGTTGAAATGGGATGCAGATCGTGCAAAGTCGGGAAAGCATTCCAAGTTTGATGCCATCTGGAGTGGCCCATACATGATCATTGAATGCAAAAGTAGCAATGCCTTCCGACTGGCTAAATTGGATGGTGAAGAATTGCAGATTCCGGTCAATGGGATCTATCTCAAACGTTGCTACTAGAAAGATAGTTTTTCACCCTTGTAAATATTAATTTAGAATTTCCATTCCTCTAAGTGCTTATGCACATCATACTGCTGTTAGAGTAGTTTTTATTTCCCTAAGTGCTTGTGCACATGTCCTATTGCTTCTGGTATGTGCATGTTTGCAGTTCATCAAGATCCTGGAAAAGAATTTGCAGCCGCAAGAGAACCAGCTCAACGAATGTTTCAATATCCCAAGGGCACAGGTTTTCAAATTTCAGATCAGCTGAGATGTTATCAAACAGACTCCATGCCCAATGGATTGCTACAAGCAGCTAGCCATTCTTCATTTGGCAAGTAGATGACCCCACTGAGTCACCAAATTGTTATCCAAAATTCACCTCTAGGGTAAATTTTGATAACATGCATCAAATTATTCAATCCGGAGTAAATAGATTGATTTAAGGCCTAAAATCATGTTTTTCGAGGTCCCCTCGGCCTTTTTCTAACTCTCCCATCCAAGAAGAAATCCCAACGAGTTAGAAAGAATGGAAAAAATGCAAAAATATGGCTACAGGACTGTTTTGAGGCATTTCAGGTCTGAAGGGCTCGGGTCGTACCAGTTTGGGTTGAACTAAGGTTCATCGTACCAAACTTGAGGCTGAAAAAATGAAGAAAATCAGCTAAGTCCTAGGCCAGGCAGTCTACGGGACAGTTGGGACATCGGGATGCGTGGGACGAGAAAAGCCGAATCAGCCGAAAGAGCGAAAAAATTACGTAACTCTTGTTTCGTAAAGTCTGGGACATCCGGGCCAAAAGTACGTGCGGGACGCGGATCGGCAGGTTTGGCGCAAATCAGTCCATTTCGAGTGGTTTGGAGATATTTGTCCCAGGCAGTCCGGGACAGTTGGGACAAAAGTACGCAGAGGATGCAAACCGGCCGATTCGGCCGAAGCAGGAGACTTTTGTTCGTGACAGTTTGGGACATCTGAGACAAAGGTACGTGAAAATCCGAAAGAGCCGAGAGCAAATAGAATCTCGCCACGTGTCTTCACTGCAAACAGGAACAAGGGAGCCTGAATTAGCCGAAGCAAGAGATTTTTGTCTGGGACATCCGGGCCAGAGCTACGCGAGGGACGCGTGGGACATGAAAAGCCGAAAGAGCCGCCAACAAATCAAATCTCGCCACGTGTCTTCACCTCATCGGCCCGACGGGAAAATTTTGAAAATTTTTCCAAAGGCAAGAACAAAAGGGAAATGGTTAGGAAGGGCCTGCGACCAATGAAATCATGCCATGTGGCACTTGAGTGGTGGAGCACGGGGAAGAAATGGGAAAATTTTCCCAAAGTAAATACCAAATTTTAAAAGGACAAAGTGCACCCCTCAGGCCCGAGCCAATAAAATAATGCCACGTGTCCAAGTGGCAAGAGATTAAGGAAGGGCCCGGAAGAAATTTTTAGAGGATGAGCCCACAGAAGAATCAAATCCTGACACGTGTCATCCAAGTGGCAGAGCACGGAAAAAAAATTCAAATATTCTCCCGCCAATCCGTTTTGGCCTGTTTTTGCCCTAAATCTTCAGATTTCCATAACTTTCAATCCAAAGCTTGGATTTTCGCGTTCTTTATATCAATGGAAAGCTGGTGAAATTCTCTACATGATTCCAGGATCAATCTTACATTTTGGTTAAGTTTGGAGAGAGAAAATTGAAAAACACCTCTGGCACATGATAATGGCCAGAAATGACGTTTCAACAACTAGCTTAAATGCAAAATACAGTTCACCGCTTTTGCTAGGGTTCTCACCTACCACCATAATAAGATGAATTAAATGCAATCTAGAAGTGGTTGGGGTAGATCTGGATTTCCTCTCTCTTCCCTCTCTCATTCTTCCTATAAATTGTAAGGAGGGGCTTCTTTCTAAAGGTGGAACATTCTTGTTTTGCCACTCCCTTCTTCTCTTTGGCAGGTGAATTTGTGGAGTTCAAACCTCCCATTTAAAACTATAATGCAACCTTGCCTCTTGGCATTTTTTAGTGTATTGTATTGATCCTTGAAGCAAGTAATGCATGTCTGTGGATGATTCTCAACCCTCTCTGAGTTCATTTGCATCCTCCTGATCTTTCACTGCAAATTTTGTTATCTGTGCATGATCTTGCATCACATTTGAATGGTCTGTGTTTATTGGCAAGATAGGTGTTCTTCATTCCTCGGTGTATCACCTTTGTTAGCTTAGGTTTATTTTTATGCATCTTCTTACCCTGTCTCCTTGGCAAGATTAGATTAGGTTTCGACAAAACCCTTTGCATTTTTCGTGTGCATCTAAATAGAGGAATAGGAACCAGCCTTCTCTGGAGATTCCTTTCTTATTTTTGCAAGTCCCACACTTGGAGAAAGGATTCCATGTTGTGCAATCACATTGGATGCTAGTATGATCAACCTAGAAATTTGATCAACATCCAGGGGTGTTGTGATTCTGCACTAACACAACCTACTTCCCGAAAAAGACAAATGAAGCAATAGGGAACACTTGAACAATAATAGAAATTCTAGGAAAAACCTCAAACCTTGTCCAAAGTGATGGGGGATTTAGATTTTTAATGTCCTTTCTTTTTCCCATCCACCACCGTCCATTTATTAGTGTCTTCTTCCGCTAATATTGAAATTACAACTTCAAGTATCTTGATAGGAATGTGGCCCTCAATAATGGGCATCGATGCACACTCAGTCACTAAAAAAACACCTTGGGAAATGGAATCTGGATTTTTCTTCTCTGTAATGATCAAAAAACCTTCCATGATTAGTGTAACAAAATTTTATGTGCTGAAAGTTTCCACAACTGTCATTGCATGGTGATCAATCGTTAGATGTTATAGCATAGAATCCTTCCAACATGATGGTTTGAACTTGCATTTAGTGTCCTCACAATACCCTAAAATATGACCCATTTGGAAACATCGCCAACATCTAAAAGTCAGACCTTCATAGTCTAATCTTTGCACCCATAGTCTTTCACCAATTTATAGATTGATTTTTGCGTTGAAGTCTTGGGAGGTATCTAGATCTACCAGGTTTCTAGCATTATTAGTATGAGTCTGAATAAAGGTCTTATCATCAACTTTCACACAGGAGCCTAAAGTATCTTTTATAGCAAGAAGGCATGATCTATTCTAGAGCTGAAATGGGAGTCCATACAAGTGAACCCATGCAGGGTAGGTATCAAAGGAGTCTTTAAGAGGGTCAAAAGATGGATACCATGGCTTGAACATTACCCCATGCTCACCCCAAACCCAAAATTGGTTTAAAACAAAATACCTATCTTCAGGGGTTTAAAAAACAACAATGAATTATCCTTTATCATAGGGATAGAGCTCTATCTTACCTGTTATATTTTCCATCTATCTTAATGCAATCCAATCATGCAAATAAGAAATTTTAGGCCAAAATTTGTGGAATCTGTAAATGAGGCCCAGTTGTCAAATATTTTCTTCCTCCTTTAAGACCTTTTGGAGCATATCCTATTTTATCTTCAACGTCGAAGTATTCTACGAGGGTTTCAAGAGCTTATCTACATGGCCCCCAGCTCTATGGAAATTGCCTTGTTGTTTAAACATCACCTCAGAAAAATATTTTTTTGTTCCCCTTGGTTGTGCCTACTCACACCCTATAAGACCTCCCTAGGTATGGATCTGACCCCTACCCTATCGACATCGTTAACAGGATTGGTTCCATGCTTCCCCTCTTTCTCTAGTCTATTAGGGTTGGAGTTTTCATCCCCTGATTCACTATCACTAGATATGGAGCCATTATCATTGAAGATATTTTTATTAGGGCTCATAGATTTCTTCAAAGGAGAAAGAGCTCTATTTAGTGATGGATCTTGTTCAATCTTTACACCAGCGGTCCCCATGGCCAAGCCAAGAAAAATAAATCTTCCTCTTATTGATTGTTCAATGAGTGGTTGCCATTTCCACTGCTGATGTGATCAGATCCCTTGTTGTCACATGTGGAGCTACCGGAGCTGTGTTTAGGGTTAGAATTTACAACAGGAGCAAATATTTTTTAGGTTACCCAACCTTATAATTTGGTTGTCTTGTTATATGCTTTAATACCTAGTTTGTTTAAGAGTGATGAAATGATTTTTTAGGGACAAGGTTGCAACTCCTTATATTCATGAATCCCTAAGCGTAAATTAAGTTTCATTTTAATTACAATGGTTCTAAAATAATGCCAATAAGAGTTCAAAGTAACGATGTAAGAGCAATGGAAAACAAGAGTAAATAAGATACTTGTTTAGAAATAAAGTTATTCTTGAAGTATTCATAAGTTATTTTGGTTAAACAAAATAAATACAAATTTTCGTTTGAGAAATAAAGCATTTGAGCCAACACAAACTCTATTATGAAACAAAATAACTTTATCATGTGTAAATGTTAAATCGACTTAGACTAAATGTTGAACTATAGCAAACTGTAACAAGAATAATAGGGTACTATGATGAAAGGATGTTTAAGGGAAGAGATATCTTGAATATAAATCACCCTTTAAAATGTAATATATCTTCCTTGACCTCAAGATAGTTCCCCTTGTCTAGTAAAGGTAAAATTCAAACATCAAATATGTTTCTAAAAACTAATAACCTTAATATATTGTTAGCTCCTTTTCATAACGAGCATAAAATTTCACTTCAATTAAAAATATTTTGAGAAACAAACCTTTTGTAACGCCCACATTTTTCACACACAAAGACAATACCAAAATATTGGAATAATTATTTTTTGACTTACATTGTAGTACATTGTACACTATAGGAGATCAATTAGGACATCAAGCAACACTTGATATGTTTGCACAAACATTAACCTGCATAGATTAAAAAAACCATGTAACACACAACAAGGTCCTTTTTTTTTACAAGGCACAACATAAGGATTCAACTACATGACAAAATTATAGATAGGGTTTTCCCACATCACGATATTTGAGGATAACACATTTATTGTAATCATGTTTCAATCTTTAACTTAAGTACTAGAAAGGTTCATAATATGTGAATCATACATTCCCTTTTATTTCTTTTTTTTCTAGGGTTCCTCTATATTTATTAACAATTGAATTCCGAAGTATCTCATTGAAAATGGATACTCTTCATTATTGCAATTACTTGTTTAATTTTCTCATTTTTTATTATGGTATTTATGTACACACAAGGCTACTAGGTATTATCCCTAGGATTCACTCCTCAGAGCATGTATCTTGATCTAGTATCATACCTCAGTTACGTGATGCAACAAGTGTGAGCCCAAAGGATGAAATGTTTGCATATTTTCTCGAGGATTTAGAGTCAATTTTCTTTAATTCATTTATAAATTAGTAATTGATCCAATAAAAAATAAGTATTATATACAATATAGGTTCTTTATCCACATCATGAGCATTTAATCACATTACAAGGAAAATCATGTTTTACTTTACCTGCGGAATAACATGTCATGATTACACTTCCCAAGAACAAGAGTCAATTATATTTTTACTAAATTTATGTTCCTACAGTTATTTTAAGGGATTTTAAGACTTTTAACATGGCAAAAAACTTCCTTATTTTTATTTCTATATTAGGTTTCCTAAGTATCATTTTACGTCCAACTTAAGAGGGTTATTACCTAACTAGGTTCATATGCCACGCAAAAATAATTGTGTAGCCTATTTGCTAAAAGGGAATTTGTATCCTCATGAGACTACTAGTCTGTGTCAGAGGGGATTTTTCTCTAAGAACATGATCACATAGTTTCACATCATACAACCATTACATACTAGGAAAAGTGGGAGAGAAAGATGGAGTATACCATCATTTAAAGAGTTAAGGTTTGCATTAGACTTTACACAACGTGGATCCCCATTTTTCTCATGAAAAGATGGTTTTAAAATTTAACATGATATAAGAATGTCCTATTTTTCACATTTCTACAAGAACATCATCTTATGGTTACATTTTTTCAAAATAATCATACATTAAAATGTTGTTAAGTTTCACCATTAACTCTTAGCATTGCATCATAGGACCCAAATGAAAATTGAGATTGGGTATGGAGTTCATTTATGAACTCAACTCTTCAGGTTGACATCCAAGGAAAGTTTACAATCTTCACCACTTAACATGTATGTCGTTCTAAGAGGATTTTACACTATTTTTAATGTTGGTTTCCTATGACACCCTACCCTAGGAGAAAACGTTATCCTTAGTACACACCCAACTATCAATCATGTGGGGTGATGGAAATACACAAAACCAAAGTTAAACCATGCCATTCCTAATTTTTGGGTTTACAATAATGTTGCTAAGCATGCAGGCTTGGATGGAAATCTCAACTTGAGCTCTTATATACTTAACTATAAGGTGTCATTAAGTGTAAAGAGTTAAGTTTATCCTAATTTTTTAGTTTCCTATGCTAAAATAGAATCACACATGAAGAATATTTAAGCATGAATTTTAAACTAGGATTGACTATTTCGTTTAGATTCCTTTATTTCATGTTCAAGGTAACGAACATGACACATCAATTAATTAATCATCAATTCACATTGGAATTGCACTATAAGATATTAAATTCAATTTCATTTAACATATATATTCAACTCCTTTTTTTTTGTTTCCATAGATATATCAAATGACACATATGGTTAAATGCACATTCCCAAAGCACCCCTAAAACTAGCATCTCATACTACTACCAAACTTCAATAAAAAAATCTTTCAAAAAATCACAAATTGTTTATTCAGCCTCTTGAATTACATTGTTTTCAAATCTAAATTACTATAATACATAGAGAATTACAACCACTTCGTTTCACCATATTACTTGCATCTTGCAAAACCATGTGAGCATGAAATCAATGATAAATCGTTGGCATGACATCCACCTAAATCTAGCATAATTACCGTTATTGGTTTTCCATTTACATGATGATAAAAATACACATGAAGCAAGTGAAGGTTAGGGGCATATATTCATTTCATTCATTAACTAAGGGAGGAGAGATAAAGACAGGGAAGAGAGAGAGAGAGAAGAGATAAACACTATTTTGCCAGAAGTCAAATTTCACACAAGTCACAAGATAGAGTTTTAAAACAGTTTTTCACAAGTGTTCATAAGTTTCTATGATGTTTTGCTAACATGACTAGGGTCCTACAACTTCCTTTTACATTTCTTGCTAGTTGCAAAGACACCCAATTCCGGCTCAAACGCTAAGCAACTGCGTTTAAAAAAAATCTTCTAATAGGAAAATTCATTACAGCCAAATTCCTACGTGTCCACCTATATACCAAAAATCCACAGGGACTGATAGGATTCAGAACAAGTGAACAATGTACAATTAGCGAATGGTTTTCCGGAGCAACCGATCGTAATCGAAAAAAATTGAACTAGTCAAACAGTGACCAGAGGCCTACAAAACCCCTTTTCTGAATTAACCAAGAATGTGGTTTTCCCAAACCGAACGTTTTAGGAAATTTTCTAGTAAAAATACTGGGGGTTTGCAAAGGCGGAAAAATATTTCGTTGTTAAGGAAACACGCAGTGAGCCGATACAAAACCCAACTTTTTAGTTTAAGCAGCTCCCTAAAAGTGAAAAATAGAGTAACATGGCTCCTAGAGGAGTGGAAAAGAGAGTATAAATGGTAAAACCAAGTCAATTTAATGCTTTATGTGACTCTCTACATAACAAGGAACACTTACGACACTTGACATCTCTGTTACGAGACTTGGAGTGTTGTTTTTCAACTCTCTTAAAATTATGTTTTTCTAAATTTCCTAGGTGGACATAATGGTGCTTTTAGTTGACAACTCATCGGACGCTTGCCAGTACTAATGGACACGAGCACCAAAATATTATACCTTGGCTCTAGCAATACATAAGGTTGTGGTCGCAACTACAGATGACAATAAAATTACAAGTCGGTAATGTAGATCATAAGGAGGAGTTTTATTGTTTCCCACTAATAGTCTAGTTACAAAATTTTCCAGATAGTGTTCGGAGGAGGATTTTAAGTTATGCTTGGCTACCAAGTGTTGTTTTGGGTACATAAGTGCGAGATGACATTTTATTGTTTTGCAAAACAAGTTTATATAAAATAATCGAATGAGAGATACTCCAAGTTTTTATATTTATTTCGTTACAAATGACAAACTAAAGTACAAGAATTATGAAGAAAAAGATGAGATGAACCATACCTGGAATGATAGACCATAGAAGATAAGCGGTTTTGGTGTTCTATGAGCTGGTTGTAGTTGTTATAGGGGTTTCAAAGCCTTTTTCACCAAGCCCATCTAGTATATCTTATGTAATCCTCCATAACACAATAAGTGTCGAGATTTGTTGCAACGTTCTTCATAGGTTAATGTGTTTGAGAAGATCTTTACCACCGACTCACCCTTCTTTTAAAATTTCTAACGCAACAGAAGAGGATAAATTCTAGTACCTTGTCTTGTTCTAAATGGGTCTGGAACCTCTTTTTTTTTTAAACGTACTCAACCGCCTTGGCGTCATGATTTGTCATGTTCCCCTCTCTTTTCACTTCAAGGGCATCCTCAATATTAAAATTCTTAGCAATGTCTTCTAGATACATTCTACTTTCTTTGTTGAGGTTTGGAACTTAAGTGATTTCAGTAATCCCAGATAGTTTCAGCAATCATTTAACCGCAACAAAAGACCATATTCACTTAGAATGGATCTCGTCTCCTTAACTTTGCTGGCATATCGCCCATCTAAAGGTGATAGTGCAATCAACTTGGATAGCTCAAGCTCTCCACGATCTTTATTCAGGTGAGGAGTACCCTTAAAAAAATATCTCGCGTTTTCCATATTTTCCACAACTACATTTAGCATTGACAAGCGTGTATGAGAAACCATCGAATTCCTTCCTTGGAAACCCCTTCTGAATTTTTTCAAGACAAGAGAAAATTGTAATGTATTCGTAATGCATAAAACGTTATCACAGGATCGAAAATGAGTGACTTCAACTAAAACGAAGGCAGGTTTAGAAGGCACGACTGTAATGAAAAGCATATTGAGCCATCCAGAGATTTTTATCTAGAATTATGGGACAAAACCACCCATATGAGGGAGAATAACAGACAAGGGATCCTGATTGCAATGCACTCTCTCAAGATTGACAGTGCTCCAAATATGAAAATCCACAAGTTTTTCTTAAAACAGGAATGCTAACAAACATAATCTTTTCTTAAAACAATAATACCTAAATTCTGCATCTGCGTCTACCAGAGCATTTGCAACTACAAAATCTGATAAAATTCCTCTATCTTTTACGCTTTGATGGATGTCCATACCCTGTTCTAAAGCTCGTATTTTGGCACAGGCAGGGATTACACAGGAAAATAACTAATCAAATTGGAGACTTTTTTGAGAAATGAAAGGTGAGCTCCCAGAACACAACTTCGAGACTCCATTTCCACCATGTCGAGTTGTGACCGAGCTATAAGGAAACACGTCTAAAACCACATAACATGGTGAGCTCCAAGTGGATCACAGCAAGCCACGATGAGAATATGCAAAGCTTGACTGAAAAATGTGATGAAACCCCATACAGAGTTCAGAATAGTATGAACAATGACGTCCTGGTCTACGGGACATAGTTACAATGGGAGAGAATGGCAGCTGAGCGGGGTGTAAGTATAGAAATCACGCAAAAAAGCACAAAACGCTCTCTAATACATAAGAAAACAACGATCTAGAGACCAACACAAATTTGAATGCAGAAAATAGAATGGATATGGCGAGCCCATACATAATAAAACAGTGCTCAAACATGAAAATGACGGCCACACAACTGAAAATTGCAAGATTTCCCCCTTTTTCACGAGGACATCCTTCAAGAAAATCCATGACCAATGTAAAAAAAAAAGATCTTTTTTCCCTTATACATGGCGGCCAATGAAATATTGGCAGAGTCTACCTCTGCTCAGACGCTTCCCCCGCAACAATTATATGATTACTGTAAAATATCCAACGTGAACTTGGGTTTCCACGCGGTCAATGTCTCTGGATCTCAATTAAATCGTTGGATTGATATGAAACGAAAATGACACGTCAGAAAAAGGCGTCCATACCCTGCAAGACCCCTGTCACACGCCTCTGCCACTCCTGCCATTCCTCCTTCCAAAAACTCAAATTTATTCAACTGATAAAATAAATTTCATTACCCTATTTTAATATCCTTATTTATTATCTTAGTTTTTTTTAAATATAAATACTAACCATGTTTGCAAAGGACACGTCATTAAAAGAAGGGGGTGAGAGTTGAGCATTACATCTCCCTTCCCTTATGAGAGCATCGTCCTCAATGTAGCACAAAAGTGAGGATACAGGGGTAGTCAAAGGGATAAATAATTAAGGATAGTTAATGATAACAAGTTCTACCAAGGGATAAGATCTTTGTCGTTAGATCAAGACCACAGGAAAGAAAACAAGGTTTGACAATTTCTTAATATTCTGTGAATATTGGTAGTTTTTCAGTTTACATTATTACCTATTTACTCATTTTACTTAACCTTATTTATTAATCTCAATCTCTTTTACTTATACTCGTCGGTGCCCAACAATATCTGACATCATTATACCACATAAGACTCAAATTCAACACTAATGGTCCACAAGACATATTGCTACATACTTTTATGACTGGATCACATAACAAGAACTCAACCGAACCATGGATAAAACATACATATCCCTCACAACATTTTACTTATTACACATGCCCCTAACACAACAGTACTCATAGCATAAGCAGACTACTACAACATGGAATTCCCAGCATGTACACATATAAAGATTTCAGACAATTTGGGACAATAAATCTAGTTACCTAGTTTCAAGACTTAATCAACATCTTATCATAAATGACGAGAATCAAATGTCAACATTACAAAACACAACCAAACTTACCTGAGTACACATAAATCAAAGTACCAACACCATAAACCTCCTAAAACATCACAAAACAACTCCATATACATCCCAAATCATCACCAACAACTATATAGACCTTTCAAGCATCACCAAACAACTACATATACCTCCTAAGCATCAAAAAACAATCTCCATATACCTCCAAAAGAGTCATAAAAAAATTACATGTACCTCCCAAAGTATCACAAGAGTCTCCATATACATCCCAAGCAATAAAATAAATGTAAATTTTCCTTTTCGCTCCCCAAAAGTGGTCGGTCAACCTATGGCCCTAGGTACATAGAGTCTAAACACCTCTAACCCAGGTGACATAGTAACTTGTGGTTCGCCAACTTGCTACTTATCTGTAACTCCTTTGGGTATACCTCCATACAATGAAGCGGGTCCATAAGTTTCAACCACTCCATGGTGCATTTCATGACCCTATTCACAAATTACGACATTAGAATCAACATAACAATCTATTTCAAACTCCAAGTGGTGAAAGTCTCGAAGCCTTGGGCTAGGCTATAAAACTTTTAAACATGAAAAGAAATTTTAAATATAAGTAAAGAAAATGGCCAAATAGCCATAGTTAGTGCAAAAATCGGCATGTTAGTGCAACAACCAAAAAAATGCCCAAATTATTAAAACACATAAATCAAGAAAAATGTTGGTTCTAACAAGAAAAGGAAAATGGTAAATTTACGAATAAAATATGTATAGAGAAATAACACATCACAATAACTATGTGAAATTATATGGAAACCAAAGGGGTATTCAACGAGTTGCTGGCACTCGAACATCAAGCCTCAGCTCGTAAAATAATATATCAAATAATACAACTATCATCATCTTTATAAACATCATCCCTCCACCACTTCCACAAGGCTCAACATAATCGTAGCTACACTTAGGTTGAATCCATATGATAACCATATAGGGAGAGAGAAATGAGTACAATTCACCATCTACTGAGCCTAAGGAGTCCATGAAACACAATATGCATGACATCCGTTGAGCAAGTTCCATACATACCAGACGAACAAAAGTGCGGTTTCAGCCTATGTAGGACTCCACTTCCTATCTCGTACTTGGCTTGAACTGTTGATCAATGGTACACATTTCGTCACTCCAAACATACACCTTTTACTGATTTCCCTTAGGGTCGTTTAATGTAAGGTTCACAACATAATATATAACTACATCACTAACACAATAGTGGTTCATACACATTAACCATAGCATCTTATGCATGGTATATATATAGGGTATAATGTAATCATTACTTTAACATTTTACAATACACCAAGTTTCCACATATTTCACACAAAGTGCAAGTACTGCACAATAAGGGTCATATGATCACCATATGACCCTAATTCACAACATGAATATCACATATTACATGAATTATACGTAAGATGAACACAATGAATAACATTACAACATATAGTCAATTGTAATACAACATGGTAACACACATGATTTATCAAAACATGGTGGCAACATCATGATACCATCTAATTCACTATACATCAATCTTTGTCATAAAACACATCAACACACCTACATATCAAAAAATGAAAAGATGCTCCAACACTCCACCATCCATAATAATATTCTTTCCAAATACACCAAGGCAACACATCACATGTGGACTCCTCATTGAATAAACGAAAATGAGAGTGAATACTCTCATCAGAAGCACATCAACATGATAACAAACATGCACTAAGTGACATGCACCACATGTTCATTCATAATATCACAATTACAATGTTGGTCACATAACAACATATATCACATTACGCTTCCAATCTCAACCACCACCATGCAAAACCATCACAACTATAATATGTCCTATAGGTTCAAGAGCATCAACCTCTGCTCTAATACCAAATGTAGCAGCCACATTTTAAACACACAAATAAAATACTAAACTATTTGAATAATATTTTTTTTATGTATATTGTAGTACACTCTACACTACTAGAGATCACTTAAGACATCAAACAACACTTGATATGTTTGCAAAAACATTGACCCACATAGATAACATGAACCACGTGATGCACAACAAGATCACTTTTAGTGACAAGGAACAACATAACGATTCATTAACTATAGGACACACTTATAGATAGGGTCTTCCCGAGGCACAATATTTGAGTATAACATATTTATTACAATCATGTTTCAATCCTTAACTTAATTCCCATAAGTGTTCATAATATGTGAATCATACATTCCCTTTTATTTTCTTTTTGCTAGATTTCCTCTATATTAATTAACACTTGACTTCTAGAGTATCTCATTAAATAAGGATCATCTTCATTATTACAATTACTTGTTTAATTCTCTCAATTTTTTAATGGTATTTTCTACACACAAGTATACTAGGTAATATCCATAGGATTCGCTCCTAAGGGCATACATCTTGATCTCATATCATACCTCAGTTACATGACAGAATAATTGTGAGCCAAAAGACGGAGAGGTTCATATATTTTCTTAAGGATTTAGGGTCAAGTTTCTTTCATTCATTTATAAATTGGTAATTGATCTAATACACAATAATTATTACAAACAAGGTAGGTTCTCTATTCATAGCAAGAGCATTTAATCACATTACAAGGAAAATCATGTTTTACTTTACCTGCGGAATAACATCTTGCGATTACACTTCCCAAGAATAAGGATCAATTATAGTTTTACTAATGTTATGTTTCAACAATTAGTTTAAGGGATTTGAATACTTCTAACATGGAAACAAACTTCCTTATTTTTGTTTCTAGATTAAGTTTCCTAAGTGTCGTTTTACATCCAACTTAAGAGGGTTCTTCCCTAACTAGGTTCATATGCCTCTTGAAAAGAATTGTGTAGCCTATTTGCTAATAGGGAATTTTTATCCTCATGAGACTAATATCCAAAACTCTAATAGGGGATTTTTCTATAATAACATGATCGCATAGTTTCACATCATACAACCATTACATACTAGGACAAGTGGGAGAACAAGATGGATTAGACCATCATTTAAAGAGTCAAGGTTTACATTAGAGTTTACACAAAGTGGATCCTCCTTTTTCTCTTCTTAAGATAGTTTAAACATGATATAAGAATGCCTTAAGTTTCACCTTTCTCCAAACACATCATGTTATGGTTACATTTTGAGAAACTATTCATACACTAAAATCTTGTTAATTTTCACCATTAACTCTTAGTATTCCATCATAGGACCCAAATGACAATTGAGATTGCACATCAAATTCATTTATGATCCCAACTATTAAGGGTGAATTCAAAGGTTAGTTGGCGATCTTTTCCACTCAACATGTATGTCGGTCTAAGAGGATTTTACACTATGTTTAATGTTAGTTTATGGTGCCCTACCCTAGGAGAACACATTCTCCTTACTACATGCACAACTATAAATCCTATGAGGGAAAAAATACACTAGAATAAATGTAAACCATGTCTTTCCTAATTTTTGACTTTAAGGCAATGTTACTAAGCATATAGGCTAGGATGGAAATATCAAGTTGGGCTCTTATCTACTTAACTACATGGTGTCATTGAGTATAAAGAGTTAAGTTTATCCTAAGGTTTTGGTTTCCTATGCTAAAAAATCACACATGAAGAATATTTATGCATGAATTTCATACTAGAGTCGACTATTTCATTTAGATTTATTTATTACATTTTCAAAGTAAGGAACACAACACACCAATTAATTAATCATCGGTTTCACAATGGAGTTGCACTATAATATATTAAAGTAAATTTCATTTAACATATATATTCAACTTTTTGTTAATGTTTTCATACATATATCTGAATCAAAATGAAACCTATGCTTAAATGGACATTCTCAAAGCACCCTTAAAACTAGCATCTCATACATACTACCAAAATTAAATAATAAATCTTTCAAAAAATTACAAAAAGTTTTATCATCCTCTACAATTACATCGTTTCAAATATAAATTACAATAATACACATAAAATTACAACCACGTTGTTTCGCCATCTTACTTGCATCCAACAAACCCATGTGAGCATGAAATTGGTGATAAATTGTTGGGATGGCATCCACCTAAATATAGCATAATTAATGTTAATGGTTTTCCATTTGCCTGATGATAAATATACACACGCAACAAGAGAGGGTTAGGGGAATATATTCATTTCATTCCTTAACAAAGGGAGGAGAGAGAAAGAGATAGGGAAGAGAGAGAGAAGAGAGAAACATTATTTTGCTAAAAGTAAAATTTAACACAAGTCACAAGATAGAGTTTCAAACATTTATTCACAAGTGTTAATAAGTTTTTACAATGTTTTGGTAGCTTTATTAACTTCCTAACACTTCCATTTACATTTTCCTTCTAGTTGCAAAGACACCCGATTCCGGCTTGGAGGCTAAGAAAGTGAATTCAAAAACTGTCTTCCGATAAGCAAATTCACAATAGGAGAATTCATACGTGTCCACCTATATACCAAGAATCCACAGGGACTGATGGGATTCATAACTGGCGAATGGTGTACAATTACTGAATGAATTTCCAGAGCCACCGTTCATAATCGGCTAAGTTTAACCTAGTCAAATAGCGACCGGAGGCCTATAAAACCCCTTTTTCCGAATTAACCAGGAATGTGATTTTCCCAAACAAAAGGTTCCAAAAAAGTTTCTAGTAAAAATACTAGGGTTTGCGAAGTATGAAAAACATTTCATTATTGAGGTCCCACATGGCAAGCCGATACGAAACCCAACTTTTTAGTTTAACCAAATTCCTAAAAGTGCAAAACGGAGTAACAGGGCTCCTAGAGGAGCAGTGAAGACATCACAAATAGTAAAATGAGGTTAAGCTAATGCTTGATGTGACTCTCTACATAAAAAAGAAACATATACCATGTTTGACATCTCTTTTACGGGGCACGAGAGTGTTGTTTTACAAGTCTCTAGAATTTGTGGTTTTCTAAGTTTTCTAGGTGGACAAAATGTTTGTTTTAGTTGGAAAATCATCTAGTGCTCACCAACACCAATGGACATGAGCACAAACTTTTGATACCATGGGTCTCGCAATGGATAAATTTATGGCTGCAATTAAAGATGAAAATCAAATTACAAGTTGTTAATGTAGATCCTAAGGAGGAGTTTTATTGTTTTGTGCTAATAGTCTGGTTATGAGGTTTTTCTAAATTGTGTCTGAAGGAGGGGTTTAAGCTATGCTTGGCTACCAGGTGTTATTTGGGTTACATAAGTGCTAGATGAAATTTTATTATATTGCAAAACAAGTTTATATAAAATAATCGAATGAGAGATACTCCAAAATTTTAAATTTAATTCATTGCAAATGACAAACTAAACTACGATAATTATGAAGGACAAGGTGAGATGAGCCATGCCTGGAATGATTGACGATAAAATATAAGAGGTTTTTGTATTCCATGAGCCAATTGTAGTTGTGAGAGTGGTCTCAAATCCTTTTTCATGAATCCCATCTCACATATCGTCTGTAATCCTCTATAATGAAATAAGTTTCTATATTTGTTGCATCCTTCTTCATAGGTCAAGGATTTTGAGAGTATCTTTACCATAGCCTCACCCTTCTTTTAAAAATGCTAACGCAACATAATAGGATAAATTCCAATACCTTGGCTAGTTCTAAATGAGTCTGGGACCTCTTTTTTTTTTAACGTAATCAACTACCTTGGCATCATGATTTGTCACGTTCCCCACTCTTTTCACTTCAAGAGTATCCTCAAAATTAAAATTCTTAGCAATGTCATCTATATACATTCTACATTCTTTGTTGAGGTTTGGAACTTCAGCGATTTCAAGAATATGCGATTGTTTAAGAAATCATTTGTTATTATGGTATTTATGTAGACTCAAGATTACCATGTAATATCCCTAGGATTCACTCCTAAGGGCATGGATCTTGATCTGGTATTATACCTCAGCTATGTGACGAAACAAGTGTGAGCCCAAAGGAAGAAAGGTTTGCATATTTTCTCAAGGATTTAGGGTCATGTTTCTTTCATTCATTTATAAATTAGTAATTGACCCAATAAACAATAAGTATTATATACAATGTAGGTTCTTTATTCACAGCAAGAGCATTTAATCAAATTACAAGGAAAATCATTTTTTACTTTACTAGCGGAATAACATCTCATGATTACATTTCCCTAGAATAAGCGTCAATTATGGTTTTACTAAATTTATGTTCCTGCGTTTAGTTTAAGGGATTTGAAGATGTTTAACATGGAAACAATTTTCCTTATTTTTATTTCTATATTAAGTTTCATGAGTATCATTTTACATCCACCTTAAGAGGGTTCTTCCCTAACTAGGTTCATATGCCTCTTGAAAATAATTGTGTAACCTATTTTGCTAATAGGGAATTTGTATCCTCATGAGACTACTACTCCCTTTCAAAGGGTATTTTTCTCTAATAACATGATCGCATACTTTCACATAATCAACCATTACATGCTAGGACAAGTGGGAGAGAAAGATGGAGTAGATCATCATTTAAAGAGTTAAGGTTTGCATTAGACTTTACATAGCGTGCATCCAAATTTATCTTATCAAAAGATGGTTTAAACATGATATGAGAATGCCCTAGTTTTAACCTTTCTTCAAGGACATCATCTTATGGTTACATTTTGTCAAAATAATCATACACTAAAATGTTGTTAAGTTTCACCATTAACTGTTAGTATTACATCATAGGTTCCAAATAAAAATTGAGATTGGGTATCGAGTTCATTTATGATCTCAACTTTTACGGGTGACATCCAAGGAAAGTTGGCGATCTTCACCACTCAACATTTATGTCAGTCGAAGAGGATTTTACACTATGTTTAATGTTGGTTTCCCATGGAACCCTTCCCTAGGAGAACAAGTTATCCTTACTACACACCCAACTATCAATCATATGATGGGACGAAATACACCAAACCAAAGTTAAACCATGTCATTCCTAATTGTCGAGTTTACATTAATGCTACTAAACATGTAGGCTAGGATGGAAATCTCAACTTCAGCTCTTATCTACTCAGCTAGAAGGTGTCATCAAGTGTAAAGAGTTGAGTTTATCCTAAGTTTTTAGTTTCCTATGCTAAAAGAGAATCACACATGAAAAATATTTATGCACACATTTTAAACTAGGGTTGACTGTTTCGTTTAGATTTCTTTATTTGATTTTCAAGGTAAGGAACAAAACACACCAATTAATTAATTGTCAATTCACATTGGAATTGCACTACAAGATATGAAATTCAATTTCACTTAACATATACATTAAAATCTTTTTTATTGTTTCCATACATATATCTAAATGAAAATGACACCTATGGTTAAACGCACATTCCCAAAGCACACCTAAAACTAGCATCTCATACATACTACCAAACTTGAATAAAAAATATTTCCAAAAATTACAAAATGTTTATTCAACCTCTACAATTACATTGATTCAAATATAAATTACTATAATACACAAAGAATTACAACCACGTCATTTCTCCATCTTACTTGCATCCTACAAAACCATGTTAGCATGAAATCAATGATAAATCGTTCGCATGGCATCCTTCTAGATCTATCATAATTAACATTATTGGTTTTCCATGTACACGATGATAAAAATACATATGAAACAAGAGAAGGTTAGGGGCATATATTCATTTCATTCGTTAACTAAGGGAGGAAAGAGAAAGTGATAGGGAAGAGAGAGAAGAGAGAAACACTATTTTGCCAAAATTCAAATTTCACGCAACAAGTCACAAGATAGAGTTTCAAATAGTTCTTCACAAGTGTTAATAAATTTCTATGGTGTTTTGTTAAGTTGACTAGGGTCATACAACTTTCTTTTACATTTCCTGCTAGTTGCAAATACACCCAATTCTGGCTTAAAGGCTAAGTAAGTGCATTCAAAAATAGTCTTCCAATAAGAAAATTCATGACAGTTAAATTCCTACGTGTCCACCTATATACCAAGAATATACAGAGACTAACATTAGAACTAGTGAATGCTATACAATTGTCGAATGGTTTTTCGGAGCTATTGGTTGTAATTGGCCAAGTTTGACCTAATTAAACAACAACCAGAGGCCTATGAAACCTCTTTTCTGAATTAACCAAGAATGTGTTTTTCCCAAACTGAAGGTTCCAAAAAAATTTATAGTAAAAATACCAGGGGTTTGGAAAGGCGGACAAACATTTCGTTGTTTAGGGCACACATGGTGAGCCAATATGAAACTCATCTTTAAAGTTTAAGCAGTTCCCTAAAAGTGAAAAATGGAGTAACAAGGCTCCTAGACGAGTTGAAAAGAGAGTGCAAATGATCAAACCAGCTCAAGTTAATGCTTAATGTGACTCTCTACAAAAGAAGGAACATATATGGCACTTGAAATCTATTTTATCGGGCTTAGAGTGTTGTTTTTCAACTCTCTTGAAATTATATTTTTCTAAATTTCCTAGGTGGACATAATGGTGGTTTTAGTTGACAACTCATCTGGTGCTTGCTAGTAACAATGGCCGCGAGCACCAAATTTTTATACCCTGGCTATATAAATGCATAAGGTTGTGGTCTCAACTACAGAAGACAAGCAAATTACAAGTTGGCGATGTAGATAATAAGGAGGAGTTTTATTGTTTCACACTAATAGTCTGGCTACAAAGTTTTCCAGATAGTGTTTGGAGGAGGATTTTAATTTATGCTTGGCTACTAAGTGTTTTTTGGAATAGATAAGTGCTAGATGACATATTATTGTTTTGCAAAACAAGTTTATATAAAATAATCGAATGAGAGATACTCCAAGTTTTTAAATTTATTTCGTTTCAAATGACAAACTAAAGTACAAGAATTATGAAGGAAAAGGTGAGATAAACCATGTCTTGAATTATCGACAATAGAAGATAAGCGGTTTTGGTTTTGAAAGCCTTTTCACCAAGCCCATTTTGTATATCTTCCATAATCCTCCATAATGTAATAAGTGTCCAGATTTGCTGCAACGTTCTTCATAGGTCAACTTGTTTAGGACTATCTTTATCACAGCCTCACCCTTCTTTTAAAAATTCTAACATAATAGAAGAGGATAAATTCCAGTAACTTGGCTAGTTCTAAATGAGTCTGGAACCTTTGTTTTTTAAACGTACTCAACCGCCATGGCATCATGATTTGTCACCTTCCCCACTCTTTTCACTTCAAGGGCATCCTCAATATTAAAATTCTTAGCAATGTCTTCGAGATACATACCAGTTTCTTTGCTGAGGTTTGGAACTTCAATGATTTCAGGAATCTGAGATAGTTTCAGCAACAATTTAACCTCATCAAAATAGGATATTAAATAAGACCATATTCATTTACAATGGATCTCAGGTCCTTAACTCTTCTGGCATATCGCCCATCTAAAGTTGATACTGCAATCAACTCGGACATCTCAAGCTCTGTGAGCTCTTTATTTAGGTGAGTAGTACCCTTCAAAGAATCTCTCACATTTTCCATATCTGCCACAACTACATTTAACATTGACAAGCTTATATGAGAAACCATCGAATTCCTTCCTTGGAAACCCCTTCTGAATGTTTTCAAGACAAGATAAATTTGCTGTGGATTTATAAAGCATAAAAATTTATTATAGGATCGAAAATGAGTGGCTTCAACTAAAAAGAAGGCAGCTTTAGAAGGGCATGACTGTAATGAAAAGCACATTGAACCATCCAGAGATTTTTATCTAGAATTATGGGACCAAACCACCCATAGGAGGGAGAGTACCAGACAAGGGATCCTGTTTGCAATGCGCTCTCTCAAGATTGACAGTGCTCAAAATATGAAAATCCACGAGTTTTGCTTAAAGCAGCAATGCTTAACAAACATAAAATTTTCCCAAAACAATAATACCCACATCCTGCATCACATCCTGCATCCGTGTCTACTAGAGCATTTGCAAATACAACTTCTGAAAAAATTCATCTATCTTTTATGATTTAATGGATGTCCATACCCTATTCCAAAGCTCAGATTTTAACATAGTCTAGGAGTACACAGGAAAAATAAATGATCACGTTGGAGACCCATTTGAGAAGTGCAAGGTGAGCTCCAAGAACACAACTTCGAGACTCCATTACTACCGTGCCGAGTTGTGACCGAGCTATAAGGAAAACACGTCCAAAACAACATAACATGGTGAGCTCCAAGTGGATCACAGTAAGCCACGATGAAAATGTGCAGAGATCGAATGGAAAAAAGTGATGAAACCCCATACAGAGCTCAAAATAGTATGAATAATGACCACCTGATCTACGTGACATATAGTTACAATTGGAGAGAATTGTAGCTTAGCCAGGATGTAAGTATAGGAATCACCCCAAAAAGCACGACAAGCTCTCTAATACATATGAAAATGGCGTTCTACAGACCAACACAAAAATGAATGCAGAAAATAGAATTGATATGGCGAGCCCATACATAATAAAACAGAGCCTAAACTCAAAAATGACGGCCACACACTAGAAAATTGCAAGATTTCTACCCTTTCCATGAACACAGCCTTCAAGAAAATTCATGACCAATGCAAAAAATTAGATCTTTTTTTCCCTTATTCATGGCCGTCAGTGAAATCTTGGTAGAGTCTACCTCCGCACAGACGCTTCCCCCGCTGCAACTATCCAATTACTGCTAAATCTCCAACGTGAAACTTGGGTTTATGCGCTATCAATGTCTCTAGATCTCAATTAAAGTGTTGGATTGATATGCAAAGGAAAATGACAGGTCAGAAAAAGGGGGCCATACCCTGCAAGACCCCTGTCACCCACGCCTCCACCCACTTCTGTCATTCCTCCTTCCACCAACTCAAATTTATTCCATCGACAAAATAAATTTCATTACCCTATTTTTACGCCGAAGGCGTTCTTGTAGTGGAGTTGAACCTGCCGATTCTGACTGAAGTCAGAAATCAAATGGATGATATTTCTCCTTGGAGTGTCGTTGAAATCCAACGGATGCAAGAGTTAATTGATAGCTGGATGACATGTCCACCACATGGCCTCCCTCTGAACCAGCCACGTGTGCTTCCCAGCGACAACTATTTCCTGGTGCTTGCAAAGAAAAATGAAGTTTATTGTTCTCTTTCAGGAAGAAAAATAGTAATCATTTTTTGGAAAACTAAAAATGATCTCTGATGTGTTCATAGTGTTTTCTGTTCTGGATGTGATTCTTGTTTTTTACTTTGGATGCGTTTCTGTTTTCTGGCACAATTATTCTTGGAAATCTAAGCCAGCTCCAAAAAATTGTCAATTTAGGGCAAAATAGTGTAAGGGTTTACAAAAGTTCATATAGGGTATTGCTCGAGCTTTTTATTCCTTATGGTGTGGAAGCATTTCTGGTTTTTTGCAAAAGTATACAATAAGCTCAAGAAAAAAGGAGAAGCCTTCGAGATTGTTTTCCTTTCTAATGACAGAGACCAAGAGGCCTTTGAGGAATACTATGCAGGCATGCCATGGTTAGCCATTCCTTTCAGAGACAAAATACAACAAATAATATGTTGATTTACTACTCTCAATGACTCCCTAAAGAACATTATAAGGAGAAGAAGATGATCTTGCTGATGTTCTCAAAAACTGAGTTGGGTGGTAATTTATGGCTGCCTTGTCTGGTCATTTTGGCTCCTCTTCTTGGTCACCACCATAGCCATCACCGTCAGTTATTTTATACGTCGTTGTTCGAGCTAAGGGATCTGAAATACTCTGCGGAGAATATTACCAGTCCAGACTGTAACATTGCTGTATAGTAGGGACAACATTAGTATTTTATCCTTCATTTTGTAGGGTCAGGATCAATTTTAATACTTTTTAATCTAGAAAAGGATGTTTTTCATATGGACCCTCCTTCATTTTGCAAGGTAGTAGTGATTAAGACTATTTTTTGTTGAAATGCTCGAAGGACTAATTTATATGTTTATATTTTTTAGTGCTCCTTGCATGGTTAATGGCATGCAATAGGGCTAAATTTGTAGTTGAGTTTTTACAAAAATACTATTAATGGTCCTGGTCATTTTTATATAATCCTTTGTTACACATGTGGCACAAGTACTCAACTGTTATGGTTTTAGGTAATTTCTATGGTTTGAACAGGTGTTTCCATGCTTTTTCAAAACAAATATTTTTTTGCATTTTAAATCCTTATATGCTGGTGACTTATGCTAAACATGCATTGAATTTTTTTTGGATTATATTCCCTGCATTTGCTAGGAAAACATCTATTTTCTGTTGCATCTGTTTTTAAGAAATTAATATTTTCTTTTGATTGCAGGGCGTTTTGTTTGTTTTGTGCTTCCAAAAATCTTGTTTAAGTGGATAGTTTTAATCATGTCAATTGTCTTTTATGATTATCTTTTCTTTATTCTAAACATAAAACTAAATGGGGACAAGTAAAATCAGTTGATATTGAACAAGGTTCAAATGTTGATTACAATGTTAATCAGTTGATATCAGTTGATTATCTTTTTTTTAACCTCTATGTTTGAGATAGTGGTTTAGATTTGGTATTATTTTTTACATGTCACTTTAAATATTCTAGCAATTGATAAATGGGGAATTTCTCTTTCGAAATCATTATTTACCTGGCATACATTCATAGATTTGGAAATCATTATTTACCTGGCATACATTCATAGATTTGGAAATAATTATTTTACCTGTTATTGGACATCATCTTTACCATTTCTATTTGCTTTCTATGATCAATGAACATGTTTTTACCCTTTTGATCTCTATGTCCAATAAACAGCTGGAAGTATCATGGTCTAAATAAATAAATAATGGGAAGATATTTTCCCCAAGTATGCAGGTAAATTGTTAACATGTCTTTTGATGTTTATCAGTTCATTAGAGTATAACTTATGTAATTTGATCTGTTTGTTCTTTTTATCTTACCATTATAAGATCGATATGATTTTTATTTTTCATTTTCCATATGACATCTTTTAGGAATGTGAAAGCATCTGATAAAGGATTCACTGAAAGTAATTGTGTCAATCAGATGTGAATTTAATGTCAAAGACACTATTGGATTCCTTTTATGTACTTGAAGTGAAGCAAACTAAACTCTATTAGGGAACTTACAGAATGATGTTCATAATATGTATTGGCTAGCTGTAGTCAAATAGATATAAATTAGTTTGCATCTTTAAGTTTTCCATCATATGTTGTCTTAACAAAAGTTTGAACAATCACATGATATTTATATTTTCATTTGACAACTTTGAATTCTCAATGTTAAGAATTAAGATTGGCGTTCCTGTAGTGGAGTTGACCCTGCCAATTCTGACTGAAGTCAGAAATTAAATGGATGATATTCCTCCTTGGAGTGTCGTTGAAATCCAACGGACGCAAGAGTTAATTGATAGCTGGATGACATGTCCACCACATGGCCTCCCTCTGAACCACCCACGTGTGCTGCCCAGCGACAACTATTTCCTGGTGCTTGCAAAGAAAATGAAGTTTATTGTTCTCTTTCAGGAAGAAAAATAGTAATCATTTCTTGGAAAACCAAAAAAGATCTCTGATGTGTTCATAGTGTTTTCTGTTTTGGATGCGATTTTGTTTTTACTTTGGATGCGTTTCTGTTTTCTGGCACAATTATTCTTGGAAATCTAAGTCAGCTCCAAAAAATTGTCAATTTAGGGCAAAATAGTGTAAGGGTTTACAAAAGTTCGTATAGGGTATTGCTTGAGTTTTTTATTCCTTATGGTGTGGAAGCATTTCTGGTTTTTTGAAAAAGTATACAATAAGCTCAAGAAAAAAGGAGAAGCCTTTGAGATTGTTTTCCTTTCTAGTGACAGAGACCAAGAGGCCTTTGAGGAATACTATGCAGGACCAGGCCATGGTTAGCCATTCCTTTCAGAGACAAAATTCAACAAATAATATGTTGATTTACTACTCTCAATCACTCCCTAAAGAACATTATAAGGAGAAGAAAATGATCTTGCTGTTGTTCTCAAAACTGAGCTGGGTGGTAATTTATGGTTGCCTCGTCCGGTCATTTTGGCTCCTCTTCTTGATCACCGCCATAGCCATCACCGTCAGTATTTTGTACGTCGTGTTCAAGCCCAGGGCTCTAAAATACTCCGTGGAGAATATTACGAGTCCAGACTGTAATATGCTGGATAGTAGGGACAACATTAGATCCTTCATTTTGTATGGTAGGATCAATTTTAAACTTTTTAATCTAGAAAAGGATGTTATTCATATGGACCTCCTTCATTTTGCAGGGTAGTATTGATTAAGACTATTTTTGGTTGAAATGCTCGTTGGGATAATTTATATGTTTATATTTTTTATGCTCCAGCCTCCCTGCATGGTTAATGGCATGCAATAGGGCTCAATTTGTAATCTTCTTTTTACAAAAAATACTATTAATGGTCATGGTCATTTGATATAATCCTTTGTTACACGTGTGGCACAAGTACGCAACTGTTATGGTTTTAGGTAATTTCTATGGTTTGAACAGGTGTTCCATGCTTTTTCAAAACAAATATTTTTTGCATTTTAAATCCTTATATGCTGGTGACTTATGCTAAACATGCATTGACAAAATTTTGGATATATTCCCTGCATTTGGTAGGAAACATCTATTTTCTGTTGCATCTTTTTTTAGAAATTAATATTTTCTTTTGATTGCAGGGCGTTTTGTTTGTTTTGTGCTTCCAAACTCTTGTTTAAGCGGATAGTTTTAATCATGTTAGTTGTCTTTTATGATTATATTTTCTTTATTCTGAACATAAAACTAAATGGGGACAGCGAAAATCAGTTGATATTGAACAAGGTTCAAATGTTGATTACAATGTTAATCAGTTGATATCAATTGATTATCTTTTTTTACCTCTATGTTTGAGATAGTGGTTTAGATTTGGTATTATTTTTTACATGTCACTTTATATATTCTCTCAATTGATAAATGGGGAAGTTATCTTTCGAAATCATTATTTAACAGGCATACATTCATAGATTTGGAAATAATTATTTACCTGTTATTGGACATCATCTTTACCATTTCTATTTGCTTTCTATGATCGATGAACATGTTTTTACCCTTTTGATCTCTATGTCCAATAAACAGCTGGAAGTATCATGGTCTGAATAAAATAATTAATGGGAAGATATTTTCCCCAAGTATGCAGGTAAACTGTTAACATGTCTTTGATGTTTATCAGTTCATTGGAGTATAACTTATGTAATTGATCTGTTTGTTCTTTGTATCTTACCATTATAAGATCGATATGATTTTTATTTTTCATTTTCATATGACATCTTTTAGGAATGTGAAAGCATCTGATAAAGGATTCACTGAAGTAATTGTGTCAATCAGATGTGAATTTAATGTCAAAGACACTATTGGATTCCTTTTATGTACTTGAAGTGAAGCAAACTAAACTCTATTAGGGAACTTACAGAATGATGTTCATAATATGTATTGGCTAGCTGTAGTCAAATAGATATAAATTAGTTTGCATCTTTAAGTCTTCCATCATATGTTGTCTTAACAAAAGTTGAATAATCACATGATATTTATATTTCATTTGACAACTTTGAATTCTCAATGTTAAGAATTAAGATTGTATATTGATCAATCTATTTCTTATCTCTCGAATTATTATTTATAAAGTTTTCAAAATCTGCAGTTGGAATGAACTAATATTCTTTTCATCACTAAGCAACCTTTTCTATGATCAGATATCAGTCGATTTACATACTGCTCAGTTACTGCAATATTAATATGGGCCACATCTCTAGGACAAGAGTCCATAGTGATGATCAACAGTCTGCTAGGAAAATGATAGTATGTTTTATATCAGTCGCAAATTTACTATCTCTCACTTTGACAATTTGTAGCAACAGATGAAAGATGTCCATGGTAATTAAAGAATTTTGTGTTTTAGCACAAGATTTGGTTATGAGAGTGGTTTCTTCACAATGCA
The DNA here is from genome assembly GCA_019776745.2 of Taxus chinensis. NCBI lineage: Eukaryota > Viridiplantae > Streptophyta > Pinopsida > Cupressales > Taxaceae > Taxus > Taxus chinensis. Next base: position 590,917,839 of record CM034156.1, read on the forward strand.
AGAATGCATAATAGCTTTCTGGACACATTTTTGTAAAGAGGATTTTTTGTCCAATATTATGAATTCAAGTTCCAACCACAAGGGAGTGCAGGTTGAAGCCTGAATCTGGCAGTGCCAGATCCATCTTCAGGGGAGTGAGGGTTGAAGCATGGATCCACCAGTGGTAACTTGATCCAAATTGTAGGAACAAAAACCTCTTTAAATAGGAGAAGACTTTTCAACATAGATTTATTTTGGTGAGAAATGATAGACATGATTGACAAGTTCCAAAAACAGTTCCGATGCAGCGGACTGACTTTGTCACATAACGGATTTATGGCAGTGCAAGTGCCTTGTAGGTATGGGAGCAATAATGAGCTTATTGTCTGTGGACTTGAGCTTCAACTAGATACAGGGTCCCCTCCCCACTTTCATGGCCACCATGCCCAGGCTCTAGTCATTGTTTTTGTAGTACAATTACTTCACGGGGACCATACCATATCAGTATGCATTGAAGGCTAGCTCGGGCTTAGTTGGATAAGAGCCTCTGGTTCGCTTGTTCCTTGCAGGGAATTATTCATTCGGCTAGATTCCGATGCCCTTCTTGCATGGGTCGCCAGAGAATGCATTGCATTGTATTGGAGATTCATATTGATTGAAGAAAGTACACATTCTTAGACCTTTTACTCAACTAAGTCATTGCAAATGACATTTAGATGATAAAGTGGAACACAGATAAAGGTAATGTGACCAAGATAGAAAAAATTCAATAGAACACAATGCACTTCTATTTCCTCATACCCCATCTTCTTTACCCCCATCCTCTCTCTCTTATTCACTTAAGTTATAATTCTTCGCTCTATCCTGTTCGGCATTGTCATCATACATTTCACGTACGATTGCTAGTAATATCCTTACTTATTATTACTATTATTATTATTTTTATCTTAGCTTTTTTTTTTAATATAAATACTAACCATGTTTGCAAAGGACACATCACTAAAAGTGTAATGCCCACTTCCCTATGAAACTTAGTTGATTATCATTTTGAGTTATGCAGACTTTTTGATATGGACATGACTTATACTTACGTTGATTAGCATGATGTTTTGTGAGTAGATGCATTTGGGTTATGATTGGATTTTGTTTTCTGTATGATCTACTGGCTCATGGACAGACTATTGGATACTGATATTATTTTTATATGGATATATTGCATGTGTCCTAACATTGGATTTCTTCGCCGTGATAAGTAGAATGTAGTAGTTGAATTTACATTGCTATAACTTTGGATAATGATGGAATGCATAATTAAGTTGTGATTTAAACCTTGAAATACTGGATAATTGAATTACGTATAGATGTTAATAAATTTCATGCATATGGTTATTTTGGACATTTTGACATGGCCGCAAGGCCGAAGGAGGTATTTTGTATTTTGCAGGAAACACAACATGATCACAACCATGAGGGGGATTGGGAACCAAACACAATAGGATGTCGGGTGGTTACAACATTTGGTCATCAAGGCAACTAGTGAATTGTATTGTGTTACCCTTGTTCTTTATGTGTTAAGAAAAAAAAAAATTCCATGAGGGGGAAATTTTCTAATGTGACCAAGGGGGTAAGAATTTTAATTACTTGTTTTAACTTACTTTAGTAGGTGATTTCATTTGTGATGTTTTTTTTTAAATTACTTTTGCTAAGTATGTTTAGATTAATGTAACATCTTGTTTTATTTTTTAAGTTTTGGAGGGAAGTCTAGTGGGTGTAATTAATTTTGATGGTTGGCTCCTTGAGCCTTGTGTTTTCCTCTTGTATTGAATGCTTGTTTTGAGTGTTGACCACTCCAAATCCTTTGAATCTCGAATTTGAGATTTAGGGCAATTTTGGGGGACTTGTGGGACAAGTTGAATTTGTCCCACACTTCCCAAAACCCCTTACCAACCATGTCTATGGGTTGGGAATCCAAAAAGGGGATTATTTATTGTTTTGGGAAGGGAAATGTGACTTTGGAGTGCACTTGTCTTCATTTTTGCATTTAATTGTGCCTTAAGACACATGGGAAGGGATGGATGTGGATGAGAGATGTCATTCAACCCAACCACCCATTTATTGTGTTTTGGGAGTTGAGTTGACTATGGGAGGTGGTCTTGAGGATGTGTGATGTGGCATCCTACAAGGAGCCACATCACCCTCACTCTTCCCTTTTGTCTATTTATGAAAATTTCCTCTCTTGTTGAGGGGGTTGGAGTTTTTTTTTTTTTGTTGAAGAGTTTTCTTTTTGTTATTTTTCTTTTGGAGAGACAAGAATTGGGGAAAAGGGAAGAGGAGCTTGAACTTGCATGCTTGGATTGTTTTGGAGGGAGCTTGGACAAAGCTTCTTGGTTTAGGCTTCTCCAATGGAGAGGTAGGAAACCTTCTCCCTTTTTGCTTACTTATTGTTGTTGTTTTTATGCTTAAAATTGTATAAAATGTATGGTTACTTTTGTGTATTGTGGAAAAATGGATAGAATGCTTAATGTGTAGTGTAGGAGAGGTCTATGGGAAAACTCATGAGGGAGGCATAAGAATAGAATAGGAAATTGTGGAGGGAGTTTGAGAGGGATGCCCATCTTGGGTAAGAATGTTCACATTCTTACCTTGTCCTTGAGGGAGCCATAAGAGGAGGGAGGTATAAGAGTATGGGAGGAAAAAGGGGTACTTGAGGGAGGCATAAGAGTCATAGGGGCTTGAGTTTTTTTGTGGAGGGTTTGGATGGGCATCTCATCTCAATGGGGAGGCATAAGGAAAACTTTCCCATAGTTCCTTCTCTTGTTGGCTTGGATGAAAGCCTTGTTGTGAAAAGTATTGTGTTATTTGTGTTTCCTTTTTGTTTCTTCTTTTTAACCTTGAATGTTGTGAAGAAAATTGTATTGTGGAAGCAAGTGTTGTTGCCTTGAGTTGGAGACCACCTTTCATTGTGTTGTGTTTGGGGCTCGGGGGTCAATGGAGGAGATTGCTTCTCTTCTCCAGTGAGTTTTTGGTTGGGAGGAGAGTGTTGCCTCTCCCCCTATCTTGGTTGTGATTTGAAATACTTGGAACTTGGATCATGGATGAAGAACACCTTGGAGCTTTGGAACCTTGTTGTTGACAATGTAAAACCACCATGTATTTACCACCTTGAGTGGAGGAAGAATGTAATATTACTTTGTATTTTAGCTTACATTATTGCAAATTTGTTTCCACATGAAGTACAAAGTGTTGTAACAAATGTTGAATGAAATTTGTTTTTGAACTCCAATAATAAGCATGTAATATAGATGGAATCAAAAGTTGAAAGGATGACAATCTATCTATTCTCCTTCTTACTTGACTTGGAACCTCTCATGAGTATGTTAATCTTGTTTACATGTTACTAGTTCTTGCTTTAAAACTTAATGGAAGTAATTTTGGAACCCTCTTGAAGGGTGTTGGGGAAATTTTACAAAAATACATATTAAATTTTGTCTTATTACTTGAAGGATATATATTGAAAGGTGGGAATATTGGTGCAATATTTATTCTTGTAAAATAAATAAAAGTAGTTTATAAATAATTGGTTGCATACATAATATAAAATCTCTTCCCTTGCACACTTAGTGTAGATCCATTCCTACTTATTACACATGAAAGAAAACATAGAGAATTGGAAAAACTAGTGGAATAAATTATAAGCAATAAAATATTCAATGCTATTAAAATAGAAAACAAATATACAAACTTAAATACTTGGGATAGTATCTAACGGATATACATGCTCTAGTTTTGGCCACTTATACCTCCAAAAGATTAATTTATTTGTTGGTAAAGAAGAAACGTTTGGAAATATGGAAATCAAAACCTTTAGCTGTCCTGTTGCAATCTGTGTAGGCATCTTCTAGTCTTTGCACTAATGTTGCAAGCAGCCTGTGCTTCATTGAGTAGACTGGCCTGAATCAGACTCACCTCCATGATTGAGGCATCCCTCTTCTTGCTAGGAAAACTATATTTCATGAATATTCTGTTGAAATGGATCCACCTCAGTGAGGTTCTCCCCTACCCCGTGAGCAATCTAATTTTGAAACCGAACCACCTTTACGGGACCTTCTTGTTTTCCTCGGGTTGTATATTAAGACTGGTAAGGTCCAATAAAGAATCAACGCAATAAATTTCATCGGGTCGTCGGGTAACACTTTCACCATTTTTCCCATCGACTTGATAACATTATCACAGAGGAGAACCTTGAATTTGAGGATGCATTCAATACTGAACAGATAACAACATGGATGGACAGGTCATTGTTTCTAAATGCCTATCTCTGTCCCCAATCGTTTGAATAAAAATCTCTCAAAGATAAAAAAAAAAACCCGAATATGGGGATGCAGGCAAAGCTGAGTAGATAACAACATAGTTGGATGACCTGCTTGCTGGTGCGGCTCCACTACCTGGCTGTCCACGTGCCTATGACCTTTTCTTTGCCTCCTTGTAGCATGCGTGGCCAGGGGCGAGAAGAATAAGGAAAAAATGCCTGATATCTTTCCTGTATCTTGCTTATAATCCTCCTCACCTTTTTCCATGTGGCCTGGGTGAATGTACCAGCGTTTTCTCCTATTATACCAGCCTGTGTCTTCATCTATTATCTTCCACACCCCTACCCGCGTGGCCAGGATAGTAGAAAAGTGTTTAGGTGGCTGAGCAGGGCAAGATTTCCAAAATCTAAATGATTAATTGGAAGTGGCGGCTAGGTTGTTTTCTTGCATGCAAGGAGGGGGTCTTACTGCTGGACAGGTGGTTGTTGAGACACCCACCGCCCCCAACCAAACAAATTTAAGCATGGTTGAAAAACTCCCCCCCCCCAAATTTGACTCTCATTCATTTAATTTCAAATTTCAAATGTATGTATAAGCATATAGACTGATTTGTGTATAAATTTTGTTAATATATCTATATATATACCACTTAAATTAAAAGTATCTAATCCCTTTAAAGAGATATCTAAGGACCTATATTAAAAGTTTTTTAAGTATCAAAAAAATAGCAATATATGGGTTATCCTGGTAATATATCTCTACAAATATATATATAAAAATATATTAAAAAAAAACATCGATAAAATTATAGTACATGCATCTACCCTGGTCACCTTTATCCTCCTATAAAATGGTTCTTAAAGTGAAAACGGGGTCAGCTGTCAAATACCCTTATGCAATCTAGTATCACCATGCTTGAAACTCGAAATTATCCACTAAGGAAGAGACGAATACAACAAATATTGAAGTAGATCTCGAGTGTGCGGAATTATGAAAATCATGCAGTTCTAGTATTGTGTTTGGAATAAACAGTAAAAGATTGAAGCTTTATTATTATCAAGGTCACAAAACTTGTAGGTAAAATAAACCAAACAAGGACCACTACCTTGTTTAGTTAACAAAAAAAAAATTTGTCGCATTTTCAGGTTGCATGGTTGTGGCGCGCCGTCATCGTCGTAGCGTCGTCGGCTTTTAGCAGCATTACATTTTGGTATCAGAGCCAGGGGTTCGAAGTTGGGAACCTTGGGCACATGCAGGAAAACACAAAGCAGGAACATTCAACTTAGTTCAGAGCTAATACTTTTAAAATATAAAGCCATAATGTTGATAATTATAGTAAACAGCAAATTTAGAAAACTGGCTCAAGACCTAGAACAATGAACTAACTCTCGCCTTGATCTGTGTAGGAGGCGCGGATTGGGCGAGGGGTCTCTTCATATAGACCTAGACATACCACCGCCAGAGTAGGCCGTAGCAACCCTTCTGCCTCAGATCTTGCAGACACTCCAGGATCTCAATGCCGCTATACGCGGAGAGCCCTTGGGAGGACGACTTGCTAGACATATTTTGGAGCCATTAGTAGATGCTCAGGCATCCCCTCGACACAGCGAGGAGCACAGGGTAGAGAACTTCTGTGCGGAGTTGGCTAGGGCAGAGTCACCACAGAGAGGACATGGGGACAGGATCTCAGGACATAGGGATAGGTCTTGGAGCCCTAGACAGAGGGAGGAGCATACAGAGAGATCTAGGATTCGTCATACGTCAGCTGTAGACCATATCAGGGAGATCCTGAAGCTACGACCATCTCACTATTCAGGTGATACAGGTGGTTTTCAGGCAGAGGCCTGGTTGGTGAGCTTGAGCGGATGCTTCAAGCTCTATCCTTGTAATAGCAACAAGAAATCTCGTGTTGCGATCCATCTTTTAAAGGATGGAGCAGGAGTCTAGTGGAGGACCGAGGAGCAGAAGCTCCATGTCGACTTAGAGACGATTACCTGGGAGCTGTTTGAGGAGCATTTCAGGAACAGTTATTTACCCAGGAGATTTATTTAGCAGCGGATAGAAAAGTGTCATGACCTCCATCAGGCATCGATGACAGTAGCTGAGTATGAGAGTCAATTTCTGGACCTACTCCAGTACGTCGATTATATGCAGGATGAGCAGGTATGGATTCAAAGGTTCATTCGGGGCCTGAACTTGGATCTAGGTGGCGCAGTTCGCATTCATTGCCTACAGACATTAGCAGAGGCCATGGAAAAGGCCTATATTGCAGAGGAGACATGGGGAAAGACACAACAGGCTAGAGACAGAGTTCAGAGCCATATCCAGCAGATGCAGGATAGTAGGTCGAAGGGGTCAGTTCCTCCTCCACGGGGTGGAAAGAGTTCAGGGCAAGCTTCGTTCAGGCCACCACCGCAGCAGCAGCAGCAGACCCGCCCACCTTACCAACCTCCTCAGAGATTCAATTCATAGAGAGGACGTAGTATGGGGCCTCCTCCTAGGGGTCCCATCAGGACACAGGGTGCACTGAGAGCTCAGTCAGTAGGAGCTCGTCAGCAGAGACCTCAGCAGTCCATAGCTAGACCGTCAGGATTTGTATCTCAGTCATCTAGAGTACTAGCTGGAGCTGCTTCCCACTGGAGAGGACCAGGCAACTGTTATGGTTGCGGTGTTGTTGGACATCTTTGGAGAGATTTCCCACATAACCCTACCAAGGGTAAGACACATAGCTCAGAGCCTACTGTTGGAGATATGGCACGAAGTCATCGGATCTACGCAGTGGTCAAGAACAGCCAGGCTAAGCATCAGAGTACTATGATTGAGACGACAGGTAGTACTGGTGGTATTTCCGCCTCTATATTATTTGATTCTGGTTCTTCTGATTCTTTTATTGCACCATCCTTAGTAGAGCATTGTACGCTGGTGGCAGTTAGGCAGGGCTGTAGTTGGGACGTTGAGATGGCTTCTGGAGCCAAGATTTCTGTAGACTCCTTAGTCAAGGAGTGTGTAGTGGATTTGGGACCCTTCACCACTACTCTGATCTTCGGATCCTTCCATTAGGATCTTATGGCGTCATTTTAGGCATGGATTGGTTGTCCGCTCACAGAGCTAGAGTGGATTGTTACCATAAGACTATTTCTTGCATAGATGATCTTGGAGTAGAGTCAGTGATATCTAAAGTTAGGAGGGCCGTATCCATTCGCACCATCTCCGCTATGCAGCTTAAGCGGTGTGCGCAACAAGGTTATCAGATGTTTGCTATTACGGTTAGTGACAGATCAGAAGATGAGTCCAAAGGACCTTCCCTCGATGACCATCCTATCTTATCAGAGTTTGCTGATGTGTTCCTAGGGGAGTTACTGGGATTACCTCCCCCACGTGAGATCGATTTCTATATTGATCTAGTTCCGGGAGCAGAGCCCATCTCACGAGCACCCTATCGGATGACTACTCCTGAACTATGTGAGCTCAAGTTGTAGCTTGAGGGCCTTCTTGAAAAAGGCCTAATCCGTCCTAGTGTATCCCCTTGGGGTGCACCAGTCATCTTTGTGAAGAAGAAGGATGGATCTCTTCGGTTGTGTATTGACTACCGTCAGTTGAATAAAGTAACGATCAAGAATCGTTACCCCCTTCCACGCATTGATGATTTATTTGATCAGATGAAGGGGGCTATAGTTTTCTACAAGATAGATCTTAAGTCAGGATACCATCAGCTCAGGATTGCGGAGACAGATATTCACAAGACAGCTTTCCACACGAGATATGGCCACTATGAGTTCACAGTGGTACCTTACGGTTTAACGAATGCCCCCGCAATGTTTATGAGTTTGATAAATGGGGTATTCAGGACCTTCCTTGATCACTTCGTGCTTATCTTCCTTGATGACATTCTGATTTACTCACGCACACGTGAGGAGCACGAGGAGCACCTTCACTAGGTTCTTCAGTGTCTTCGCGAGCAGCACCTTTACGGGAACTTGGAGAAGTGTGTGTTCTTTCAGCCTGAGGTATAGTATATGGGCCACATCATTTCTGGGGAAGGTATCGCAGTCGATCCTTCCAAGATTCGAGCCATCATGGATTGGCCAACACCCACTAGTGTGACCGAGGTGAATAGTTTCATGGGTCTAGCAAGGTATTACAAGAGGTTTGTTCAAGACTTCTCTCGGATTGCGCACCCTAACACTTCTCTTCAGCGGAAAGGGAAGAAGTTTCTATGGTCAGATAGATGTGAGCAGGCTTTCATTACACTGAAGGAGTGCCTCACGAGAGCACCTATTCTTGCAGTGCCAGATCCTCAGGGTGAGTTCTACGTTTGCACAGATGCTTCCTTGGCAGGACTTGGAGGTGTGTTAATGCAGGAGGGTAGAGTAGTTGCCTTTGAGTCCCGCAAACTCAAAGATTATGAGCTCAATTATCCGACCCATGACCTTGAGCTTGCAGTAGTGGTACATGCCTTAGTGCGGTGGAGACATTTTCTTCTTGGCCAGAGATTTACACTCAGGACTAATCACTTGAGTCTTCGCCACCTCTTCATGCAGCCCAATCTCAATGCTCGTCAGCGGCGTTGGATGGAGTTACTCTGTGAGTATGGCATGGAGATAGAGCATGTGAAAGGGAAGGAGAATGTGGTTGCAGATGCCTTGAGTAGGTGGAGACATGTGGCTATGGCCACCTCAGTGGGCACAGATTTGCGGAGTAGGATCTTACGGCAGCTTCCTCAGGATAGTTTGTACCTTGCAGCCTTAGCAGAGATTGAGTCTCAGAGACCTCTTGAGGGGAGGTTGGATGGATTTTCACTAGAGGTAGATGGTCTTCTCAGACACAGAGGTCGGGTATATGTTCCTAGAGATGGAGGCTTGAGACATGACATTTTGACAAAGGCTCATCGTGCACCGTATTCAGCCCATCCCGGGTTGAAGAAGATGCACGCCACCTTGAGACAGTTATATTTCTAGAGAGGACTTCGGAGGGATGTAGCTTCATTTGTGTCACGCTGTTTAGAGTGTCAGAGGGTGAAGGCCAAGCACCAACACCCAGCTGGCCTCCTCTATCCTCACGCCATACCAGAGTGGAAGTGGGACACCATTTCTATGGATTTCATTGTTGGATTTCTGACGTTGAGATACCACCATGATGCCATAATGGTCACGGTGGATAAATTGACGAAGGTAGCTCATTTTTCCCCAGTGAAGACTACCTATACGGCTAGTGCAGTGGCACGAGTATATCTTGATGAGATTATCAGACTACATGGGATTCCGCGGAAGATCATATGCGACCGTGACCCTTTGTACACTTCCCATTTCTGGACCACCATGCAGCATGTCCTAGGGACGAGGATTAATTTCAGCACAGCTTATCACCCTGAGACAGATGGACAGACAGAGAGGGTGAATCAAATTTTGGAGGACATGCTCAGGATGTATGTGATGGATCATCAGTCGAGATGGGAGGAGTATCTGTATTTGGTGGAGATTGCCTACAATAATAGTTTCCAGAGTTCTATAGGCATGGCTCCCTTTCAGGCATTATATGGTAGAGAGTGCAGGACACCTCTTAGCTGGGATAGGATTGAGGAAAGGGTTTCTCTTGGGCCAGCATTACTATAGGACATAGAGCAGCAGGTTACATTGATCAGACAAGGATTGCAGGAGGCGCAGGATAGATAGAAGAAGTATGCAGACCAGCATAGGACAGATCGCAGTTTTGAGGTAGGCACGAAGGTGTTCCTTCGTGTCAGACCGCATAAGAGCCATATCCGTTATGGAAAAGGTTCTAAGCTTGCTCCTAGGTTTTTGGGTCCCTTTGAGATCTTGGAGCGCCTCGGCCCCTTAGCCTATCATCTAGCACTGCCACCTAGCTTATCGCGCGTCCATGATGTTTTTCACGTTTATGTGCTTAGGAGATATATATCTGATCCTTCTCATGTGCTAGATTGGACTACATTGCAGGTGCAAGATCAAGGGTAGGTGATGGTGGAGCCCATGCGAATTTTAGATCGCAGGACCTTGGGCCTTCGTGGCAGAGAGATTGATCAGGTTCAGGTCCAATGGGACAGGTACGATGAGACTACTGCTACTTGGGAGGATGCTACATCATTGCGAGCTCAGTTTCCACACTTATTTCAGTGACTTCCAGGAGGAAGTCTAGTCTAAGGGGAGGGGGATGTAATGCCCACTTCCCTATGAAACTTAGTTGATTATCATTTTGAGTTATGCAGACTTTTGGATATGGACATGACTTATACTTATGTTGATTAGCATGATGTTTTGTGAGTAGATGCATTTGGGTTATGATTCGATTTTGTTTTCTGTATGATCTACACTGGCTCATGGACAGACTATTGGATACTGATATTATTTTTATATGGATATATTGCATGTGTCCTAACATTGGATTTCTTCGCCATGATAAGTAGAATGTAGTTGTTGAATTTACATTGCTATAACTTTGGATAATGATGGAATGCATAATTAAGTTGTGATTTAAACCTTGAAATAATGGATAATTGAATTACGTATAGATGTTAATAAATTTCATGCATATGGTTATTTTGGACATTTTCACATGGCCGCAAGGCCAAAGGAGGTATTTTGTATTTCGCAGGAAACACAACATGATCACAACCATGAGGGGGATTGGGAACCAAACACAACAGGATGTCAGGTGGTTACAACATTTGGTCATCAAGGCAACTAGTGAACTGTATTGTGTTACCCTTGTTCTTTATGTGTTAAGAAAAAAAAAAATTCCATGAGGGGGAAATTTTCTAATGTGACCAAGGGGCTAAGAATTTTAATTACTTGTTTTAACTTACTTTAGTAGGTGATTTCATTTTTGATGTTTTTTTTTAAAATTACTTTTGCTAAGTATGTTTAGATTAATGTAACATCTTGTTTTATTTTTTAAGTTTTGGAGGGAAGTCTAGTGGGTGTAATTAATTTTGATGGTTGGCTCCTTGAGCCTTGTGTTTTCCTCTTGTATTGAATGCTTGTTTTGAGTGTTGACCACTCCAAATCCTTTGAATCTCGAATTTGAGATTTAGGGCAATTTTGGGGGACTTGTGGGACAAGTTGAATTTGTCCCACACTTCCCAAAACCCCTTACCAACCATATCTATGGGTTGGGAATCCAAAAAGGGGATTATTTATTGTTTTGGGAAGGGAAATGTGACTTTGGAGTGCACTTGTCTTCATTTTTGCATTTAATTGTGCCTTAAGACACATGGGAAGGGATGGATGTGGATGAGAGATGTCATTCAACCCAACCACCCATTTATTGTGTTTTGGGAGTTGAGTTGACTATGCGAGGTGGTCTTGAGGATGTGTGATGTGGCATCCTACAAGGAGCCACATCACCCTCACTCTTCCCTTTTGCCTATTTATGAAAATTTCCTCTCTTGTTGAGGGGGTTGGAGTTTTTTTTTTTTGTTGAAGATTTTTCTTTTTGTTATTTTTCTTTTGGAGAGAAAAGAATTGGGGAAAAGGGAAGAGGAGCTTGAACTTGCATGCTTGGATTGTTTTGGAGGGAGCTTGGACAAAGCTTCTTGGTTTAGGCTTCTCCAATGGAGAGGTAGGAAACCTTCTCCCTTTTTGCTTTCTTATTGTTGTTGTTTTTATGCTTAAAATTGTATAAAATGTATGGTTACTTTTGTGTATTGTGGAAAAATGGATAGAATGCTTATTGTGTAGTGTAGGAGAGGTCTATGGGAAAACTCATGAGGGAGGCATAAGAGTAGAATAGGAAATTGTGGAGGGATTTTGAGAGGGATGCCCATCTTGTGTAAGAATTTTCACATTCTTACCTTGTCCTTGAGGGAGCCATAAGAGAAGGGAGGTATAAGAGTATGGGAGGAAAAAGGGGTACTTGAGGGAGGCATAAGAGTCATAGGGGCTTGAGTTTTTTTGTGGAGGGTTTGGATGGGCATCTCATCTCAATGGGGAGGCATAAGGAAAACTTTCCCATAGTTCCTTCTCTTGTTGGCTTGGATGAAAGCCTTGTTGTGAAAAGTATTGTGTTATTTGTGTTTCCTTTTTGTTTCTTCTTTTTAACCTTGAATGTTGTGAAGAAAATTGTATTGTGGAAGCAAGTGTTGTTGCCTTGAGCTGGGGACCACCCTTCATTGTGTTGTGTTTGGGGCTCGGGGGTCAATTGAGGAGATTGCTTCTCTTCTCCATTGAGTTTTTGGTTGGGAGGAGAGTGTTGCCTCTCCCCCTATCTTGGTTGTGATTCGAAATACTTGGAACTTGGATCATGGATGAAGAACACCTTGGAGCTTTGGAACCTTGTTGTTGACAATGTAAAACCACCATGTATTTACCACCTTGAGTGGAGGAAGAATGTAATATTACTTTGTATTTTAGCTTACATTATTGCAAATTTGTTTCCACATGAAGTACAAAGTGTTGTAACAAATGTTGAATGAAAGTTTTTTTTGAACTCCAATAATAAGCATGTAATATAGATGGAATCAAAAGTTGAAAGAATGACAATCTATCTATTCTCCTTCTTACTTGACTTGGAACCTCTCATGAGTATGTTAATCTTGTTTACATGTTACTAGTTCTTGCTTTAAAACTTAATGGAAGTAATTTTGGAACCCTCTTGAAGGGTGTTGGGGAAATTTTACAAAAATACATATTAAATTTTGTCTTATTACTTGAAGGATATATATTGAAAGGTGGGAATATTGGTGCAATCTTTATTCTTGTAAAATAAATAAAAGTAGTTTATAAATAATTAGTTGCATACATAATGTAAAATCTTTTCCCTTGCACACTTAGTGTAGATCCATTCCTACTTATTACACGTGAAAGAAAACATAGAGAAGTGGAAAAACTAGTGGAATAAATTATAAGCAATAAAATATTCAATGCTATTAAAATAGAAAACAAATATGCAAACTTAAATACTTGGGATAGTATCTAACGGATATACATGCTCTAGTTTTGGCCACTTATACCTCCAAAAGATTAATTTATTTGTTGGTAAAGAAGAAACGTTTGGAAATATGGAAATTGAAACCTTTAGCCGTCCTGTTGCAATCTATGTAGGCATCTTCTAGTCTTCGCACTAATGTTGCAAGCAGCCTGTGCTTCATTGAGTAGACTGGCCTGAATTAGACTCACCTCCATGATTGAGGCATCCCTCTTCTTGCCAGGCGGATTGTATTTCATGAATATTCTATTGAAACAGATCCACCTCAGCGAGGTTCTCCCCTACTCTGTGAGCAATCTAATTTTGAAACCGAACCACCTTTACGGGACCTTCTTGTTTTCCTTACGCTGTATATTAAGCCTAGTAAGGTCCAATAAAGAATCAACGCAATAAATTTCATCGGGTCGTCGGGTAACACTTTCACCGTTTTTCCCATCGACTTGATAACATTATCACAGAGGAGAACCTCGAATTTCAGGATGCATTCAATACTGAACAGATAACAACATGGCTGGACAGGTCGTTGTTTCTAAATGCCTATCTCTGTCCCCAATCGTTTGAATAAAAATCTCTCAAAGAAAAAAAAAAAAACCCGAATATGGGGATGCAGCCAAAGCTGAGTAGATAACAACATAGTTGGATGACCTGCTTGTTGGTACGCCTCCACTACCTAGCTGTCCATCCGCCTATGACCTTTTCTTTGCCTCTTTGTAGCATGCGCGGCCAGGGGCGAGAAGAATAAGGAAAAAACACCTGATATCTTTCCTGTATCTTGCTTATAATCCTTCTCACCTGTTTTCACGTGGCCTGGGTGAATGTTCTAGCATTTTCTCCTGTTATACCAGCCTGTGTCTTCATCTATTATCTTCCACACCCCTACCCGCGCAGCCAGGACAGTAGAAAAGTGTTTAGGCGACTGAGCAGGGCAAGATTTCCAAAATCTAAATGATTAATTGGAAGTGGCGGCCAGGTTGTTTTCTTGCATGCAAGGAGGGGGTCTTAATGGTGGACAGGTGGTTGTTGAGACACCCACCGCCCCCAACCAAACAAATTTAAGCATGGTTGAAATACTCCCACCCCCCGATTTGACTCTCATTCATTTAATTTCAAATTTCAAATGTATGTATAAGCATATAAACTGATTTGTGTATAAATTTTGTTAATATATCTATATATATACCACTTAAATTAAAAGTATCTAATCCCTTTAAAGAGATATCTAAGGACCTATATTAAAAGTTTTCTAAGTGTCAACAAAATAGCAATATATGGGTTATCCTGGTAATATATCTCTACAAATATATATATTAAAATATATTAAAAAAAAACATCGATAAAATTATAGTACATGCATCTACCCTGGTCACATTTATCCTCATATAAAATGGTTCTTAAAGTGAAAACGGGGTCAGCTGTCAAATACCCTTATGCAATCTAGTATCACCATGCTTGAAACTCGAAATTATCCACTAAGGAAGAGACGAATACAACAAATATTGAAGTAGATCTCGAGTGTGCGGAATTATGAAAATCATGCAGTTCTAGTATTGCGTTTGGAATAAACAGTAAAATATTGAAGCTTTATTATTATCAAGGTCACAAAACTTGCAGGTAAAATAAACCAAACAAGGACCACTACCTTGTTTAGTTAACAAAAAAAAAAAATTGTCGCATTTTCGGGTTGCATGGTTGTGGCGCGCCATCGTCGTTGTAGCGTCGTCGTCTTTTAGTGGCATTACAAAAAGGAGGTTAGATTTTTGCATTACACCTTTAACGCCAAAATGAATATTAGGAGACTTGTAGGTGTATAAAATGAATTTGATTAACAAATGAGTTATTGATAATTAATGGAAATTGAGAAAGTAGCCAACAGTGCATTAATTTTTAAAAGCTAATGCTATATGAAAATAAAGTATTTAAAGTTCTAGAAAAAAGAAAAATTTACATCCTTACTATTTAAATTCACTAGAAACCTATAAGGTTATATAATGGAAAAAATAAATGTAGTAAATATGTAAACCATAAAAAGGCCATGTTGTCGAGTTTTCCTATCCTGTGTTTTTTTTATCATAGTTGGGTCCTTGTCTTGGTTTACATCATTTGCGTAAGACATTGATGTGTACTCTATGTTATCTATTGTATTGGTGGCTCCATGCTTGTCAAAGTATCATATGTGATGTCGAGTTTCTTTATTTGGATCCCATTTGGTGTTGTGTAGTGTGCAATTGAAGAAAACAAAATGTATTCTGATAATTTTGTTGTTGTAGTTTTTGTGTCAAATATGTGAGCTTTACAATATATTTGTGTTGGAATATCTGACATTCTTGATCCAGTGTTAAATGAAATCTAATGGCAACGAAACAAAAAATCAATTGTGAACCGATGTGCAAGTGAAATTTTCTTTGTGAGATATTTTTAAAAATGATACATTAAAACAAGATGTGATGTTAGAGATGGCGCATTTTTTTTTCTTTAGTTTTTTAAATTGTTATATTTGTGTGTATAGGTTGTCAAGGAGATATATCATCTAGAAGTCTTCTAAGGAGTGGAATGCACAGGACATGTCGAAGAGGGTCTTTGTAAGATATTGTTGTTGGAATATCTGATATTCCTGATCCAATATTGAATTAAATATCACAGCAAGGACACAAAAAATTAGTCGAGAGATGAAGTGCAAGTGAAATTTTCTTTGTGAGATATTTTTTTAAATTTATACATTAAAGAAAGATATTACATCAGAGATGGTGCATTGTTTTTTTCTTTGGTTTTTTTGACTTGGTATATTTTTGTGTAGGTTATCAAGGAGATCTCTCATCTAGAAGTCTTCCAAGGAATGGAATGGAAAAGACATGCTGAAGAGGGTTGTTGCAAGATATATCTATCAGAATATCTGATATTTTTGATCCAATGTTGAATGAAATCTCACAATAACGACACAATGAATCAGTCATGAACAGAAGTGTAGGTGAAATGTTTTTTGTGGGTTTTTTTTTAAATTTATACATTAAAACA
Organism: Taxus chinensis; assembly: GCA_019776745.2. Taxonomy (NCBI): domain Eukaryota; kingdom Viridiplantae; phylum Streptophyta; class Pinopsida; order Cupressales; family Taxaceae; genus Taxus; species Taxus chinensis. The sequence continues at coordinate 590,934,080 of CM034156.1, forward strand.
TGATGTGATGTCATAGATGGTACATTGTTTGTTTCTTCAGTTTTTCTCTCATTTGGTATATTTATGTATAGGTGTAGACACCTAAAATATGCTTACACTTAGCATTTCATCTAATCCATTCAATTAATGACACTTTGTTAATTCCCTATTCTTTGCTCCATTGTCAGATACCCATTTACAACATCTTATTGGTTGTATTCCTCCTATAAACATCTTATTTGGCTAATGTCTCTCATATTAGCTAAAAATTCCTCCTTTCGACCATTCAAAATCTCCCTAGTTCTCTCGAAACCACTTTTGTAAGCTTCATAGGCTATCTATCAGTCACAAATGGTTATCAAGATCCCTCCCAACTCTCAATGAGTCTCTAATCATTTACTAATCATGTTTAACTAGCGTAAACCTAACTTAACTAAGCCTAAAGCATATTTATCCTAAACTAATATAAAAGTACTTTTTGATCTTTAGTCCCACATGCACCTAAATTCCAAACTCTTCCAAACCAAAAACTATAAATACAAGCCTAAGGCTTTCCTTTCAAATGGTCCATCTCTCTCATATATCGATATCTTGGCATTAGACCTCATTTGTATATGCCAAGCTAATAAGGCATTTGATCTTGGCTATCCTCCATTGTTGAACCTCATCCATATTACATCCATAACTTTATATTAGGTTAGTAGGAGGGTGCCTAACTAGGTCTTGTAGCCATTTTAGAGAGACCTCTTCACCTCCATTGAAGAAAACAACAAATCTAATTTGATTTCTCATAGGTTTAACTAGGTTCAATTTATGATTTAAATTAATCATAGAGTATTTAGAGATAAAATGATTGTTTTTTAGTTTATTTCATTGTTGTAGAAATTATCTTGTTTACAAATCATCTTGATGTTTATGATAAGTTTACTTAGATTATGGAACTACTTAGTTTTTTTTCTTGTTTATTAACATAGTTAAACTTTTCATGCATACATTTGGCAAGCCCAGTGGGACATGAAGTCCATCCTCCATTAATGAAGTCTTTTTAAAGCTATTTATTTTCAGTTTCTAACCACTTTCATCTTTTGTAGGAGAAAAAACTTGTTATTTACTTGATTTCATTTTTTAAGTGAGCTAAATCATCCTTGTTCATACTTATTTTGTGGGTTTAGATTGGAAATAGGATTCTTTAACTAACCTCTAACCTGTTTGTTTGTCAAAAAAAGTAATTTCGTGAATTTGTAGGTTTTTTAGGGGGTTTGCGTACGTGTCCTAAAGTGTCGCATCTCCATCGATACCCTAGCGTTGGCGACGAGATAGCCATGTATCCATTTTCATACTACTGGTTGAAAACACATTTTATAATGGGCCACATCTCCACTGAACCATCGGTGTCTTCATCGACCAATGCATGTCTCCGTGTCTCTGAATGCAGTCGTGTTTGCTATCATACTATGTTCTCTAAATTTTTGCCTACTAGAATACCCATTGAACTCAGAGTGTACGTGTCGAAACCCTAGCACACCTATCTTACATGACCACGTAGGTGATTTTGTCTACTATTATAAAACTATGAAATGCATCTATGTTTTTTGGGGCACGTATCCATTGGATGGGGCGTGCAAGTGTCGTTCTAGGTGCACAAACATCTGTGTCAAAATTTGAAATTTTTTCCACCTGGATGTAAGATCATTATTCCAATTTTTCTAAAGTTTTCAAGGTATAAAAAACAAAGTGTAGGGTGTTGATTAGTTGTTTAAACTAGCATAACTTAATTGTTTTCATTCCTTAACTAAAACAAGGTTTGTAAAGTGTGTATACTCTCTCCTCACACCTTCTAGGTGATCTTGGAGATCAAAAACACTTGTTTTATGCTTCTAAAATTAAATTACTTTCCATATTACTTGTTTTAATGGAATTTTCACATTGTGTAATCTCTTCCTTTGTCCCTTTCAGGTGATCTTAGGAATCAAAAACAATGTGTAAATTTTGTTTCTTGATATCGATATTGAATTGAAAATTACTAAATTGTCACATACAAGACCTAATGCTTGTCAAATAAAATGTGTCAAAACGAAACACAAACCTTCTAATAAACGTGTTTTCATACAGGTTTCCAAATGGTGTGCTACTTTAAAAACCACATTAAGCTAAGCAAGCTAAAAAACACACCATTTCCCTTCACAATGTATTGCAAGTTTCAGAAAAGGGTACGGCCCTATCAGATCAATTGGAACATAACCCCTTTGGCATAATGCCTTAAGCTACAAAAATGGGGGTGTTTCTAGGATACATAAAGTAATCCACCACTAAGTAACCTCGTGGATGAAACAAGGAACACTTTGCTTACCCACTTCACTAGTTTTTCATTGTGAGTTAGAGTCAAAGATTGTATGTACGGTGACCCAAGTGGATAGTTTCTCATTCTATCAGAAGGGGTTAAAGTAAAGTCGATATACTCCCAAATCAATCAATGTGAATATTTGGGTAAATCGATCTCTCTTTTAGACAAGTTGTTACACCTAGTTGAGAGATCCTGTTAAGGAAGCCATTCTATCTTGGAGCCCACTTTTCTAATCCGTTGTCACATCAAGCCATCATGAAGTGATGCCTCACTTGGATTCTGAACCTTATTTCTCAAACAAATCAAAGATCCCATGTAAGTTTGAGCTAAGTGTCTTTCGTCATGGAACTAAATGGCGTCTCACTTAGCTCAATTTATTTCTCGCCTTTGGATGAGGCAAAACTCTTCCCAAGTGGGGCTTAGTTTATTTTCATCCTTTTGATCCATACCCTTATGTTCTCTCTTCCCATTTGGAGTGACAAGGAAGCATACCTCGCGAGTCTTATTAAAGACAGTATTCGCCACTTTTTTGTCCATTTACACCCATCTATGTTTTTGGTTGGGTTGTTAAAAGTCTAAATTCTGCAAGTACATTTGTGTATCTTTGATAGTCCTTTGATCTTGACTTCAAGATCATCTTTATAGTTAGGATTGGTTCATAAATTGATCTCCCTTTGACGTCTTACCTTGTTTGCATTGTCGCAACACAATTAAGATACTTACGTCATGTTTTTTCGTAAACATGATCTAAGTATCCGCATTGTGGCGTTACGCTGCACACATTTTAGAACATCCTTAGTATACTTTGACTTGGTTTAAATTCAAAAATTGTTCCAAATCTTGACAGGTGTCTCCAAATTTATTTTGTGTCGTTTCAGTACCATTTTGGCACTAGCATCTCACTTCTTCGTGAATCTTGATTAACGTTTCAAATTGGTATGGTTACATATCTTATATTTATAATCCTCTCCCTTTGATGTTTAGGACTTTTTTGTCTCTAAACTGGTCATAGTATCCTTTAAGTGGGAATCATATTTACCCTTTGTTAATATTTACACATTTTTTATTTCAAGCTTGACGTAATTATTGACATTGTGTTGATCATCTTTGCATCGAACTATCATTTTCCACACACATTTTACATAGCGAGTATTATCTCATGGATTAGCTTTGTGTTTCACCCTTGTATGATTGTTCCTTGTAATCATTCATCTAGAAATCTTAAATTGTCTACGACAATCCTTTTTTATTCCATCAATATTGCATCATCACGATGTCTATTTTTCTTACAACTTCTTCAAAAAATCACACATGCATATCCATACTTACAAAATGTCTATTCGGATGTCATTATGCTTCACTGAATTGAGATGTCACTTCCTTCCCTTTGAAGGAGTTCTATCAAACTATCTAGATATAGACATTCGTGCTTAAAACAACACGATAAATGGCTGACTATCATGTGGTTTCTCACACTTACAAAAATACGAAACCTAGGTTTAGGAATTCAAATCAAAATATTCCCATTACGAATAAACCTAATTTGGTTATTCGTGCTAGAGGGCCCACCCGGGTATCGTGTTCCCCACCGTCATCTCATTTTTGGTGCATGGTTTGGATGCTTCTGATCTAAATTATTATTCGGGTTCCCCCCACTCTTCTTCTGATTCAGATCCAAACTATTTTTTGGACTCCCACTCTTCTTCTAAAGATTCATATCCTATCTATAAATTAGATACACCTAGGTCAAATCTCAAATCATGGTCCTCCCTTCCTTTGCAGGAACTTTATTCCAAATCATCTCGATGACGTCTTCCTCCTTTCAAGACTCATGTGACTCTAGGTTTTGTCAATTGAACATCAGATTCGGTTCACGAGTCATGGTCCTCCCTTCCTTTGCAGGGGCACTTTTATCAATCGCTTTAACAACCTCTTCCTCCATCGAAGAATTCCACGACTTGGATTCTATCTAGTCAATCATCTAATTTGACTCCTACATCGCAACTCAATAGATGGCTATACGATCCTTTTTTCTCTTCCACATTAATTCATCTTTTAGAAACGTGATCTAAGACCCGATCTAAATCATCTATTCATGAGACGCTTGCCTCCAATCCTACTTCATCTCTTGAGTCATCTTCTTCTGTCAATCAATCTTTCCCACTTATCAAAATTGTTTCTTCTATTCAACCTTCTATGGCCAAAGAATAACAACCTCTACTAATTGATTTCTCTCAGAATGAAGGAATAATTAGACTACACAAAGATGTCCGTTTAGAGGATTGCAAATAAGGATTATTTGTAGAACTCGATACACTCACGTATTAGGGAAAATAATCTTATCTCTTTTGTCATAATATAGATGAGAATCCTAAGGTCATGGAACTTGAATCTTCTTCTAGAATTCCATTTTCACTTTCTTCTGAGCATGATGAGATGTCAGGGTCTAGCATTGATCCATGGCCTATCTTCTCGTTACCAAATCATTCATTATCTATCATCATTCCTTAATCATAATATCACCTAGGATCACCATTGAGTAGCCCATCATCTTCTTCTTATCCTTGATCCACTCCTAGGTAGCCCTCCATTTTCTAGTTGTGGTTCAAATCCTAGTAGCCCATTACCTTCCATTGTTGGGCCACGTCCTAGTATCCCTTCCTCTTATATCTATGGGACCCCTTCTAGTACTCCCTCCTCATCTATACTTTGGCCACACCCTAGCAGCCCTTCATCATCTTCTTATATTCTTGGGCCATGTCCTCGTAGTCCAAATTCTTCCATCTTAAGGCCATATTCTAGTAGCCCTTCATCATCTTCTATCAGTGGCTCACCTCCTGTTACCCATCCTCTTCAATAATTGGACCATATCCTTTTCACCCATCACATATTTCTTCTATAAATGGTTGTGGCAATCCCACTATCATTTCTCACATCAGGTCTAAACTCCCACGATCAGTTTCTTCTCCTTCTCGAGATCATACAGGTCACACATCAGCATATAATAAACCCAAATAGGTCCATTATCAAGCTAAGATCAAAACTTCCGAGAGCTCTAAACCTTCTAACAAATTAAATGATCTTAAGGTTAAAAATCAAACATGAATAAAGAACAAAAACCAACACAATGATCAAGTATGGCACAAAGTGCATAAACCTATGGATAGCGAACACAAGCTCCCTCATGAAAAATCAATTTTTCAAGATAAATCAAAGTCATTTGTTGACTACGCACTCACCACGATCATCGAGATTGGATAAAATATTACCCTTGATAAAAGAAAATGTTTAGTCTCCCTTATCAAGGAAGTCGTAGACATCGTTGTTGGATCTTACCACACAGAGTGAATTTGTTAGTCCCAACCCTCCTAAAACAATAAAAAATCTAAAAATCAAATTAATTCAAAAATACAAAAAAATTGAGACAACATACAAAATCGAAGGTACAAATATCACATTGCAATCAGGTACTATGTGCACATGGATGTTATTTCTTCCCTTTCTTGCTCTTCTTCTACAATTATTCCTACCATTTTCATTCCTTCGGTGATATTGTATTTAGCTTATTCATACACATTTTGTGGCATTTATATCTATGGTATCCATTTGACCCTGGTCTTTTATCACGTTGTTAAATTAAAGAACGACTTATCTCTTAGAGATCCTATCACATTCAACATTTAATAAAAAAAATTTGTGAAGAACTTTTGGCCATATTTGTTGACACTAAGCCATTTTTGTCATCACAATCACTTCCACCTCCTTCCATCAAGCCATGTGTGGTTCTTAAACCCCTTGTCAAAAAAGAGAGCTGAAACAAGTATTTAGAAAGCGAAAGAATTAAAATCAATAAAAAATCAAAATACAAAAGTTACAAAGCAAAAGAAAATTGATATATAACTCTCTCTTGGGTATTTCCAATAATTTATATAGGGGATATGGATGTTTGACTAGAAGTAAAGAAATTTTGAGATTAGAATCAAATTCATCTCCATCGGCGCTATCGATTCTTGGCTGGCCAACGGAGCAATGTATGGCTATCCTTCCACCCTCCGTTCATAAATAACCTATCACCTATAAAAATAAATCATTCATACATGTTGGCTATTTTGTCTTCATTTGTTTCTTATTAAATCTTCCCTTCAAGAGGTAATTAATTTCCATGTGCAAACACTGGATCTCTTTGATCAAAGTAGGATTAGTATTTTACCAAGTGTCTTTTATTGGATTTTGTTCAGACTCTTACTCTAGTCCATATCTTGTCTCACTATTTGTGCGTTTGGCTAATCACTTCTTCATCGCGAGGCTTATAAAGCTACATTCATATTAGTCATATAGTTATTGTACTTTGTTTAGAACATTCATATGTATGGTATTTCCTTTTTGTCATTTTTCTTTGGACACCTTTGTCCCTTTTCACAAAATTAATCACATCCTTCCTTTCTATCATGTGATTTTAGGCCAACTTACGCTAGGGGCATCCTTGCTTCTTCCTATAATTTCATTGGTTTATGTTCATCATCATGTTGAACCTATCCATAATGGCCTTAGGTCCCACTTCTATGCATGAAGATTTTTCCTTTGAATACTCTCACCTAATCGTTGGGGCATTTTTGCATCTTCACCTTTCTCACGTATCTCTTTCCTTTCTGTCATGTCTTTCTTGGCCAACTTACACTAGGGTAATCCTTGCCTCCTTATCAACAATTCATTGGTTTACGTTCATCATCAAGTTGAACATATCTATTTTGGCCTTGATTCCCCGTTCATCATCAACGTGTGAAGATTTTTCCTTTGAATACTCCCACCCCAATGCTGGGGCATTTTTGTAGCTTCAATTTCTTGTGCTTACGTGTGGCACTCTACCCTTCTACATCCCATATATCACGGGGGCATCCATGTTTCTTTGTCTTCCTATACATAGTTTCAGAAAACTTCTAAAAATAAAAAACATTCAAATATTTTTCAAGAAAAATAAAGACAAATATAAACCATCCTACAAAACATTGCTCTTTGGTTCTCACTTGTTCATGTACGTGACTCGCCAGATCATCTTGATCTACCTCCATCAACAAATTCTAGGCTTCTTACTTCATCTATACTCTGGGGCACAATGAGTTCCCTAGTACTATTTCATAATGCACATTTATTTTTCATTAATTCTAATAGGTTGGAACTAAAGCTCGATAATAAAAACATTACATTATGTTTCTCTGTTAGTTTTTCTTGTTTACTTTCTCGTATTGCATTGCATTATGTATGTTGCATGGAGTTAGGCATCTTTTACTTTCTCATATTGCATTACATTTTGTATGTTGCATGGAGTTGGTGTTTTTAGCAATGGACATTTGTTCATATATGGCTTTTCATGTCATGCTACATTTTTGTTCCTTCTTCTGAACAAGGACCGATGATGAAGATCACTAACAATACGATGAAAATAAAGTTGTTTAAAAGGCATTGGATTGATTTTAGCTCATTCCCTCTTCCTCATAACTTCTTTTTCTTCTATATCTCCTTTCTTTTCTTCTTCTTCACACTATTTTTTCTTTTTTTTTCTCTTTCTATCATATTTTCAGTCATCCATCAAGTTCTTCTATCACCCCATAAAAAATCGAGGGGGCATCCTTCATTGTACTCTTTTTTGTTCTATCCCTTCAAAATTTTCTACTTGTTTATGCTTGTCTACTTTCTTTGAAGTGACATCACTTACGCCACCCCAAAGAGGGGTAAATGCAGAAACCTAAAATATTCTTACACATAGCATTTCATCTAATCTAGTCAAGTAACAACACTTCATTAATTCCCTATTCTTTTCTCCATTCTCAGATAACCTTTTACGACACTTTCTCAATCGTATACCACCTAAAATCATCTTATTTGGCTAATATCTCTCTTATTAGCTAACCATTCCTCCTTTCGGCCATTCAAAATCTCTCTAGTTCTCTCTAAATCAATCACAAATGGTTATATAGACCCCTCCCAACTCTCAATGAGTCGCTAATCATTTTCTAATCAAGTTTAAATACCCTAAGCCCTATTTAACTAGACTAAACCTAGCTTAACTAAGCCTAAAGCATTTTTATCCTAATCTAATATAAATGTGCTTTTTGAGCTTTAGTCCCACATGCACCAAAATTCACAACTCTTCCAAACCAAAAACAATAAATACAAGCCTAAGGATTTCCTTTCAAATGGTTCTTCTCCTCTCATATTTGTATATCTTGGCATATACCTCATTTGCATTAGCCAAGCTAATAAGGCATTTGATCTTGGCTATCCTCCATTGTTGAATCTCATCCATTTTGCATCCATAACTTTATATTAGGTTAGTAGGAGGGTACCTAACTTGGCCTTTTAGCCATTTTATAGAGACCTCTTCACCTCCATTGAAGAAAACAACAAATCTAATTTGATTGCTCATAGGTTTAACTAGGTTCAATTTATGATTTAAAGTAATCATAGAGTAGTTAGACAACTAATTATAGTGTTTTAGTTTAATTCATTACTGTAGATGTTATCTTGTTTAGAACTCATCTTGATGTTTATGATAGGTTTAGTTAGATAATGGAACTACTTAGTTTGTTTCTTGTTTATTAACATAGATAAACTTCTCATGCATACAATAGGTTGTCAAGGAGATATCTCATGTAGAAGTATTCCAAGGAATGAAATGGAAATAAAAGTTTAAAGAGTATCATGTTCATGTGAATTACGTACCAGGATCCTAAGTGAGGTACGTGAGAATGTGGAGAATAACATAAATATTTTTGATCAACAATAATCTAGAAAAATGAATCATATGGATTCTTTTGTACGTGTGAACAATGAGGGTAGGAGATCTGTGAGCAAGGAAAATGTGGAATGTCATGCAAGATATTTAATAGGGAATGATAATAGCCATTATTCTAGGGATTGTGCACATGATGTTGATTCAAAAAAGGACATTAGACATCAAGCCCTGATTTTTAGAAATGGTGTGAATAATTGCTCGAATCAGAGTTACACCAAATTTTACTCATCACGTTATCAGGTGAATTTGAGTGATCTTAATATGATTGAGAGATGATATTTTGATTTGAACCATGTTTGGGATACTGAAGATGATGAGGACTTGCAGGATGCATCTACGTTCTTTATAGAAACAAACAAATCCATGTAAAAATGTGGTTGATGTTTTGGATAAATCGCTCTCCAGTGTGGACACGTTTTTGATAAAACAAGGTATTTCTCTGGAAACTATTGTCAAACATTCTAGAATAGGTCCCGAAGAATAAATACAAGGTATTGGTGGAACAAGGAAATCTTTCTTGACCAATTACATTGAACATGTGTTGGCAAAAAGTGTCGCGCAGGGTAAGAGTCCTTTACTTCTTGTAGGACCGAGAGGAGTTTCTGCTTTCAACATCCATGGTACAATGGTACATGTGTCACTAAGAATTCTGTTGTGCGACATGAGACCTCTAAACAAGAAAGTGTTGGTTGTATTTCAGGAGTAGATGATAAATAATAGATATATTCTTATTAATGAAATGAGATTTGTGTCTGATTTTTTAAAAAAATATTTATATTTTCTTATGAGAAGCATTCCCTTCACATGAAAACATCATATTCATAGGTATATCTGTCATTCTTGTTAGGGATATTTCCCAACTCCCTCCTTTGACGGACATACCGATGTATGCAAGAATCACGGAAGGAAAAACGTTATGGAAGTCATTTTCTTTGGTTGTGACTCTAGACACGATTTTTCCATCAGAAAAGGGACAGTGTGAATCAAGTTAATTTTCGTAGCTTGCTATCAAATTTTGGAGATGTGAATCCCACAATTGATGATTGGTAGTTGTTAATTTCAGAAACAAATTCATGCTTTGGTGCAGAGGAAAGGTCGGTTTTTGAATCTTCGGTCTTCCAATCATTTTCTTACAACGAATGTCATGGTGAAATTTCACAACAAGAACAAGCTTAAGAAATTGAATGCACCTGTGGCATGAGTTGTTGTAGCCCATGTGAGAGAAGTGACGTATGGAGATAATGATGATGACTAGTTGGAGAGTGAGGTGTTGTTTTGCAGTGATCAAAATGTCATGTTGATGTGCAATTTTGGGGTGGAGGTAGGTTTGGTGAACGGATCTATTGGAAAGGAGAGGAACATGGTGTATTCTCTAGGAACGAAGCCTCCAGATATAGCAATAATCGTTGTTGTGGAGTTTGAGAATTAGGTCAGTGTTCCGTGAGATTTTATCCACCCCAAGTATGTATCTGTACATCCGGTGTTGAGGGGATGTTGCAGAAAAGTTCCTTTCAAGATGTCGTGGGCTCTTACAATTCACAAGTCACAAGGACTCACTCTTGGAAGAGAAACAATTGACATAGGTAGTAGGGGAGAAACAAGGTTTGACATTCACGGTGATATCAAGAGTGAATTATCTTGATCACGGAAAAATTTAAGGCTCCCTCTGACAAAAAGCCTTAGAAAATAGTTGGAAAATATTGATAAATCCACTTTCTCTTGTATGGCGAATTACAGGAAAAGTTGTTTCGCATATGAGGTGATTTTCGAAAGATGTTTTTTAAGCAAAGAGACTATACAAAATGTTATCAGTTGGTAACATCATCTATGCTACTGGCTGATGGTATTATCTATTCTATCGGTCAGTGGCATTATCTATGCTACCAATTATTTGCATTAAGTGTGCTATCGGATGATAACATTAAGAATGCTTCCGACTGACAACATTATATATGCTACCCACAGTCAGCATAAGAATGTTATTGGATGGTATAAATAAGAATGCAATGACCCATAGCATATTTTATGCCACTATCCAATAGCATAGATAATGCAATTGGTTGTCAACATACAATATGCTACTAAGCTACTAGATCGGTAGCATTGTCTATGTAACTTATTTGTCTCATTCATTATGCTACCAGTTGGTATCACTTTTATTCTATCGGTCAGTGGCATCATGTCTGCTACTGGCAGGTGGCACATTAAATGCTTTGGTGGCCCACTTTCACTAGTATAAATATATAAAAGGTGGTCATTTTCACACCACAAAACAAAGAAGCTAGAGCATTAGAGCTGTGAGTATACGAGGAAAATAAAAATAAAATACTTGAACTCCAAAGGAAATCAAAAATACTAAAATAAACCATCAAGAATTCCAAGCACAACTACAAATAAGAAATGTTTAAAAGTTTGAACTAATGCCATGAAGAAATAAGTTTTTTCTAAAGATCTGAAAATCCTATTTGCTTTAACATCTAATATGAAGAAGTTTTTGTACAAGAGTCTCATTTTTCCACAACTATACAAATTTCTTAAGGATCCTTATACGTAATCCCAATGGATCGAAGCAACTAGTTTAACAAGACTATTGTATATGCCCTAATTTAAGAAAGATCATAGATCACTTAACAATCTTCTACTCAGTTATGACACATCCACTTTCACATTTCGTTATACACTTCCATCTCATGCAGAGTCCTTTGGAACGTCACCAAATGATATTGAGTGTCTCACAGGACTACCACACAAAAATGTGGATCTTGTTTCGATGAAGGTTGTTTTAACGGATGAAGAATGCAAGTATCTAGAGTCAAATTTTTCGTTTTCTATTTATGTAGTTGATGTTACTTCTTATTGTAATTGTATAATTTTCTATTTTACAATATTACATTTTAAAAAAATTCAACTTAACAAAGTTTTTTATGTTCAAAATTTACTAACAAAATGTTTCTCTTTGTTTTATTGATAATTACAGCTTCACAAAACCCTTCAAAAAGAGGGATTCAGCTTGAGTATTTCAATCACCCATTTTTGCAGGCCGTTGTGTAGTTCTTCTAGGCCAGAATCATTTTTCACTATTGATATGTGAATATTCCTTGGTGGGTGTTAGCATATATCATTCGTACCATAAATGAGAAGCAATTTGACTAATGCAACTCCTTATCCTTTAGGATAAGAGATAATTTAGATAATATTCATTTGAATGAGAATGTTACCATCAGTTCCACAATTTTTATGCTTGGTTTATTTTATGAGTCTCTATATAATTTACATGGCACCCCTCCTCTAACAAGAATGCATTTAAAGATAACAACATTGAATTTAATACTAACAATTGAAGACCAAGAGGTGAGAACTAATTTTTTATGAGATGGTTTTTAATTATTGTTTTTCATATTGTAATTAGTAATATATAACTTTAAAATTTTAAATTTTAAATGAATTAACAACTTACTGTAAAATTATAATAGAAGGTGGCAGCTATGGCTGCATCATGAAGGGACATTGTTATCCGATGTCAATTACTACCATGATCTAAAGATTCTATTACTATTTCTGATGATCAACAAACAAAGGAGGAAGACCCTCCACCTACTAAAAATATGAGGATTTCCATAAACCCTTATACCCAATCAACCAAAATACAACAGACATTAATCATGGATATTTTAATTTATAATATATATATGTTTTAATTTTTATTAAAATAAATGTAATTAATTATATAAAACGTGTATGTGTTTCAAAATTTCATGTAGTTTTATTTTATTTGCTATAGAACCTACAAACGAAATAGGGTATCTTCAGCCTCAAACACATGATGTAGAAATTTCTTCTATACCTCGGTCTATTGCCCCAGGTTCGAATCACTTGTTTTATATATGTTTACTGATAATTGATGATAGATATTTAATTGATAGAAAATTCAACACTCCTAAGACTTATATATCTTTAATTGATAATTCTAAATTATATTTTAGATCACATCTACCATTCTCTCCATTCTACTCCTATACAACAATAACATCAACAAAATCAAGATTTAGTTACACCTTAGCAGCATTTCTCTGATCAGATTAATTTTAATTTTTAATAATCTTATATTAATTAATTTATTTATACTTTCTATTATGTTTGAATATTGAATTTCGTCATATTATTAACAAAATTACAATTCAATGTCTTAGGTATCCATTACAACGTCGATCGCAAATGCACTTGCCATCTACGTCACCCTGACCATGAAAATATGAGGACAATGTTCACTAGAAATAATATTTCATTTTCTTAGCCAACTGTAAGCAGGGGCATACTTAATTTTTCCTCTAAATTTCAAACGTTGTGAGTGGGAAATTTTCCTAGTGGATAGGGTGTTTCAGTCATGAACTATATTGAGTTAGATGATAAGTATCTTGGTGTTGAAAGAAGACTTCAGTAGCATGGATAATTCAATCCCAAAGATATGATTCATGTGGAAAGCCAGTCTTCTCCAGGAAGACAAGATAGATCAAGAACACCATCTCCTATACATGTTTGATCTATTTTAACTAATGACCAGAAAACTAATTTTCCACTTGGTATTCTTTTTTTGATAATGTTATGATAAAAGAAATAAATTCACTATGCAAAAATCACAACCAAAGACATATTTTGTATTCTTCACATGAGAATGAGCCTCAAAATATTGATATTTTATTGAATCGGGCTATGTCTGGTTCTATAATGTTTGATAATAATTATGAAGATGAAGTGTTGAACATTATTTTGAACCGAGTTAAGAATTTAAATGTAGAAGCACAAGCCTACCATAATCTGTGGTCGCGAGACAAGGGCCTTGTACTTATAACAAATGTGGAATGAGATAAGGCATTGGTAAGTCTCACTAAATTTTCAAGCATTATTTTCATTTTTTGAAATTTTCCTAATAGTTTTTCTCTTGTGAAATGTAGTACAAGTATGAAAATTTGAGGAATGAGGCTAGTGTGCTTAATTTGCATTTACAAAGTGCAAGGAAAAGTGTAAATACAACAATTGAATTGAAAAAGAAGCTTGTTATCCTAAACAAGAAGAATAATACATTAAGAAGAAGAATTTTAAGTTGAATGAGGCTATGTCTAGTTCTGCAACGTTTGATAATAATTATGAACATGAAGTGTTGAACATTATGTTGAACAGAGTTGAGAATTTAAATGCAAAAGCACAAGCCTACCATAATATGTGGACGTGACACAAGGGCTTTGTACTTATAGCAAATGTGGAACGAGATAAGGCATTGGTAAGTATTACAAAAAATTCAAATATTATTTTCATTTTTCAAAATTTTCCTAGTAGTTTTTCTGTTGTGAAATGCAGCAAAAGTATGAAAATTCTAATAATGAGGCTAGTGTGCTTAATTTGCATTTAGAAAGTGCAAGGAAAAGTGTAAATGCAAAAATTGAATTGAAAGAGAAGCTTGTCATCCTAAACAAGAAGAATAATACATTGAGAAGAATAATGAAGGAAAATGCAATGGATCTAGACTTACTGTTGAAGAAGCAAGCTAAAGATGATCAAACATTATTGTCTGCTAGTGAAGTTGCAAATCAAGAAAAGGTCATTCTTTCGAATATTGAAGTTGCTGCAAAGGATTTGGTTCAATCTGGTGTTGTAAAGAAATTTCATTAGTTTAGGATAGAGTAGAACATAGAGAAAAATCTTCTCAAAATTGAATCTATAAAAAACAATATGAAATAATTACTGTTGTTGTTTAATATTTTTATAAAACTATTTCACTTTATAGGACAATATGGAAGTTTCAAACATTAATCAATGTGGATTACGTCATTTTAGTTTTACTTTTGTTATATTGTGACTATTTTTCTATTCAAACTGATTCTGAATTTGATTGCTAATATTGATTATATTTTTTATATTTATTACATGCTAAAATTCTAATTATTGTTATTTTAAAATACTTTGTTGACATAGAGAAGAATCTTCTCAAAGTTGAATCTGCAAAAGACATTATGAAATTATAAGTGTTGTTCAATCTTCTTAACAAAATTGTTTCTGATTATATGACAATATTGAAAGTTTGAAAGTTTAGTCAATAACGATAATGTTGAATCTTCTTATCAAAATTGTTTTTGATTATAATTTTAAAATACTCTGTTGACATGGAGAAGAATCTTCTTATCATTATGAAATTATAATTGTTTGTGAGTGTTCTTATCAAAGCCCTTTCAGATTATATAACAACATTGAAAGTTACAACCTTTAATAAATGTGGATTGCTTAATTTTACATTTACTTTAGTTATAATATATTGTTAATTATGATTTATTTGCTATTCAAACTGATTTTTAAAGTGATTGTTATTCTGTATTATGTTTTTTATATTTATAACATGGTAAATATATTTTTATAGTCATTTTACAATACTTTATTGATTCATGATAGGAAAGTGAACTACAAGTAACATTAATATTTTAAAGAACAAATACAAAAATTATCTAAAACAGTGAAAATTCTGTAATTATGTAGTTTTATTTTTTAATTCAAAGGAAAAAAACAATAAGTATGACACATTTAAAAAAAACTTTAACAGTAAACACATTGCAACATTAAAAATAATATTAAAAAATGTACATTACAACTTTAAAATGTACAAAAATAACATTATAGATAATTACAATAAGAATCCTTTTATGAAAATTTCTTTCTAGAATACAAATATACAGGTAGTCTTGTAACGCCACCAAAGGACGACGCTCGCTCACGACGACGATGACGGTGCGCCATAAACATACAACCCAAAATGCGACTAATTTTATTTTATTTTTTCTTCTTTTGGGTGGGGTGAGTCCGTACACAAGCTCGAACTACAACAGTCACGGTAAACCATCTATCTATGATATAAATGCTCCTGATTTATATATTCCTTTTATGGCATTTGGCACCTATTTCATCCTTTCTGGTATTGCAATGGGTTTTCTTGGGAAGTAAGTATATTGTCGTGCCTACTTCTGTTTTATAAACTGACTTGAGTTATTTCCTGTTTCTGTTTTATAAATTGACGTGAGTTATTGCCTGTTTCTGAATCACGTGTCTTTTCCTGTTTTCTTGATGTTCCATTCTCCTTTGCAACCAAAGGAGTGGGAAACCATGTATCATGTTTCTTTTTTTTCTTAACTGAAGCTTTATCTATTTTGTTGTTTTTTTTGGATTGGTTCTTTCTTTCTCTATCTATTTTTTTGTCTATATGCATTGTCATTTTGAAAGGTAGGAAACAATTAAACGCCGAGTTCTTGAAAATCTTTTAACTTTCTGAGCTAGTAACTTTACAGCTAATTATTATTCTCACAGAACAAGGAAAAAAATAAGTAACACCCTTAGCAACGAGCATGATTGAGCCTTTTACAGCATCAAGGAGAGTCTGTCATTGCATAAATTGCGTGTTTAACCATTTCTCAGGATCTTTAAATGGAGGTTCTAACAGGGTCCTATTCTTCAAAAATGAAGGACATTACATTCGGCCCTTAAAAACATGGACTTGTTTAGCATGAATTCTCTTCAATGTATGTCATCTAGTGTATTGAATGATCCTGTCATTCTTGACAAAAAAACAATCACTGCCGAATGGTTATACCCGTTTTCACTAATTTGCAAGGTAGTGGTATTTCAAATTTATGTCTACACATTAAGGATGGGGCGGTGGGTGTCAACAATCACCTGTTCACCATTATGACTCCCTCCCCCCTCACCTTGTGTGCCCACTTCTTCCTACTGGCTGACTAAAACATTTATTTGTCTAGATTTTGTAAATCCATCTCTGAATGGTCGCCCTATCGCTTCTCAGCTGTCCTGGCCGCGCAAGAGAAAATGTAGGAGGTAGGAGGAGCTACGGATCAGAGGAGCAGGAAGAGACACCATTTAAAACACCCAGGCCGCGTGAACAAGAGAAGGAGGGAGTGCTGGAGGCGCTCCAGCACGCAGGACAGGCTAGAGGCACGTTGAACTGCTCCAGGCCACGCGTGAAGCTCCTAGGGAGGTTGGGAACGAAGCTACAGGTGAGATATCAGGCGCCTTTCCTTATTCCTCTCGCCCCTGGCTGCGCATACTACAAGGAGGAAAAAATAGGGTCATAGACACGTGGAGTAGGCAGGTAGTGGGGGCGCACAGCAGGCAGGTCATCCAACTATGTTGTTATCTGTTTAGTATCGAATGCAACTTCAAAATGGGGTCCTCCTTCGTAGTGTTTTTGTCAAAAATGGCGGAGGGACAATGAAGGTGCACAAAAATCTTCAAAATCGATTAAGGGACAGTGAGAGTGTTACGGGGGAATCCGATGAGATTCGTTTCAGAGATCTATCACAGAGGTGGATCTGTTTCATGTCAGAAAATTCAAGGAAAGGAAAAAAAACAGTTTTCTTTCCTTTTAGAAAACAAAAAAAATTACATTTCATACGTAGATTATATTTATTTCATTTCTTTGTTGCAGTTTATACTAATACACTATGTAATATACAAGGAAATATTAATAGTACGTTAGTACTAATATGATCTAATATTAGTATACCCATTGCTTTTAATATTGTTCAAATATGAATATTATTTACAATATCAATTTCTTTATTAAACATTAAGAGAATATTGGATAATACATTTAATAAGTTTATAGACTTGCATTACAATTTCCTTCTACAGAATTTCATAACATAGTATGGGATCACAAAATAGGTTGATTTCATTCCCTTTATTAATTTGTAATGGATTTTTGTATTAGATTCATAAATGAAGAAACATAAAAGAATAGAATTTACAATATTTCATTTTCATACTAAAAACTATTTGAAAACTTAAGTCCTTCCATCAAGTATAAAAGAAGGGATAATGCACTATTTTTCCAACCTTTTCAACATATCACTTTCAACTACTCAAACAAAATTTTAATATATATTCCTTGTAATTTCTTTCCAACATTCCACAAAAGAATTCAACAACATTTCCAATAAATTTTTAGAGTAAGAAATACTATCATTTTCAAGCAATTTTCCTTCAACATCTTGTTACAACAATGTAAACATCTTGCAAGTAAAATTTGCATTCAACCATGTGACTTTTGGTGCAATATAGATTACAATGTCCTTTATTTTTGGAGTGAACACAAGATGATACAACTTTCTTTCACCTACAAATTTTATAAAAAAATAATGTATATAAGGGAGATGGAAAGAGTCTTCACAAGCTCCAAGGTGTTCTTCATCCATGCTCCAAGTTCCAAGTAGCTCAAATCACAACCAAGATAGGGGGAGAGGCAACACTCTCCTCCCAACCAAAACTCAATGGAGAAGAGAAGCAATCTCCTCCATTGACCCCTGAGCCCCAAACACAACACAATGAAGGGTGGTCTCCAACTCAAGGCAACAACACTTGCTTCCACAATACAATTTTCTTCACAACATTCAAGGTAAAAAGGAAGAAACAAAAAGGAAACACAATTAACACAATGCTTTCAACACAAGGCTTTCATCCAAGCCAACGAGAGAGGGAACTATGGGAAAGTATTTCTTATGCCTCCCCATTGAGATGAGATGCCCATCCAAACCCTCCACAATAAAACTCAAGCCCCTATGACTCTTATGCCTCCCTCAAGTACCCCTTTTTCCTCCCATACTCTTATGCCTCTCTCCTCTTATGGCTCCCTCAAAGACAAGGTAAGAATGCGAACCTTCTTACCCAAGATGGGCATCCCTCTCAAAATCCCTCCATAATTTCCTAATTCTACTCTTATGCCTCCCTCATGAGTTTTCCCATAGACCTCTCCTACACTACACATTAAGCATTCTATCCATTTTTCCACAATACACAAAAGTAAACATACATTTTCCACAAATTTAAGCATAGAAACAACAACAATAAGAAAGCAAAAAGGGAGAAGGTTTCCTACCTCTCCATTGGAGAAGCCTAAACCAAGAACTTTGTCCAAGCTCCCTCCAAAAAAATCCCAAGCATGCAAGTCCAAGCTCCTTCTTTTTCTTTCTCCCCAATCTTTTCTCTCCCAAAAGAAAATAACAAAAAGAACTCTTCAACAAAAAACCTCCAACCCCCTCCACAAGATCGGAAGTTTTCTATAAATAGACAAAAGGGAAGGGTGAGGGTGATGTGGCTCCATGTAGGATGCCACATCACACATCCTCAAGACCACCTCCCTTAGTCAACTCAAATCCCAAAACATCATAAATGGGTGGTTGGGTTGATTGACATCACTTTTTCACATCCATCCCTTCCCATGTGCCTTAAGGCACAATTAAATGCAAATGGAAGAAAATTGCACTCCAAATTCACATTTCCCTTCCCAAAACAATAAATAATCCCCTTTTTGGCTTCCCAACCCATAGATATGGTTGGTAAGAGGTTTTGTGAAGTGTGGGACAAGTTTAACTTGTCCCACAAGTCCCCCAAAATTGCTCTAAATCTCCAATTCGAGATTCAAAGAACTTGGAGTGGTCAACACTCAAAACAAGCATTCAATACAAGAGGCAAACACGAGGCTCAAGTAGCCAACCATCAAAATTAATTATACCCACTAGACTTCCCTCCAAAACTTAAAAATTAAAACAAGGTGTTAAATTAATCTAAACATACTTAATAAAAGTAATAATAAGAAAGACATCACAAATGAAATCACCTACTAAATTAAGTTATAACAAGTAATTAAAATTCTTACCCCCTTGGTCACATTAGAAAATTTCCCCCTCATGGAATTTTTTTTTTCTTAAAACACAAAAGAACAAAGGTAACACAATACAATTCCACTAGTTGCCTTGACGACCATATGTTGTAACCACCCGACATCCTGTTGTGTTTGGTTCCCAATCCCCCTCATGGTTGTGATCATGCTGTGTTTCCTGCAAAATACAAAATACCTCCTTCGGCCTTGTGGCCATGTCAAAATGTCCAAAATAACCATATGCATGAAATTTATTAACATCTACACGTAATTCAATTATCCATTGTTTCAAGATTTAAAACACAACTTAATTATGCATTCCATCATTATCCAAAGTTATAGTAATATAAATTCAGCAACTACATTCTATTTATCATGGCGAAGAAATCCAATGTTAGAACACATGAAATATATCCATATAAAAATAATATTAGTATCCAATAGTCTGTCCATAAGCCAGTGTAGATCATACTGAAAACAAAATCCAATCATAACCCAAATGCATCTACTCACAAAACATCATGCTAATCAACGTAAGTATAAGTCATGTCCATATCCAAAAGTTTTCATAACTCAAAATGATAATCAACTAAGTGTCGTAGGGAAGTGGGCATTACATCTCCCTCCCCTTAGACTAGAATTCCTCCTGGAAGTCACTGAAATAAGTGTGGAAACTGAGTTCGCAATGATGTAGCATCCTCCTATGTAGCAGCAATCTGATTGTACCTGTCCCATTGGACCCGAACCTGATCAATCTCTCTGCCGCAAAGGCCTAGGGTCCTACAATCTAAAATACACACGGGCTCCACCATCTCCTGCCCCTGATCCTGCACCTGCAATGCAGTCCAATCTAGCACATGAGAAGGATCAGAAATATATCTCCTAAGCACAGAAACATGAAATACATCATGGACGTGCTATAAGCTGGGTGGAAGTGGTAGACGATAAGCTAAGGGGCCGAGGTGCTCCAAGATCTCAAAGGGACCCACAAACCTAGGAGCAAGCTTAGAACCTTTTCCATAGCGGATAGGGCTCTTATGTGGTCTGACACGAAGAAACACCTTCGTGCCTACTTCAAAACTGCGATCTGTCCTATGCTGGTCTGCATACTTCTTCTGTCTATCCTGCACCTCCTACTCTGATCAACGTAACCTGCTGCTCCATGTCCTGTAACAAAGCTAGTCCAAGAGAAACCCTATCCTCAATCCTGTCCCAACTAAGAGGTGTCCAACACTCTCTGCCATATAATGCCTGAAAAGGAGCCATGCCTATAGAACTCTAGAAACTATTATTATAAGTGAACTCTACCAAATACAGATACTCCTCCCATATCGACTGATGATCCATCACGTACATCCTGAGCATGTCCTCCAAAATCTGATTCACCCTCTCTATTTGTCCATCGGTCTCCGGGTGATAAGTTGTGATGAAATTAATCCTCGTTCCGAGGGCATACTGCATGGTGGTCCAGAAATGGGAAGTGTACAAGGGGTCGCGGTCGCAAATGATCTTCCACGGAATCCCATGTAATATGACAATCTCATCAAGGTATACTCGTGCCACAGCACTTGCTGTATAGGTGGTATTTACTGGAGAAAAATGAGCTACCTTTTTCAATTTATCCACCGTGACCATGATGGCCTCGTGATGGTATCTCGACGTCGGCAACCCAACAATGAAATCCATAGAAATGGTGTCCCACTTCCACTCTGGTATGGTGTGAGGATAGAGAAGGCCAGCTCGATGCTGATGCTCGGCTTTCACCTTTTGGCACTCTAGACAGCGTGACACAAACGAAGCCACGTCTCTCCGAAGTCCTCTCCAAAAATACAACTGTCTCAGGGTGGCGTGCATCTTCTTCACCCCGGGATGGGCTGAATAAGGTGCATGATTAGCCTCTGTCAAAATGTCATGTCTCAAGCCTCCATCTCTAGGAACATATATCTGACCTCTGTGTCTGAGAAGGCCATTTGCCTCTAAAGAAAATCCATCAAATCTCCCCTCAAGGGGTCTCTGAGACTCAATTTCTACTCTGGCTGCAAGGTAGAAACTATCATGAGGAAGCTGCTGCAAGATCCTACTCCGCAAATCTGTGCCCCCTGAGGTGGCCATAGCCACATGTCTCTGCCTACTCAAGGCATCTGTAACCACATTATCCTTTCCTTTCACATGATCTATCTCCATGTCGTACTCACAGAGTAACTCCATCCAACGCCGCTGACGAGCATTGAGATTGGGTTGCGTGAAGAGGTGGCAAAGACTCAAGTGATCAGTCCTGAGTGTAAATCTCCGGCCAAGAAGAAAATGTCTCCACCGCACTCAAGCATGTACAACTGCTGCAAGCTCAAGGTCATGGGTCAGATAATTGAGCTCATAATCTTTGAGTTTGCGAGACTCAAAGGCAACTACTCTACCCTCCTGCATTAACACTCCTCCAAGTCCTACCAAGGAAGCATCAGTGCAAACGTAGAACTCTCTCTGAGGATCTGGCACTGCAAGAATAGGTGCTCTCGTGAGGCATTCCTTCAGTGTACTGAAAGCCTGCTCACATATATCTAACCACAGAAACTTCTTCCCTTTCCGCTGAAGAGAAGTCCTGAACAAACCTCCTGTAGTAGCCTACTAGACCCATGAAACTACGCACCTCGGTCACACTAGTGGGTGTTGGCCAATCCATGATGGCTCGAACCTTGGAAGGATCGACTGCGATACCTTCCCCAGAAATGATGTGGCCCAAATACTGCACCTTAGGCTGAAAGAACGCACACTTCTCCAAGTTCCCGTAAAGGCGCTGCTCGCGAAGACACTGAAGAACCTAACGAAGGTGCTCCTCGTGCTCCTCACGTGTGCGTGAGTAAATCAAAATGTCATCAAGGAAGATGAGTACGAAGCGGTCAAGGAAGGTCCTAAATACCCCATTCATTAAACTCATAAACACTGCGGGGGCATTCGTCAAACCGAAAGGTACCACTGTGAACTCGTAGTGGCCATATCTCGTGCGGAAAGCTGTCTTGTGAATATCTGTCTCTGCAATCCTGAGCTGATGCTATCCTGACTTAAGATCTATCTTAGAGAAAACTGTCACCCCCTTCATCTGATCAAATAAATCATCAATGCGTGGAAGGGGGTAACGATTCTTGATCGTTACTTTATTCAGCTGACGGTAGTCAATACACAACCGAAGAGATCCATCCTTCTTCTTCATGAAGATAACTGGTGTACCCCAAGGGGATACACTAGGATGGATTAGGCCTTTCTCCAGAAGGTCCTCAAGCTGTAACTTGAGCTCACATAACTCAGGAGTAGTCATCTGATAGGGTGCTCGTGAGATAGGCTCTGCGCCTGGAACTAGATCTATATGGAAATCAATCTCACGTGGGGGAGGTAATCTCGGTAACTCCCCTGGGAACACATCAAAAAACTCTGATAAGATGGGATGATCATCGAGGGAAGGTCCTCTGGACTTGTCCTCTGATCTGTCACTGACCGTAATAGCAAATAACTGACAACCCTGTCGCGCACACCGCTTAAGTTGCATAGCGGAGATGGTGTGAATGGATATGGTCCTCCTAACTCTTGTTATCACTGACTCTACTCCAAGATCATCTATGCAAGAAATAGTCTTATGGTGACAATCTACTCTAGCTCTGTGAGCAGACAACCAATCCATGCCCAAAATGATGCCATAAGATCCTAATGGAAGGATCCGAAGATCAGAAGTAGTGGTGAAGGGTCCCAAATCCACTACACACTCCTTGACTAAGGAGTTTACAAAAATATTGTCTCCAGAAGCCATCTCAACGTCCCAACTACGGCCCTGCCTAACTGCCACCAGCCTACAATGCTCTACTAAGGATGGTGCAATGAAAGAATCAGAAGAACCAGAATCAAATAATATAGAGGTGGAAATACCACCAATAATACTTGTCATCTCAATCACAGTACTCTGATGCTTAGCCTGGCGGTTCTCGACCACTACGTAGATCCGATGACTCCATGCCATATCTCTAATAGTGGGCTCTGAGCTCTGTGTCTTACCCTTCGTAGGGTTATGTGGGTAGTCTCTCCAAAGATGTCCAACAACACCGCAACCATAACAACTGCCTGGTCCTCTCCAGTGGGAAGCAGCTCCAGCTGGTACTCTAGATGACTGAGATACAGACCCTGACGATCCGGCTATGGACTGCTGAGGTCTCTGCTGACGAGCACCTACTGACTAAGCTCTCGGTGCACCCTGTGTCCTGATGGGACCCCTAGGAGGAGGCCCCATACTACGTCCTCTTTGTGCATCAAATCTCTAAGGAGGTCGGTACGGTGGGTGAGTCTTCTGCTGCTACTGCGGTGGTGGCCTGAATGAAGCTTGCCCTGAACTCTGTCCACCCCGTGGAGGAGGAACTGACCCCTTCGACCTACTATCCTGCATCTGCTGAATATGGCTCCGAACTCTATCTCTAGCATGCTGTGTCTTTCCCTGTGTATCCTCTGCAATATAGGCCTTCTCCATGACCTCTGCTAATGTCTGTGGGTAGTGAATGTGCACTGCGCCACCTAAATCCAAATTTAGGCCCTGGATGAACCTGTGAATCCGTACCTGCTCATCCTACATATAGTCGACGTACTGGAGTAGGTCCAGAAATCAACTCTCATACTCAGCTACTGTCATCGATGCCTGACAGAGGTCATGAAACTCATCTATGTGCTGTTGTATAAATCTCCTGGGTAAATACCTGCTCCTGAAATGCTTCTCAAACAACTCCCAGGTAATCGTCTCCAAGTCGACATGGAGCTTCTGCACCATCCTTCAGAAGATGGATCGCAACACGAGCTTTCGTGTTGCTACTACAAGGACAGAGCTTGAAGCATCCGCTCAAGCTCACCAACCAGGCCTCTGCCTAAAAACTACCTATATCACCCGAATAGTGAGATGGTCGTAGCTTCAGGATCTCCCTGATATGGTCTGCAGCTGACGTATGACGAATCCTAGATCTCTCTGTATGCTCCTCCCTCTGTCTAGGGCTCCGAGAGCTGTCCCTATGTCCTGAGATCCTGTCCCCATGTCCTCTCTGTGGTGACTCTTCCCTATCTGACTCCGCACGGAAGTTCTTTGCCCTGTGCTCCTCGCTATGTCGAGGGGATGCCTGGGCATCTACTGATGGCTCCAAACTATGTCTAGCAAGTCGTCCTCCCAAGGGCTCTCCGCATATAGCGACATTGACATCCTGGAATGTTTGCAAAATCTAAGGTAGAAGGGCTGCTACAGCCTGCTCTGGCAGTGGTATGTCTAGGTCTATATGAAGAGACCCCTCGCCCAATCCGCGCCTCCTGCACAGATCAAGGCAAGAGTTAGTTCATTGTTCTAGGTCTTGGGCCAGTTTTCTAAATTTGCTATTTACTATAATTATCAACATTATGGCTTTATATTTTTAAAAGTATTAGCTCTGTACTAAGTTGAATGTTCCTGCTTTACGTTTTCCCATGTGTGCCCAAGGGTCCCAGCTTCGAACCCCTGGCTCTGATACCAAAATGTAACGCCGCCAAAGGACGACGCTCGCTCACGACGACGATGACGGCGTGCTACAAACATACAACCCGAAATGCGACTAATTTTTTTTTTCTTCTTCTTTTGGGTAGGGTGAGTCCGTACACAAGCTCAAACTACAATAGTCACAGTAAACCACCTATCTATGATATAAATGCTCCTGATTTATATATTCCTTTTATGGCATTTGGCACCTATTTCATCCTTTCTGGTATTGCAATGGGTTTGCTTGGGAAGTAAGTATACTATCGTGCCTGCTTCTATTTTATAAACTGACTTGATTTATTTCCTGTTTCTGTTTTATAAATTGACGTGAGTTATTGCATGTTTCTAAATCACGTGTCTTTTCCTGTTTTCTTGATGTTCCATTCTCCTTTGCAACCAAAGGAGTGGGAAACCATGTATCATGTTTTTTTTTTCTTCACTGAAGCTTTATCTATTTTTTTGTTTTTTTTGGGTTGGTTCTTTCTTCCTCTATCTATTTTTTTGTCTATACGCATTGTCAGTTTGAAAGGTAGGAAACAATTAAACACCAAGTTCTTCAAAATATTTTAACTTTCTGAGCTAGTAACTTTACAGCTAATTATTATTCTCAAAGAACAAGGAACAAAATAAGTAACACCCTTAGCAACGAGCATGATTGAGCCTTTTACAGCATCAAGGAGAGTCTGTCATTGCATAAATTGCGTGTTTAACCATTTCTCAGGATCTTTAAATGGAGGTTCTAACGGGGTCCTATTCTTCAAAAATGAAGGACATTACATTCGACCCTTAAAAACATGGACTTTTTTAGCATGAATTCTCTTCAATGTATGTCATCTAGTGTATTGAATGATCCTGTCATTCTTGACAAAAAAACAATCATTGCCAAATGGTTATACCCATTTTCACTAATTTGCAAGGTAGTGGTATTTCAAATTTATGTCTACACATTAAGGATGGGGTGGTGGGTGTCAACAATCACCTATCCACCATTATGACTCCCTCCCCCCTCACCTTGCGTGCCCACTTCTTCCTACCGGCCGACTAAAACATTTATTTGTCTAGATTTTACAAATCCATCTCTGAATGGCCGCCCTGTCGCTTCTCAGCTGTCGTGGCCGCGCAAGAGAAAATGGAGGAGGTAGGAGGAGCTACGGATCAGAGGAGCAGGAAGAGATGTCGTTTCAAATGCCTAGGCCACGTGAACAAGAGAAGGAGGGAGTGTTGGATGCGCTCCAGCACGCGGGACAGGCTGGAGGCGCGTTGAACTACTCTAGGCTACGCGTGAAGCTCGCAGGGAGGTTGGGAACAAAGCTACAGGTGAGATATCAGGTGCCTTTCCTTATTCCTCTCGCCCCTGGCCGCACATAGTACAAGGAGGCAAAAATAGGGTCATAGATGCGAGGAGCAGGCAGGTTGTCCAACTATGTTGTTATCTGTTTAGTATCGAATGTAACTTCAAAATGGGGTCCTCCTTCGTAGTGTTTTTTTCAAAAATGGCGGAGGGACAGTGAAGGCACACAAAATTCTTCAAAATCGATTAAGGGACAGTGAGAGTGTTACGGGGGAATCCAATGAGATTCGTTTCAGAGATCTCACAGAGGTAGATCTGTTTCATGTCAGAAAATTCAAGGAAAGGAAAAAAAACAGTTTGCTTGCCTTTTAGAAAACAAAAAGGAATACATTTCATACGTAGATTATATTTATTTCATTTCTTTGTTGCAGTTTATACTAATACACTATGTAATATACAAGGAAATATTAATAGTACGTTAGTAATAATATGATCTAATATTAGTATACCCAGTGCTTTTAATATTGTTCAAATATGAATATTATTTACAATATCAATTTCTTTATTAAACATTAAGAGAATATTGGATAATACATTTAATAAGTTTATAGACTTGCATTACAATTTCCTTCTACACAATTTCATAACATAGTATGGGATCACAAAATAGGTTGATTTCATTCCCTTTATTAATTCGTGACGGATTTTTGTATTAGATTCATAAATGAAGAAACATAAAAGAACTAGAACTTACAATATTTCATTGTCATACTAAAAACTATTTGAAAACTTAAGTCCTTCCATCAAGTATAAAAGAAGGGATAATGCACTATTTTTCCAACCTTTTCAACATATCACTTTCAACTACTCAAACAAAATTTTAATATATATTCCTTGTAATTTCTTTCCAACATTCCACAAAATAATTCAACAACATTTCCAATAAATTTTTAGAGTAAGAAATACTATCATTTTCAAGCAATTTTCCTTCAACATCTTGTTACAACAATGTAAACATCTTGCAAGTAAAATTTGCATTCAACCATGTGACTTTTGGTGCAATATAGATTACAATGTCCTTTATTTTTGGAGTGAACACAAGATGATACAACTTTCTTTCACCTACAAGTTTTACAACAAAATAATGTATATAAGGGAGATGGAAAGAGTCTTCACAAGCTCCAAGGTGTTCTTCATCCATGCTCCAAGTTCCAAGTAGCTCAAATCACAACCAAGATAGGGGGAGAGGCAACACTCTCCTCCCAACCAAAACTCAATGGAGAAGAGAAGCAATCTCCTCCATTGACCCCTGAGCCCCAAACACAACACAATGAAGGGTGGTCTCCAACTCAAGGCAACTACACTTGCTTCCACAATACAATTTTCTTCACAACATTCAAGGTAAAAAGGAAGAAACAAAAAAGGAAACACAATTAACACAATGCTTTTCAACACAAGGCTTTCATCCAAGCCAATAAGAGAAGGAACTATGGGAAAGTTTTCCTTATGCCTCCCCATTGAGATGAGATGCCCATCCAAACCCTCCACAATAAAACTCAAGCCCCTATGACTCTTATGCCTCCCTCAAGTACCCCTTTTTCCTCCCATACTCTTATGCCTCCCTCCTCTTATGGCTCCCTCAAAGACAAGGTAAGAATGTGAACCTTCTTACCCAAGATGGGCATCCCTCTCAATCTCCCTCCACAATTTCCTAATTCTACTCTTATGCCTCCCTCATGAGTTTTCCCATAGACCTCTCCTACACTACACATTAAGCATTTTACCATTTTTCCACAATACACAAAAGTAAACATACATTTTCCACAAATTGAAGCATAGAAACAACAACAATAAGAAAGCAAAAAGGGAGAAGGTTTCCTACCTCTCCATTGGAGAAGCCTAAACCAAGAACTTTGTCCAAGCTCCCTCCAAAACAATCCCAAGCATGCAAGTCCAAGCTCCTTCTTTTTCTTTCTCCCCAATCTTTTCTATCCCAAAATAAAATAACAAAAAGAACTCTTCAACAAAAAACCTCCAACCCCCTCCACAAGAGAGGAAGTTTCCATAAATAGACAAAAGGAAAGGGTGAGGTTGATGTGGCTCCATGTAGGATGCCACATCACACATCCTCAAGACCACCTCCCTTAGTCAACTCAAATCCCAAAACACCATAAATGGGTGGTTGGGTTGATTGACATCACTTTTCCACATCCATCCCTTCCCATGTGCCTTAAGGCACAATTAAATGCAAATGGAAGAAAAGTGCACTCCAAAGTCACATTTCCCTTCCCAAAACAATAAATAATCCCCTTTTTGGCTTCCCAACCCATAGATATGGTTGGTAAGGGGTTTTGGGAAGTGTGGGTCAAGTTTAACTTGTCCCACAAGTCCCCCAAAATTGCCCTAAATCTCCAATTCGAGATTCAAAGAACTTGGAGTGGTCAACACTCAAAACAAGCATTCAATACAAGAGGCAAACACAAGGCTCAAGGAGCCAACCATCAAAATTAATTATACCCACTAGACTTCCCTCCAAAACTTAAAAATTAAGACAAGGTGTTAAATTAATCTAAACATACTTAACAAACGTAATAATAAGAAAGGCATCACAAATGAAATCACCTACTAAAGTAAGTTAAAACAAGTAATTAAAATTCTTACCCCCTTGGTCACATTAGAAAATTTCCCCCTCATGGAAATTTTTTTTTTCTTAACACACAAAAGAACAAAGTTAACACAATACAATTCCACTAGTTTCCTTGACGACCATATGTTGTAACCACCTGACATCCCTTTGTGTTTGGTTCCCAATCCCCCTCATGGTTGTGATCATGCTGTGTTTCCTGTAAAATACAAAATACCTCCTTCGGCCTTGCGGCCGTGTCAAAATGTCCAAAATAACCATATGCGTGAAATTTATTAACATCTACACGTAATTCAATTATCCATTGTTTCAAGATTTAAAACACAACTTAGTTATGCATTCCATCATTATCCAAAGTTATAGCAATGTAAATTCAACAACTACATTCTACTTATCATGGCGAAGAAATCCAATGTTAGAACACATGCAATAGATCCATTTAAAAATAATATCAGTATCCAATAGTCTGTCCATGAGCCAGTGTAGATCATACAGAAAACAAAATCCAATCATAACCCAAATGCATCTACTCACAAAACATCATGCTAATCGACGTAAGTATAAGTCATGTTCATATCCAAAAGTCTGCATAACTCAAAATGATAATCAACTAAATGTCATAGGGAAGTGGGCATTACAAGTCTTCTTATATTCAATGTTTAGCTAAATCATAATGCAAGGATATCCTGAATTTCAGTTTGTATGTCCTTCACTATTATCTAATCTTATGGCTATGATTTTCATAGTCATTGATTCATTGTTATCTACACTCCATGTATGAATAATACCTTAATCCCTCCCATCTCTGCATTAGAATCCCATACAGCCATGTTTCCATTTTCATAGGGAACAGGTATTTTACATCATATCTTGAAACGTACATTATCAAGTAGGTCTCCATATTTTTATCACACTTGTTCTGATATTTTGATTTTATACATGTTAATGCACTTAAAAATATTTCATCTTCAATTGATCCCAATATTATTTTCTGACACAGTTCATACAATCTAAAATAGTCACTTATGATTTCAAGAAGGATTAAACTAGGATAA
The DNA here is from genome assembly GCA_019776745.2 of Taxus chinensis. NCBI lineage: Eukaryota > Viridiplantae > Streptophyta > Pinopsida > Cupressales > Taxaceae > Taxus > Taxus chinensis. The sequence continues at coordinate 590,964,424 of CM034156.1, forward strand.
ATTCTTTACCATAGAACTTTTATTTCCCCCTTCTCTATTGGATCTTTCAATTCATCAAAATTTTCCTTCATTACCTCTCCGAATTGATTTGATCGTGGTGCAAGATTTTTGTTTTGAAGAATACCATTAATCTAAAATCCATTACATTCAACTGATTGTGAAAAATGTTTCTTTTTAAATGTATCAATAGAAGCGCCTCCTAGAGGATTCCAAAAGTTGGGATTGAAAACTCCTATGGACTCAAGAATATCTCCCTTTTTGAAACGATCTCTGATCTCAGTTGAAAAACATTGAGATATTTTCTATAGAAAAATCCTTTTTTAGATATAATAGAATCATATAAATTAAGTGTAGTAGGAACTTCTTCAAGTTCATCTCCTACAATACCAACTCGCTTTTCGAATGTGTGCATTGTAATCTCTTTCTTGATAACAAAGAACATATATGACGAAATAAATTGAATAAGAAGTATCTCTTAGGATCTTTTAAATCTATCATAGCTTACTAGTTACTGAAAGCCTGTCCTTTAAAGAAATCATCAGAGTCATATAAGATATCTAGAGTCTAACACACCCTTTTTTAGAACGTAATGAAGTGATATATATATATATATATATATATATATATATATATATGGACCATTCTTGTGCAAGTTTTGTTATGCAATTCATCTCATGCAACATTGGAAGAATCACACAAAGTGTTAATAATGTTTCAAATTCTGTAAGTCAGTAAAGTAAATCTTTAGCCCTAGGAACCTGCCTACAGTTCTTTTGCATGAAACCAATTAAAGATTGATATTCCTCAAAAATGTTGTGTGCAGGTTGATAGATAGAAATCCATCTAGTATCAACGTCTTTAATAAGTTTCTTACCATCCATGACCCCAAGTGAAAAATTCTGAAACTCTAGAAATATTTATAGACTGCATGACATATAGGCATAGACTTCATGGATAAGCTCTTCAAATTTCTCAACACATTTGAATGTTCTTACTATTCTATATGCAAGGTTCGTCCTGTGAGCCACGCAATGAATATGAATCATGAAAGGAGAAAAATATGTTTGGAGACAGACACATAGACCATTTTTGTGATCTTTCATCACTGATGCACCATCAACACTAATAAAAAGCAACTTTGTGGCTATAGAATAATTATCTATTCTTGTTATGTCCTTTAGATTAGCAATATAACTAGTTTGGAAATATTTTCAGCATTGTTTTTTTCTTACACTTTATGAACATATAGTAGATGAGGTGTTTTTGTGTGGTTTTTGAATATATATACATGCATGCAAACCCAGTATGTGTTGTCAACATAAGTAACTTCATCAATTGAAATGGAGGTGAAACTTTCATTCTTTACATTTTCTTTGAGGTCTTCTATTTCAATCATCCCAAGACATCTTGCCATTTCCCATGCACTGCTCTCTAAACAATATGAATTTGAAAGGTTCGGAAACCCATTGAACTTGAACAATTTATTATATTCTGAAAAGTCTGCAATTGGTCTGCCCATTTTCAAAATAAAGAATATGGTTGAAAATTGTGAGATTTTAGCCTTCATATTTTCATTTGCATCTTTTCCAAAATTTGAATTTATGGTACCTCCTTTCTCCTGAGGTTTTTGTGTGTGTTTAATTTTATTTTCATACTCCTCATTATATCATATATGCATGCACTCCTTTACAGTTTTCCATCTATGAGTATTTGTTTTATTCCCATATTTGTCGGTGACTCTGTAATAGAATTTTCCACAATGTTTCACTATAGTTTCAAGTTTAAGTTGCATTCGATGTTCTTTACATAATTTCCAAGTAAAATTCTTACATCTACAATCTATGGGTGTATCGCTACCATTATCTTGTTGCACAGGCTCAATAAATGGGAATTTAGCTACCCAATCTACTTGAAAGGATCTTCCAGTTGTCCAAGATGTTTTCTTCTTTCTCCTAGATTTTTTTTGAAGGTTTATGTCATTATCATCTTCTTCCGGAAGCTTTTCATTTGAACCTTCATCTCTTAAATGCATCTAGCAATCGGGAAAATCTTCAAGCTCTTGCATTTCTGGGTCAATAGAATCTTCATCTACTAAAATAATTGTTTCCTTAGGTTTTATGTTTTGGTTTACTATTTCTTTATGAATAAAATTAATAGAAAGGGTTTCTATTTTCAAAAACAAAAAATGGTTTGACCGTTACAAAATTGTTAAAAACATTTAATTATAGTGATTGAAAACTTAAAACAAGAAAGTTCCAAATAGCTATGATAGTATGTTACAACTTACCAGTAGGAATATCTTCAAGCTCTGGTATGTATGGGTCTATATAATCTTCATCTACTGAAATTATTGATTCCTTAGGGTTTATGTTTCAGTTTACTTGTTCATTCTCAATAAATTTAACAAAAGGAGTTTCTATTTACAAAAACAAAAAATGTTTTAACCGTTAGAAAATTATAAAAATTGAATTTTCTAGATGACAAACCTAAGTGAGGAAAATGCCAAATGGTTATGGTATCATCTTGGGTATTCATTCTTTTTTGGGGTTGAAAAAAAATGCTATGATGCCTTTTCTTTTTTGTGTTTCTACCTTTCGTTGATTATTCAGAGAATCCATTTTACATGTAAATAAAAATATTTAAATTAGATAAATGTAATCAACATCTAAACAGTTCTAAATATTTCAAATGCAATCAAAAGAAAAGTGAATGAAAATGGCCGGTATCATAATGCATGTTATCGGAAGGCCACACGCATTAAGCTCCCAACCGGTATTTGCATGCAATATTTCGATAGCATTGCAACATGCACCTACTAGTAGCATACATTATACTACTGGCCAGTAGCATTATTTTTTCTATCGATTGGAAGCATTCTGTATGCTACCGGCCATCAACATTCCTCATGCTACCGGTCAGTAGCATTTAGAATGCTACCAGTTGGTAGCATCCAAAATATTGTCGGTCGATAGCATACTGGATGCTAACGGCGTATATCGAGCTATATGGTATGACCGTTTGTATTTGGAAAGTTTCATCCGATACCATACAAAATGCTTCTAGTGGTAGAATTAAGAATGCTACCGACCGGGTGCCATGTTGAATGCTACTTGTCGGTAACATATTGTATGCTTCCAGCCAAATAATATGCCAAAAACATGCTACAACTACAAAACAAACCAGTTACCAAAGTACCTTGAAAGTAAAAAGGAAATATTGGCCTCACCAGTCCTCCAATTTCAAAAGCTGAAAGCCTTGATAAAATATTTCGTAATCACCAATTTACGAAGGTTCCAAAGTTTGATGTTTAGAACTATGAATAATTACATCAAATATATATATATATATATATATATGAGGTGAATTTGACATATTTTAATTTCGCTATAAGGCTGATATTAATGATAACATTCTGCTACCCTAACATTAACTTGCACTCGGAATATTTTGGCGTCCCTGTCCCTATTCATACCTGAAAAATTTGCCTATTTCAAAATTTGAAATCCAGAATATTCATGAATTAACGAATATTCACCACTAAAATTTTCCCTGCTCTTGATGGATTATGCATATCGCCTCCCTTTTCTTTTGTGTTATTCTAAGATGAAGGATAGTGCATATGTTTCTCTTTGGAAGAGGGAGGAAGCTCGTTTACTAAAATGTGAACAAAGATTGGCTCCTATGACATTAGTCGCTTGTACTTGAGTAGTGAAAAATGTATTTTTCCAATGTTTTGATAGTTTCGTATTTGTGTTGTTTTCTTTAGCGGTGTAGGGTGATCAAACTTTTTGAACATGAATAAGAGAAATTACAACGACATTTGTCGATTACGAGTAGCGTAAATTTTGATTTTGCAAATTCAAATTTATTTCTACATATTTATAGTTGGTGTTTGTATATATTTAATTTCATTAATACAATATGAACTCATTTACATTTAATGGCGTCTTAAAAACTCCTCGCCGCGTCACGATTACATGTGAAATCATATGTTATGACATTCTTATTCAAGGCAACTTGACGTTTTAATTTTCAAAGTTCGACAAAAAAGCTCTTTGTTTTTATAATTTAACATGTCTCACTTAAATATTTTAATTGTAAGGATTTAAATGTCTTGCCAATGTTAATTATAATATTTTAATTTTTATGAAATTTATTTTCAATATTTAATTAAGTTTTACTTAATAATTTTTTTTGTTGATTTTAAAGTATTATACATTTTTATTTTTTATTTTTTATTTTTTTATTTGAATTTTTAATATTTAATTATTGTTAATTATACGTTTTTATTAATCTTTTTAATTTTTAATTTTTGTTATTCTTACTTAATTTCTAATTTCTAATTTTTAAATTACTTTATTTTTTTAATTTTTAAGTAATATAATATTTTTTATTTGTTAATATTTTTTGTAATTTTTAAAATTATTTTCTTTAAATATTTTTTAGTTAATTTTAATTTTTTAATTTAAATCATTTTTTTATTATTAATTTTTGTGAAAATTTATTTTTATCAAATTTTTATTAATTATTTTTTTCCTAATCTTAATTTTAATTAATTTAAATTTTAACGTATTTTTTATTTTTAAATTTAACTAATTTCAAGCTTTTAGTTTAATTATTTATAATTATAAATACTTATTAAATTTTAATGTTATTATTTTTAATTTTTAGCTATTTTTTTATTTTTAATTTAAATTTTAATATTTTTTTAATAAATTATATTTATTTTTTTATTTTGAAACTTTTTTTAATTTCGGGTTATTAATTTTATTATTATTTATTACTTTTAAATTTTTCTTTTACCCTTTTAATCTGTAATATTTCATTATTTATTTTCAATTTATAAATTTTTGTTAATTTTTTAATTTTTTGTTTTTATTAGTTTTTATAAATTTTAAGTTTTAAATTTTTTTTATTAATTTTGATTTTTTATTATTTCTAATTTTTTATTTTTATTAATTTTCATTTTTTATTAATGTTTTATTTGATTAAAGTTTTGGAATTTTTTAATTCTTATTCATTTTCGAGTTTTGTTAGTTTTTATTAATTTTATAAATTTATTAAAAAAATTAATTCCCATCAAATTTTATTTAGTATTAACACCAAAGGAGCTATTGCTAGTCAATATTATAGCCTTCTTTTCATCGTGATGAAATTACATGCTTGCTTATAAAGGAATACAATCTTTAGTCTCAATACCTAGATTGAAAAACTCATTATTTTGATTCACTAATCTAACATACATCATACACTCCACTCGATCTCACCCATTTGGGCATAAAGGTAGTGATAAAACATGGAGTTGCAATGTTGGTTAGTGAAAATGAATGGGATAACATTATCAATGCTTAAAAAGGTTGTAAGGCGTTCAGAAACATGTTCAAGAGACACCTTAATTATTATGAAATATGGCTTAGAAACACAACTGGGACTTTTTTACAAAACATATTTACTGATACAATAGATTATATTCAAAACACAAAGAAATAACGTCTATTTTTCTATCGCAATTAGGTTGTTACTAATTAATTTCCATAGTACTGTAGTTTGTTATATTATAGTTGTTTATCTATTTTTATATATGTTAATATATGTTTGGATGGTTTCATTTAGTAAATACTATTATTATTTAATTAATTTAATTAAACATTTGCACCATTTCTCGATTTATGCACGTCATCCTTGCGCAGGGGCTATGCTAATCTTTTTTGTATCATTCCAATTTAAGCAGATTTTAGTAAATATTGTATGTTATATTGTAAATATTTATATTTAAACATATATAACAATAATTTGTTAATATAATAATTATTTAAGATTTTTTTTTTATGATTTTTTAAGTTCAAGTATGCGAGGTATATAAGATCTTACAAAAAGATAAGACAATAAAATAATATTCATTTAAATTTATTTTGAAATTAGATGTAAATTAATACTAGTTAGCCAGATAGGCCTTCTTTATAACTTGATACATCATTTTTTGACATGTGTCATGTAGCTCTCTTCCATAGATTGGATGACAACTAGCTGCAAGATATTAATTGTCCAAATAAAAAGATATTGCAAAAAAATATTAAAAAATAAAATATTATAGGCCTGGTAAAAAAAATAATGATAAGATATTTTTTTATTAAAGGTAAATAGTTTTTGTAAAGAGACTATACCCTTGTACAATAAGGCTTAAAACCCAGTTATAACTATATCAACATAACCAAAAGGGATCAAAATCCAGATATGATCAAAAAGCCCAACGACATAAAACAACTTGCCAAGACAAAAACATACAACCAACAATCCAGTAGTTGAATAACAACTAAACATCAGAACAACTGCCCAACAGCCGCATAATAGGACAACAACCAATATATAACAATAAGAGCTAACAAAATGACAAGAGTCATGCCTTGTTCAAGACGGTGGGTGATTTAAGTTTCACGTATCCCTTCTTTTTCCTATCCACCACCTTCCATTCTTAGTTTCTTTCTTCCACTGAGATTGGAAGAACCACTTCAATTGATTTGAAAGGAATGTGATCCTCAGGAAGGGTAGTCGAAGCAGAGTTTATTACTGAATTAGTGTCCTGAAAAGTAGAATCCGGGGGTAACTTCTCTATATTATTCGAAGAGACTTCAATGACGAGTGAGTCAACTTGCATGTGGTTGCTAGATTTCGCAGCTGGATCTGCTTGGGGATCGATTGTTAGATGCTCTAGTAGATAATATTTCCACCATGCAGGTTTAATCTTTCGTTGGGAATGTTCACAATCTTTTGTAATATGACTAGTTTTGAAACAACACCGACATTTGAAAGGAAGTCCTTCATAGTCTAACATCTGTATCTAGAGTCTTTCACCAATCTGCAAATTAATTTCTGTTGGTAAGGCTTTGGAAATATCAAGATCTACAAGGATCCGTGTATAAATAGTGTGGGATTGAAAGAAGTTTTTCTCATTGACAGCCGCACATGAGCCTAGAGTATCCCCTATAGTAAGCAAACAAGATCTATTCCAAAGATGGAGCGGAAGTCCAAGTAAACGAACCCAAACTGGGTAGGTGTCAAAAGAGTCTTTTAATGGATCAAAAGATGGAAACCATGGCTTAGCCATGAGTCCATGTTCACCCCAAACCTAGTGTTGTGTAACAATTAAATCCCTATCTTCAAGGGTTTCAAAAATAGCAATGAAATATTCTTTGGCACAAGGATAGAGTTCAATCTTACCTTGAACCTTTTCTCTCCATTTCTCCGCAACCCAGTCATGGAGATGAGAAAGTTTTGGCCAAAATTTGCGAAATCTACATATGAGACCCAGCTGAGAAAGATTTTCTTCCTCCTTGAGCACCATTAGAAGAAGATCCGCCTCAAGCTTCAACATCGGGGTCTCCAAAGAGGGTTTCAAGAGCATATCAGACTTGCTTGTATAGATCTTTATCTGCTTGCACTCAACATCAGCAAAGGAAGGTTGTTGGGCAGATTCATTCATTTTGCCGCCGCATGGAGAGGGTACACATCTGTTTTTGGGTCATTTTCCTCATCTCCATTTCCGCTGCCGCCGAGCCCAAAGGAAGTCAGAGTAAATTTGTTATTAACATTTATGTTATTACCAAGGCATGCGTCAAATGCTCCCAACTGGCCACCTCGAATTCGAATCCTGTGAATCCTCCCCAAAAACTCGACCATTCTCAACAATCAAAGGAGAAAGCAGAGTTTTATAAGACACGATAAGATATAAAAATCACACGAGAAATTAATTTATAAAAAACCGTTGAACCGTTTTTGGTGCGGAGAAACCCGATCTGTGTGAAATCGCAGAGAATGTTTTTTTTGTGGCTTTTTTATTTACAATATTTGAGAGGTTTTTGATTGGAAGTTGGAACCGTGGAGACAACAGTAAATGATGAACAGAAAGAGGCGGACACAAAGACAGGTTAGTCTGTTGCATCCATGATTTTTTAACCTTATTTATTAAAACTGTGAATCAGATAAATGATAATTCCTCTAGATGTTCAGTAGGCCGGATTTTCTGGATAAGAAATAGATTCATTAAACTGGGTTTAAACCACTGTTGTTGAATAGGGTTTCCTGTAGAATACCAATGGAATATATATGCATTCACACTTCACCTTTATGACAGAATCATACCTTAAAAAAAAAATATTTACTGTCATGTTACCAGTTTGGCAAATGCCCGGTCCCTTTTCTGGATAATATATGCAAATTCCGATTCTTTTCTCTAACGCAGGTAGGTCTAAAATATTTATAAGATTATTAGGATATAACAATCATAACAGCAGTGCACCTCCAAATAGTGTGATTCCAGAAACGATGAAATCCTTGGATTATTAAAGCAAAGATACCAAGGCATACATAGGCTTCTATTTGTCGATCACTCTGCTACCATCCTGAACAAATCCTGAGGTTTCTAATGATCTGGAGAGGTGTCCCTATCCCTGGGTATAAGTTGATGAGCCTAAATGCAATTGCAAACTTCTCGCTGTGGCCATTAAGAATCATCTGGAAACACAAATCCTATATATGTCCTTTTGAAGCATATAGATGCGTAGTGATAGTAGCTTTCTTTATTGAAACTTAAGTTTGTAGAATTAAGGATTTGATTCGTTTGTTCTTGAGCACTTACTTAAATGGCTTCTCTTGCTACAGGCTTAGCTGTCCGTGCAAAATCTTTTATTTTTCGTATTTCTCCTCCCATTTTGTGTTGGAATATTTAAACAATGTTTATAAATTCCCAATTTGTCACATTCATTCATAAAGAAGATATTTTTGCCAGGGAAAGAAACCTATCACATCTCTATGAAGTTACTGAAATTTTAAGGCCTTCTTTCATCCATTCATTCATTAATGAGAAGTTAACATTTTTTCCAGGGAAAAACCTTCCATCTCTATGAAGTTACTGGAAATCCTTAATCATAATTAATTGGGGCTTATTCTCATCTGCCAAAACAACTACTTTAATATTTCACTTTTACCACATAAAATTCATAAGAATCGATTTAGGTCCACATTTGTATCTATAAGTTTTAAAAAAAATTTACACAGTAGCATATCTAATAGTAGCAAAACTATTTGCACATAGTAGTGTATGTAATCGTATAAAAACGTTGATTGATATGATTTTTTAAATCACAAATAATGTTGAATTTATTTGCAAAGCGAATACAGAATATTTAATAAGATTTGTTTATTTTTGAAAGTTCCTAAAGATTGGCTACAGAATGTTTAATAAGATTAGTTTATTTTTGAATGTTCGTAAAGATTTGCGAAACAAATATATATATATATATATATATATACTTAAGAGTTTAGATCCTTGAAATTTATTGCACTTAATACTTAATTAATATAGTTTAAGATGCATTATGACAATGGAATTTAATCAAATTCATAATTATATGCATCTGCAATTTTTTGTAATAATTGAATTTATTTGAAATTCGTCTGTGCATTTGGACAATTATATATTCGAATAATATAATCAAATTCATAATTATATGTGTGATATTTATTTTTCATTTGCAATTTTTGCAAGAAATTCATTCAAAAAAAATATTAGAATTAAAAATGTTCTTGTATCCATTAAAAAATTATTAGATTGTAGAAAATGTTTAACGTAGAAAGAATGATTTAGAATAATGTTATAACAATTAGAAAATATTATAATATGAAGTTAACTATTTATATTGTGTATAGCGAATAATGGTAGGAAGGAAAAAGTGATTATTTTTATGAATTAAGATTTTACGAAGATTAAGTTTGTTCGCTTCTCAAATTGCAAAATAATCGTTTCATATTTAATTTCTAGAAATTTGTAGAACATTTGAATTTGTTAAATCCTTTTATATGTTGAAAGCATACAAACTGTTATAGTTGTAGCGATAAACATTATTAGTTAACGTAGTATATTAATGGAAATCCTTAATATAATTAATGGGGTCAACTTTAATATTTCACTTTTCAAAGCATATGAAATTTTAAGAAAGATAGTAAAGTATATTAAGTGGAAAGATTTATAATAATGGTATAACAATTAGAAAATATGATTTGGTGTTTACGAGAAATGTTTGTGTGTGTGTGTGTGTGTGTGTATCTTTTTGTTATTCGCATTGGGGAACATTTAAAGACATCACATGAAAAGTCACCTGGAAAATTTTGGAGGGACAGTGATCGTCATCGTTTTCTTAGGTTGCAGGTTTGAGAAAAGGAGATATGTGGTCGGCATCACATGCATTTTTCGAATGAATAGGTCAGTACATACCTTTTCAATTCTTCAAATGTTGGAAGGGAGTTGCACATCGTACCCATATTAGGTGTAGAATCTTATGAAAAAATTTCATCGACATGCGATCGGCGAAGATTCATGCCATATATACACGTGGGACTCTAAGATCGAGATGGTTTGGTACGCAATATTGGAGACATAGAAAGAGATTACTCTTTGAATGCGAAAAGTGCTTCGGCTAATTTAAACCATGTTAGATATTATTGTTCTGCATGTTTATCGACAAATTATAATTACTATATGCTCACTGCTCCTCCTACAATTGTACAGATGTGCACCCCATAAAAGTAGGATTGAGTGGACGTAGTTATGTTAGATATTATTGCTGAGAATAATGTCATGATTTATAATAATGTTATAACAATTAGAAAATATTATAATATGAAGTTAATTATTTATATTGTGTATAACGAATAATGTTAGGAAGGAAAAAGTGATTATCTTTATGAATTAAGATTTTATGAAGATTAAGTTGGTTCGCTTCTAGAATTGCAAAATAATCGTCTTCTATTTAATTTATAGAAATTTGTAGAACATTTGAATTTTTTAAATCCTTTTATATGTTGAAAACATACAAACTGTTATAGTTACGTAGCGATAAATGTAATGCCCGTTCATTATTTACTCCAGGTAGGTGGCCTGTCCCCACAGCGTGGGGCTCCAAAATAAGATGAAATAAATTTTTTTGGCCTTAGTTAGCTGGCAGTAGGTGGCAAATTATGTTTCCTGTTTGGCGTGTTCAGTTTTTCTTCTTGGTTGGTGTAAGTGCTTTGAAAAGTAGCCGCCTGCAGTAAGGACTGTATTTTTTTATTCTATTTTTTTGTAGAAGTCATGTTTTTTTTTGCAAGTGGTGTATGCGCCTTGTCTCCCTGGCCGACGGCAGACAGCTTGAAGTTGGTAGGCAGTTACGTGAGTGTTATGGAGTGCACTGTCTTGAAGTTTCAAAACGTGGTCAGGGCTCTCTCCTCCAAAACTACGCCTGTCCTCGATGTGAATAGCTGAGGTGAATGTATCAATCTACTCATTTAGTCTGTGACAACTTCTGGCTGAAGGTCTTGGTCTCCTTGGCATCAAATCTGAGCAGAGCATGAAGGAGTCTTCAACTATGACAACTAAGAATGATTGTTCAAGGTAAAACAATGGTGATTATGTGCTCCCTACGCGCGCATTTTTCTTGGACTACATGTGGCGTTTTTGTTCTCCTTCCTGGTTCCTCCCTGCTGGCCGCGTGGGCTCCTCTGGAGTCTAGTTCCTTATGGAGGAGGGGCGTGGAGCTTCAGCGAGTGAGGAAGGCGCGTTTCCTCCATTTTCGTGGGTGCTGCGAGGTGTGTTTCTGCCAGATCTCCACGGCATACAGCGTGTAACAGTAAAGTGTCAGGCGGCAGGAGCGGTTTCAGTGGGGCAGAAGCTGTTTTAAGTGCTTCCAACAAGTAGGCTGTCCAACTGCACTGTTATCTGTTCAGTATCAATGCATCCTCAAATTCGGGACTCTCCTTTAAGATATTTTCATCAAAATCGATTAAGTGACAATGAGAGTGTTGCTAGGAGACCCGATGAAATTTATTACAGAGATTCTCTGTTGAGACTTTACTTGTCTTATGCTGTAATGCATGGAAGAGAATCTCTTAGGTGTGGATCTGTATCATGTAAGAATATTCATGAAGCACGTTTGCTTTGCTGCAGTTATGGCGCATGCTTTTTGTGTTGGTGACAGATCACACCCACAGGCACAGGAGATCTATGCAATGTTGGAGAAAATGTCTTGGGAGATGAAGGTAGCAGGATATTTCTCAAACCCAGAGCTTGCACTGAGTCGTTTCTCCAAAACCGATTCGTGACAGTGAGGGTGTTACCAACAGACCTGATGAAATTTATTTACAAAGAGTCTCTATTGAGATCTTACTTGTTGTAGGATGTAACTCATGGAAGAGAATCTGTTAGGGGAGGATCTGTTTCATATCAGAGTATTCATGAAGCACAATTTGCCTTGCAACTATATGAGCATCTTCTACGAGTCACTAAGCTGGCAGGCATAAAGGTTTCTGTTGGAATTATCACACCTTTCAAGCTACAGCTGAAATGTTTTCACCGAGTGTATGATGCTGCCCTCAAATCTGCTGAAGAAAAAAAAAAGGGGGGTTTATCCATCAATACAGTAGATGCCTTTCAGAGCCAGGAGCTCTGCTATCTTTCTTGCCTTTTTGGGTTGTCGTCAAATCTACTTTTTATGGTGCCCTTGACGCTGGGCTATAGTTCCATGCTGCTGTGCAGAAGACCTTGTGGGCATATCACTTTTGTGGCTGCTTTTGCCTATCTCTTTGGCTGCCATGTTATTATATGAGTGGGGATGCTTGGAAGGAAGGAGGGATTGATGGAACTGGGGCTCTTATGGTCTGGACACTCAAAGTCTTTTCTTGTGCGGTCAACTACCAGGATGGGTCGTCAAAAGCAGAGGATAAAGCGGAAGGCGTGTGGCTGTAGCAGTCCCTGCTGGATGTTCACGACTGGTGGATGCGTTAAAACAGGCAAGATAGACTAACCATATACATAATATGCTAGTATCTAATAACCTCTTGAAATGAAACTTTTTCTTTCTGGAAATTGTTTTAAATCTGTGATTTTGTGGATTTGCGTTCAGTACATGGTTAACAGTTTGTTACTTCTGGTTTTGCCTCTGTTGGTTGTTCTTGTTGACGTAATCAACCCATCTATATATATAAAACAAACAAAGGTTCTCAGTGTATGCTTTGATTGATCATATGAAATATATATATAATATATATAATTTTAAAGTTACTTCCTTCTGCAAAAATATCGCCGTTTGCTTTTGTGAACCTGGGTATGTAATCACCCCTAGAACGTTGCAGCGTTGACTAGTATTGGTTTTCTGTTATGTTGTTGCCCTAGAGGAAAACATACAGTTAAATTATTATTATTATTATTTTTATGATAAGCGTGATTATGCACTTCGTGTATTGTGCAAAGTATTAGGGCTTTTGGAAATTAGAAGTTCTATATATATGCTTGTTAAGAAGGAAGTTTTGGGCCGAAAATATGTCCTGGGTTGATAGAAGGGCATAAATTATTGATAGAACCCCATTTTGATTCTACTCTTTCGGTGAGTAAAATTTGATAAAATTAATGACCTTTAGGGTGTTAAGATATGGTATGTTGATGATTCCTTGTGTGATCGATTTAATCATGTATCGACATAATGCCTTGATGGAGTAAGGTAATATCTTTCACGGTTCGTGAAGGTTAAGGTTTTCATCAACTGCTTAAGGTAACATGAAGTTCCTTAATTTAGTCAAACTTGTTTTGTACTTCCTTCTTGATGAGTGACCTTTCATTGCAAATTTAGAATGATTGTGTTGGAAGGTCGTGAATATATTTTGTTGTCAAAAAGGGAAAAGAAGTTATGGAATAGTTTGTTTATGTGTCGAACGTAATGAATGATTACATCGTTATAGAAGTTCGTTATTGGAGGATGTCTATCTTCAATGGTATGTTATGTGTTTAGTCTCTGCATAGGTTACCATAAAGTTAGTGATGAGATGTAAATTAAGGAGAGTTGAGAGACCTTTTCCTTTGTATACATCGTTTATGATATTAGGAAGTGAGTTGATGTCGGAAAATTTTAACCAAGTCTAGATTCATGGCTATGTTCCTCTAAAACGGGAGGATTATAAATCTATGGTATTATGAAAATTGCAAGGATGTGTTTTGAATGCTAGATTGCCTACTCAACTTGGGTATTAATGAGGCTTGTCACTATTCCGGCCCCAGTTATGTTCAGTAGGTAAGTTGCTAGGTAATACCTATTCCGGACATTCTTACCGTTCTTTCCACTCCTCCGTATTAGCTATGAAGTCACTCTTTACCTAAGATATAATGGTTGTGGGTTGAATATAAGTTTTTCATCCTTTAAACCTTTTTGATTACATGATGGAACTTTGTGTTACCCTCGTTGTTCGTTTATAGCCTATTAGACCTATGGCCCTACGGAACGATTCCAAAACTATATTCTTTTTGGCAGCTAAGATCGGGCCTGGTTTTTATCTTTTGACTTCACCTTGAGAATGTGGATTGATGGGTTACACTTTAGATTTCAATCACGTAATCTACGGGATTACATGATTGAAATCCTAATACTCTCAACTCTTGTGTCTAATCATTCAAATTTCATAGTCTTGCGTATTTTGGTTGTCAACTTTTGTTGTTTTCGAGGTAGTTTTCATAACTAAAATTTATGGATTTCTTCTTAGTTGATATGTTGAAATTATATCTTGTTTCAAAAGGTTGTTAGAGGTTAGAACTTGATCCATTTCTTGAAATAGAATGTTTCCTTTCATGGTATTGTTAGCTAGTAGCTTATTGTTGCTATGTATAGTCTTATCTTGCTCAGTTCTCGCGAACTGACTCAGGTTATTAATTGTTGCAGATGGCTTACGTGGTTAGATGATGGAAAGACTTGTAGATTATTGCATCAATCTTGGTTATGATGTTCCTTTGTACGAATGTGTATTATGTTATTAAAATTTGGAAAGGGCCTTTGGACATTTTAGAAGAAGGGTCAGTGCCTAGTAAATGTATTGTAGAGTATTGTTGTTGTAACTGTTGAAACTTTGGCTTGTTTGATTATCATGTGAAAGATGAAATTTTGATTACCGCTTGGTTATGTGATATTCTAGTGAATTTTAATCCTTAGAATAGTAGCGGGGCATGTCCCATGTTATTACTCTCTTGCTCCCTAGTCTTTGTTCGATAGAGATGGTATGTCCCTTTGATTTGTGCACCGTGTTGGAACGAATTGATATAACCTTGCTTTGTTTCCGCAAACGAGTACTGTTAAACTTTGCTCTTGAGTTAAAACGTTGAGTTGTAAACCCTCCTAAGGCATAGTAGCAATGAGTTTGTAAGCACTATAAAGTGAACTGGATAGTCCTCATAAAAGTAAAACTAAAATTTATATAGATGAATATATTAATGTAGACGTGATCTACTTGTAACCTTTGAGACCTGGAACAATCAAGAGGAAACTATCTTTTGTAACGGAATATGATAACTTATTATTTTATTTTATTTTATTTGAGCCAAGCTAATAAACACTATCCTTTTACAGTGAAACCTTAAATGATCTCATGGTGAAATCAATGGTTAGATTATAGAAAATGATAGGGTTTAATAAGTAGGAGTGAAAGTGATTAATAAAACCTTAAATCTCTCTCTATCCTTTGGAATGTTTTCCTTTGTCAAACTTAATTAAGTAAAGTCTAGATGGAGCATTTAACCAATCTTGATAAACTCTTAACCTCAATGAAAGACTGATAGTAAACAATGTGACCCTGAAGCTAAATTCTGTTGTCCTGTTCTGTTAACCCTTGCCTTGATTCATGGTGATATTTCTTAAGCAAGGTCAAAATTTAATCCTTAAACAAGAAGGCTATTGTTATGAAACCCTAAGCGGTACTTTCCACTCAATCAGAGCTTATGCCTTCACCTGTGCAATAGAGATGTGGAACATGTGTTAGTGGCTTGAGTAAGATAAATTAACCTTGTAAGAAATGGAAAATGTTCTAAAATCAAATGAATAAGAAAGCTTTGGACATCAAATTGATGATCCCAGTTTAGAAAGCTTGGCCTTAAGCTATCTAGTCAACCGTTGAAAATAAAGAAGTTCTCCCTTGTGAAAAGAATTGTGTGAATCATTACATGAAATTTTATAAGAACGTAAGTTAAGAATTAAGAGACACTTTAGTAAACAAGAAAATTTAACAAGAAATTCCTCATGGGATGCCCTAGCTGTGAGTGTGTCATGTGGATTGGACTTCCATG
The DNA here is from genome assembly GCA_019776745.2 of Taxus chinensis. Classification (NCBI taxonomy): domain Eukaryota; kingdom Viridiplantae; phylum Streptophyta; class Pinopsida; order Cupressales; family Taxaceae; genus Taxus; species Taxus chinensis. Next base: position 590,980,553 of record CM034156.1, read on the forward strand.
TTGTCTTGTCAAAAGAAGAGTACATTGTCCTTGATAGGTGTGAACGTTTCCGTGCTGACCTTGTGGTCTCCCCCGTAACAAGTGGTTCCTAGTGTTGGTTGTAACCTTGTGACGACATGTTGTGTCGTGTTGTGTCAAAGCAAGTCAAAAAAAAAAAGTTATCCTGTATTCCACTGTGTTGTCAGTTCATGTTGGTACTTTTGGGTCGTTACATTTGGTATCAGAGCGTAGGTTCATGCTCTCGAACCTATGGGCCGGATTGGTGTTGTATGGTGATGTTGCATGGTGGTGGTGGTGTTACATGATGATACTGCATGATGATGATGATGTTGCATGATGATGATTTATATTGGAAGAGTAATGTGCTTTAAGCGTGATGTGATTATTGTCGTAATTGTGATATTGTGAACGCACGTGATGTGTATGTCACTCAGTGCGTATTTGTCATCATGTTGATGTGTTGGGGATGAGAGTATTCTCTCTCTTCTTGTGGATTCTAGGAAGAATTCACGTGTAAATTATTGTTTGTGGTGTGTGAAAAGAATTATAATGTGGATGACGTAGTGTTGGAGCATTGTGGCATATTGTGATATGTAGGTGTATCAATGTGTTGTATGACCAGATTGATGTTAAAAGAAACGAGTTGTATCATGATGTTTTTACCATGTTCTGAAGAAATGTGTGTACCACCTTGTTATGTTGCAATGTATGTTATGTTGTGATGTACTATGTTCATCGTATATATGAGTTGTGTAATATGTAATGCTTCATGTTGTGATTTTGGGTCATACGGTGAGTGTATGAACCCTATCGTATTGTGATTGCACCTTGGGTGCAGAATGTGGTAAAGTGATGTATTGCGCCCTGTGAATGTATAATTGTGATCTACCCCGTATACCTACCATACGTGAGACGTTATGGTAGCTATGTGTGTACCACCATGGTGTTAGTGATGTAGTTACATGTTATGTTGTGAGCCTTACACTAACCGACCCTGAGGGAGATCGGTAGAAGTGTATGTTGAGAGTGAGGAATGGTGTACCATGGGTCAATAACTCGAGTCAAAACTCGGTTTAGTAGATTACATGTGACTCTTTCCTCTCTCCCTATGTGGTTGTATGTATGCAACCCTAGTGTATCTATGACTATGTTTAGCCTTGTCGAAGGGTGGCGGGATTGATATATATATATTTTACGAGCTGAGGCTCGATGTTCCGAGTGCCAGCAACTCGTTGAGTACCCCTTTGGTGGCTAGATAAGGCCACACAGTTATCGTAATGTGACATTATTATAAGTTGATTTTATTCGTAAATTGAGCTTTTACTTTATTTTGCAAGGACCAACATCTTTTCTTGATTGCAATGCTTTACAATTTTGGGCTTTTCCTTGGTTTGTGGCACTAACATGGGGATTTCGATACTAACTTTGGCTATTTGGCCATTTATTTTAGCTTGATTTGGGGTCTTCTTTTAAATTTGGAATTCTTACCGCCTTGCCCAAGGCTTGTACTTTGCCACTTGGCACTTTGACTGGATTGTTGTGCTGGTTCTAATGTCGTGATGTGTGGAATAGGGTCATGGGATGCACCATGGATTGGTTGGACCTATGGACCCGCTTCGTTGTATGGGGGTACGCCCCAAGGGGTACATATAACTAGCGGGTTGTTGAACCACGCGTTATTATGTCACTTGGGTTAGGAGTGTCCAAACTCGATGTGCCTTGGGCACAGAGAGACAACCGGCCTCCTTGAGGGAGGCATAAGAGTTTGAGGGAGGCATAAGAGACTTGAGGGAGGCATAAGAGTTTGAGGGAGGCATAAGAGACTTGAGGGAGGCATAAGAGACTTGAGGGAGGCTTGTGATATTTGTTTGTATGGTTGATGTTACAGGATATATGTTGAGTTATTGTGATGTTTGGTAGTGGTCTTTTGATGTATGTGTTACTCATGTCAGATGGATATGTGTTGTGATGTTGTGGTTATGTCATTGATTCCCTTGTGGACACTATGTACCTGTAGCATGGTTTAGTGTTATGTGAGTCTTTCATTGATGCAAATTGAGGGAATGTCTGGTGGATTGTAGTACTCTTTTGTTTGAGTATTTTGTATGTCAGTCATTGATGTGTGATGAGTACTATGTTATGTGGACTGTGCCTATTCTATTCCGTATTTGAGTAACATTTTGTGGTGTAATACAATCTTGAAGTATATACTTATGTACTTGTGAATCTGTAGTGTCTTGTGAACTGATAGGGTGTTGTGGTAGCAGTTCATGTTGGGCACCCACAATAAAGAATAAACCAAGACTCTGCAATGATGAAATTTTAAAAGAAATTAAACTAAGAATAGTGCTAATGAAAAGAGACTAATGAAATGATGAACAAGAAAGAACTGCCAATCTTCACAGAACATTAAAAGTTAAAAATTCTATCGAATGTTCCTAAGGCTACCCAGTGGCCGTGCTTTAATCAGTTAAATTTTAAACCTTAGGGTGTAATGTCTCCTCTACCTGTCCTTGGTTGCGAACCATTTCCTTTCCTCTGTGTAATGTCGCATCGAGGACGATGCTTTCTTAAGGGGAGGAGAATGTAATGCCCGTTCATTATTTACTCCAGGCAGGTGGCCTGTCCCCACAGCGCGGGGCTCCAAAATAAGATGAAATAAAAAATTTTGGCCTTAGTTAGCTGGCAGTAGGTGGCAAATTATGTTTCCTGTTTGGCGTGTTTAGTTTTTCTTCTTGGTTGGTGTAAGTGCTTTGAAAAGTAGCCGCTTCTGCAGTAAGGACTGTATTTGTTTATTTTATTTTTTTGTAGAAGTCATGTTTTTTTTGCAAGTGGTGTATGCGCCTTGTCTCCCTGGCCGACGGCAGATAGCTTGAAGTTGGTAGGTAGTTGCGTGAGAGTTATGGAGTGCGCTGTCTTGAAGTTTCAAAACGTGGTCAGGGAGGGAATACAAGGGGCTCTCTCCTCCAAAACTACGTCTGTCCTCGATGTGAATAGCTGAGGTGAATGTATCAATATGCTCATTTAGTCTGTGACAACTTCTGGCTGAAGGTCTTGGTCTCCTTGGCATCAAATCTGAGCAGAGCATGAAGGAGTCTTCAACTGTGACAACTAAGAATTATCGTTCAAGGTAAAACAGTGGTGATTATGTGCTCCCTACGTGCGCATTTTTCTTGGACTGCGTGTGGCGTTTTTGTTCTTCTTCCTGGTTCCTCCCTGCTGGCCGCGTGGGCTCCTCTGGAGTCTGGTTCCTTGTGGAGGAGGGGCGTGGAGCTTCAGCGAGTGAGGAAGGCGCGTTTCCTCCATTTTCGCGGGTGTTACGAGGTGTGTTTTTGCCAGATCTCCACGGCATACAGCGTGTAACAGTAAAGTGTCAGGCAGCAGGAGCGGTTTCAGTGGGGCAGAAGCTGTTTTAAGTGCTTCCAACGAGCAGGCTATCCAACTGCACTGTTATCTGTTCAGTATCAACGCATCCTCAAATTCGGGACTCTCCTTTAAGATATTTTCATCAAAATCGATTAAGTGACAGTGAGAGTGTTGCTAGGAGACCCGATGAAATTTATTACAGAGATTCTCTGTTGAGACTTTACTTGTCTTATGCTGTAATGCATGGAAGAGAATCTCTTAGGTGTAGATCTGTACCATGTCAGAATATTCATGAAGCACGTTTGCTTTGCTGTTAGTTATGGCGCATGCTTTTTGTGTTGGTGACAGATCACACCCACAGGCATAGGAGATCTATGCAATGTTGGAGAAAATGTCTTGGGAGATGAAGGTAGCAGGATATTTCTCAAACCCAGAGCTTGCACTGAGTCGTTTCTCCAAAACCGATTCGTGACAGTGAGGGTGTTACCAACAAACCTGATGAAATTTATTTACAAAGAGTCTCTATTGAGATCTTACTTGTTGTAGGATGTAACTCATGGAAGAGAATCTGTTAGGGGTGGATCTGTTTCATATCAGAGTATTCATGAAGCACAATTTGCCTTGCAACTATATGAGCATCTTCTACGAGTCACTAAGCTGGCAGGCATAAAGGTTTCTGTTGGAATTATCACACCTTTCAAGCTACAGCTGAAATGTTTTCACTGAGTGTATGATGCCGCCCTCAAATCTGCTGAAGAAAAAAAAAAGGGGGGGTTTATCCGTCAATACAATAGATGCCTTTCAGAGCCAGGAGCTCTGCTATCTTTCTTGCCTTTTTGGGTTGTCGTCAAATCTGCTTTTTATGGTGCCCTTGACGCTGGGCTATAGTTCCATGCTGCTGTGCACAAGACCTTGTGGGCATATCACTTTTGTGGCTGCTTTTGCCTATCTCTTTGGCTGCCATGTTATTATATGAGTGGGGATGCTTGGAAGGAAGGAGGGATTGATGGAACTGGGGCTCTTATGGTCTGGACACTCAAAGTCTTTTCTTGTGCGGTCAACTACCAGGATGGGTCGTCAAAAGCAGAGGATAAAGCGGAAGGCGTGTGGCTATAGCAGTCCCTGCTGGATGTTCACGACTGGTGGATGCGTTTAAAACAGGCAAGATAGACTAACCATATACATAATATGCTAGTATCTAATAACCTCTTGAAATGAAACTTTTTCTTTCTGGAAATTGTTTTAAATCTGTGATTTTGTGGATTTGCGTTCAGTACATGGTTAACAGTTTGTTACTTCTGGTTTTGCCTCTGTTGGTTGTTCTTGTTGACGTAATCAACCCATCTATATATATAAAACAAACAAAGGTTCTCAGTGTATGCTTTGATTGATCATATGAAATATATATATAATATATAATTTTAAAGTTACTTCCTTCTGCAAAAATATCGCCATTTTCTTTTGTGAACCTGGGTATGTAATCACCCCTAGAACGTTGCAGCGTTGACTAGTATTGGTTTTCTGTTATGTTGTTGCCCTAGAGGAAAACATACAGTTAAATTATTATTATTATTATTTTTATGATAAGCGTGATTATGCACTTCGTGGATTGTGCAAAATATTAGGGATTTTGGAAATTAGAAGTTCTATATTTATGCTTTTTAAGAAGGAAGTTTTGGGCCGAAAATGTGTCCTGGGTTGATAGAAGGGCTTAAATTAGTGATAGAACCCCCATTTTGATTCTACTCTTTCTATGAGTAAAATTCGATAAAATTAATGACCTTTATGGTGTTAAGATATGGTATGTTGATGATTCCTCGTGTTATCGATTTAATCAGGTATAGACATAATGCCTTGATGGAGTAAGGTAATATCTTTCACGATTCGTGAAAGTTAAGGTTTTCATCAACTGCTTAAGGTAACATGAAGTTCCTTAACTTAGTCAAATTTGTTTTGTACTTCCTTCTTGATGAGTGACCTTTCATTGCAAATTTAGAATGATTGTGTGGGAAGGTCGTGAATATATTTTGTTGTCAAAAAGGGAAAAGAAGTTATGGAATAGTTTGTTTTTGTGTCGAACGTAATAATTCTGATTACATCGTTATAGAAGTTTGTTATTGGAGGATATCTATCTTCAATGGTATGTTATGTGTTTAGTCTCTGCATAGGTTACCATAAAATTAGTGATGAGATGTAAATTAAGGAGAGTTGAGAGACCTTTTCCTTTGTATACATCATTTATGATATTAGGAACTGAGTTGATGTCGGAAAATTTTCAACCAAGTCTAGATTCATGGCTATGTTCCTCTAAAACGGGAGGATGATAAATCTATGGTGTTATGAAAATTGCAAGGATGTGTCTTGAATGCTATATTCCCTACTCAACTTGGGTATTAATGAGTCTTGTCGCTATTCTGGCCCCGGTTATGTTTAGTAGGTAAGTTGCTAGGTAATACCTATTCTAGAAATTCTTACCGTTCTATCCACTCTTCCTTATTAGCTATGAAGTCACTCTTTACCTAAGATATAATGGTTGTGGGTTTGAATATAAGATTTTCATCCTTTAAACCCTTTTGATTATATGATGGAACCTTGTTTTACCCTCGTTGTTCATTTATAGCCTATTAGGCCTATGGCCCTACGGAACGAGTCCAAAACTATATTCTTTTTGGCAGCTAAGATCGGGTCTGGTTTTTATCTTTTGTCTTCACCTTGAATAATGTGGATTGATGGGTTACACTTTAGATTTCAATCACGTAATCTACGAGATTACATGATTCAAATCCGAATACTCTCAACTCTTGTGTCTAATCATTTAAATTTCATAGTCTTGCGTATTTTGGTTGTCAAACTTTTGTAGTTTTAGAGGTAGTTTTCATAACTAAAACTTATGGTTTTCTTCTTAGTTGATATGTTGAAAATAACATCTTGTTGCAAAAGGTTGGTAGAGGTTAGAACTTTGATCCATTTCCTGGAATAGAATGTTTCCTTTCATGGTATTGTTGCTATGTTTAGTCTTATCTTGCTCAGTTCTCGTGAACTGACTCAGGTTATTAATTCTTGCAGATGGCTTACGTGGTTAGATGATGGAAAGACTTGTAGATTATTGCATCAATCTTGGTTATATTGTTCCTTTGTACGAATGTGTATTATGTTATTAAAATTTGGAAAGGGCCTTTGGACATTTTAGAAGAAGGGTCAGTGCCTAGTAAATGTATTGTAGAGTATTGTTGTTGTAACTGTTGAAACTTTGGCTTGTTTGATTATCATGTGAAAGATGAAATTTTGATTACCACTTGGTTATGTGATATTCTAGTGAATTTTAATCCTTAGAATAGTAGCGGGGCATGTCCCATGTTATTACTCTCTTGCTCCCTAGTCTTTGTTCGATAGAGATGGTATGTCCCTTTGATTTGTGCACCGTGTTGGAACGAATTGATATAACCTTGCTTTGTTTCCACAAACGAGTACTGTTAAACTTTGCTCTTGAGTTAAAACGTTGAGTTGTAAACCCTCCTAAGGCATAGTAGCAATGAGTTTGTAAGCACTATAAAGTGAACTGGATAGTCCTCATAAAAGTAAAACTAAAATTTATATAGATGAATATATTAATGTAGACGTGATCTACTTGTAACCTTTGAGACCTGGAACAATCAAGAGGAAACTATCTTTTGTAACGAAATATGATAACTTATTATTTATTTTATTTTATTTGAGCCAAGCTAATAAACACTATCCTTTTACAGTGAAACCTTAAATGATCTCATGGTGAAATCAATGGTTAGATTATAGAAAATGATAGGGTTTAATAAGTAGGAGTGAAAGTGATTAATAAAACCTTAAATCTCTCTCTATCGTTTGGAATGTTTTCCTTTTTCAAACTTAATTAAGTAAAGTCTAGATGGAGCATTTAACCAATCTTGATAAACTCTTAACCTCAATGAAAGACTGATAGTAAACAATGTGACCCTGAAGCTAAATTCTGTTGTCCTGTTCTGTTAACTCTTGCCTTGATTCATGGTGATATTTCTTAAGCAAGGTCAAAAGTTTATCCTTAAACAAGAAGGCTATTGTTATGAAACCCTAAGCGGTACTTTCCACTCAATCAGAGCTTATGCCTTCACCTGTGCAATAGAGATGTGGAACATGTGTTAGTGGCTTGAGTAAGATAAATTAACCTTGTAAGAAATGGAAAATGTTCTAAAATCAAATGAATAAGAAAGATTTGGACATCAAATTGATGATCCCAATTTAGAAAGTTTGGCCTTAAGCTATCTAGTCAACTGTTGAAAATAAAGAAGTTCTCCCTTGTGAAAAGAATTGTGTGAATCATTACATGAAATTTTATAAGAACGTAAGTTAAGAACTAAGAGACACTTTAGTAAACAAGAAAATTTAACAAGAAATTCCTCATGGGATGCCCTAGCTATGAGTGTGTCATGTGGATTGGACTTCCATGTTGTCTTGTCAAAAGAAGAGTACATTGTCCTTGATAGGTGTGAACGTTTCCGTGCTGACCTTGTGGTCTCCCCCGTAACAAGTGGTTCTTAGTGTTGGTTGTAACCTTGTGACGACATTTTGTGTCGTGTTGTGTCAAAGCAAGTCAAAAAAAAAAAAGTTATCCTGTATTCCACTGTGTTGTCAGTTCATTTTGGTACTTTTGGGTCGTTACAATAAACATGTCAATTCAAAGCATATGAAATTTTAAGAAAGATAGTAAAGTATATTAAGTGGAAAGATTTATAATAATGGTATAACAATTAGAAAATATGATTTGGTGTTTATGAGAAATGTGTGTGTGTGTGTGTGTGTGTGTGTGTGTGTGTGTGTGTGTGTGTGTGTGTGTGTGTGTGTGTGTGTATCTTTTTGTTATTCGCATTGGGGAAGATTTAAAGACATCACATGAAAAGTCACCCGGAAAATCTTGGAGGGACAGTGATTGTCATCGTTTTCTTAGGTTGCAGGTTTGAGAAAAGGAGATATGTGGTCGGCATCACATGCATTTTTCGAATGAACAGGTCAGTGCATACCTTTTCAATTCTTCAAATGTTGGAAGGGAGTTGCACATCGTACCCATATTAGGTGTAGAATCTTATGAAAAAATTTCATCGGCATGCGATCGGCGAAGATTCATGCCATATATACCCGTGGGACTCTAAGATCGAGATGGTCTGGTACGCAATATTGGAGACATAGAAAGAGATTACTTTTTGAATGCGAAAGGTGCTTCGGCTAATTTAAACCATGTTAGATATTATTGTTCTGCATGCTTATTGACAAATTATAATTACTATATGTTCACTACTCCTCCTACAATTGAGACAGATGTGCACCCCATAAAAGTAGGATTGAGTGGACGTAATTATGTTAGATATTATTGTCGAGAATAATGTCATGATTTATAATAATGTTATAACAATTAGAAAATATTATAATATGAAGTTAACTATTTATATTGTGTATAACGAATAATGTTAGGAAGGAAAAAGTGATTATCTTTATGAATTAAGATTTTATGAAGATTAAGTTGGTTCGCTTCTAGAATTGCAAAATAATCGTCTTCTATTTAATTTATAGAAATTTGTAGAACATTTGAATTATGTAAATGATTTAATATGTTGAAAACGTACAAACTATCATAATTATGTAGCGATAAATATTTCAATTCAAACCATATGAAATTTTAAAAAAGATAATAAAATATCTAAGTGAAATGATTTATAATAATGTTATAACAATTAGAAAATATGATGTGGTGTTTATGAGAAATGTTTGTGTGTGTGTATCTTTATCTTTACGTTATTCACATTGGCGAACATTTGCAGAAATAACCTGAAAAATCTTGGAGGGACAGTTATCATCGTCGTTTTCTTAGGTCGCAGGTTTGAGAACATGAGATACGTGGTCGACATCACATGCACTTTTAAAATGAATGGGTCATTGCATACCATTTGCATTCTTTAGATTGAAGGGAGTTGCACGTCGTACCTATATTAGGTGTATAATCTTATGAAAAAAATTCATCGTCATGCGATCAACTAAGAGTAATACCACATATGCACATGCGACTTGATGATCGAGATGGTCTGATATGCAGTATTAGAGACACAGAAAGAGTTTACTCTTTTAATGCAAAAAGTGCTTCGACTAATTTAAACCATGTTAGATATTATTGTCATGCATGTTTATCGACAAATCATAATTACCGTATGTTCACCGTTGCTCCTGCAATCGTAGTGCGCAACCCAAAAGTAAAAAAAAACCAAAAGTAATTTTAAATAATTTTAAAAAACTTGCAGTATTGCGTGTGGCAGAGTGCACAATGCGTATGGAGCCGCCTTTTTCAGGAATATGGCAAGCTCGTGTTTGGGTAAGGGGCACCATTTCTAACAGGTGGAGAGCGACTAATGCTAAATGCCTTTTCAGCCTGTCATTTCCCTTGTTACGCCGAAGGCGTTCTATAATTGGGTTGAGGCGGTTGGGGCTCTGACGCATGTCAGAGAAATCGATGGTTGAGATTACACAAGGGAGGATGTCGAGTACAAATGTCACATAGCCGTCAATGTTTTTGGAGAAACCCTAAAATCAAACCTAACCCTAAAAGTTACTAATATGGGCAATAGGTGTGGTCGGCGGAATTTTGGGGCAAGACAGAGGCCAAAGAAAATTCCCGCAAACCAACGCATCAAATGGAGAATTTGGTCTTAGGGATGGTTCTGCAGCAAATGTAGGTTCCTGATTTTGTTTGCACACAAAAAAAGGTTGCATGGGTTGATATTTATGTTTTGTGTCCCATTTATGAGTGCATTGTTCCGTTTTTGTTGTGCAAGTTGAGTTGATGGGGGGTAAAATGATACAAGACACAATGTCAAATTTGGTTTCCTCCATGGATTTCACCATCACAATGCTAACATGAAGTGTCATAGAATTCAGGAAGCTCATGGGTTCTCAGCTCCAGAATGCCTTGGATTCGATTCGTTGGGGAACAAACTATCTTCACAAAGCCACTGCACACCCATACACTATTTATGTACAGGTAGGGTTAAACATGCTTATGGGTGGGGTTGGTTCATTTATTTTTTGAATACTAAAATGTAGTTTCTGTGTATGTTGGAGTACGTGGGTAATCCCAATGGTCACCGCAATTGTTGGGAGAGGCTAGAGGACATCAAAACTCTAAGAACAATTTACAAAATAGGGAAAGACAAGCCTTGTTCAGATGTTTGCTGCTGAAACTGCCGCAGCCCTGGCAACAACCTCCACTGTGTTTAGGTCATCAATTTGAGGGGATAATCTATTACTCCGTACGGTGGAGAGACACTGCGCAGAGATATTAGTGGCGGGAAGCCATGGATATGGAGCTATCAAAACGTACAATTTCTTACCTCTACCTTACTTTGTTTTAGGTTTTTTCCTGCCCGTGTGTTATGTTTATATTTTTATTTCTTAATTTGTGTGTTTCATTTTTCTATTTTAGGTCTCTCTCTATTTTTTAATGGAAAGCTTTTGCGGATCTGAATTGTGCAAAATAAAATGTGTGCAGAGTGGTTTTGGGAAGTTCAAGCGACTATTAATATCATGATTGTTAAGAATCTGAAGAAGTGAATGTACTCGTAATCTTTCTAAGATATTTTGGTGCTCAATTTCGCCGTGGTTGTTTTTAAACCGTGGATGAGAAATTTTGTTCACAGAAAAATACTGAGAAAGGAGATGAAAGACATTACTACTTTAATGTCTTAGAAAATTATATTGTGAAATTTGTAATACTTTATTTTATAAATTAGATATTTTTGTGGTGAAAGTGATAAATTTCAACTGAGGTAGAAGATTTACACTAACCTTGATTATATAAATTTCTAGTTGATTAAATTAGAATATTATTAATTAAAAATTACCATTATATATGATATAAGGTTAATTAAAAACATCACGTTTCTTGATTGAAAAAATATATTTATTTACTATTTATGATTTTCTTTGATGAACGTTTCTTGCTTAATCCTAACAACAATATATATTAATTATTTGCTCTTTTTTCCTTATTCTGATGGAATTTCTCAAGGGTGTATATCTCTGACTCAAATGAATTTTCTCACATATTATCCTTTCTGTTTTCTGGTTTACACAGTCCAGCCTTGGAACTCTTTTTCCTTTCCTTGCGTTGACATAGCTCAACATCCTATGTATGTTAAAGTATCCAGTTGCTAGAATAACTCTCAAAGATGGAACAAAATTTGTATTGGGTTTTGTGTTTGCAAAACCTTGTTGAAATAAAATAAAATAATATCCTTAAAGAATAGAACATTGAGGCTTGTGTGGTGTTCTGCTCCTTCTACACTTTTTTCCATCTTATTACTATTAAAAATAAGGTAAAATAATTTTTGAGTTCGTGACCTAGCTAGCACACCAACTGGACATATTAAATTACTGGTGGGATCTAAAGAGTTTTTTCACTTTACCTTCTACGTTATCAACTTTACCTCCTATGTTCTGTAACTTTACCTCATATATTGCCCATATTTTGTACCCCTTGGGCCATAACTTTGTGATCATACTCGAGAGGAAAGTGGGCCTTTTCCAATTGTACATCTTCTCTTGGCTGAAGTTGTTTTATGGTCATGTAAATGTATTTATATTACACATCTATCATACATCCTTGAAGATTGTTTTTGGCATATTGTAGATGTAAGGAGTAGTTTTTTCCCTTTTTTTTAAACAAACAAAAAATATTCAAAGACTCTCATGTAGAACTTGAAAACCTAGGTTGTGCTAAGAATCAAATCTGGGATAGAAATTGTGAACTCCCATCCATTTATTGTGAGGCCACAACCCAATCAAACATTCCAAGAGCAGTTTTGTGGCTTTTGATAATATGTACTCTTTGATCAGTTTATGGAATATAGGGCACAATGTTTTGATAATTTTTTTGCTAAATATTTTTCTTTGCAACTGTTTCCACCTGTATTAAAATGCATGGTTTTAATGTTCTTTGTTAAAATTTTGCCGATTGAAAAAATGAATACATAGAGTTTCTCATATAAGCATAGTTTGTTAGGGCTTCTCTCTCTCTCTCTATTAAGTTTCTTATTGAACATGTATGTTTTGCAAGTGGTAAATGTATATACGATGCAAATCACGACGAAGAGGATGACAATGCAAAGTTGGTTGTTGAGAAATGATGATTGTGGGGCCACTTTCTCTCTCAAGGATAATTGATTGCTATAACAATATGTAATTTGATCATTTCATTCGTTGTTATGATAGTATGTAATGTGATCATTTCATTCGGATGAACGTAGTTTAAGATGAACAAATTTGTTTTTAGGGAATGCTACTTAGACGCGTAGATGCTCTTTGAGCATTGTTTATGACAGTAACGACGAAAAGTGTAAGGAGATTAAATGATGCATATTGCAGCATGAGATCTTATAAAATATCAAATGGGGTGTTGTTTGCTGTAGGTGTGTTTCATGACCACGAGGGAAAGTGGATAGTCACGTGTGTTCAGGGGACTGCTAAGTGTAAGCCACACTTTATGCTTTCATGTGGTGCACTTTTGTTTTACCATCTCTAAACCTAGATGATGTTATTGATGTAATTTTTTGCCCCTTCTCTTCCACATTGATGTGTATATCTATATACACACATACATATATATTATATAGGGATTAAGTTACTAAACAAATCCTCTCCTTAAAATCATTTGAAAATCTATGTGGAATAAATGTGGAGCTCTTATTACGTCGAAGGTGTTTCACAATTGGGTTGGGGTAGTGGGGCTGCGATGAATGTCAAGAGAGACGGATAGATGAGATGGTGTGGGGGAGGAGGATGTCGATTACAGAGAAAGCAGAGCCCCTCAAAATTGTCTTTACCAAGAAAAAGGTTTGGCAGTAAAATGATGTAGGATTTAAAGATATATAGATAATTGAAAGAAGTGTTGTGAAATGAACCATGTGGGGGACATTGTAGCAATATGTGTGCCAAGCTATGATATGACATTACGTATAGTCATGTCATCACAACAGCTAGGGAGGCAAGTTGGGTGTCGAACAAGAAATAATAAGGCCGCAGTAAGGAAGCCTTGCTAAATACTTAACACAAATTTAGATTTAATTTTCATTAGTCCTTCGTTAAATTTTGTGGAAGCGGATGACTCATTGTTTAAAAACTAATCTCTTCATTCACGAGCGAACGTGATTAAGATAGATATGTTTAAATGACTAGGCCCACTTAATAATCTCAAAGACCGGTTAATTAATATCTCAAAGAGAGCCAAGAGAGAGTAGAATACTAATAATAAGATTCTGAGATGGCGATGAAAGATTTAAGCAAATTGAAATTAGAGATGGATGATAAGAAGATTGTTTTTTTTAAAATTTGAAGATGAGTCTAAAAACACAAATGTGGGTGCAAAAGACAAGGCTTTTGATTGCCATATTTGCATGGAACCATGTAATGAATCAAGAAAGCATAACATTTGATATGTTTTGAATTAGGAAAGGCATCACATTTGGTATGTTTGGGTGTTTTTGCAGATGTGAAGAGACAAAATGCGTGAGTGATGAGACTTTTGCAAGTTCTTAGATATAGTAAGGTGTGAATCATCACAAAATTAATAAAAACATAAATTAGTCCATTTTTTAATGCAAAAAAAGTGTTCGCTTAAAATTTGTTTGGACTAGAAGAAAAACATTAATGTTGGACTATAATATCAATAATGTTCACTCTGTGCATTGTCAAGTTGAAGTAAAAAAACTTTGATTAAAAAAAACATAAACAAAGGTAAATAACATTATTTCCCACATGCTCTACATATATGCTAACATTATCTATTGCGCAGTTTCTATAGATCCAACTTGTAATGCTCAATCCTAGCTTCGACTTTGACATCAACCTTTTTAGCACTGAATTCGTAGCCTCTAGGTTTATGATTTTATTGAATGTACATAATCACATTTGATTTTCCTATAATATTTTTCACAATTTTTTTAGTGTTCATGCCATTTGTTAGTGCCTCGCAATTTACCTACAACTTTATTGTGAAGAGTAAGTGACCCCTCCATATGGCTTAACATAGATGTAGTACAATGTTATTCTTAACCTCCCTCCTATTTTTTATATAGTTGCTTCATCATGCCTCACACTTGTTCCATGCATGAATATGATTCTTGATGAGGGGAAACCCTATTCACTATCTTATTAGCTACTAAGAACACCTAAACGAAATTGTGAATGGAATTGACAACATAAGAAACCCAGTATGCAATGCTTTTAACCTTGTTGCCTATTACATTTTCCCTCTTTTATATTTTGGCCCTTTAAGCAAAAAGTGCATTCACCTAAATAATGCAACCGAGATTGCGATGATACAATGGAACACATTAGAAAAATTATTTGGATGCAAACAATTTGAGTTTTGGAATAGGTGTGAGCCACACAAGAATTTAATTGCAATAATATTTATTTCCAACTTCCCATTCATGTTTTTTAGCATATCTAGAATTTTTATTGTTGTGTAGCCAAAAATTTAACACTTTAAAAGATAAAATAAATTAATACCAAAGCCCCCTTTATCCATTTTACCTTCCGAAATATTCCACTGGATTCAGTTGTATACCACTAATTTTATGGTGTCATACAACTTAAAAGCAGGGTATTGACACTTACTAGGTGGCCCCTCCATATGCCTTATAATTAATACCATACACCGCTACTCATAAGGTCGATGTTGCTTCCTGCTTCGGTGTCTCATGTTAATCATTAATTTTTTCATCATGTACCACACCTATTCCGCGGTTCAATATGGATGTTTAAGAGGGGGAAGCTTAATTAAATTCTTGAAAAAAAATCATAATCATATATGGTCATGAAATTGACAACATAAAGAACCCTCCATGCAAGATTGCAATTTTTTAAATATATGTATACTTCAAGATTGATCCAAATAATGCAGCTTTGCCTTTCTAATTTTCATTGACTACACCACCTTTTCTAAGTTCTCTCCAAACTATATTTCTGCGATGTCATGCACACCGGATACCCTTACTTTGTCAAACACTTGACATGAAATACACTTTATATATATGTTCTTCTTGTAAAAAAAGATAGGTTCTACATAATGGTCCCTCCCCGTAACATTATGCTCTCCCAATTCTTTATCCTCCCTTTAACCCCCTCTTCTACAACCCTCTTCCTCCTTTTATGTTATGGTCTCTCAAAATCAACTTCATCTTAGACTTCCCCTTTGACGTTCGCAGCGCACATTTCACGTGCAATTGCTAGTAGAATAATACAAACACTTTATTTATCTCTAGTTGTTAACCACTATGAGACCCAAGTAAACGTTGTAATTTGGCAGTAATTGGATAGAGACAATTTGTGTAGAGTCAGAGCTCTACTTTACTGACAATGGTAAATTTGAGTTTTGTACTCATATAATTAAAAAAATTAGAAGGTTTCATTTAACTATTCTTAATGGATCTATCTTGAATACCTGAGCAGTTATCTCTACATACATGTGCCATATCCTCATTGAATGCGTTGAGTGTATAATATACAAAAAATGGTGTTCTAGAGGCTGAGAGTGGTTTTTTTCAAGAGAATAGCATGGTTTCATGGGTGCCACAGTTGTAGGGAAGTAAACTAAATAGAGCTCTTGTTAATAGTCATCCTAAAATCAGTACCATTTTAGGTTGAATCAGTTCATTCCACAGAGATAAACTTGTAATTCTATTATCTCCTCATATTATTTTATATACAAATTGATTGACCTGGATCTGTATCTATTTCTATAGTTGGCTCAATGTCTCTGTGAGGAAATGTCTTTATGTCTCTATTTTGGTTTTTATGCACAGAAGAGAGGAAAAATATTGGGAATCACGAGGTGTGTAACGTCAAGATGTATTGATTTTACTTCTTCCACACACCTTTGCTCCATGCACTGTAACGTTTGCAACATCATTTCCAGGGTAGATGTCTACCACTTCATTCCTCATCTTTATATTTTAATTCAAGTATATGTATCGTTTGAGACATTGGTAGTGCCTTTCCTCTTGTTCCATGTATGTCTCTTCCAATCTTTGCTTGCGTGAAACCTTCTACATTCTATTCTTAGCCACCGCTTCACCAAATGCAACCAACAGGTGCTACTGGACTGTTTCACCTTTGCTATCATATTCTCAGCCTTATTAAAAGGAGGGGGCTTTGAATCTAGAAAATTGCAAGTGCTCTAGTTGAAATTTTCCTAAAAATTAAATTTGAAGGTTATTGTGTTGGATTTCTTACCTACCACATCGATTAATAACTCCATTGTATTCGTTGTTAGTTCATCACTCAGTGGTAACAAATAACATCAATCTCGTTTTATAATTTTTTCAGTGTCAAAAATATCTATGTAGGAAACAAAATTTCCCCATCATCTAACTTACACGCAAGATATTCTTATTTTTTGATTGACTTCTCCAATGAAAATTTGAAAACAGTAATTATTTGACGATCAAATAACTGTAAAATTTAAGGATAAAATGTTTTGGTGACATGCAAATAGACTTCAAATTTAAGTTTGAAAGATATATATTTCAAGCTTCTTGTCTTAGATTTTTCAAATACCACGTTATTTAATAGCTTCATTACATTATCTGCCAATTTCTAACTAATTAATGACAAATCACATCAATCTAGTTTCATAATTATGTGGGTCTTGGAAAATTTGATTTGAGAAGAAGTAGGGCTAGACATTACGAGATGGCTAAGATATTAATACTTTTTTATGGAGTTATCCAAGAAAAAATAAAAACAATAAAGTGATGGTCGAATGTATGTCAAATTTAAGGATGAATTGTCAAATGATGGTCATTCAATATCAAATTTAATGTATAAAATAATGGGTGCAATTCATGCCAATACACTAACTGAGTGCCATTCTAAAACCAATTCTAGACGTGCGACTGAGAAAAAATATTAAGTTATGATTTTATTTTGATTGGTTAAGAAAATTAATTTACCTATAATTATACTTAAATTTCTTTGGCATGGACTAATAATATGCAAGGAAATGAATAAATAAACTAACAAAAGCATTCATAGGTGTTTGAGAAAGGCCGTTTGGCATCGATATTATATACTTTATGTTCTTTAGTATATCTTAAAATGATGTTTTTTAAGAGTTCAATATAATTTTGTTATATTCACAATAAATAAATTTCAAAATAATAATATTAAAGGAGGATTTGTGTTGGTAGATGTCAATTTCACATTATTGTATTGTAGAATATTCTAAAAATAATAATAATTACATATTAATTGGATTAATGTAAAAATTCTATGAAAAATATTTTAGGACAAAAATACAAATAAAGATATTAAAAAAAATTGGCTTTAAAAATCCTTATCAAGCAATTACTAATATAACATTTATGTTGGGATTTGTGTAATATCAACTACCAAATTAAGACTGATATATTTTATCAGCAAAAATGATTTGAGAATATTTAAAATTTATTATAAAATATTCTCTCGTTCCCATGCAAAGTTAATATTTACTCCTCTTTCTAGCTTGCTCATGAAGAGATTTTGAACTTGCCAAAATGCAAGAGTGAAAAAGAGATTTTGAGAATATTAAGATGAGAGACTCCAATCATGTTGATTATGTTTTTACCCATGTGATGGGGGTAGTAAACCAAATTAGGTCCCATGGAGAGACCTTAAGAGACAAGAGGATTATAGAAAAAAATCTTAGGAGTCTAGTAGCCAAGTTTGAATCCATTGTTGTTGTCATTGAAAAGTGCAAGGATTTGACTCGTCTCTCTGTAGATGAGCTAATGGAATCTTTGTTATCCCATGAAAAAAGACTTAACTGATATGGAAGGTCCTCTTTAGAACATGCCTTTAAGAGCCAAGTTTCAGTTAGCAGAGGAAGATGAAGATTTGTGAATAGGAGAGGAAGAGGAATATTTCATGTAAGAGGAGGTCGATCTGTAGTGGCCACTTCCCTTTGACACCTTTTGATATTGATTATGACACTATTGACTATATTTATGGACATTATTGTAGCTTTTGAGTTGGTATGATGTTAGATGCTAGAGTTCATGGACTGTTGTTGGTTTTGATTCATATATGATGCATGTGGATAATTACAGACATTTTATACTGATGTTGTTAGGATGTTGACATGGTTATATATATACATGTGTTACTTCGTCATATTGAGTAGACCTAGAAAATTGAATTAATCTTATGATCATATGGTTGTTGAAGAAAATTGTAAATGACGTTGTTACTTGCTTGATGATGTTTTGATTTTTATATAGATGACTTATGAGTTATATTGTATATTTATTTTGGATGATTTGATGCATCCACAAGGCAGAAGGAGGTATTTATGTTTTGCAGGTAAACATGTCACAACAAACATCAGGGGATTGAAAACCAACCACATTGGAATTCTAGTTGAATTCAACAAGGGTCACCATGGCAACGTGTTTTTGTTATGTTTGTTTGTGTGTGCTTGTTGTTAGGGGTTCCCATAGGGGAGTCACCTTTAAATGTGACCAAGGGATTATGTGTATTCTTTTATTGTGTTCTCTTTATTTTAATCTTTGTATGTGATTATTTGGTGATGTATTTCTGTTTTATTATTTATTTTAAATTGTGTCTAGATTTGTGAGTAATCATGTTGTTAAATTAATTGACATTGGGTCAAAAAAATGCATTTATTAGAGCTGATGGCTCTTGGATTAAGTGTTGTAAGTAATGTGTAACTATCTTTGAGTGTGAAACACTCCACCTTCCCTTTGAAATTCGGATCTGTCCTTAGGGGCAGATTCTGGAGGCTTTTGGGACAAGTTAAACTTGGCCCACACCTCTTAAATTGTGACACCAACCCTACCTGTGGGTTGGGGAGTCAAAATCAGGCATTATTATGTATTTTGCGAAGACAAGTTGTAAATTTGTTCTACACTTTCTTACATGTAATTAATTTTAGTCCTTAAGGGGTGTGGGCTTGAATTGTATGTGTAAGTAAAATTTCATTTTATTCACCCACTTATTAATTGTACTTTGGGGATTTGAAGTTGACTTGTGAGGTGGAGTTGAGAATGATTGATGTGGCATCCTACATGGAGCCACCTCATCCTCCTCTCTCCCTTTTCTATTTATTGGAATCATTTTGTTGTTTTAGGGGTTACTTTATTTTGGTGTTGTGCTCTTGCAACTTTGGGGAGAGTGAGAGAGTTTTTTATGCTTATGAATTGTTGGAGCTTTTGGACTATTTGGATTTCAAGAAGCTTGTTGTTGAACTTTTGGATCAAGATCCATCATGGAGAGGTAGAAGTTTGACTCTTTAAATTATTTCTTCTTTTATTTATGCATATGTGAATGTTGTTGAGTGTTTGGTATGTTTTTTGGGTGGTTGGGTAGATTTCCTAAGTGTGGTGTAGGAGGAGACTATGGGGATCTTCTTGTGGGAAGGCATAAGAGAATGTGGGGAGGTATGGACACGCATTTCCCCATTTGGGAGGTATACACAGATTTATATATATATATATATATATATATATATATATTGCGGGTTTTAAGGTGGTCCATAGATATTTCTCATTTGAATTTTGCATGATGAAGCCTGTGTATTTTATTTTTGTTCTTTCTATGGTAGTAATTAAATTTTTTGGACTGTGATATGATTGTGAAATCTATTTAATGTTGTGGAAGCTTGTTTGTTCTCTTGAGTTGAATCCATTTCCTATTGTAATGTGGTTGGGGCTCAGGGGCCAATGAGGAGGATGGCTTCTCCTCTTTATTATAATTATTGGTTGGGTGGAGAGCGTTGCCTCTCCCTCTATTTTTTGTGACCAAATGAAACATGGTGGATCTCTTGTTGTTGTTCTTGAAGCTTTGTATGAAGACAAATGTTGTAGTTCTCCTAGGGTCCCTTACTATCGTAAAAAAAAAATCCACTGTGATGTGGATGACATTGTAATATATTTTTGTGGTAAAAAGGGCTGCTCTATTTTGGATATGAAAGTTGTATTTGAATGTGAGAAGGAATGAGAAAGTTTTAGTTTGTATATTTTGGCAAATGGAAAAGAAATGTAAAAAGGAAGTATTTCATTTAATTGAATGTTGATTTAACTTCCATCAAATGATGTTACTCTTGTGTAAAAATTTTTGTTGTAAATATATTGTAAACTCTCTGTTGAGGGCTGGAAATGTCTGTGTTAAAATTATTGCATTCCTTTATATTATTTGATTGGCATGTTTTGAAAATAGAATCACTTTCTTGATTTACATGTATTGAATGAAGCAAAGTTAAAAATTGCAAATTAGATTGGAACGAACTTAAAAATTAAGAGAATGGTAAATGAAAATAGATAAAACCGAGTTTAAATATGTTTTACATTGGGATTGTCTATAAAACCTGCAAATCAATATCAGAAAAACAAACAGAGTATCCTGCAACAATGAAAGAAAAGATGAAATATTAAAATGAACTAAGGATGATCAAAACAAATTCCTAAATAATTTGTATTGCCATTGAAATTTACACAATTCATCATTAATCAGATAAGAGGCAAAATAGTACAATTCACAGAAAAGAGAAGGAAATTTGCATTGAATCTAAACCATTAATATTTTATACTTGAAATTTGTTTGAAATATTTCAAGTACAACTCTCCATATCTTTTTGGCATGTTAAAGAAGAAATAATGGCAGATCGAATCAATTTTGGTAGTTGAAAAATTTTAAGTCACATGTTAATGTTAAGAAAGACGTTTTTGTAATATTCACCAACTTAAGGTTGTCAAAAATGAGATTTTATGCCCCATGGAAAAAGAGGAATTCATTCCCTTTCCAAAAATTCCTCATTTGATCAAATCTGAGCTTCCAATCAAAATTTATCGCCAACTGAAATTTTTTACTTCATTTGTTTTTTTTTTTTAAATTAAAATTAATTTGCTAAGTTTCCTCCATGGCCCCACAACCCTGCCACTTCACTTGTGGAAAATACTTCTATGGGTTTGTGGGCCCACACCTTCAAATTTTTCTTCAAAAAATAAATGGCAAAAAATTATAAGTTTCCCTGCCGGCCCGCTTCACCACCTGTCACTGTCGATCTGACACGTAGCATCCTTAGGCATCGGTGGAGGGTCAGAGTTTGTTTTAACCTTGAAGTTTTCCAACTCAAAAATTTTAAAGTCCTAAGTTTCCCCATCAATCCGCCTTCCTGCTTGAAAATTTTGGGCATGACATGTGGCGTCTCTAGATGTCGGTAGAGGCGTAGCTCACTTTCAAATTTTTTACCTTTTCAACAAAAAGGTTAGAAATCCAAATTACCTTCGACGACCCACCTTCCCGTGTGGGCTTAACAATGTCCCACGTGTCCCTTGCGGCTTGGAAAATTTTCTTCCCCAGGCCCGCAGGCCCGCCTTTGGGAAAAATTTCTTCCTCGGGTCCGTAGGCCCGCCTTTGTGGAAACATTTCTTCCCTAGGCCCGCAGGCCCGCCTTAAGGAAAAATTTCTTCCCCGGGTCCACAGGCCCGCCTTTGGGAAAAAATTTCTTCCCTGAGCCTGCAAGCCTGCTTTTGGGAAAAAATTTCTTCCCCAGGCATGCAGGCCCATTTTTGGGAAAATTTTTCTTCCCCAAGCCCGCAGGCCTTCTTATAGGAAAATTTTCCTCCCCATGCCCATCGGCCCATAACTTAAGAAATATGAGGAGTTAGGAGGACTTCTTTATATCATTGGAAAGAGGAAGAAATTTCATACCTAATGGAAATGTTTTCAGGAAAAGTTAAGTGTGTTAAATGTGTGAAAAATTAGGTTGAATTTCAAGATGAGCCTGAGAGTGGGTAAGTGGGAATTTATCCCTTTCTAACTTAAATGTTTATTTCTAAAGCTTGTGTTGACATTTTAGGGGGTCACCTTATGGGGTAAGTGAATTTTTTTCTAACCTCATGTTACTGTCAACCTTGGTTATTATTTAGACTTGGAGGAATTAAATACCTTGGGTATTTAATTGTTCTGGCTACTTTAAACCTTCTAAAATTTACTAGTGAACATTTAATTTTAGAGTTAATTTAATTATTCATTAAATTAACACCTAAAGGAAATTTTAAACTATACTTAGTTTAGTTACACTCATTAAATTGTATGTGTTCCTCAATATTTTTTATAACATAAAATTTTATTCTGCCTAATATATTTGTCCTTGATATTTTTTATTGTGACAACTATTGCTAATAGGCCTCTTTGTAGTCACGCTTTAAAAAAAAAATTATTCCATTAATTTTCCTATCTAAAACTAGCTTGTTCTCGGGTCTCGAGTGGGAGTTTTTAGCGGGCGTTACACTTGGTATCAGAGTTGTGGGTTCAAAGCTTGGACCCTAGGGCACACTAGAAAACACGAGACATGAACATTAAACCTAGTACAATATTAAACCTAGCACACTTTGAAACCTAAAAAACAACTTTGTTTGAAAATTACATATTCTAGTAAACATGTAAAATTGAATAAAACCTAGAATAATGAACTAACTCTCGCCTTGGTTTATGCAGGAGGTGTGGAAAAGATGAGAGTATTTTCACATAGACTTAGAATTACCATCTCCAGATCATAGTGTAGTAGCCATCCTACCACAGATTTTACAGACGCTTCAGGATGTTAATGCCACTTTACACGGAGGGTCCGTAGGAGGACATGCAACAAGACATGATAGGGTGACATCCACTAAGGCTCTTGCATCTCCTCGACATAGTGAGGAGCATAGAGGAGGGAACTCCCATTTGGATTCAGCCAAAGCAAAGTCACCAAAGAGGGGATAGGGAAACCAGGTTTCAGGACACAAGGGTAGGTCTCGAAGACCTAGGATTAGAGATGAGCATGTAGAGAGGCCTAGGGGTTGCTAGACTACAACTACAGACCATATCAGGGAGATTCTGAAGCTATGACCATCACATTATTTTGGTGATATAGGTGGATTTTAGGTAGAGGCCTGGTTGGTGAGCTTGAGCGGGTGCTTCAAGATCTTACTTTGTTCTAGCAACATGAAAGCTTGTGTTGTGATCCATCTTCTGAGGGATGGAGTAAGTGTCTAGTGGAGGATCGAGGAGTAAAAACTCGACGTTGCTTAAGAGATGGTTACCTAGAAGCTTTTCTAGGAGTGATTCAAGAGCAGGTACTTATCACAAAGTTTCATACAACAGAGGATAGATGAGTTTCATGACCTCCAGCAGGAATCTATAATAGTAGCTGAATATGAGAGTCAATTTCTAGACCTACTCCAGTATGTCAACTACATGCAAGATGAGTAGGTACGGATCCACCCATTCATCTGAGGCCTGAATCTAGACATTGGAGGTGCGGTGCGTATCCATTGTCTGCAGACATTAGCCAAGGCCGTGGAGAAGGCCTACATAGTAGATGAGACTCAGGGAAAGACACAACATGCCAGAGATAAAGTTTAGAGCCGCATCTAGTAGATGCAAGACAACAAATTGATGGGGTCAGCTCCTCCTGCTCATGGTGGATAGGGTTCATCATAGTCATCTTTTAGACCATAGCAGCAACAGTTTTGCCCACCTTATAGACCTCCACAAAGATTTGATGCACAAAGGGGTTGAAGTATGGGGCCTCCTCCTAGGGGTCCCATTAGGACACAGGGTCCACCTAGAACTCAGTCAGTAGGATTTCAGCAATAGAGACCTAAGCAGACCATACCTGGATCATCAGGATCCACAGTACAGACCTCTAGAGTACCGACTAAATTTGCTACTCATGGGAGAGGACCGGGAGGTTACTATGGTTGTGGTGTTGTAGGACATTTTTGGAGAGATTGCCCCTAGAACCCTAGTAACAAGGGTAAGATGCAGATTTCAGAGCTTATTGTTAGTGACATGGGGCATAGTCATCAGATCTATGTAGTGTTCGAGAACTTCTAAGCTAAGCACCAGAGTACCATGATTAAGATGATGGGTAGTATTGGTGGTATTCCTATTACCATTCTGTTTGATTTTGGTTCTTCTGATTCTTTCATTGCACCATTGTTGGTAGAACAATGCACGCTGTGGTAGTTAGGCAAGGTCTTAGTTGGGACATCGAGATGGCTTCTGGAGCCAATATCTCTATAGAATCCTTGGTTAAGGAGTGTGTGATGGATTTGGGACCTTTCACCGCTACCTCGAATCTTTGTATCCTTCCATTGGGTTTGTATGGAGTCATCTTGGGCATGGACTAGTTTTCTACAAATAGAGCCAGGGTGGATTGTTACGATAAGATTATGTCATGTACAGATGATCTAGGAGTTGAGTCAGTGATAGTAGGGGTTAGGAGACCTATTTCCATTCACACCATCTCCGCTATGTAGCTTAAGCGATGTGCGTGATGGGGTTGTCAAATGTATGTTGTCACAGTTAGTGAATGATCGGAAGACGAGTCTAGTGTAGCATTGCTTCATAACCATCCCATCTTCAAATATTTTTCTATTATCTTTCTAGGGGAGCTATCGGGGCTACCACCCCCACATGAAATACATTTTCACATAGATTTGGTTCCGGGGGTAGAGCCTATCTCACAAGAACCTTATCGGATGACCACCCCTGATCTCTGTGAGCTCAAGTTGTAGCTAGAGGGCCTTTTGGAGAAAGGCCTAATCCGTCCTAGTGTATCCCCTTAGGGTGCACCAGTGATATTTGTAATGAAGAAGGATGGTTGTCTATGGTTGTGTATTGATTATCGCTAGCTGAACAAAGTATCAATCAAGAATCTGTACCCCCTTCTGCGCATTGATGATTTATTTGATCAGATGAAGTGGGCCACAATTTTCTCTAAAATAGACATTAAGTTAGGTTAACATCAGCTGAGGATTACAAAGGCAAACATTCATAAGACTTCCTCCGTGGCCCCACACCCTTGTCACTTCACTTTTGGTAAATACTTCCATTGGTTCATGGGCTTGCACCTTCAACTTTTTCTTCAAAAAAAAATGGCACAAAATCTTAAGTTTCCCCGTAAACCCATTTCCCTTCCTGTCACTGTCAGTCTGACACGTGGCATCCTTACGCATCGGCGGAGGGGTAGAGTTTATTTTAACCGTAAAGTTTTTCAACTCAAAAATATTAAAGTCTGCCTTCCCACTTGGAATTTTTGGGCATGACACATTGCGTCTCTAGGCGTCGGTGGAGGCACGACTCACTTTCAATTTTTTTGCCTTTTCAACAAAAAGGATAGAAATCCAAATTACCTCTGATGACCCGCCATCCTGTGTGGGCTTAACAATGTGCCACATGTCACTTGTGGCTTAGGAAAATTTTCTTCCCCGGGCCCATTGGCCCACCTTTGGGAAAAATTTCTTCTTCAGGCCCACAAGCCCACCTTTGGGGAAACATTTCTTCCCCAGGCCCGTAGGCCCACCTTTGGGAAAAATTATTTCCCTGGGTCCGCAGGGTCGCCTTTGGGGAAAAATTTCTTCCCCAGGCCCATAGGTCCGCCTTTGGGGAAAAATTTCTTCCCCAAGCCCACATGCCCACTTTTGGGGAAAATTTTCTTCCACAAGCCCACAGGCCCACTTTTGGGAAAAGTTTCCTTCCCAGACCCATCGGCCCGTAACTTAAGAAATATGAGGAGTTAGGAGGACTTATTTATATCATTGGAAAGGGGAAGAAATTTCCTACCTAATGGAAATGTTTTTAGAAAAAGCTATGTGTGTTAAATGTGTGAAAAATCAGGTTGAAGTTAAAGATGAGCCTGAGAGTTTGTAAGTGGGAATTTATCCCTTTCTAACTTAAATGTTTATTTCTAAAGCTTGGGTTGACCTTTTAGGGGGTCATGTTATGGGATAAGTGAATGTTTTCCTAACCTCATGTTAATGTGAACCTTGGTTATTATTTAGACCTGGAGGAATTAAATACCTTGGGTATTTAACTGTTTTGGCCACTTTAAACCTTCTAAAATTTACTAGAGAACATTTAATCTTAGAGTTAATTTAATTATTTATTAAATTAACACCTAGAGGAAATTTTAAACTATGCTTGGTTTAGTTACACTCATTAACTTGTATGTGGTCCTCAATATTTGTTATAATGGAAAATTTTATTCTACCTAATATATTTGTCCCTAATATTTTTTATTGTGACAAATGTTGCTAACATGCCTATTTGTAGTTATGCTTTAAACAAAAAAATTATTCCATCAATTTTCCTATTTAAACCTAGGTTGTTCTTAGGTCTCGAGTGGGATTTTTTAGTGGGCATTACACGATATCCACATTGAAGTGATCAAGATATTTCCAGACCCATCTCAAAATATTTTTCAATAATAGGTCAAGGCCGAAGTTCCTCTCCTAGTCATTATTACAACCAATCGTACGAAGAAAGGTATGAGACATCTAATATACAATATCAATATTACAAAAAGTATGGGCATAATGCTACTGAATGTCGAGAAAGGATGTATGATTTAAGTAAACCAAGTGAAATTTTTTCAAAAGAATGTAATTTTGGAAGTTCAAATCATAGTTCTATATTTATTGCTTATCATTTTTCTCAACATAGCACAAAAGATTTATTGTTCTTAGATTCTAGTTGTAGTAACCACATGACAGGTTCAAAAGAACTATTTTTCAGCATGGACGAATCTATCAAGCTACAGGTAAAACTAGGTAATGACAACAAAGTCTCAGTAATTGGAAAAGGGACTATAAATATTATGAAAAAAAAAAGGAGAAAAGAAGATCATTCCTAATGTCTATTATGTCCCTGGTTTGAAACAAAACCTCATGAACATAGGCTAGTTGATACAGAAAGGCTACAAAGTGTATTTTCAGAAAGGAGAGTGTATTATTTTGGATCAAAATCTAAGCAACATGTTGATATCCAAGGTGGAAAGGATAAGAAATAAAATGTTCCCATTGAAAATACAAAGTGAGGCAAGTCTAGTGATCATTATCCCTGATTCTTATATGGGTCATGGAGATCTTGTCGAAGGAGTATCTCGGAGCCTAGCAGTCGCTAGCTCTCAAAAAAATATGGATTGCAAAAAACTTTCTGAAGGAGGTTCCTCAAGTCTAGTGGTCTCTAGGAATATTCCAAAGGAATAAAATAAAAAACAATTCAAGGAGGTTCCTCAACCCTATCAGGTGCTAGGTTTATTCCAAGCAAAGAAGAAGAAGAAAATTCTAAGGAGGCGCTTTAAGCCTAACAGGCACTAGGCTTCCTGCAAGCCAAGAAAATATAAAATTTTCTCAAGGGTATTCCTCAACCCTAGCAGGTGCTAAGGTTACCCCAAGTCATGATGCACAAAAATTTTCTCAAGAAATTATTTCAACCTTAGCAGGTGCTAGGAATTTTTCAAAAATGAATGAAGAAAAAAAATTCAAGAAGGTTGGAGCCTAGTGGGTACTAGCTCTCAACCACCTATGGGTGGAGAAAAATATTTTCAAGAAGGATTTGTAAGCCTTATGGGTGCTAGCTCTAAATCACCTCTAGAATGTCAAGACCACATTGAAAAAGGATTTCCAAACATGACATCTCCATATGCACTCCAATTCAATCAATAAAATCAGGCTTGGCTTTGGCATTTAAGGCTAGTACATTTACATTTTAATGGAATAAATTTGACCCACAAGAAGAATATGGTGAATGGAATACCATTAATCGAGACACCTAAAATGCCATACCAAAGTTGCATTCTTGAAAAGCAACACAGGGAAATATTTCGAGTTAGAAAGTCATATAGAGCTCTAGAGCCCCTCGAAATCATCCACATAGACTTATGTTGACCCATAGAGACACCTTCAATAAGCAGAAGCATGTACTTTCTGACCTTCATTGATGATTTCAGTAGGAAGACATGGGTATACTTCCTAAAAAAAAAATCAAATGTTTTTTATACTTGTAAGGAGTCAAGGCCCTCGTATAGAACAGAGTGGTCATTTTATCAAGGTGCTAAGATCAAACAGAGGTGGAGGGTATATCTCCAATGAATTTTTAAATTTTCTCAAAGTAAATGGACTACACAAGCAACTGATAACCAGGTATATGCCTCAACAAAACGATGTAGAAGAAAGAAAGAATAGGACTCTCATGGACATGGCTAGGAGTCTACCGAAGGAAAAAATTTTCTAAATGAGTATTGGGTAGAAGAGGTTGCATGTGCATCCTACCTATCGAATAGGTACCCAACAACAAATTTCATGGACAAGGTTCCTCAAGAAGCATGGAGTAGAAGAAAGAACAATGTTGCACACTTAAGAGTGTTTGGATGTGTTGCGTATGCACTAGTACCTAATGAATTGAGAAAGAAACTAGATGACAGATGTGAAAAATGAATGTTTTTGGGTTACAATGAGCAATCAAAAGCCTATAAGTTGTATAATCGCATCACCAAAAAAGGCTATTATCAGCAGAGATGTTGATTTTATAGAGAATGAATCTTGGGATGGAAGTATTGATAAAGAGTCAGATATCTCTATAGAGGTATCTCATGAAGAGTATAAAGTTGAAGAAAATGGTGTACAAAAAAATCAACTAGCTTCACAAGGGCACAATCAAGTAGCAACTCCATTTCATGGCCATGTTTGTCAACATAGTTAAGTAGTAACTCCTCAAAATTGTGCCAACAACTTACAGTCCTCAAATAAATCACTAGAGGGAAAATTTTAGGACACCTAATCCACATAAAATATGGAGACCTAGAATCAACTCTCATCTTGGTGAAGCCTTAGGGCATGCAAGAATTACAAGTCCACACAATAGTGATTCATCTAACCACACATTGGTAGAACTCAGGTCACATTTCCTAAATGCTTCCAAGAAGACAAGAATTCTAAGGGAGATATATAATCAAGCTAAGAAAGATGAAGAGCATATTCTTATTTTTCATTGTTTTCACAAAGTAATCCTATTTATTTTGAACATGGTATAGAAAGTGGAGAATGGATAAAAGTTATGGATGAAGAAATCGATACTCTTGAAAAGAATCAAACTTGGGACTTATTCAATCTTCCAGAAGGAAAAGATGTTATTGGTGTTAAGTGGGTCTATAAAACCAAATTAAATGGAGATGGTAATGTGGCAAAAAAAAGGCAAGGTTAGTGGAAAATGGGTTTTTGAAACAACTCGAAATCGATTACAATAAAACTTTTGTACCAGTGGCTAGACTTGACACAATTAAGATTGTCTTAGCCATAGCAGCTCAGAACAACTTGAAAGTATATCAAATGGATGTCAAGTCAGCATTTTTGAATGGTTTTCTGGAAGAAGAAGTTTATGTTCAACAGCCACCTGGATACAAAATATATGGACAAGAGCATAAATTTTGTAGACTAAAAAAGGCATTTTATGGCCTAAAGGAAGTTCTAAGAGCTTAGTACAACATAATCGATTTATATTTTCTGCAAAATGCATTCAAAAAAAGAATCTGTGAGCTAACCCTATACATCAATACGAACAATAGAAGTCAAATTCTAATAGTTTGTTTATATGTTGATGACCTTGTTGGTTGGATATTTTGTCAAACAAAAATATGAGGTTCAACCACAGTATATGGGATAAAATCCCTCCTCAAAGACAGGTGAGGCTACCTGCTAATTGCTAATCTAAAACACAGTAAACAATATATACAGTATTCACACTAATCTAACCATTAGGGGTTGGGATGAAATCCTGAAATCCACATTCACACGATCCCAGGATATTGCTTTCGTAAATGAACTAGGTTAGAAATTGTTACGATGAAAGAAGTAGAAAGGAAATGGGAGAAACGTATTTTCTTTCGAGTAAACACAGAGCACGAAATAATCATACGAGTTTTAGATCATAAATATAATGTCCGAGATAATTAGAAACACTAAGATTCTATGCAAAGAATAGCTTAAGATCATGAACCTAAGAACACTATCTTAAGTAAGATATATTCCACAACACAAAGTCTGCCAAATAATATCAAATCCTATTCTTCAAAATGATTGAAAGAAAACACAAAGTTTTTCTCCTTTCCAATAGCCCCTAGATATTCCAAAAATTCTCGACCCTTTGGAATGCAAAAGCATCCCTTATTTATAACAAAAAGAAGTAGAGATAAAATAGGGCAGATCCTAAAAAGTAGCAATTTAACTAGAGTTCAGTTTTGCATGATTCTCACGCAGGAGATCAAGTCAAAATATTGATTCAAAAATGTGACGAAACATAAATAAAAAAGACATGTCAATTTCCAGATTGAAATGACATGAAACGTTGGGACTTAGTCTGAATCGTTATCCTTTACTACTTCCTCTTTTTCTTCCTCCAGCTGAGACTGTTTACTCTGAAATTCCTGGAACTTCCGAATTATGCCTTGCATTTCATTCTCATCAGGCGCAGTGGAATGATCATTCCAAATTTCACAGGTCTCATGAATGTCGCTGGCATTACCGGGAAGCTTTTTCAATCCTTTGCTGAGTTTCCTTAAGGCCTCCAAAGTATGCTCAACCCTTACAAAACGATCGATGATTTCAAGACCAAATCCTTGTATTGATCCCTACTGAACAGACTCTCGAATTTGGTTGAAGAGATCATCTACTGATAGGATACCTGAGTTCCCAACTAACACCTTTGGACAAATCTTCAACAACTCTTCTTCCATATCACTTTTCCCATCGATCAATTTATCCCTTGATTCTCTCAACTTGCTGCAGGCTTCATTGAGAATCTTTATTCTGAATCTGATGGCCTTGGTCAGCTGGAAATGCTTATCTGTATGTGGAAGAACACCTTCTTCTACCAAGAGATGTACTGGGATTTGCTTTAATACATGGAGAGCTTCAAAATTCAAATCAAGCTGTCCAATCTCCTGAGAGAATTCATCATCCATCTTCTCTCCCTCCTTCTGAATGTCCCCTAAAGACTGATGAACTTTCACCACGTCTTGAATCACTTCCTTCCCATGTTGGAGTAACCTTTGGATCCATTCATCAACCGCCCTTCCTTGTTTGGCAATCTTTTCAATTGTGGGCACTGATGAGAAATCAAATCCAACAGAAACAGAAGAAGGTGGTATGGATTCAAGGGGTTGTGAGAGTTTAATCAAAACCTCTGTTAATTGCTCCACTTTTCTCTTAAGCTCATCTCTGCTTTCCTTTGTTTCTTTCAATTTTTGGCACAACACGTTTATGGAATCCCGTGCATCTTGTTGCGCCCCTTCTGCTGTCACTTTCCCTAGAGCCACCCTGGTTATCTGATAATCAGAGGCTGTTACATCCTCTCTAGTTTTTTCAGCCGAGGGAGTGGCAATCTCTGCGAATTTATCTCCTGAAGCATCCACCAAAACCCTTGAAATTGTTTTGGGTTTCTTGGCTGATTTCGCAGTACAAGCCTTGAGTGAGCTAAAATCAAAGGCTGGTAGGGGTACAATCACCTTCCTCTTCCTCGGAGTTTTCTCGAGTAGCCATTTTGGCATATTAGAGGAAATTGCCCATGTTGTAGTAACTGGTATTCTACTCTTAAGAGGAGAAGATTCTACTATTGAAGGGGGAATAGTTGTTAATGTGGTAGTAGATTCAATAAAGAGAGGCACAGGTTGTGGGGGAGTGTTGGTGATCACTTGGGTTCTAGCAGAGAGGAGTGAGAGTCCAGAGAAAATACCGGCCATGCTTGAAGAAGTGGATGGAGAATGAGGAGGTAGGAGTGGTTGTTGAGGGGGAGGAACAGATTCAAATTCCAAATCCTGAGATGTAAGAGACAAGGTCTCTTCGGTTTGATAATCAACAAATGATGAAACCAGAAGTTGGCTTCCTCCTTCTTCCAAATTAATTTCTCCTATTTCTGGTGGTGTTGGTGATTCTGGCACATCCACCGTTTCAGCTGGAGAAATAATTGAAGAGATTTGTCTTTCTTTCCTCTTCTTGACAATCTTGACTTTTATAGGCGCCCTAAAAGATCTCTTGTCCTTCATTTCATGATGCTCACGCAGGGATTCATTCAAAATATTGATTCAAAATGTGACAAACATAATAAAAGACATGTCAATATTTTCCAGATTGAAATGACATGAAACGTGGGAACTTAGTCTGAATCGTCTTTCTTTACTACTTCACCTCTTTTCTTCCTCCACAGCTGAGACGGTTTTACTCTGAATTTCCTGGAACTTCCGAATTATGCCTTGCATTTCAATTCTCATCGGCGCATGGAATGATCCATTCCAAATTTCACACAGGTCTCCTGAATGTTCCGCTGGCATTACCGGGAAGCTGTTTTTTCGATCCTTTGCTGAGTTTTTCCTTAAGGCCTCAAAAGTATGCTCACCCCTTACAAAAACGATCGCTGATTTCAGCCCAAATCCCTTGTGAATTGATCACTCTACTGAACAGACTCCGATTTGGGTTGAAGAGATCATCTACTGATAGGAGAACCTGAGTTCCCACTAACACCTTTGGGACCAATCTCACAACTCCTTCTTCCATATCACTTTGCCCATCGATCATTTCCTTGACATTCTCTCCTTGCTGCAAGGCTTCATTGAGAATCTTTTTCTGAATCTGAGGCCTTGGTCAGCTGGAAATGCTTGTCTGTATTTGGAAGAACAACCTTCTTCTACAAGAGATGGTACGGGATTTGCGTTAATAAGCAATGGGAGCTTTCAATTCAATCAAGCTGTCCAACTCCTGAGCGAATTCATCATACCATCACTTCTCTCCTCCTCCTTCTGATTCCCTAAAGACTGATGACTTTCACCACGCTCTTGAATCCTCTCCTGCCCATCGTTGGAGTACCCCTTTGGATCCATCATCAACGCAGCCTTCTTGTTTGGGCAATCTTTTCAATTGTGGGCACTGATGATCAAATCAAATCCCACAGAACAGAAGAAGGTTGTATGGATTCACGGGGGTTACTGATGAGGTTTTAACAAAACCTCTGTTTAATTGCTTGCGCCCACTTTTCTCTTAAGCTCATCTCTGCTTTCCCTTTGTTTCCTTTCATCTTTTCAAAGAAAAAATAAAATATTACTTTGGCACAAACACGTTTATGAATCCGTGCTTGGTTGCGCTCCCTTCTGCTGTCACTTTCCCCTAGAGCCACCCTGGTTTATCTGATAATCAGAGGCTGTGACCAATCCTCTCTAGTTTTTTTTCAATTCACCCCGAGGAGTATGCAATCTCTGGAATTTTATCTCCCTGAGCATAACTCCCACCAAACCTTGAAATTGGGTTTTTGGGTTTCTTGGCTGATTTCGCAGTACAAACGCCTTGAGTGAGCCTCAAACTCAAAGGCCGGGTAGGGTAACAAACAATCACTTCCTCTTCCTCGGAGTTTTCTTCTTCTCGAGTACCATTTTGGCCAGGCATATTAGAGGAACTTGCCCATGTTGTAGAACTGGTACTTCTACTTTAGAAGAAGATCTACTATTGAATGGGGAATAGTTGTTAATGTGGTAAGTAAGATTCATAAAGAGATGCACCGGTTTGTGGGGGAGTGTTTGTGACACTTGGGTTGTTCTAGTCCGAGAGGAGTGAGATCCGAGAAAATACGCCATGCTTGAAGAAGTGGCATGGCTAGTGAGGAGGTAAGGCGTTGGTTGTTGAGGGGACGAACAGATTCAAATTCAATCCTGAGATGTAAAGAGACAAGGTCTCTTCGGTTTGAAATCATACAAATGATGAAACCAGAAGGTGGCTTCCTCCGTCTTCCTTCCGAAATTAATTCTCCTATTTCTGGTGGTGTTGGTGATTTGGGGCACCAGTCCACCGTTTCAGCTGAAGAAATAATTGAAGAGATTTGTCTTCTTTCCTCTTCTTGACAATCTTACTTTTAATAGAGGCGCCCTAAAAGATCTCCTTGTCCTTTTCCTTTTTGGAGGGCCCCCCAGTCTGACGCCAGCCAACTTTGAAAACTCACTCATCTTTAAAATTCCTGTCCCCATACGAGGAAAGCCATGCTTTGGTACGAGCAGGATTAGAGCTGACCTATCTGTAATAGAGGCCTTCTCGCTGGCTGACCAATCAATGATGGGAAAACATATTGGTCTTCATTTAGTCCATCATAGGAAGGATCCAAAACACTTTCATTGTCACTCGTTCCTCTTCTGGAAAATCAGAAAGCTCCAGTGTTTGAATCTCAGCAATAGTTAATCTGCTATTATCTTTCCTGCGACAGCGACCTCGTTACGCAGATCAAACCCAAATATCCTCTATGTTTGGCCTATGCAGATGCTGGTTCCATATGCTTTGAGCACTCCCTCGGACGTCCAAAAACCATCTCGAGGCTTCATATGCTTTTTCAATTTTCCCAGAAGTTCGCATTCAACATTTTGGCCTTTATTACTGTTGAGCAAGTATATCTCCCAATAGAAATTGGGAAGGACAACAGCGGCCTTATGTTTTGCTTCTGTTGGAATTATGAAAATCCAACAGCTGCCTAACCAATTCTATTAATATCAGTCTATCCCCTGGATAGAGGGGCAGGCGAAAAGGTTCCCCCAAGTACATGACTATCCGAAGATATGTAAAATTCTTGAATTGTAAGAAGATACATCCCCATTTAGAAACTTCGGCCCAAGCCTCGTCTGAGACTCTTGTCTTCCTCAGCTCTGGGTTGATCCTGCAGATATTTTCATAGAAGAAGGCATCATTTACCCTTCTGAAATGTTCTTTAGACCCCTTTTTGGTCAATTGAAGGAAATATTTATAAACCGGGTTCACAGTTCTGCTTCCCTTAGTATCCAGCCCGGGATAGTTCCTCATCCTGTCTGCTGTGTATGCGACATATGAAAGCATATAAAACTTCCCAGTTGACAAGACCGTTGTCCATTTGGGAATCAATCTCATTTCTGATGAGAGTGCCCCAGTCAATCCTTGCTGATTTTTCTTGATGGTGACCATAAATTGATACATCCATCCATGAATAACATTCCATTATTCGGGCAAGCCAAAAACCCGACCTTAGCAGGGTGATAATATCATTGATTCTTGGATGAAATCACTCATTGGGACTAGTCCTTGGAAATCTATAGACCCACCCGCCGGTTTGGGCCTTGTTCAGGAACTTTTTGTTACATCCTTTGGTTTTTTTTTGTTTTTTTTTTTGTTTTTTTTTTTTTTTTTTTGTTTGGTTTGTCTTTTTTGTTTTTTTTTTTTTTTTGTTTTTTTTTTTTTTTTTTTTTTTGTGGTTTTTTTTGGTTGTTGTTGTGTGTTTGGGGTGTGGGCTGGTTTGGGTGCGTACCTTTTTTTGGTTTGCTTTTTTTTTTTGTTTTTTTTTTATTCTTTTTTCTTGTTTTCTTTTTTTTGGTTTGTTTTTGTTTTTTTTTTTTATTTTTGTTTTCCCCCCCCCCCCCCCCCCTTTTCCCTGCTGCTCTTTTTTTTTTTATACCTACTCGCCCACACCTTGTGGTCGATTGTGCTGTCGTATGTACATTCATTTGGATCTGCTCCCCCCCCCCCCCCCTTTGGGGCGGGGAGTACCACCTCGGGTGTGCGGGGCTATTGTAGTGTAGTCTTGATTTTTTGTATGTAGTATGGGTTGGGTGCTGTCGCGGCGGTTTTGTTTAGTGGGTAGCGGTCGGTTCGCCTTTCTGGTTGGTGGTCGCTAGGCTTTTCTTATTTTTTTTTTTTTTTTTGTCTATTTGGGTTTGTTGGTTGGTGGTGTGGGTGGCTTTTGGTTGGGTGTGGTGGTTTTTTCTGAGTTGGTTTTTTTTGTTGTTTGGACTTGGTGATGTTGGATTGGGTTGTTTGATCTTGTCGTTCCGTATGGTTTTGAGATTTGGGTGTCGGTGCTCGCTTTGCTTGAGATGTTTTTTGTTTGAGTTTTTGTGGTTTGGTGGGTTGTCTCTGGGGGGGGGGGTGAAGGGGTGTTGGCTGGAGGGTTGGGTGGGGGGAGGGTGGTTCTGTTGGTTTGGTCTTGGTTTTTGGTGGGTTTTCGGAGGTGGGGGTATTGTATTCTAGGGGCTTATTCGTTGTGTTTTGTGGTTTTGGGTTGTGTGTTGTTTCTTTTTTGTGGTGAGCGTGGTTGGTGTGTGTGTTTGGATGGGGTTGTGCGGTTTCTTAGTGTTGTTTTGTGTTCTAGGGTGTTTGTTTGGGGTTTGTTTTTGTGGAGTGGTTGGTGTTGATTTTTTGGGTGGGATGCGGCTTTGGGGGTTGTGGGTTTTGTGTTGGTTATAGTGATATTTTCTTTGTCGTTGGTTGGGTTGTGTGATGTTGTCCGGGGGCTTTTGTTTTTGGGGTGTTTGATTTTTTTTTTTTTTTTTGTGGTTGTTTGGAGTTGTTTTGCTTGTATGCGGGGCGGGGGGGTGTTGGCGAGTTGGGTGCTTATTTGTTGGTAAGGGTTTGTTGGGGGGGGGTTGGTAGTTGGCTTGTGGTATGGTTGTTGTTGCGTTGTAGTCATTGGGGGGGGTATGGGGTGTGGGGCGTGGTTTTGATGAGTGTTTTTTTTTTGTGTGGCGGTGTGTGGTCTTGTTGTTTGGATGGTGTGGTGTGGGTTTGGTGGGGGTGGTTGGGGGGGGCGCGTTTTTCGTTAGATTAGCTTTTGTTTTTTTATACTGTTTTTGGGTGGAGTTGCTGTTGTTGCGCTTATTGTTTTCTTTGTTGGGGTGTGGGGTTGCGTTTTAGCTGATTTGTTGATTGTTGGTGGGGGGGCTTTGTGTGATGTTTTGATATTGGGTTTTTGTTTGGTGTTGGTGGGGTGGCTCCTGTTGTTTGAGAGTGGACGTTGGGTGGAGGAGGGTTTGTGGGGTTGGTTGTCGGTGGTTTTTGGTACCCCGTGGTATTTTGTAGGACCGTGGGGAGTGGGGTCGGCGGTGGTTGTAGGTGGGGGGGGCAGGGAGGTTTTTTGGTCCCCCCCCCCCTTCCCCCCCCCCCCGCCCCCCCCCCCCCCCCCCCAACCCCCCCCCCCCCCACCCCCCCCCCCCTGCAATTCTTCCTGACTGGTATTGCCTTCTGAGCTGACTTGATGTTCAACTCCCCATATTCTTCAAAATTAGGCAATTTTAGGAGATCATCAAAGTAAACTCCATCCAGTCTGATTACTACCTCACCAAACTAACTCTTCACAGAACGAGAAGCTGAGTCATAACTGGATACACAAGCTAAAATGAATTCCAGACATTGGGCGGACATGGGAAAACCCGCTGCGAGAGGCAAGCCAATGTCAGCTATAGCTTTCATCCATGGAGTTTGGGAGGAACTCCTCACCCTACTCCAAAAATCTTCCATGTCTATATTTCCGAGTTCAGTGTCTCTGATGTCATAGTTGCAATCAATGTATGATGGAGATTCCGGCTTCTTGAACTTGTATTTCATTCTGCCAGACTTCTCAGCCTTTTCTTGAGATGGACCAGGGTCCGACATGAAGGACGTTGAATGAAGAAAGGTTCGAAGCTCAGGAGATGTTGGCCACACTGAAAATCCTGATCTGCTGAATATGTCAGAAGAACAAAAGAGTCTGACACGCTGAGGAAGATGTCGGAATATCCTAAAAGTCCGATGTGTTGAAAATGTTGGAACTTCTGAAAAACCCGACACACTTGGTAATGCTGGAACTTTGGGAAAGCCCGGCACGTATGATACTGTCGGAACTCAGGGAAAACCCGACGCTTGCGTTGATGACGGGAACTCTGGGAAACCCGGAACTCACTATGGAGATCAGAACTTTGAGAAACCTTGACGCCTCAAACTTTTGATACACTTCATGTCTTTGACTTTGCAAAACAATCTTCAAAACCCGAGAAGAAAAACAGGGTTTTTCATTGAACTCCAAAACATGTAATCTCCTTTTTTGTCATTCATGTTCCATGCATATAATAAAACTTGGAAGAAATAGCACCGAGTGGTAGTCTCAGAAGAGATAAACCCTAGAACCTAAAACCCTTTTCAAAATAACTCCAGAAAGAAGAAGGAAGGAAAACCCTCAAAACCCGTCGAGAAATTGAGAAGAAACCGCATGCAATCGATCCGTAAAAACCAAGAACAAAGAAGGGAGAAAGAAATACCTTCAATCAGAGAAATGGAAAATCGAAAACAGGTGATTTAATCGGGCAAGGCGAGCTGTCGGGTTTCGAAATCGGAAGAGCATGCGCGAAAAATCCACGAATTAAAAATAAGTCCGGTAACAATGACGTGGAAATCCGCGTATTTATAAGAAAATTGGCAATTAATACACTTGGACTCGGCACGTGCGAATTCACTGACAACTCGGCATGAATTCCATGTCAGCATGTTTGAGAGGTCCGAAAACCCAACACGAGGGGACTTAGTGCAATTCAGATTTCGGGTATCAGAAAGCATGAGGCGTAAAAAATGTTTTAGGTAAGGCATGTTCCGATGCACCGGAGGTCTGAAAACCTGATTTTCACAATAGGAAGCGGGTTTCGGGTTTCGGAAGACACAAGACATAAAGCATGTTAAAACTCATGTCGAACTGTTGGTAAAACCTGAAAACCCGAAATGCGCTAAAAGAGGCCATAATGCAAAATCAACTTCAAAAATTTCGTATGGGTTATCTAATCGTTTTGTCGTAAACTCAAAACGGAGATAACAACTGGCTCTAGCTGGGGATGTTCTTTGTAATACCAAAGGAAGAGAACTCAGAATCTCTGGTCTTATTCATTGGGCTACGGAGTCAAGAAGAAACCAAAACAAAATGAAGAAAGAAAGAAAGAAGGAAAAACCAAAAGCAAACACACAATAAAAGTAAAATATGTACAATGCAAGAGAGCATCTTGCATCAATGGTGGAACAGCTTTAGATGTTGTCCACTGAAAGGTAAAGGGAGTAATCCTCCATCCAGATATGATAGAAGGAAACTATTTTCACCATTCATCTCGTGGATCTTGAAAGGTCCTTTCCATAAAGAATCAAAATTTCCATGCATTCCTTTCTGTTCTCTCCTCTTATCCCAAAGCAACACCAGGTCTCCAATCTAGAAGTCACGCTGCTTTGATTTCTTCTCAAAAAATTTCTTCACTCTGCTCTGATGATCTGCGATGCGATCAATTACCTTGATTCGTTCTTCTTCTTTCCTGGTTAGGTACATAACCCTCTTTTCGATAGAATTCCGAAAAGCTACATCTTCAACCACTTTCGCCAACTACAAGGCCGGCAATTCTACTAAGATAGGAATTTCAGCATCAATCCCGTATAGCAATTGAAAAGGAGACATCCCTATGGCTCGATTTGGAGTGATCCGATCAGCCCATAATGCATCATACAATGCTTTGTGCCATGTCCTCTGATTTTCATCCACCAGTTTCCTGATTATAGTAACCAGATTCTTATTGCTTGACTCAGCTTACCCATTACCCTGAGGATAATAATCAGATGAGTGAGCCAGAGTGATGCCGAATCCATAGCAAAATTCTTTCAACTCATGTGATGAGAAGTTAGAGGCATTATCAGCTACGATCTTATGAGGCACACCGAATCTGACGATTATATTTTCTTTCAGGAACTTGCAAACAGCTTCAGAAGTTGCTTGCTTGATTGGTGCGGCTTCTACCCACTTGGTAAAATAATCTGTGGCAGTCAGCACATAGTTATGTCCAGCACTGGAAGCAGGATTCAATGTTCTGATAAAATCAATCCCCCATTGGCGAAAAGGTTCTTCAATCACTACAGGCTTCAGAGGAAGAGCTGCTAGCTTGGGACGACCAACGAAATGTTGACAAGCTTCACATTTAGACACCCATTCCGCTGAATCTCGGAAAAGAGTAGGCCAATAGTACCTAGCCCATAGGATATTATATGTTGTTACAGAGGATGAAAAATTTCCTCCGCATGCTAGGCTATGAAAGGACTCCAATAACTTTTCCTGTTGTGATTTATCAACACAACGCAAGAAAACACCATCAATACCTTTCTTGTATATTACATTATTCCACAAAAGGTATTTTACAGATCTCAACTTGACTGTTCGCTTCTCCTTTTGATTTAAATGCGGGGGGCATTCACCATAAGTTAGGAAGAAAGCAATTTCCGTGTACCATTCATCAGTCGTACTCACGAATAGCACCATAGGCAGCTCTGAAGAAATATCTTGAGTCTTTCCACACTCTGCTTCGGCATGATTTTCTGCAATTAATTGGCACAGGCCCCTTCCTCGTACCAACTTGGTAGGCTTGATGTCCAAATCATACTCTTGAACCTTAGCTATCCAAGTACCTCGTTGACTTCCCAGCTCTTGTTGAGTTATAATGGATTTAACAGCAATATCAGGAACAAGAACGAGAGTATGGGAATTCAGCACAGTACCTGAAATGTTTTACTGCTCGTACCACTTCGTAAGCATGTTTTTCAATCTGTGACATCTTCAACTCATGTTCCTTCAGCGGGAAACTCATGAATGCGATAGGAGCTTTGATGCCTTCTCCATTTTCCTGCATCAGGATGGCTAACACTGTGTGGGCAGAGGCGTAACTGTACATGATAAAATCTTTCTTAAAGTCCAGACATACTAAGACAGGAGCGCAAGCAATTGCCATTTTTATTTATTCGAATGCAAGCTTCCCTTCTGGACTCCAATGAAATGGAACTTTGCCTTTCATCATTCCAAGGATATCCTTGGTTTTGTCAGCAAAATCAGGTATAAATCTTCTCAAGAAATTGACCTTTCCGAAGAAAGAATGAACTCCTGTTTTACTTGTGGGCAAGGTAAGGCTTTGAATAGCCTTTACCCTTTCCGGGTCAATTTTGGTTCCTTCCTTAGTCACAATATGACCCA
Source organism: Taxus chinensis (assembly GCA_019776745.2). NCBI lineage: Eukaryota > Viridiplantae > Streptophyta > Pinopsida > Cupressales > Taxaceae > Taxus > Taxus chinensis. Next base: position 591,021,590 of record CM034156.1, read on the forward strand.
GAAATTTTCCCTCGGTCACCCCGAACATGGACTTCTTGGGATTCAATGAAATCCCGTGACGTCTGCATCTCAAAAGTACCTGTTCTAAATGATCATAATGATCACTCCGTTTTTTAGAGAAAACAGTCAAATCATCCAAATAAACAACTATAACTTTGCCCATCAGAGCTCTGAATGTAAAGTCCATAGCTCTCTGAAAAGTGGCTCCGGCGTTGATCAAGCCGAAAGGCATCCTCCTGTAAGCAAAGGTACCCCATGGTGTCGTGAAGGCCATTTTGTGTTGATCCTCTGTGGTTACCTCGACTTGATTATATCCCGAATATCCGTCGAGCATGGATAGCATTTCTGATCCGGTAACAGTTTGTAATACCTGATCCATGATAGGCAAGGGATAGTTATCCTTCAACGAGGACTGATTCAAGTTTCGGAAGTCAACACAGATCCGGATCTCACCATTCTTCTTATTGACAAGAACAATGTTAGCAATCCAAGTGGAGTGATGGATTGGGAAAATAATTCTAGCATCTAACATCTTCTGAATTTTTGCCAGTATAGTTCCTGATATCTTTGGATTGTAATGTCTTTGCTTTTGTCTGTACGGCTTCACATCAGGGTTCAAAGGGATACTGTGATGTACATCTTTGGGCTTGAAGGATTTCAAATCTGCATAAGACCAGGCCAACACATCGATATATTTCTTCAAAAGCGAAGTGAATCTTAACTTCTCTTCAGGAGAACAACATTTCCCGATATTCACCATCCGAGGTTGATCAGACGAACCTAGATTGATTTGATCTACTTCAGAGGAAGAAGCTCCTTCGACTTGCCTTTTATTTTGAATAAAATGATCATGCTTATTGAACAAACCTTCCAGGGAAACCAGACCTTTCGGTATCTTGTTGCCTTTCAGCTGGATGAATTCACCATCAACCTCTTGATACGGATCTGAAATAGTTTCACGAAAGGCTGATTCTGAACCTTCAAAATATAATTCGCTGAAATTGTCAGCCTTTTCTAGAAAAGCCAACACCTGTCAATCATCGTTGAACACTTGCCAGTGAGTTGCATTATCTGGGACGCTAGGGCGGTACACAGTCTCGATAGAGTATGTATCTTGCTTAAACTGAGGATGAGGAAGAAGAAGAGATGCAGACACGGCCAAAGAATCAGCCTTGTCATTATAATCTCTTAAAACTGCCTTGATAGAAAATGCGTCAAAGCATTCTATACCAAACTTTATTCCGGTAATGTTTCAACCGATCATTTTTCACCTGATATATACCCCTGACCTAATTGACAATCAGTTCCGCATCTCCCTAAACCTTAAGATTTCTGATTCCCTTCTGTCTGGCTAATTCTAATCCTAATAACAGGGCTTCATATTCGGCCGTGTTGTTAGTATTATCAAATTGCAACTTGTAAGATGATGGGAAAATCTCGGAGCTAGGAGATATAAGGACAACACCAACACCTGATCCAGAGGTTGAGCAGCTACCATCAAATTCGAGCGTCTAAATAGCATTGGGATCTTCTTCTTCAACACCTACAATGGGTATCTCTGAAGTCATAAAATAATTCCCAAAGCTAGCATCTTCGAAAAGGATCTGAGCCTTTGGATCATCTGATTTGGTCACCAAATACTTCGCCTGTGGTTCAGAATGAAGAACCTGATGAACCCCATTGACCGGGATCTTAGCTTTGGTCCAATCCATATTAATTTCTCCTCCGACGTCTTTACAAAATCCTCTACCCTAAGAGGATACCGTAGGCTGCAGGAATGTCGGCAACCAGAATACTCATTTTCACTCTCTTCTCAGGGAAAGCAACAAATGCAAATTGTGCGTCCTTGATTTGACCAATCAGAGGGACTTGTTTAGTTTCCATGGAATAGCACCATCTATATGATTTAGTCAAAGTAAGCCCAAGGTCATGAGCCACTTTTGCGGGCATAACATTATCAGAGGGCCCTGAGTCAATGATGCAATTGCTGAGTTTGAACCCATTTATAAGTAGAGACAAATAAAATTGTTCAATCTTTCCTGAGGAAGAAGCAGAGGTCAGATTATTCTGAGGTGGGAGTTGAGTAGGATTTGGAAGGAGACCTTTAGAAGGTGATGGAACAGCCGCTTTACTTCTGATGAACTTAGCCAGCTTTTCAAATTGTTCAGGATTCGACTGAAGGTATTCTGCTTTTGACATTTGAATCTTGGTTCTCTTTGCATGATCAATAATGTCAAAAGTAGTATAAGAAGGAATGATGGTAGGCTCAGTTCTAATTACATGAGCTTATGTTGAGGCACTGATCTTAGGAGAAGCAGAATAAAGAGCAGCTGCCTTTTTAGTAACCTCTCTTTTAGTCTGCGCCGAAATAGGAGTACCCCTCTTAACTATTGATATGGGAGGTTCCTTATTTTTCTCCTTAGTGTTTTCAAGAGTTTTCCTGGGATTCTGAGATTGGGACCGAGTGAACACAGCAAATGACTGACCATCTGGCTCACATTCATCTTCATCATATTCCAAATACCCAATGCTGGAGTCGCCAGCTGACTCATCATAAGACTCATCAGCATATCCTGAAGCTTCGAAATCCTCATGGGAATCTTGTTCTTCTGGTTCTTCGTCTTCTTCAATTAGTTCTACTGCTGCATTGAAGGGAGGAGCTTCAATTGCTAGTCTTGGTTGAGCAGGAGTTAACCGTGGCCTATCTTTGGCAGGAGCGCCACTGTTGTTATTAAAATTCCGTCTAGGGATATCCCGATACAGAACGTTGTTCACCTGCTGGAACATTTGCTTCTTCAAAGCAATCAAATCATTAGCCATTTTTTGAAACATAGGATCAGTGTTGCCTTGAGAAGAACCTTGATTTTTGGGTTTAGGCACGTCTTTCTTGATCCTTCCAGCTAAGATGATATCATCCTCTATTTCAGTAGCCGTTGACTGAGCAGTAGCCAAATCTGGGATAACCGACCTTCTTAATAAAAAGCTTATATCAGGAGGTTGAGCATTGATAAAGAAGCATTTTTGGTTTTCTAGAGTAGGAACAGCTATTTCCGGAATCTTCCGGATCAGCTTGTTGAACTTTGCCACGAATTCCCGCATAGGTTCATGCGACTCCTTCTTCATATGCGTGAGCTGAGCTAACAAATCATGAGAATCTTCAGCTGGTTTGAAACGTGCTTCGAACTTAGTCCGCATGGTAGCCCAGTTTGGGATGCATGCATTCGGGAGGTGATAAAACCATTCAGCTGCTACTCCCTGCAACGTTTCGACGAAGAGTCGAACGGAGACATCCTCGTGGGCTACTCCGAGGACACCGCATGCAACAAAGAAAGATGCAATGTGCTCATCAGGATGCTGTTTCCCATCCCCATTGAACTTGGGAATGTTTTTACGAGATCCACGTGGTAACTCATTCAATGGAGGAGTCAAGGAAAGAGGACCAATAACTGTACCCCAAGGCACAGGTTGAACCGCCATCCTTCTGAAAAGAGTGCGTACAGGGATCCGAGTATCAGACAAGAGTAGCGCACGACAAGTTGCAGATGCTTCCCGTTCCTCAGGGATCCGGTTTCTCCGAACAGGTGAAGAACTTCTGGTTCGGTTAGAGACAATGCTGTTGGGAGAAAGACTGAAATTGTGTTGTTGCAGTAACTCAAAGAGTGGATCAATTTCACCTTGAGCTCGGCGAGACCGAGTGAAGATCTTCCTGGCCAGCTTGAACTGAAAGGGGATCTTATTGAAAATAAGTCAAATATGGAGTCGCCAGACACCGAGAGGATAAGCTTTATACTATTGATCAGTAGTCCCCAGCGGAGTCACCAAAAACTGTTGGTTGGATATTTTGTCAAACCAAAATATGAGGTTCAACCACAGTATATGGGATAAAATCCCTCCTCAAAGACAGGTGAGGCTTCCTGCTAATTGCTAATCTAAAACACAGTAAACAATATATACAGTATTCACACTAATCTAACCATTGGGGGTTGGGATGAAATCCTGAAATCCACATTCACACGATCCCAGGATATTGCTTTCGTAAATGAACTAGGTTAGAAATTGTTACAATGAAAGAAGTAGAAAGGAAATGGGAGAAACGTATTTTATTTCGAGTAAACACAGAGCACGAAATAATCATACGAGTTTTAGATCATAAATATAATGTCCGAGATAATTAGAAACACTAAGATTCTATGCAAAGAATAGCTTAAGATCATGAACATAAGAACACTATCTTAAGTAAGATATATTCCACAACACAAAGTCTGCCAAATAATATCAAATCCTATTCTTCAAAATGATTGAAAGAAAACACAAATTTTTTCTCCTTTCCAATAGCCCCTAGATATTCCAAAAATTCTCGACCCTTTGGAATGCAAAAGCATCCCTTATTTATAACAAAAAGAAGTAGAGATAAAATAGGGCAGATCCTAAAAAGTAGCAATTTAACTAGAGTTCAGTTTTGCAAGATTCTCACGCAGGAGATAAAGTCAAAATATTGATTCAAAAATGTGACGAAACATAAATAAAAAAGACATGTCAATTTCCAGATTGAAATGACATGAAACGTTGGGACTTAGTCTGAATCGTCATCCTTTGCTACTTCCTCTTTTTCTTCCTCCAGCTGAGACTGTTTGCTCTGAAATTCCTGGAACTTCCGAATTATGCCTTGCATTTCATTCTCATCAGGCGCAGTGGAATGATCATTCCAAATTTCACAGGTCTCATGAATGTCGCTGGCATTACCGGGAAGCTTTTTCAATCCTTTGCTGAGTTTCCTTAAGGCCTCCAAAGTATGCTCAACCCTTACAAAATGATCGATGATTTCAAGACCAAATCCTTGTATTGATCCCTGCTGAATAGACTCTTGAATTTGGTTGAAGAGATCATCTACTGATAGGATACCTGAGTTCCCAACTAACACCTTTGGACAAATATTCAACAACTCTTCTTCCAGATCACTTTTCCCATCGATCAATTTATCCCTTGATTCTCTCAACTTGCTGCAGGCTTCACTGAGAATCTTTATTCTGAATCTGATGGCCTTGGTCAGCTGGAAATGCTTATCTGTATGTGGAAGAACACCTTCTTCTACCAAGAGATGTGCTGGGATTTGCTTTAATACATGGAGAGCTTCAAAAGTCAAATCAAGTTGTCCAATCTCCTGAGAGAATTCATCATCCATCTTCTCTCCCTCCTTCTGAATGTCCCCTAAAGACTGATGAACTTTCACCACGTCTTGAATCACTTCCTTCCCATGTTGGAGCAACCTTTGGATCCATTCATCAACTGCCCTTCCTTGTTTGGCAATCTTTTCAATTGTGGGCACTAATGAGAAATCGAATCCAACAGAAACAAAAGAAGGTGGTATGGATTCAAGGGGTTGTGAGAGTTTAATCAAAACCTCTGTTAATTGCTTCACTTTTCTCTTAAGCTCATCTCTGCTGTCCTTTGTTACTTTCAACTTTTGGCACAACACGTTTATGGAATCCCGTGCATCTTGTTGCACCCCTTCTGCTGTCACTTTCCCTAGAGCCACCCTGGTTATCTGATAATCAGAGGCTGTTACATCCTCTCTATTTTTGTCAACCGAGGGAGTGGCAATCTCTGTGAATTTATCTCCTGAAGCATCCACCAAAACCCTTGAAACTATTTTGGGTTTCTTGGCTGATTTCGCAGTAGAAGCCTTGAGTGAGCTAAAATCAAAGGCTGGTAGGGGTACAATCACCTTCCTCTTCCTCGGAGTTTACTCAAGTAGCCATTGTGGCGTATCAGAGGAAATTGCCCATGTTGTAGTAACTGGTATTCTACTCTCAAGAGGAGAAGATTCTACTATTGAAGGGGGAACAGTTGTTAATGTGGTAGTAGATTCAATAAAGAGAGGCACAGGTTGTGGGGGAGTGTTGGTGATCACTTGGGTTCCAGCAGAGAGGAGTGAGAGTCCAGAGAAAATACCGGCCATGCTTGAAGAAGTGGATGGAGAATGAGGAGGTAGGAGTGGTTGTTGAGGGGGAGGCACAGATTCAGATTCCAAAGCCTGAGATGTAAGAGACAAGGTCTCTTCGGTTTGATAATCAACAAATGATGAAACCAGAAGTTGGCTTCCTCCTTCTTCCAAATTAATTTCTCCTATTTTTGGTGGTGTTGGTGATTCTGGCACATGCACCGTTTCAGCTGGAGAAATAATTGAAGAGATTTGTCTTTCTTTCCTCTTCTTGACAATCTTGACTTTTATAGGCGCCCTAAAAGATCTCTTGTCCTTTTCCTTTTTGGAGGGCCCCGCCTCTGAAGCAGCCAACTTTGAAAACTCATCATCTTTAAAATTCATTCCCCAAGAGGAAAGCCATGCTTTGGTACGAGCAAGGATTAGAGCTGACCTATCTGTAATAGAGGCCTTCTCGCTGGCTGACCAATCAATAGATGGGAAAACATATTGGTCTTCATTTAGTCCATCATATGAAGGATCCAAAACACTTTCATTGTCACTCATTCCTTCTGGCAAATCAGAAAGCTCCAGTGTTTGAATCTCGGCAATAGTTAATCTGCTATTATCTTTCCTGCGAACAGCAACCTCGTTACGCAGATCAACCCAAATATCCTCTATGTTTGGCCTATGTAGATGTTGGGTTGCATATGCTCTGAGCACTCCTTGGACGTCAAAACCATCTCGAGGCTTCATATGCTTTTTCAATTTGTCCTAAAGTTCGCATTCAACATTTTTGGCCTTTATTACTGTTGAGCAAGTATATCTCCCAATAGAAATTGGGAAGGACACAGTGGCCTTATGTTTGCTTTGTTGGAATTTATGAAAATCCAACAGCTGCCTAACCAATTCTATTAATATCAGTCTATCCCCTGGATAGAGGGGTAGGTGAAAAGGTTCCCCCGAGTACATGACTGTCCGAAGATATGTAAACTTCTTGAATTGTAAGAAGATACATCCCCATTTAGAAACTTCGGCCCAGGCCTCGTCTGAGACTCTTGTCTTCCTCAGCTCTGGGTTGATCCTACAGATATTTTCATAGAAGAAGGCATCATTTACCCTTCTGAAATGTTCTTTAGACCCCTATTTGGTCAATTGAGGGAAATATTTATAAACCGAGTTCACCGTTCTGCTTCCCTTAGTATCCAGCCCGGGATAGTTCTTCATCCCGGCTACTGCGTATGCGACATATGAAAGCATATAAAACTTCCCAGTTGATAAGACCGTTGTCATTTGGGAATCAATCTCATTGCTGATGAGAGTGCCCCAGTCAATCCCTTGCTGATTTTTATTGATGGTGACCATAAATTGATACATCCATCCATGAAATACATTCGATTTGGGCAAGCCAAAAACCCGACTCAGCAGGGTGATAATATCATTGATTTCTTGGATGAAATCACTCCTGGGGATAGTCCTTGGAAATCTAGAGACCACCGGTTTGGCCTTGATCAGGAACTTTTTGTTTACATCCTTGATGCAGTCTTCCTGATTGCTGTCCCTTGCCTTCTGAGCTGAATTGATGTTCAACTCCCCATATTCTTCAAAATTAGGCAATTTTAGGAGATCATCAAAGTAAACTCCATCCAGTCTGATTACTTCCTCACCAGACTGACTCTTCACAGAACAAGAAGCCGAGTCATAACTGGATGCACAAGCTAAAATGAATTCTAGACATTGGGCGGACATGGGAAAACCCGCTGCGAGAGGCAAGCCACTGTCAGCTATAGCTTTCATCCATGAAGTTTGGGAGGAACTCCTCACCCTACTCCAAAAATCTTCCATGTCTATATTTCCGAGTTCAGTGTCTCTGATGTCATAGTTGCAATCAATGTATGATGGAGATTCCGGCTTCTTGAACTTGTATTTCATTCTGCCAGACTTCTCAGCCTTTTCCTGAGATGGACCAGGGTCCGACATGAAGGACGTTGAACGAAGAAAGGTTCGAAGCTCAGGAGATGTTGGCCACACTGAAAATCCCGATCTACTGAATATGCCGGAAGAACAAAAGAGTCCGACACGCTGAGGAAGATGTCAGAATATACTGAAAGTTCGATGTGTTGAAAATGTCAGAACTTCTGAAAAACCCGACACACTTGGTAATGCCGGAACTTTGGGAAAGCCCGGCACGTCTGATATTGTCGGAACTCAGGGAAAACCCGACGCTTGCGTTGATGACGGGAACTCTGGGAAACCTGACACTCACTATGGAGATCGGAACTTTGAGAAACCTCGACGCCTCAAACTTTTGATACACTTCAGGTCTTCGACTCTGCAAAACAATCTTCAAAACCCGAGAAGAAAAATAGGGTTTTTCATTGAATTCCAAAACATGCAATCTCCTTTTTTTTCATTCATGTTCCATGCATATAATAAAACTTGGAAGAAATACAACCAAGTGGTAGTCTCATAAGAGATAAACCCTAGAAACTAAAACCCTTTTCAAAATAACTCCAGAAAGAAGAAGGAAGGAAAACCCTCAAAACCCGGCGAGAAATTGAGAAGAAACCGCGTGCAATCGATCCGTAAAAACCAAGAATAAAGAAGGGAGAAAGAAATACCTTCAATCATAGAAATGGAAAATCGAAAACAGGCGATTCAATTGGGCAAGGCGAGCTGTCGGGTTTCGAAATAGGAAGAGCATGCGTGAAAAATCCACGAATTAAAAATAAGTTCAGTAACAATGACGTGGAAATCCACGTATTTATAAGAAAATTGGCAATTAATACACTTGGGCTCAGCACGTGCCAATTCACCGACAACTCAGCATGAATGCCATGTCAGCATGTTTGAGAGGTCCGAAAACTCGACACAAGGGGACTTAGTGCAATTCGGGTTTCGGGTATCGGAAAGCATGAGGCGTAAAACATGTTTTAGGTAAGGCATGTTCCGATGCACCGGAGGTCCGAAAACCTGATTTTCACAATAGGAAGCGGGTTTCGGGTTTCGGAAGACACAAGACATAAAGCATGTTAAAACTCATGTCGAACTGTTGGTAAAACCTGAAAACCTGAAATGCGCTAAAAGAGGCCATAATGCAAAATCAACTTCAAAAATTTCGTATGGGTTATCTAATCGTTTTTTCGTAAACTCAAAACAGAGATAACAGACCTCATATTCACTGGAAATCTATCTATTGACTTGTTTAAGTCAGACACGAAGAAGGAATTTTAAATGACAGATCTAGGATTGATGAAATTTTTTTTTGCATAGAAGTCACTCAATCTAATGAAGGCATATTCATATGTTAGTCCAAGTATGAAAATGATGTGTTGAAGAGATTCAATATGCTAAAAAACAATCCAACAAAAACACCAGCTGTTATGGGTCTCAAAGTAGAAAAGAGGATAAGGGATCGAATGCTGATCCAACATTGTACAAAAGACTTGTTGGAAGTCTGATGTATTTGATGGAAACAAGACCAAAAATCATGTATGGAGTGAGTCTCATCTCAAGGTTCATGGAGACTCCTAAATAATCACACCAGCTTGCAGGAAAGTGGATACTCAGATATGTTTCTGGTACTACAAATTGTGGAATTTGGTATGCAGCATCTGATGATTTCAAATTAATGGGATACATAGACAGTGATTGTGTAGGTAAAATTGATGACAGGAAAAACATGTCCAGATATGTATTGCATTTTTGTTCAGGAGCAGTCTCATGGGAACTGAAGAAGCAACCCATTGTCACTCTCTCGTCCACAAAAGCAGAATATGTAGCAGCCACGACAATAGTTTGTCAGGCAGTGTGGATGAGAAGAGTTTAACAGATTTAGAACAATATCAAGAAGAAACAACATAGATTTCTCGTGACAACAATACAACAATTTCATTGTCAAAGAATCATGTGTTCCACAAGTGGAGCAAGCATTTTAGGGATTTGTATGCATTTTGCAATAAAAAGATTTGGGGGAGTGTAAGATTTGGATGTCCAAGTCCTTGGATCCTATTATATCTAGGATTCACTCCATAGACTCTACGAGTGAAGATAGAGGTGACGTAAGCCACTTCAAGTGAAATGGCCGGTTTGTTGGAAGCCCTGGCGTTATGCATCTCAGATTTGCCGATGGCTTGCTTCTTTGTCTCTTCGTATTGATCTTACCCAGTTTTTGACACTGAATTAAAAAAGTGAACTTGAGGAATCAGTTTAAACTTTAATATCTGTGAATTCGTTTCTCATGCACCAAGTTCTAGGCATGTGTTATCTTGTAATGCTCCTCGTCTCCTGGCTATGAATTGCATATTTGCATAATTGCTTTGGTAGTCAACTATTCCTTCAATTCATATATTACCAAACGATTAAGTAAAATAGAAAAGCCCTGTTTCATATTTTCTAATTACCTTTGATACTTCTGTTGTGGCCTCCAAGAATTTGTCCTTTTCCACATCACAATATGTCCACGCTTCTCTTGATTCAGATGCAATTTTTTTTTTCTTTTGATTCTCCATGTAGTGCCCAGCAAACAACCCAATAAAAAAACATAAAAAAAAGAAATGCAGCAGTGTTAGGAGATTTATGGTGAGTGGTTGGAAGTGGCGTGAAGGCATGGGAAACCTGTGAAGCACATGGGCAGGGAAGTGGTTGGATCAGTGATGTAGCAGAGGAGATGTGTGGGGGGAGAAGACATGCATTTGTCAGATGTTGTAATTGAAAATGCAGTCTGCAGGTGTTGAGCTTGACTCCACAACTTTTATTAGCATTTCCCTTAAACTGCGTGACCTCCTAGCTCATTCTAAAACAAGTGATTTGAAAACCATTTTGTGCATCCACAATGGATAAATGATAGAATATTTTTCGTCATATGTACTTGTAAATGCTCTGTTAAATAGAATACAAAATGTGGAAGCATAAAACAAGCACATGAACTGTTTGGAAGAATGCCTCTTGTTGGAAATATGCATGTGATGCATATTTAATTCCAACCGTAGCTTTTTTTAGGAAAGCTAATTTTAGCTTTAGTCTTGTTTTAGTTTGCTTTAGTTAAGTTAGCTTTATCTTATTTTTATCATTAGATTTAATTCAAATAAATTTGTTTTAAATCATGCATAGCATGCAACTGTTTTAAAGCATGAGATTAGATTTAGAATGCTCAGTTGAAGAGATGTTAGTGGGTGAATTATTCTATTTAAATAACAGCAATTGTAATTGCTTTGTATGCACACACAAAGGTGTGAAATCTGCACAAGCAAGGAAGAATGTGCATTGAAAGCACACAGCTGCATGCACAACTTGATTGTAAAGAGCTGAAGCTCTGAGTATGATGAAGCTTTTATTAATGGAGATTATGCACAGCAGTGATGGTTCGAATATTCCTCTGTTTATGCAAGTTATATAAGTATTATGTTTATTTCTTTTATGTTGTTTGTTGTATAAGACTGCAGATTTTCTACAAATTGGTATCAGAGCAAGGTTGTTCCAGCAGCTTATTAAATTGGTAGCAAGCTATAGCTTCTACATCCAGTATGCAGACACCGCAATTTAATGGAAATAATTATGAATACTGGTCGTTGACCATGAAGGTGCTATTCAGATCTCAAGACGTGTGGGAGATCATTGAAAATGGGTACACAGAGCCCGCAAATGTAGCAGCATATATTGCACTTTCTCAAGCAGAGAAAGATACTTTGAAGGAGTTACGAAAGAAGGATGGAAAAGCTCTTTTCTATATTAATCAGGCAATACATGAAAGCATTCTTCCAAGAGTGGTAGTAGCTAGTCAAGCAAAGACTGCATGGGATACTTTACAAGTTGCATATCAAGGTAAGGAGAAAGTAAAAACCGCCAAGCTACAGTTACTTCGTAGAGATTTTGAGAATTTAGCAATGAAAGATTCAGATTCTGTAGAATCATTTTTTACATATGTAGTTGGCTTAATCAATCAAATCAAATCCCATGGTGAGACTCTTGAGGATAGAAGGATTATTGAAAAATTGCTTAGAAGTTTGCCTACGAAATTTGATCCTTTAGTTGTTGCTATTGAAGAAACTAAGGATCTGAGTCAGTTTTCTATTGATGAGTTGCATGCATCACTAATCAATCATGAACATAGGATGAATAGATGACGTGCAAGTGTAGATCAGGCTTTTTCATCTCAGACAGCAGGTAGTCGTGGCAAAAGAAGAGGAAGTTTTAGCCCAAGAGGCAGAAGAAGAAGTCCATTTAGAGGACGTGGCATCGGTTCATCAAACTCAAGTGGAAGAGGACAAAATCAAGAACAAAGTTATGGTCAGAGACAAGATAAGTCTCATGTTCAGTGTCATTATTGCAAGAAGTATGGGCACTATGCTTATGATTGCAAGAAAAAGCAATATGATCAGGAGAGACAAAATCAAAATCAGGTTGGAAGTTCTATTTCTAAACCTATGTTTATTACATGCACAAGGATTGCCGAAGCAGTACCTTCTTTATCCCCTATTGAATGTAATTTTTCAAAAGAGAGTCCATGTGATGTATGGTATTTAGATTCAGGTTGCAGTAATCACATGACAGGTAATCTAGATTTGTTTTCTAGTTTGGATGATTCAGTTAAGAGTGATGTAACTCTTGGAAATAACAATATTGTGTCCGTGAAAGGAAAAGGCACGGTTAGTATTCTAACAAGACAGGGGGAGAAAACAAGTATGCAAGATGTTTACTACGTTGCAGGTTTGAAACATAACCTTATGAGTATTGGAAAACTGGTACAGAAAGGATACCGAGTCTATACGGAAGACAATGAGTGCGTGATTGTGGACAAAGCTCATAGCACTCAGTTGATTGCAAAAGTGAAGATGAGCAACAATAGGATGTTTCCATTGATTTTGAAACCTGGAAAGAAGAAGAAATCAGATCTGTTTGCAGCAAAGTCATGCATTAAGCCAAATCAGTCTTTTGTTGAGTCCTGCGCTCAAGCAGATGAGTCCTGCGCCAATGAAAATCAGGTTTGCGCTACAGTAAGCGAGTCCTGCACTGATTCCTACGTAAATATAATTGAGTCCTACGCTGAAGGAACACAATCAGCTTTTCATTCAGTCATGAAGGATGAAACATGGCTTTGGCATCTAAGGTATGGACATTTGAATTTTGGAGGTTTGAATTTATTATATTGAAAAATATGGTTAAAGGTTTGCCATTGATTCAGAAACTAGAAAGGGTATGTGAATGTTGTATTTTGGGAAAGCAACACAGAGATTCATTCCCAGTTGGCAAAACAACAAGAGCAAGTGCACCACTTGAGATTGTACATTCAGATTTATGTGGACCTATGCAGACAGCTTCTATTCGAGGTTGTATTTATTTTATGACATTCATTGATGATTACACAAGGAAGACATGGGTTTATTTTCTGAGAAATAAATCAAATGCCTTTGATACATTTCAGCAGTTCAAGGCATTAGTGGAGAAGTAAAGTGGATACTACATCAAAGTTCTCAGAATAGACAGAGGAGGTGAGTATGTTTCTAATGAGTTTATGAATTTTTGTAGATATCATGGTATACACAAGCAGTTTACTACCAGGTATACACCACAATAGAACGGTGTGGCAGAGAGGAAAAATAGAACCATCATGGAGATGGCAAGAAGCATGTTGAAGGCAAAACATCTTCCAAATGAGTATTGGGCAGAAGCAGTAGCAACTTCTATTTATATTTTGAACAGGTGTCCAACGAAACTTGTTAGGAACATGGTTCCTCAACAAGCATGGACTAATAGGAAACACAGTGTTTCACATTTCAGAGTTTTTGGTTGTGTAGCGTATGCACATGTACCTAATGAGATAAGGAAGAAGTTAGATAACAAAGGAGAAAAGTGTATTTTTGTTGGGTATTTAGAGAATACAAAAGCATACAAGTTGTACAATCCAGTCACTGGAAAGGTTGTGATCAGCAAAGATGTACAGTTTATTGAGAATGAAGCATGGGATGGAAGTATAGAGAAAACAATGAGTATAGCAACATCTATTCTGCATGATGATATGACAGATGAAACTTTAGAGCAACAAGCTACTGTATCTACAAATCTTAGACATGCACCACAAGTTGTAGCACAAGCTACACCGCCATCTATAGTTAGGAGGTCACCAAGATTTCAGCCATCTTCAGCCATGCAAGAGACACCACAGGGAACACCAGAAGCTACTCCATCACCCAAAAGCAGTCCTGCATCGAATACTCCTGTGCAGCGGAAAGCAAGAAGTCTAAGTGAGATTTATAATGTTGACACAACTAATTCATTTTCAGTTTTTGCATTATTTTCTCAAGCTGCAGATCCAATATATTACGAAGAGGCTATAAAGAATGAAGTTTGGGAAAAAGCCATGGATGATGAGATTGATGCTATAGAGAAGAATCAGACATGGGAGCTAATGGATCTTCCGAAAGGAAAGGACGTGATAAGAGTCAAGTGGGTCTACAAGACAAAATACAATGCTGATGGAAAAGTACAGAAGCACAAAGCAAGGCTGGTTGCAAGAGGTTTTACGCAACAATATGGAGTTGACTACAACGAAACATTTGCACCAATAGCACATTTGGATACGGTAAGAATGGTTTTAGCAATTGCAGCTCAAAACAAATGGCCTATTTATCAGATGGATGTTAAATCAGCATTCTTAAATGGATTCCTTGAAGAGGAAGTTTATGTAAATCAGCCAGAAGGTTATGAGATTGAAGGTCATGAAGGAAAAGTATACAGATTGAAGAAAGCACTCTATGGTCTCAAGCAAGCACCTAGAGCTTGGTACAGCAGAATACATTCTTATTTGATTGAGAATGGTTTTAGTAGGAGCAGCAGTGAGCCTACCTTATACACCAAGATAAATGAACAAGGTAAAATTTTAATTGTTTGTTTATATGTAGATGATTTGATCATTACTGGAAATCTATCTACAGAGTCATTCAAATCAGCCATGAAGAAGGAGTTTGAGATGACAGATCTTGGTCTTATGCATTACTTTTTGGGTATTGAAGTTCAACAATCAGAAGGTGAAGTTTTTATCTTACAAGCAAAGTATGCAAGTGATGTTTTGAAAAGGTTTAACATGTTGAATTGTAAGCCAGCACCAACAGCAATTGTAGTAGGTTTGAAGTTGAGCAAAGAGGATGAAGGATCGTTTGTGGATCCAACATTGTTTAAAATGTTGGTTAGAAGTTTTATGTATTTGACGGCCACAAGGCCTGATATCATGTATGGTGTGAGACTCATATCAAGGTTCATGGAATCTCCAAAAGATTCACATTGGCAAGCTGGAAAAAGAATTTTGAGGTATGTACGTGGAACAAGAAATTATGGAATTCTTTATTCAAGTTCAGATGAGTTCAAACTCATTGGTTATACAGATAGTGATAATGCTGGAAGTATAGATGATCGGAAAAGCACATCCAGCTATATTTTTCACTTTGGAACAGGAGTGGTTTCATGGGCATCAAAGAAGCAGCCCATTGTCACATTATCTTCAGTAGAAGAAGAGTATGTAGCAGCAACAGGAGCAGCATGTCAAGCTGTTTGGATGAGACGAGTGTTGACAGATTTACAACAGAAACAAGAGGAAGCTACACATACTTTTTGTGACAACAACTCAGTAATAGCGTTGTCCAAAAATCATGTTTTCCATAAGAGGAGCAAGCATATTGATATGAGGTATCATTTCATCAGGGAGCTGGTAAACAACAAGGAAATTCATCTTGAATTTTGTAGATCCGAAGATCAGTTTGCCGACATTTTTACAAAGGCTTTAGCAAAAGAAATTTTTGAATATTTGAGAGATTGTTTGGGAGTATGTGATCCTGCACATGGTAGATCTGAAAAAGCAAACACAACTCTAGAAGAGTGAAAGCTACAGTTTGAAATTAAGGGGTAGTGTTGGAAATATGCATGTGATGCATATTTAATTCCAACTGTAGCTTTTTTTAGGAAAGCTAATTTTAGCTTTAGTCTTGTTTTAGTTTGCTTTAGTTAAGTTAGCTTTATCTTATTTTTATCATTAGATTTAATTCAAATAAATCTGTTTTAAATCATGCATAGCATGCCATTGTTTTAAAGCATGAGTTTAGATTTAGAATGCTCAGTTGAAGAGCTGTTAGTGGGTGAGTTATTCTATTTAAATAACAACAATTGTAATTGCTTTGTATGCACACACAAAGGTGTGAAATCTGCACAAGCAAGGAAGGATGTGCATTGAAAGCACACAGCTGCACGCACAACTTGATTGTAAAGAGCTGAAGCTCTGAGTATGATGAAGCTTTTATTAATGGAGATTATGCACAGCAGTGCTGGTTCGAATATTCATTTGTTTATGCAAATTATATAAGTATTATGTTTATTTCTTTTATGTTGTTTGTTGTATAAGACTGTAGATTTTCTACACCTCTGAGAAATGTTTCTCATCGGCAGGGATGATTGCTTTCTTAGGAGAAAATGGATTTGTTGAAAATACTTTAGAAAGTTTCAAGCAAAAACAACTGACATGTGTAAAGCCAAACTCCATAACATGTTCGATAATTCTTCCTTCCTATCGTGCCTCCAATCATGTACCCAATCAGGAGCTAGTGAAGGTAGTTTTACTTGCTTGTTGTTGATGTGGAAGATGTGTGCGGTGACAGACTTGTATATACAGCATGAGAGCGTGGAGGATGCACATGAAATGTTTTGTAAAATTCCTTAAAGTAACTACAACTTTGTAGAATGCCATTGTTGTTGGTTATATAGAAAATGAGCTATTGAGAATGACCATTCCAACACCGTTCCTGACTGACCCAAACTGGGACTTTTGGAATAGGTACGTACATCCATCACACTTATTAAAAAAAAATATTTGGCAGTTTGTGTGGTCTCAATGGCCCCGGTGGTTAGATATGCAAGATGTGGACGCATTGACAAGGAAAGTGAGATGTTTGATAGGATGCTTCAAGGATATGTGGAGCCGTAGACTACTGTGTTTTTTTCTGTTATGGAAATGGCTGCAAAACCTATCAAGCTAATGTGATTAAAATGTCTATAGGCCTGTTCCACAGCCTATGCCAACACACAACTGCTATTACATTTTCTTCCCTAAGGCATTTCATCCAATCCTGCACATATTTGTTTTTGTAGGTGGGTGTCATGTATTACTGGTGCAACAGCCGTGGTAGATATGTATGCAAAATTTGAACACATACAAGGTGTGAAGTGCTTGGAAAATTCCTGGTTTATTTTTAACAAAAAAAAGTGTCTTCTCATGGAAAGCCATAGCTACAAGTTATGCACAAATGGAGTTGTTGAGAGAGCATATGGGAATCAAATCAGATGCCATTGAGAGTCCCAAAGCCAAGTCATTGAGATCATTTTTACCTGTGTGAAAATCGGGGATTTTTTTATGAGATATGGTTGCAAATCATACAATTTGTGGATACTTTAGAACTATTTGTTTGAAAATGGCTCAACAAAATGTGAGTTCTCAATCATCTTTGACAGCTGAGTATGCTAAATAAAATTCAGCGCCTTCTGGAATGTTGATGACCTCGCCATACATTGCAAACGCTAGTATTTCCAGACATGGTTTATCTCTCCTAATCTCTCATAATTTTTGTTCTTGACTTTTTCTTTTAAAACAGAATAAAATCTTAAACTGTAGGATTTTTTCATACATTTGATTGTATTAAATAAACTTGTTTTAAAATATTAAAACGTTCTATCGTAACTTACAAAATGCAATATTACTTGGTAGACAATGAATTTAAACCCTCACTTTGTGATGATCTAGCAAACTACCCACCCAAACAGGATTGCTACAATACCTTTTATTGATAGGTTAAGGATGAGTTCCCTGTAAATATGTCAACTTTTCCCTTGTTAAAACTAGTAAATCATGATTTTCAGAGACTGGCAAAATAACATTTGTAAATCCGGAAAAGATATGTTAAGTTTATTCCAGATTCCTTGTTATGTGAGGAGTCACTTCAACACTTAGACCGACCTTGATTGATCATTTGTGCTTTTTTCGGCACTCCTTTAGGAGTCATGCTACCTCGTGTTGCACTTTTAGGAAGCTTGTTAAAATGGAAAAGTTGGGTTTCATATCGGCTTGCCTTTTGAACCTTGAACAACGAAATGTTTTCCTACCTTCAGAACCCTCTAATATTTTTACTAAACAATTTTCTGGAACCTTCAGTTTGGAAAAAATGCATGCCTGGCTAGTTTGGAAAAGGGGTTTTGTAGGCCTCTGACCACTATTAACTAAGTTAAATTAGACAAATTACGACCGGTGGCTTCAGAAACCTACTTGCCAATTGGTAATTCGTTCTCCTTTTCAAGCCGAGGAGTAACAGAGATTGGACATGGAGCTTCTAGAGACAGATAGATCATAGTGTGTGTCATTTTATAGCCAGGGATGAGATCTAATTGGTTCTTTGTCACTCATATTTTTGAAGAGATGGATAACACCTTCAAGAGGATTTGACCTATCCTCACTACTTTAGGTTGTGCCTTTCAACCAGGGTGAGAGGACCCTGAGTGTAACCTCTGTTAGATGAAGGAGATGGAGATATCCTTCTTTTGCACAAAATTTAGTGAAGAAAGCCTTGGGAAAATACGGTCAATACTCCATAATTTAACTCTCAAGAGTTGTAACTTCTAAAAGATGGAGATACATTCAACACAAGCCTAAGGTTACTGAAGACATTAAGAAATCCTGATTGTTCTACATATTTTAGTAAATAGATTTTGTTCCTTTGTTGATATACAGGGAAAACAGGGGTAGTACAGGACAGATTCATGGTTTTTAAATGATTTTTGGTGAGAGATCAAGAAGGATAAAGTTGATTATACCAGATCAATGAGAAAATTCACAATAATCGACAACTCAACAACATAAAGCTTTAGAATAGTTAAGACATTCCTTTAACTAGAGGTGTGCTTCAATGGAGGCCCAAATCAACATGTTTTCACATAGCCTTTGAGAATCTAGCACGAAGGCTTGAGTTAGAAGACTCATTT
Source organism: Taxus chinensis (assembly GCA_019776745.2). Classification (NCBI taxonomy): domain Eukaryota; kingdom Viridiplantae; phylum Streptophyta; class Pinopsida; order Cupressales; family Taxaceae; genus Taxus; species Taxus chinensis. Next base: position 591,040,524 of record CM034156.1, read on the forward strand.
AAATAAGAAAATATCTGATCAATCATTTCTAAGGTACACCTAAAGACTTATAGACAATCTTTATCAAAAAAGGACAGTGGAGTGGTTTTAAATTTGTTTATCTCATCACAGGATGGAGGCTCTTCTTGAGATGAAATTGAAAATGCCACTAAATTTTCATAAAGACAATATCCTATGTAATTTCACAAATATTTTAGTGTAAGATTGTAATAGAAATGAAAGAAACCATTTGCAGACATTCTGAAACAAAGCAAACACAAATTTCTAGAGATTGAACACAATTTCATTTAAAAATTGCTTTGATTCATCGGTAGGGGAAAGCTTCCAGAGCAATCTCAGAGCTTTTCAATGGCTATACATCTATAACTAACTTGACACGACATAAAATCTAACACAGAGGAAAATAACCAAGTATCTCAGACAGGTTTCCTAGAATACGAATTTTCTCAAAATTTTCTTATGAAATTTAATCCCTGACCATTTGCAAAAGTATTCTCATTGCATTTATACATTTCACTCACTCAAATTTTCCCCCAAAAAGAGAGGAATATTCGACGGACCTTTGTTTGTTACCAATTTTCCTCAGAAAGTAACATTTAAAAAATTCACATCTAAAAGCTGCTAGGTGGACCAATTGTGAACTGATCACATTTCTTGGGACCTCGACTAATGACTAGGATGCCATGCCACAAATTTTTGGGAGTCCTTTTAATGATTCTTATTTTGTCATGTGATAAATCCCCTTTTTTATTATTTTTCAGAGGCTCTACATAGCTGGATCCAACGGGTAATCCTTTTCGCTCTCGAGGTAACACTTTTTTCATCTTTTGAGCTACAACTTTCATCATTTCATCATTTTCCCTTTCTTTCCTCTGCAACTCTGTCCCGCATCCATATCCTCTGCTAATTCCCATTTTTGCAAGTGCCTGAGCAATTCCAACTTCAAAATATTGACCTTAACAATCATTGGACTCACAAATTAAGTTCCAAATCCATCAAATGCCACTTTACAGATAGAAATGACAAGGAATTTCATCAAATAATGATGAAAAAAATGCTTATTTGCATCTCCAGGAATATTTGAACCAAAATGGCAGAAAAATAGATTGAATTCATAACAACCATTGATTATGCCCCTTTTCTACTTTATATCATAGTCATCCATGTGTTTCCTTGGCGCAACTACAAAGGAGAAGTACAGGGGCAAGATTCCAAACAAGTGTGGGCCTTCCACATCCCCAGGGCCCAAGAAAAATGTTTTTGAGCCTTTGAAAAGTGTCAATGTCAAAAGGAGATAGTAGAAGCCTTCACGTGTCTCAATGGCACATTTTGAGATGGTCCCCAAATGTAGAGACCCCAAACAAGCCTGGGTTCAACACGTGTCTCTGCCCTACATAGTTTGTTTAAAAACTTTGAAGGTTTAGTAGAAGGCGCCATGTATCTATGGTCCGAGACATTTTTATTTGGTTGTTGAAAAGTCCAGGCAAAGGGAAGAGTGAGCGGAAGCCTCCAAGTGTCCTCCTGAAGCTTCTTCAAAATAAAACTTAGGGTCCACTCTCCAAATAGGGGCGATCCCTCCACATGTCCCAGGCCTTTCAAAATTGCTTTCAAAAGTTGAAGTACAAAGCGGAGCCAGTTAAATTCTTCAAATGTCTCTCTATCGCACTTGTTAATGTGGGACCCTGAGGCAAATCCTCAAATGAGCTCTAGCCCTCCATGTGTCCATGGTCCACCAAAACTGTACCGGCTGCATGAAATGTTTTTGTAAGTCTTGGTAAGGAAATGGAAATCTCCACGTATCTCCTCGACGCAACTCCAAGGCCAAAGCAAAAAAGTGAATTTTCAAATGAGCGCTGACCCTCCACATGGATAAGATTTTAGTTTGAAGTGAGCCTTAGAGTTTTCAAAGTGCCCCATCGAGCCGCATCCAACCAAAAAGGGCCATGTTTCCATAGATACTGAGATATGAAATTGATAAGGAAAAATCCACCCGTCAAACCGTAAAATGCAAGAAAATCACCATTTGTGCCCAAAAATGAATCCTTCTTCAAGGATAGAGAATTTGGAAATGTTATAAGGCCCCAATATGATCCTGCGAGCTGCATCCAATCATATTTCCATAGATATTTGGGACAAAAATGACAGGGACAACAAAACATGACTATGGAAAATGGAAGGAAAGGGAAAACCCAAGTTTTATGCCCAAGTTATAGATTCTTCTCATGGACAGAGGAACGAAACACAAATTTTGTAATTTTAAGTGATCCTCAACCAAGGAAGGGACTGCTCATGGCAACCAAATGGAGGACAGAGTTTTCATGCATTAATACGGGGAGATAGAAAAGACGAAAGAGCCCGCAAACTGAAGAATTTCAATGAAAAACAGGGTGAGACTAATTTGAGAACCAACATCAGCTTCAACTTAGGGATGAGCACTCCCTGTGAGTGCCATAAGAACAAATAGTAGACCAAGTGCTAAAAATAGACCATTGGGAAATGAAGTCAAAGAATAAGCTTACAGAGTAGAGAAACCATAACCATCCTCCAAAAAATGAACCGAGAAACCAACAAAACGAGGTCACCAAGGACAAAAATGAACAAAAACACAAAAGCATAATGAAAACAAAGAACTATACACTATAAAAATGGAGTGTACCTTGATTATGAGAAATCAATCAAGTAAATGTATCAAATGTCTGCCATAAATGTTCAATTCAAGCAGTTCCCAATCTAAGTCTTTTAGGAAGAAGGTATTTTCACCAATTCGAGTGTTAATTGAATAAGGGCCCATCCACAATTCATCAAATTTACCATGCTTTCCCTTATCTTCATGCCTTCTATCCAATAATAGCACAAGATCCCCAATGCTGAAATCTCTTGGAGTCACCTTCTTGTCAAATAACTTCTTCAAATTTTCTCTAAACTTCACATGCCACTGATGGGATGCCCTTCTTTCTTCATATAACTTGATAATCTGATTGATTTGAGCATCAAATGGACTAACTTCTTGATCTTTAATTTGTTGAAAAAACTAAAGTGAAGATAATTGCAAATGAATGGGCAACAAATCTTGAGTTCCATATACCAACTCAAATGGGCTTTTACCAGTAGCTCTTTTCACAGTGATTCTATCAGCCCAAACAACAAACTTTAGTTGCTCACCCCACTTCTTTTTGTTCATATCCAAGGTTCTTCTAATGATCTTCAACAAGTTTTTATTGCTAGACTCAGCTTGTCCATTTCCTTGGGGATTGTAGTTAGAAGCATATGTCAAATTGATCACATACTCTTTGCACATTTCCACCAAAGGTTTGGCTCTGAAAATCATGGCATTATTAGCGATAATTTTAGTTCGCACTCCAGATCTGCATATGATTTGATTCAACATGAAGTCAATGACAACTTGGTGTGTTCTTTTTTTGGTGGGGATTTCTTCCACCCACTTAGTGAAATAATTAGTGGCTACAAGAATCCATTTATGACCAGCACTGGAAGGATCAGAAATTTTTCCAATGAAATCCATTCCCCATTGCTTAAATGGGGCTTCAACTGACACAGGCTGTAAAGGAAGGGAGCCTGAAGCTTTTATTCTTCGAGAAAAACATTGGCAACTTTCACATTTCCTAACCAATAGAGTTGTATCTTTAAAGAGAGTTGGCCACCAATAACCAGCCCTTAAGATTTTTATGTCGTAACTCTTCTAGAAAAATTTCCCCCACAAAATCCTCCACGCAGATCAGTAATTATTTTAGGGGCCTCATCTTCAGTAATGCATCTCAAGAGAACTCCCTTGGGGTTCTTCCAAACTAATGCAAAAGCTCTTTTATGATTTTTACTTAAATATTCACGGAAACATAGATGTTTGAGATAAAATATTATATCCTTGTACCATTTAGAGCTTACCAAATTTTCAAGGACATCCACCCTTTCTCCTTCTACTTCATTCACCTCAATAGTCTGCAAGTTTCTCTCAGCCATAAGCTTAGCTAGTCCTAAACCTGTTACCAATTTTGTGGTTTGGATATCCATGTCATACTCTTGCAACTTGTTCACCCATCTGCATCTTTTGCTTGAGACCTTCATCTCTGACAAGATTTCTTTCACCATAGTGTGGGGAACATAAGAAAAAACTTTATAGCTCAAGATGTAGGGTCTAAAAACCTTTATTGCTTTCACCAAGGAAAATGCTTGCTTCTCCATGATGGTGTACTTCAACTCATCTCCTTACAATACCTTACTTAAAAAGGAAATTGGTCTCTCAGCCCCTTCACCATCCTTCTGTAATAAGAAAAATGCAATGGTGTTTTCTGAAGCAAAAGAACACACTTGAAAAGGCTTATTTTAATTTGCAGTTGCCAAAACAGGGGCATGCTTTAGTGCTTCCTTGATCCCATTGAAAACATGAATGGAATATTCTTCCCATTTGATAACTTGGTCCTTTTTCATCATACTAGTAATGGGGATATTCATCTCAGTAATGTTAAACACAAATATTTTGATAAATTTTATTTGTCCAAAGAAGGATTGAACTCCCTTCTTAGTTCTTGGAATTGGAACCTTTCTGATGGCTTCCACTCTCTGTGGATCTATCATCACCCCTTCCTTTAATACAATGTGACCAAGAAATTTTTCCTTTTGCACTCCAAAATGGCACTTCTTGGGATTCAATGATATGCCATACTCTCTACACCTTATCAACATTCTCTCTAAGTGTTGCAAGTGATCATTTCTATTTCTAGAAAACATAGTTACATCATCTTGATAAACAACAATGAAATCATTGATATAACCAGAAAATGCTACATCCATTTCTCTTTGGAAAGTTGCTCCAACATTCATTAAGCCAAAAGGCATCCTAACATAGACATAAGTTCCCTAAGGAGTGGTAAAGGTAGTCTTTATTCTTTCTTACTACTTCACAACAACTTGATCATAGCCAGAGAAACCATCCAAAGTGGAAAAAAATTCAGAACCAATTACTAATTGTAGCATGTTCTCCATGTTTGGTAGAGGGTAATTATCTTTCAATGATGCTTTATTCAGGTTCCTAAATTCTACACACAGCCTTATATCACCATTCTTTTTCCTGACAGGCACTAGGTTTGTAAACCAAGATGAGTACCTTGTGGGCTGAATGATCCCTCCATCCCTCAACTTCTTCATTTCTTCTTTCATCTTCAAAGAAAGGAGTGGATTAATGGGCCTCTCTTTTTTCCTAAAACACTTTGCACTAGATTCAAGAGGAATCTCATGTTGGAAAAAATATTCCCTGTATGCCTTCAACTTAGAGTAGGTCCAAGTGAGGAAATCTTGATATTTCTTCAACAATTGAACATAAGACTACTTCTCTTCTCTGTTGAGATTGGTTCGTAACCAAATTTTGTGTGGTTTTTCCTTTATGCCAAGGTCGTTCTCTTCCACATCTCTCAAAACTAACATACTCCTTTTAATAATGCAATCGTAATTATCAAAGTTTGACTCAAGTTCCATTAAACCTCTAGGAATCGTGTTTGTCTTCAGTTGGATGATGTATTTGCCAAATAAAGTTTCCTTTCCTTCAATAACACACATCATTGGTTCCCAATCTATATTTTGGTCAGCAAACTCACCTTGGTTCTGTAAAAACCATTTCACCTTGGCATAATCATCAAACACTTGCTAATTTTTAATGTTATCAAGGATATATGGCCTTGTTAGTATTTCAACATCATACTCACAAAATGGAGACACTGTACAATTCCCAAATCTAGATCCTAGCACTGCTAACTTGTCTGTAACAACATTAAACTTTCTACCATGGTGCACAATATTAAAAGAGTCAGAAATTTCAATCAAATTCCATACAGTTTTCTAATTTTCTTGACAATCAATTCTAAATCCCCTTTGACAATGATATCCTTTATACCATATTTCCATGCAATTATCAAGCCTAATAACAGTGCTTCATAGTCAGCAACGTTGTTAGTGCATTTAAAGTTAAGTTTGAAAGAAAAGACAATCTCTTCTCTACCTGGAGAAATCAGATTAATACCAGCACCATTTCAAAACTTGGAACAAGATCCATCGAATAACAAGGTCCAAGGTAAACCTACTTGTTCAAGACTTTTACGTTGATCAATCTTGTGCTCTTTCCCATCAGAAAACCCAATAAAGTTATTAGCGTACAACACTTCATAATAAGCATTATTAGGATCTTCAATGAGGTCCAACATCTTCTTCTCTCCATACATCTTTACAAGGTTTCCTTCAATTCGAATGGTGGAAAAATACATATCCATCTGAACACTTCCACCAACATGTGCATCCCACTTTCTTGATAACAACATGCCCCATTTGGCATGGAAATAAAAAATGACAACATCAAGTTTCAAGTTCTTACCTGAATAAGCTACAAGTTGTACCACCAAACCTTTTACACATCCTAAAACAAGCACCTCTCTAGAATCCATTGTACTACACTTGCCATAAGCTACTGCCACTTTAATGTTTGATTCATTCATGACTTCCAGAGGCATAACATTGCATGATGCTTTGGAATCAAACATATAATTGTGTAGTAGTCTATCTTTAATAATCAGTGTTGTAAAACATGGATCAACATTTAATTGAGAGTTAACCAAATATGTTCCCAAGTAAACTTCAAGTGGTTCACCTATCTCCTCCAATGATGGTGGTTTTTCTAGGTATGCAATGGTTGGAGGAGGAGTGTTTACATTATTTATATTTCTAACTTGGGTACTCCTATCTTCTTCCAATCCCAAATACTCAAAAACCCTCTTCTTGTGCTCATGAATCCTAAGCAGTTCCACAATTGGGACAAAAATATTGATCTAACTCAAGACTTGGGAAATTTCATAGGGAATGTACTTAGGTAAAGCAACATTTGGAGAAATATTGACAAGCTCATTAGATGGTACAAGAGTTTTCACATTTTGGGCATGAGTGGGAACACCAGTTCTACTTGAGACAATAAGGCCTTTTCCAAATGCATCTTTATTTGGAGCCTCTTTTGCAACATTGGTGAGAACTGGGTTCTTTGGTTTAGCTTGAGGCCCTGCACCTTTGACAGCCTTACTTCTTGTGTTATACTCCTTTTCTTGGGTAGCAACAACATTCATTAATAACTATCTATCCTCTTTAGATGGGATTCCTCCATCGTACTTCTTGATCATTAGAGCTCTTGGGTACTCAAAATCATTATTAGGAAGTTCAAATTCTTGTACCATATCTATTTATAAAACATGAGAGGGAGGAAGAAGAGGTACTTGGTGAATGAAGTCCTAAAAACATGCCGCAGTTCCTGCACTTATTACCTCAGTTTAATTTTCTCCTTGTTGTGAGCTTGTAGAGAAGTCCACCATGTATGCATCATCATCATTGTTTTCATCATCATCAGCTTCTTCAACTTGTTGATCTACATCACATGGTGGGTGGGGTAAGAAACATTCATCAAACCAATCAATTTTATTTGTCTCTTCAACAATAGCAAATCTGGCATTTAGAGGATCAAGCACTACTCTATTTTCCCTACCTTGGGGTTGTTTATCTCCCATGGGTCCTTTACCTCTGTCATAAGATCTCTGATCATTTCTAGAATGATTTATAAATTTCTCTTATCCTTGTTTCCTATGTTGACCTTTAGAAGCTTTTCCAATTCCTTTCTCTACCTTGGTTAGCTTGTAAGATATTTCTTTGACAGCTCCAGCCAAAGTCTTTACAACTTCCTCAAGATCCACATCCTTACTTGATTGAGACTTCTCATGGTTGATCAATTAAACACCCTCCCTCTTAGGAGGTTTTCTAACTACTTTAATGTTGTTCTGAATTTGCAGAGCCATGGTAAAGGTCTTCCTCCAAGTCCAAGGGTTCTTATCCCTCAAATAGTAAGCAACTTTCTTATCAAATGTATCTGAATACTTTATCAGAAATGATTCATCACATGGCCTCAAATTAACAGGATGTCTTCTCAATGTTTTGTTAAATATTCTGTTGAAATAATGCACTGATTCATTAGGATTATTTTTTATATTTTAAAATTATGATAAAAGAAACCTAGTTTCTTTTTTATCACCGTATTGCATTCTAAAAGCATTCTTCATCTCTATCCAGGAGTCAATGGAATTATCTAGCAGAGATTTATACTAGTCCCTTGCATCTTCTTCTAGAATATGGATACACAACTTAATGTATACATCCTCAAATTCTATTTCAAATTCCTCCATCATATTGACAAAGAGTTTCAAGTGTTGATCACCAGTGATTGCATTATTTCCTTGAAACTTAGGCAATCTATTTCTTACATCTTATGGCACATCATTTGGATAGCCAACCATACCTCTAAAACTGATGGGACCAAAAATATTAACAACAAATGGAGGTATGGGTGGAGGGTGAGCCATATTATCTTGAGGAGGTGATCATACAAGAGAAATAGGATGATGAGGAGTGAGGGGTCTATATGGTACATGGATAAAATTTTCACAATGACTTCCCTCTGAAGGCTCCATTTCTTGGGAAACTCTATTAGATATGGAAAATACTGGGGTAGATTGAGAGGTAAATGATTCAAATAAAAAAGGACCCTCTCCAGATGGAGCATTTAGTTCAACAAAGAGACTACTTGATTCAGAAGAACTTGAGGAAGTACTATAATCTTCAATCAGAGGCTAATTAGTTTCACCAATGGAGATCTCTTTTCTTGATGCTTCAGCTCCAACAACCTTCCAAATTCTTCTTCATTCTAAATTAGAATTTCCCATCTCTTGAAACAATATTCTACTAGGGTCCTTGGTGAAGAAATATCTTCTTCCTTCCAGCTTTGCAGATATTAGTGACAAATATTATTTGATATATGTTAAGACACTAGTATTTATAAACAATTTAAACAACACATATTCACCACTATGGATTTTCACCTTAGTTTGTGCAAATGCACTATGAAAGACCTATAAAATTTCTATCAATACCAGATTCATGCAAAGCTTACAAGATCTGCTCTTCTTCTACCCAAATTTATCGATGATGATACAAGTTTTGTACAATGACTGTATAAGCTGGAAATATTGCACTCAAAACTCAAAACTTTGAAAAATTCTTACAGATCTGAACAGATAATGATGTTTCAGAAATGTATTAGCACACATAATCTGTAAAAATTATTACCAGGGTCTGTTTTTACTGTATTTTTAAAATACTTCAAAGAGTCCCCGGCAGCGGCGCCACTGGTGTTGGTATCCAAATTTGTTGTCATTTTCAAGCCGAGCAGCAACACAGATTATACAAGGATCTTAGAGACAAATAGATCATAGTGTGTGTAATTTTGTAGCTGGGGATGAGATCTATCTGGCTATTTATCAATCAAATTTTTGGTAAGATGGATAACACCTTCAAGAGGATTTTACCTATCCTCAGTACTTTAGGCCGTGCCTTTCGACTAGAGTGAGAAGACACTTAGTGTAACCTCTATTTGATGAAGGAGATGGAGATATCCTTCTTCTGAACTTTTTTTATGAAGAAGGCCTTGGGAAACAACAGTCAATACTCCATAATTTAACTCTCAAGAGTTGTCACTTCTAAAATATGGAGATACTTTCAACACAAGGCTAAGGTTAGTGAAGACATTAAGAAATCCTTATTGGTTTGCATATTTTAGTAAATAGATTTTATTTATTTCTTGATATATAGGGAAAAAAAGGGTAGTTAAGGATAGATGCATGGTTTTTTAATTGTTTATTGGTGGGAGATCAAGTAGGATAAAGTTGATAATACTAGATCTTTGAGAAACTTTACAACAATGGACAACTAAGCAACAGAAAGATTCATAATAGTTAAGACATTCCTTCAACTAGAATGTGTACTTCAATGGAGGCCCAGATCAACATGTTTTCAAACATTTTTTAAGAATCTAACATGAATGCTTGAGTTAGAAGAATTAATTAAACACCAAAATCTCTGATCAATCACGACTAAGGTACACCCAAAGACTTACAGACAATCTTTATCAACAAATGACAGTGTAGTGGTTTTAAATTTGTTTGTCTCATCACAGGATGGAGTCTCTTCTTGAGATGAAATTGTAAATTCCACTAAATTTCATAAGGATGAGATCCTATGTGATTTCACAAATATTTCAATGTAAGATTATGATAGGAGAAAATGAAACCATTTGCAGACATTCTGAAACAAAGTAGACACAAATTTCTAGAGATTGGACACAAATTAATTTCAAAATTGCTTAGATTCAATGGTAGGGTAAAGCTTCTAGAGCAATCTCAAAGCTTTTCAATGGCTATACATCTGTAACCAACTTGACATGACAAAAAATCTAACATAGAGGAAAATAACCAGGTATCTTAGACGGATTTCTCAGAATATGGCTTTTCTAAAAAATTTCTTATGAAATTTAATCCCCAACCATTTGCAAGAGTATTCTCATTGCATTTATACATTTCACTCACTCAAATTTTACCCCCAAAAGAGAAGAATATTTCAGTGACCTTTGTTTGTCACCAATTTGCCTCAGAAAGTGACATTTAACAAATTCACATCTGAAAGCTGTCTAGTGGACCAATTGTGAACTGATCATGTTTCTTGGGCCCTCGAGTAATGACTAGGATTCCATGCCACAAATTTTTGGGAGTACTTCTAATAATTCTGATTTTGTCATGCGAGAAATCCCCTTTTTAATCATTTTCTGGAGGCTCTGCACAGCTGGATCCAACGGGTAATCATTTTTGCTTTCGAGGTAACACCTTTTTCATCTTTTGAGCCTACAAATTTCATCATTTCATCCTTTTCCCTTTCTTTCCTCTACAACTCTATCCAACATCCATCTCCTCTGGTAATTCACATTTTTAAAAGTGCCTGAGCAATTCCAACTTCAAAATATTGACCTTAACAATCCTTGGACTCACAAATTAAGATCTGAATCCATCAAATGGCACTTTACAGATAGAGACGATAGGGAATTTCATCAAAGAATGATGAAAAATAATGCGTATTCGCGTCTCTAGGAATCTTGGAGCCAAAATGGAGGAAAAATAGACGCAATAGATAGAAACCATTGATTCTACCCCATTTCTACTTTATATCATAGTCGTCCATGTGTTTCCTTGGCGCAACTGCAAAGGATAAGTACAGGGGCAATTTTCCAAACAAGCATAGGCCTTCCACGTACCCAAGGCCAAAGAAAAATGTATTTTGGCATTTGAAAAGTCTCGGTGTAAAAAGGAGCCAGTAGAAGCCTCCACATGTCTCAATGACATATTTTGAGATGGTCCCCAAAAGCAGAGACCCCAAACAAGCACGGGCTCAACATGTGTCTTAGTCTGGGAGATTTTTTTTAAAAAAAATTTCGCGGAAGGTGCCATGTGTTGAGGGTCCGAAACATTTTTGTTTGGCCGTTGAAAATTCTAAGCAAAGGGCTGAGTGAGTGGAAGTCTCCAAGTGTCAACCTAATGTGTCTTCAAAATAAAACTTAGGGCCAATCCTCAAATAGGTGTGGTCCCTCCACATGTCTCAGGCATTTCAAAATTGCTTTGAAAATTTTAAGTACAAAGAAGAGCTAGTGGAAGCCGCCACATGTCTCTCTATCGCACATGTTATGGTGGGACCCTAGGGCAGATCCTCAAATGAGTGCCAACCCTCCACATGTCCGTGGTCTGCCAAAACTTTACTGGCTGCATGAAAAATTTGTCTAAGTCTGGCTAAGGTAGTGGAAATCTCCACGTGTCTCCTCGATGCAACTCCAAGGCCAAACCAAAAGGTGAATTTTCAAATGAGCATCGGCCCTCCACGTGGACAAGCTTTGAGTTTGAAGCAAGCCTTATAGTTTTAAAAGTGCCCTACCGAGTCGCATCCAACCAAAAAGGGCCATGTTTCCATAGATACTAAGACATGAAATTGACTGGAAAAAATACACCCGTCAAACCTTAAAATGTAGGAAAATAACCATTTGTGCCCGAAAATGAATCCTTCTTCAAGGACAGAGAATTTAGAAATGTTATAAGGCCCCAATATGATCCTTTGAGCTGCATCCAATCACATTTCCACATATATTTGGGACAAAAAAACATGACTGTGGAAAATGGAAGGAAAGGAAAAACCTAAGTTTTATGCCCAAGTTATAGATTCTTCTCATGGACTAAGGAACAAAAAACAAATTCTGGACTTTTAAGTGATCCTCAACCAAGGAAGGGACTGATCATGGAAACCAAATGGAGGACAAATTTTTCATGCATCAATACGAGGATATAGAAAACATGATAGAGCTCATAAACTGAAGAATTTCAATAAAAAATGGGGCGAGATTAATTTGAGCACCAATAGGTAGCGAAGATCAGTAACTAACCTTGGAAGTGACTTTTATGAGTTGGGACCATAATGAACTCGATACCCAAAACTAAGATTTATTTTTTAAACTTAATCATATCTTAATTTATTATTTGTTCATGGGAATGTAACCATAATTGGTGTGCTAGGAGAAAAGTGAATTCTAGATCGTTCTTATAGTGTGTTTAAACAATTTTGTAGCGAGGGATTAAATCCACAACATGTGATTCCTAATGTGAACTGTAGTCATTTTAATGAAGGAGTATTCTCTTTGTTCCCCACCCTTCCTAGCATGTAATGGATGTACATTGTGAAACTAGGTGACCTTGTTTTGGGGAAATCCGCTAAGATGAGAGATAGTGGGCTCACGAGCATGCAAATGTCTTTATTATCAAATAGGTTACTTAAACTACTTCAAAACAATAACTAAATCAAATTAAGTGAAATCATTTTAAGATGAATGTAAATGATTCAAAAAAGTCCTATACTTTAGATACCTACACATGACAATACTAAGTGTGAATTCCCTTTAACCCCCTCTCAAAAAATAGTGTTGGTTCGACAAGAAGTGTCGAATGTACCTAGAGTTACAAGATGCTTTTTGAGATAGGGTGTTGAATCACTCTAGTTGTGACCTTAGTAAGGTGGGTAAAAAAATTTATAATTGAATGTCTCCTGATATCATGCATATAATATTTGTTTCCCATAAATCCAAATACGGTTAAGTGTAAAATAATACACGTTACTGCCTTGATGACTAAGCAATGTAGTGAAGTAGATGGGATACAGGCAATTTGTTATAACGAAAAACAAAATAGACTAACCTTAGAACTTAAATGCTAATACGAAAAGAATGTGTAATCTACCTACTCTTAACTCAATGAGCTCCCTTTGCTTCATGAAAACCTTCCTTGTTTGAACCAAGATAAATGAGAAGTCCAATCTAATATTCATCTTAGAAAATGAATCCTTGGAACAAGTACTAAAAGAGTCATGTATGCACATATGTTCATACCAACAACCAGGTTCAACAATCGTGTGTGATGAGGGAAATAAGCACAATTAGATGGGATTACTACAAGTGAATTGTTAAATAAAGTAAAGATAATGGAGTCTAGTTATAAAATAATTGATAAGTGATTTCTAAGAAAATAAGATCAATAAAGAAACATGAATGTAATAAATATGTAAACTAGGAAAGTGCTATCATGTGTGGTGCTGATACGAGATTCATAATGTAGTTGAATCATTGTGTTGTGTCTTTTCATTTGGGAAAAGCTGGCCTTGATGTTCATCATGTACTATTCATGTTATCTATATCGGATAAGGGTTGTGCAACCATCTCAAGTGTTATGTGTTGTCCTAAGAGATACATTGCGTTGTCATGTGGTGTCATGTAAATAACAATGTAAGTCAACAAAAAATTGTTTTGATATTTTTAGTGTTGCCATTGTTTGTGTAAATTGTGGTTGTTATACTTCATTCCATTTGCTTTTCAGACATATATTTCGTGACTTTTTCAGGTAAATTCTTTCCTCATAAACTACGCCCAAATATTCATCATTTTGTGTATGTCATATATATTTCTTTATACTGCCCGATTCTGATACCCTGCCTTCCATACTTGTGATGGATCCTCCCAGCGTGTATTACTATCAGTTTCTTCTAACGATGCAAGTGTACGCCGCAATACAACTTTAACCGTTGAGCAGACACATTTAAGAAGGCCTCAGGAGAAAATGCATTTTAAACGTGAGGTTCCAGATGAAGCAGCAGAGGGGGGCCAAAATTATTAACGAATTAGAGTTGTTGGGCATGTATTTATAAACCAGTAACCTTCTTGACTTCTCTACATAAAACCCCCGAATCCTGACCAAATTCACATGTTGTCACTTGTAAGTTACCAATGGTGCTTATTTCCGCTCAGAAATTCCTTTCTGATCCCGTTTAATCCTCTAATTCATGTGTTGTAACTTGTAAGTTACCAAACGCAGTTCCAACGACTATTGTTAGAGCATAAGAAAGAGGAGTTAGTGGAGGTGAGATTTCGAGGCAATCGTGAGTCTGAGATTTAGGAGATGCTCCATGCACCAGCTGAAAAATCACCATAACCTTTGAACGACCTGATGATACGTGAAACCATTGAATCTAGTAATGATGCTAATAAAGCTGGAAAATCACAGGAGGCAGGACCAATCTAAAAATAAAAACATATTATATCCAAATGTTAAAGAAATAGAACAACCTAACCGAAACATGGATGACGAAATAGCGAGACTTCTCCTCCCAATAGAAGACGCCTACGACGTAATTATGCAGAGTTTTTTCCTTTAGAGCATGTTCCAAATAAACATATTTTTTAATATTTCATGTATCTTATTTCTGAATGTGTGCATTCAACCATGCTCAACCATGCATGCATATGGGCACAACATGGATTCCATTCTATAAAGAAATGTGTTGCAAGTATGGGACTTTTTCCTCCTAGAGTAGCTCCACGTGGAAACCACTTGTCACGCTATGTGACCCCTAATGTTCTATTCTTACATTTTTCTTTTTGATTTTTCTTTTTTGGGTAGTGAAGCATTTCTTTAATATTCTCTACATCATCTATTTATAACATTTTTTTATGCTAATTCACATTAAATATGTACTTTAATAGATAATGCAAAGAATATTTAATTCTACGAAACATGATGTTAATACATCATCTAAGTCACAATAACATATTCAAGTCGAATAAGACACTCTACGAAACATCTGGTTCAATGCACTTTACTTTGAAATATTATTGCTTTATCTCTTTAATTATTTATTTTGTGTTTTCTTAACTTTACAAAGTAGATTAAGGAAATATTACAAGGAGAAATATTGCATGAAAAAAAAATCCTACACTAAAGCGGTGATACACCAAAAAAGGAGGGTGTGAGAATAGTTTCCAATGTGTGAAAAACAGAAGCTAAGTGCGTACTAGAAGGGGTAATAACAATTCTCCACAATCTAGAAAATGCATTCACAACAATATTTCATGCACACACAATGATAATGAATCCTTGCAACAACATAAGATAGACACAATATATATGCAATGAGATTGAAGGGGCAAGAGGAATGCAAACAAACACAACAGGGGAAGAGAAATCCACAAACTTGTATCTATTGTTTTCATTGATATGCACGGTTCAATCTATTATAGAATAAGGGCTTGGATCACCATGCAAGGGGTCCACTACAAGGGCATGTAGCACATTGGCTTCACAAAATAAATTTGGCAGAGTTTTTCAACTCAAAACTATCTCTCTTTATAATGAGCCCAACACTCCAATTTATAGAATTTTGAGAGGATAGAGAGAGAGAGAGGGAAATGAAAATCCCGAAATCTATCCTTCAACCAATTGCAAGAGGTAGTAAACGAAGTGAAATGATGGTATGTTGCTTGCAAAAGGCCCTCCATATTGTCCCATAACTTGCAGCAGTGAGAAATGTCAACCCATGCTTCATTGAATGCATCCCAACTACCAAATAAAACCAATTTTCTGAATTGGGTACATTTTTTTTGCAAAATCACCATTGACTCCTCATCAAATTGTGGATTTCTTGATTTATGTGAATTGGGATTGGAAACACGATTCCAACAGTAAAATTTTTGTTCGTTTTGGTTGAGAAATGCAAAATTTATTCCCTTTTAAGTGTAGGGAGCTATTTTAGGTCTATTAGGCATATCTATCATTTGATGGGAATGAGC
The DNA here is from genome assembly GCA_019776745.2 of Taxus chinensis. NCBI lineage: Eukaryota > Viridiplantae > Streptophyta > Pinopsida > Cupressales > Taxaceae > Taxus > Taxus chinensis. The sequence continues at coordinate 591,056,599 of CM034156.1, forward strand.
ATCTGACTTTATTGGAACTGGGGATGTTTCTTTTATTTTCACATAGCTACCCTCATCAAAATTAACAAAATATGTGGCATAGAGGATGTCGTTCTCGTTCTATAAATTCAAATTTCATGAAAATCAAAGCTCAAGGTCATAAGTTATGGCCGTTTGAAGTTCAGGATTTGATTTGCAATGTTTTCGTTTGCATGCGGACATTTTAGCTATTTCGGGTCATTTTGTGCCAGTTGTCCTAGAAAAAAATCTCCACTCCATCTACAAGCCTCCTTCATGTTCGGCTACTTCGGCTTTTGGTGACCCGCTTGTCCCTTGTGTGACTTGGGATGAAAAACTCCACTTCATCCGTATCACACTTGACCTGCTTCACAAATCGAACAAATCAGATTTTCGGGGAACTAATGTCCCATACGTACCTGTGCATCTTGGGCCAAAAATATCTTACTTATCCGTACCCTTTGCAAATGGGTTATTTCAACCATGCGAATCCTACATGTCCCGATGTCCCTCTAACCGCCCGGGACATTTTGACCCGACTTCGTTAATTCCTTCTACTTGCGGCAATTTCAGCCATACGGGTCCCGCACATCCCAACATTCTACAGACTACCTGGGACATTTCGACCCAACTTCACCGATTCCTTCTTTTTTCAGCCATTTCGGGCAAATCGGGTTCTTGCGTCCTGATTGTCCCGATTGAACTTGTGTAGCCTAGGACAAAAAAAATTGATTTTGCCGCATTTCACTATTTTTTTGGCATTTTAGGCTGGAATTTGGTACGATAAACCTTGGTACAATTTGCCTTGGTACCATCTACAGCCTCCAAACCTGATTTACATTAAAATAGGCCTGTGACTTCATTTTTTTAGTTTTTTTGTGATTTTTCTAACTTCTTGGATTTTTTCCATGGATGGGGAAGTCAGAGAGAAACCAAAGGGACCCCTAAAACCTAATTTTTGGGCCTTGAACTAATTCTAATTGCTCCAGCATGAGGAAATTATGCAAGTTATTCAAATTACCTCGAGAGGTGAATTTGGGATAACATGTTATTTTCATTCATTCCTGGCGAGACTACCACCATATTGTCAAAGGAAATTTTCCAAAGGAAATTATGCTAACATGTTTGAATAATCCTATTAGGAGCTTAAACCAAGGAAGAAAAATTAAAGTGCTAAAATCTTACACACCTTATGAGCGTGAAGAGCACCCTGAAATTTTTTATTCAAAAAGATGCATTTCAATTCTATTCGAATTACAATTTCAAAATAGTAAAAAAGTATAATATTAAATTTCAAACCAACAATATAGACGTTGCAATTTTGAAATCAAAATTACCCGCATTAGAAATTCATAACTATTTTTCAATACATTTACCCACCTATCATCAATTATCATGGCCTTCACATGTATATGGATACCTATGTAATATAATACATCATGCTATGAAATCGATATAAAAAAAATTAGTTTCTATGAAAAAATGCATTTCCTACAATGGTGTAATGCCCAGATTTTCAACACCAAAAAACAACAGTAAAATTATCAGAACAATTTTTATGTTTTTTAACTTTAATTGCATGCAACACAACACCACATGGGATCCAAATAAATAAACTCAACATCATGTAGGACACTTACATAAACATTAATCCGCTCATACAATAGGATAACATAGGGTACACATCAATGTTTTACTCAAACGATGTAAACCAGGACAATGACCCAATTACAGTAAGAAACACATGATAGGTATACTCCACGACATGGCCTTTTCATGGTTTACATATTCATTACATTTAGGTTTTCATTGTATGACCTAATAATTTTCAACACAAATAAACACATAAGGTTTAAAATTCCCTATTTTTCAAAATTTAATTACTTTATTTTGTGTTGCATTAGTCTTTAATGGAGAATGTGCAGTCGGTTCCTTTCTCCAATTCCATTATTTATCCATAGCTCATTTATTAAATAAATTCATTTTAAACAAATATGAGTCTCCTAATATTCAATTCATATGTTAAAGGTTTGTTTCTCAAAAATTGTTTAATTGACTATAATTGTTTGAAGAACACATAACATGCGACCCTTCGTTCCTTTATAACTAGGGTTGCATGTTTTTGTTTAACATTTCACCTATAGTGGTGCCTTTAGAATTTCACTCGTTTCTCTTGTGGAAATAAATTTTATATAGCATGGTTGTCATTCGGTATGTACGTATACACATATGTGTCTTATAAGATTTGACTTAAGAATTTGTTTAAGAGAACCGTGTTTACTTGGTTTGGAAAAATACTCTCGTTACCAGGAGGAAAATTCATAAAAAGAAAATTGAAGGTTACTAGATGAACAGAAAACCTATCCTGAGTTCATTTCAGAACATTGTTTTAATACTAACAATACAATATTTTAATCTGTCAAGTTATTAACAACCAACTATGTATTTTAAATATATTAAGTTGTATCATTCTTGACTCACAATCTATTGCTCCAATTAGGAATTCATATTTTCACAATCATATTGCACATGGAAGGGTACATTACACCTGTGTTCCTCGTTATAGAGTATTTTTCTTTGAATTTAAGTGAAAAATTTGACATTTCAAACTACTTTTGTTTCATCATCTTAAGGATTTACTCTCAATAGCAATGGGTTAATTAAATGTTTCGACCATAAATTCTACTTCCCGAGTGATCCTAGGTTTGATATAATCCTATCTACACTAAGGGTGCTACTAACTTGTACAAGTCCAACTCAAGTGTAATTTCCTTAACTCACAAGATCTTGGATACAAATGAAGCTATCCCATTCTCGTGGCTACATTTTATTGTTTCATTAGCATCATTGTTTAATCCACATTTATTTAGACAAATCTTGTGATCATGCAGCATACATGGTTTTTTTTCATTTATTAGGTTGTTGTATTAGTCATGAGGCACTACTTTATTACATCCATTTTATGATTACATTTGTCATTTTAGTTCATTTTGAAATCGTTCAATGTCGTACCATTTTTCTAGTGGTCATTTCTTAGTTTAATCTTATTTTACCCTTTTGCTAACTACATTTACGTAGTTACATTGGTCCTATATTAACATCATTTTGGAAAAAATATAATTCCTATAACACTTACGTAACACTTCTGGATTTAAGACTACAAGGAGTACGACATCGCACAAGAAAACTCATTTCATTGTTGTTAGACATACAAGTATAAGTGTATTTTGCAAGAGAGATATTCCAAACAACCTTATGCATTACCAAAGCCTCCTAAAGACCTATTTCAATTGTTGGGTAAATACACAAGTAATTCAACATGTACTCACCACTCACATAATTTAAATCTCACAAGAGATCAATCGTAGGTACAACCACCAACTATCTTACAAGGGTTTTGCCACCCACTAGGGTACTAAGGGAAATTACGTACAAGGGGATTAACTTATTAATGATATGGTCATATATACAACACCTAAACATGATCACCTCACTTGCCCAAAAATATAGGTTTCACAACATAAAATCACCACCTCTTAAAATATTCGGGTAAAAGGTCCTTAATAAGAAGTCTTAGGTGCAAAACAAGGAGATGATTAATGAGGTCAGAGTATTTTATTAACACAATCAATGTTTTATACCCTAGAAAAAGACCCAAATGGAGGAAGAAATTACAATAGGAATTATAACTCGTTCTTTTAATTTTGATAGTTTTACTAAGATGAGAATTATACCTAGCATTAGGGGTGTTAAGGAAATAAACCAATAGTTAACCTAGCAAAAGATCAGTTTAATATATTTATAATATAGGTACAACATTGAATACAACTTTACATTTAATTCGAAACTATAAACTATAGCCACATTGGTTTTCCCTTTTCAAAATATACAATGAACAATTCTTCAAACAACAATACATATCATTATTGTATGGTAATACATGTATTGTAAGATATAAATATAACTTTACAATGACAACTAATTAATTTCAACATATCACATCCATAAAATTCCTCTTGTTCAGAGTACCTACAACCAATGTTGCATCAGTCCTAGGACTAAGTATGGAGATCCCCTACACTCAAGCATAAATCCACACATTTATCATTTCTAACAATTTCAATTAAATAGAACAGAGAGAGAGAGAGAGAGATAGTTTCTCATGCATTCATGTTTTCACATTCAGTTACACTTAATATTTTGGTACTAGAGAGAGAGTAAGGATGAGAGGGAAATTTAAGAGACATTTTTTTATTTCACAATATCATATCCATTTTCATTTCATGTCCATTATCATTTCATTTCAAACCAATTCACATTTCCCAATTCATTTACGTTTTCAAATCAATCAAGTAGCATAGTCGTTTCTAGAGAGAGAAGAGGGAACAGAAAGAAAATCACCATACATTTCAAAATTCATTTATACAAGATCAAATAAAATTCTAAATAGCATTGCAATGGTATTATGAGGTCACATGCATGGCTAGAAGTCAAGTGAAACTCAAAAAGGTGATTCTAGCTAAGGTCGAGAAAACAGTCCAAATTAACAAAAATGCTTACAAACTGGGTCTCAAAAACACATGGTTTAAGTTCATTCATGAATTTTGATGATTCCTACTTAGTCCCCCATATATAGATAATTCATCGTGTCTAACTAAAGTTGATTATGATGAGAAAATCTCCACTTACAAGGGAAACTTTGGGGCCAATTATCGTAATTGCGATAATAGCTCTTATCGCACAATGACCAATGGGCCCCAAAAACCCACTTAGGTTACAATCCTCTTATCATATATCTAGAGGTATGAGGTAGTAGTTTTAAGTTTTGCTCAAGCTAAGTGACAACTGTAAGCCAAAATCGATCATGTTTTATTAAGACAAACATGTCACATAAGTGATTGTTAAGCTAAGAGGGTTTAGGAATATGTCTTGTAAGTGCGTTTAATAATTTCCAAAAACTCAGTTAAGTTTCCTTAAGGTGTTACATGTTAGCAGGGGTCATGCAAATTGTTTCAGTTTTACGATACATTTGGGTGTGGCGCTCCATGCACATAACTTTCGAGGTCATGTTTTTTTTATGTTTGACAGTACTAAATGAAGTAAAGTTTTATCATTAGTTGGAGTTATGTTTCCTAAAAATTAATATTTAATTTCCAAATGCAAGAAATGATGAAAGAGGAATTTAGTAAAAGAGAAACTAAGGGAAAATATATACCTTTTTTGACATTTGAAGGAGGCATCTTCTTAGGTATTTTGTTTTCGCAAGCTTTTGACCAGCGAATCAAATTTGGTTGAGAGTTTCCAATTCCTTTTTCCACAAATCCATTTTGCACATATCTAGCAAGCATGACATTCAATGAATCCATTTCGTGTTCTTCACTCACATGCATTTTCTCAAATAGTCCACGTGCCTTCTATATACTGCCACTTCAAATGGAATGGAAAATGATCTTTAGACCCACGTTTTCTCCCAATTATTTTTACAAAAATAGTATGTATGCCTTGTTCTTGAATACATCTTTACCATTACACAAACAACCCTATCCTTAGGTGAAAATAAAAATCTTTGATGTTATGGCAGCCAAACCATACCGTGCTCCATGGTCCCCATTTTGGCACAAGCTCAAAGGATACTATAAAATGTTACAGAGTCAAACTTTGCACCTAACACCTGGTTATCCCTAAAAGCTTCTATAACCAAAAAAGGAATGCATTTTGTGCATATCCGGTAATCTTGAAATTCCATGAAACAAATAAATTTTGGTACATTTCTTTGAAATAACTAATGCATCATCAGGAACACCATTTTTGCTTATGTTGTATTCATTTTCAGTCCAAATAACCATGTTTCTTTTAGAATTTTTTTCAAACATTTCACAATCCTTGGGAAAATACAAGTTAGTCCTCAATTTATAGATTCAATTTCATCATATTTATTTTTTGGAGCTCTAGCACACTATACAATCCATGAAGCAACATTTTTTGTGTGGAAAAAGAAAACATTTCATGGATCTTTAACCTACTCATCATGTGCATTTCATGTAACCGCCGCATCCATTGAAAAAGAAGATAAAGATGCACCTTTTTAGTGCTAAGATATTGTAATATGAAAACAATTAAAACTTCATCACCTAGATTTATTTCATTTCTAACACTACCATTGCATGAATAAATTCAAACAAAAAATAACTTTTCCTTGTGCTTCGGGTGGAATTCATACCTATTCCAAAGATCTTATTTTGGCACAAGGAAAGTGGAAGAGACAAATATTGAAGTCATGTGTGGGATATAAGGAATTCACTTCCAATTTCATAACAAAAACAACCACTACTTGAATTGGTAGATAAAGAGTAGGAGAACAAAGTGGGAGCCAAAGTCTACCATAAGGATGTGTTGTAAAATGTTGAAGTGCACTCAGCACATGTGCTCAACAACAAATAAAGAAAAATCAACATAGCTAGACAGTATTCCCAAATGGAGCGCCTCCTAATGTTGAATCTCCTTATTATTCTTCTGCATAAAACACAAAACAACATAAGGCAAAAGTTTCTTTTCCTCCAAGATACAACTAAACCTGATTAAGATACAGCTAGAGATCCAGATTAGTCAATTTGCATGAAGTCAGGTGAGCAGGTATGCGGGTTTTTATTTGTCTCATCATGCAAGACTGATTTAACCCATAAGGTACTGAATTTAGGATGGTATTGGAGAGATATCCATTTAAAATAGTCCCCTGTCATGTTTTGATATTTATTTATGGCGTATAAAGATTTTTTTTTCTGAAATTGTCCAATTACTGCTAAATTTACAATGTTTACTTGTGTTTTATGTGGTTATGGCTAGTGGATCTCAAATTATGTTCTTGTTTTATTATGAAAGGAGGTGATAGGTCTGAAAAAGTGTTGTAGGATGTGTCACTCTCCTTAACTATTGCATGTTGCCAAATTCAGTTACTTTCCTAACAATTGGATTTCGTGAATCGAGGGGCACTACAAGTGGGTTCCTGAGAAAATTATAAGACCATACATTTCAATATCATTTCCAAATAATGTAGCAATATTTTCACGCATTTCTTCTATAATGCCTCATTTGCCATGGACCCTATCGACATAGAATTTCTCCACCAAGAGCAACCACTAGTTATATTCTAGTAAGGTTGGGCATCACTGGCTATATAGGGGAATAAATCATTCTAATTTTTTGTGTTATTTTGATTTTTCTTTATTGAATTTTATGTTAAACTATGCTACAAAGGGTATCGATTGAAATTATGATCCTTTTTTTGTAATTTTCAAAAACATAGAATATTGACAGGAAAAAGACTCCTAGAACCAATTTTTATTTATTTAAAAAGAAAAAAGAAAGGTTCTTTTATGGCTATGATGGTAATTGTTATCACCGAATCACAGCACCGCTAGAGATATACTTGAACTCACAGTGTGATTGGATAACATGGGTACTATCTCCAAGTTGTGGGACTTGCTACTTGAGATAGACCTCCAGAGAAAGCTGGTTCTTGCTCCTAAACTACCTGCCACAATCTACTCTAATGCAGGATAAGCTAACTGTTCTAATCTAAATTTCCAAGGGACCAGGGAAAGAGAATGCATAAAATGAAAGCCTACACTAAAGCGGTGATACACCAGAAAAGGAGGATGTGAGAGTAGTCTCCAAATGTGTGAAATACAGAGGCAAAGTGCACACTAGAAGAGGTGATGACAGTTCTCCATAATCTAGCAAAATGCATTCACAGTAATATTCCAAGCACACACAATGATAATGAATTCCTGCAAGAACATAATAATAGACAAAATATTATTGTAGAAAGATAAAAGGGGCAAGAAGAATGCAAGAAAACACAGCAGGGGAAGATACATCCACAAACTTTGTATTGTATTGCTTCCTGGTATGCACAATTTAGTCTATTACAAGATAAGGGCCTGGATCACCATGCAAGGAGTCCACTACAAGGGCCTGCAACACATTGGCTTCACAAAGCAATTTTGGCAGAGCTTTGCTACCCAGAAACTCTCCCTTTACAATGAGCCCAAAACTCCAATTTATAGAAAAATGAGAAGGAAAAGAGAAGGGAAAATGGAAATCCCGAAATCTATCCTTCAACAACTTGTAAGAGGCATTAAATTGAGTGAAATGCTTATACATTACTTGCAAAAGGCTCCCCATACTGTCCCATGTGCTGCAGCAGAGAAAGAATGATGACCATGCCTCTTAATTGCACTCCCAGCTACCAAATAAAACACTGTTCTGAACCCGGCCACGTTTCCTTAAAAAACTCAATCAATTGCTAATAAAATCTATAATTTCTTGATTTCTATGCATCGGGCTCAGAACCACGATTCCAACGGTACCAATTTTGTGTGATTTCGTTGAGAAATGCAAAAGTTATGGCCTTCTGAGTGTGGGCAGCTATTTTGGGTCTGGCAGGCGTTTTCTGTCATTTGACGGGAATGAGCATTGACTGATTGGAGCCGAATATTTTTCTGTTATTTAAATATATCTACCCTCATTAAAAATAAGAAATCCTATTTTTGTGGCGTAGAGGATGTCGTGCTCGTTCCAGAAAGTCCAATTTTGTGAAAATCGGAGCTCGGAGTCAAAAGTTATGGCCGTTTGAAGTTCCATAGGTCAAATGTTGACTTTTCTCCTTTTCCTTCGGCCGCTTTGGCTTTTCGCGTCCCACGCGTCCCTTTGTCCCAGTGCTGAAGTTCCATGTTTTGGCCGAACCGGCCAGTTCGCGTACTCGCGGCCCAGATGTCCCATTTGCTTTCGGACCGTCTGGGACAAATTTTCCCGATTCACCCGGTTCGACCGGTTCGCGCCCTTTTGTCCCAACTGTCCCGGACTGAGAGTTCTCATTTCGGCTGATCCGGCTGGTTCACGTACTTCACGTGCCTTCGGCCCTACTGTTCTGGGCTGCCTTGACTCATTTCGTCTGGTTCGGCCGGTTCGCGTACTTTTGTCCCACGCGTCCCAGACTGTTTCAGGCTGCCTTGACTCACTTCGCCCGGTTCAGCCGGTTCGCGTACTTTTGTCCCGCGCGTCCCAGACTGTTTCGGGCTAGGACTTAGCCATTTTTTGTGATTTTTCCTTGCCTGAGCCTATTTTTTGCAATTTTTCTTACCTTTCCTCAGAACTTGCTCTCTTCTTCTTGGACAGGGGAGTTAGAAAAAATATGAGGGGACCCTAGAAACATAAATTTTCACCCTGAATCAATATAATTTCTTGGGACTAAAGAATTTGATGCATGTTATCAAAATTACCTTGGGGGTGAATTTTGGATAACAGGAATGTAGAAACTCAAAATTTTCACCGCTCATTTTCCCCTCATTCTTCTCACTATATTTACAATTAGATTTATCGAAGTCACTATTTAATTCATACATCCCCTATCCTAATTATAAAACTAACCACCATATTTACTCCATGTAAAAATCCTTCACAGCTATAAAAAATCATCTTTACGTCTCTCAAAACCACATAAAACCATTTTAAAAATAAAATTGTGAAAAACAAAATAAAATGAAAACAATCCTATAAAATTACCAACCTCTTCACATCATCCTCAAACACCCCTTTAATCATTTACCCATATCTCGAACTAAAAATCCATGATTAAAAGTGGTTTCAACCACTTCTGCAGCAGTTTCCCCATACAAACTGGATCGTCGACAATTCAATTGAATCGCCAGCAATTCTAAATAGCACTTTTGTGTACTCCCTTAGGGATGTTCAATATTGAATCTTAGGAATCCTTTTAGTTTCTAACACTATAACACATAGGACATAATCAAGCATCAACATTAAACATTTTCAATCATTTTTGGTGATTGTTTTCATCAGTCAAACTTTAAGAAGTATCTCAACACAACCCATCCATTTAGATCTTTCCTATTGGAGATTTGAGGCATCATTTAGCTCCAGTTCCACTCAAAGGTATTTTTTGATCTATATTGATCTTGTTCCTATATCCTCAAGCTTTCAAATCAATCAAAAATATCATCTTAGAACTTCATACTCTCGTTTTTATCAAAATTGTCAAATTCACAAAAATCGCTAGCGATTCATCCTAATCGCCAGTGATTGGCCTAAATTGCTAGTGATTCCTATCAAAATTATCATTTTATAAGATTTTTGTCAACTTTTATCAAATCCTATACATTTAACTTGTTGTTTCCAAGCATGGATCTCTGTTAGATAGTAGTTCCTGGTCATTTGCATCCAATCACCAACATTTATAGCCTTCCAATAGTCTTACAGCCATTCTTCTAGGAACAATATAACATTTTACACAATCTTACAATTTGTGCAATACAATTTTTTGATACCGACATAGATATTGAAGATCAATTTGAACTCCTCCACGAGATCGAACGGGAAACTAACAAATTCTAGTATAACTACTTTGAGCATGTCCAGATGGCATCTACCCTCTCTTTGGCCACTTTCGAAGCTTCTCAAAACTTTCCTATTCATATTACATTCTAGATCCATTATCTTGTATTTACATGTCATTATTTATCACATATCCGTATCATTTTTTTTATATATCTAGATAATTACTACAAAACAAACTGACATCCTCCAAGGAAGCTCCTTTGGCTTCCTAGAATAGGCCTTTACTAAGTAGCTCGTCTATCTATTTATCTAATCATTTTTGTTTAATGTCTCTAAGCATAGATTGCTTTATAGGGAAGGAGGACTTGTACATTCATCCAAACTTTGAAACTTCAATCAAACATCAACTTCAATATCCATCTCCACGGGTATCGGTAAACCTTTTCATCTTCCGATGTCAATTTTATTTTTATTATTTCACTTCATTAATTTAAAGGAGATTGGTAAAATCATCTCTAAATATTTTAGCATGCCCATTGGGACCCTTTTCCCTTTCTTCATTTTAATTTTATTAAAATACATTTTTTGACTTTTTGCTCTGTAATCACTAGCAATCTAGTTAAAATTGCCAGCAATTAGGAGAATGGGCAGCAATTCTATCAATCACCGATAATTTTTATGACTGCTTCTAATTACCCAGTTCCTAACATCATTTTTTTAATCATTATTTTGTTGCTAACCTTTTTGCAGGTTTTGTGCTGTGGTGGATTTTTCTTGTTGTACTCTTGCATTGCTAAAAAAATTCAAAATTTATAAAAAAATCATTTTATAGGCGTGTTTCTCCTTTCCTTTTGTGTTCCAAGTATTACATTTTACCATATATTCTCCTCAAAATCAATCATTCTTTTGGGTTTGAAATCAACCTTGTATCATGCTTGATCACATAGATTAATATAAGGGTTAATTAATTGCATTCACTTGAATCTTCCCTCACACATAGCCAAACCATGTTAAATATCAAATTTACGTCAAAAAACCCCCACCCATGTGATAACTATTAGGATTTCATCACCCAATAGGGAAACTAACTCAGTGTTCTAGCTGAGTATAAACAACTGGTTGTCAGTATATTCGCTAAGCACTCGACTCCCTTATTGTTGCAAGACCATGAAGGTAGTGGTAGGCCCCAATACCTGGCCATGTACCCCATACTGGCACCATAACAAATTTTGGCCTCACATACCTTTAGGTATATTAGGGACTCCAACATTCCTGAAACCATCCATAGATGACCATTTCCTAGGACTTTATCAATTGTTTTACAAATTTCACTTTTTCTAAATTAAACCAGATAATCAAAACTTTTATGTGTAACGTATTTATTGTTTGTTATCAACCAATCTAGATTTTGTTTTATTAGGATATTGCTTATTTTTCGTTATGATACTTACAAGAAACTAATCTTGTATCCAAAAACCAGAAAACATGACAGATGATATTGAACATTTCGTTGATGATACCCAAACACGTCTTCGGAATGCCTGGTCTTCATTTCATGAATAGAAAAATATCGCATCACCCAGACTTGAAGATAAATAATGACCTCATTCTCCTAACATCCAATCGGCCTCATTCGAGATACCTAAGCCTTCTAGTCCCTGTTTCTTCAATAGTGGGGATCTTGTCTTCTCTCAAATAATTGATTTTAACCTCGTTGTTTTTAAAGCTTATCTTGCAGTTAGGGTTGTTCACCTTCAATCACCGTTATCTAAACCATAGTCATACGTGCCCAATCCTTCAATGTGGTTTTTACCATCTCATTGATCCAAATGACGAACCATTTATCAAATAGATATATGCTTATCCTTCCAACAGTAGACCATAAACATCCAATGTTGTGTCTCCAGTCCCTTGTTTTGACCTTAACATGATTTCCTCACAAGACGTAACCACTCAATAGCCTGACCCTTCAACTAGTTCCACACCACATCTGAAAAACAAAAATGTATCTTTAACCACAAAAACCCCTCCAACAACCTTTTTCATCCAAACACATCCCATGGGTTTTGCAATTATTTATATTAGTGTATCACAACCACCACCTTCTTAACAAACTACACCACCTTTACAAAACATTACCATATTTATCCCTACATCTTTACTCTTAATTAATACTAGTGATGTTTCTAGTGCTCATCCAGCTTCACAACAATCCTCGACCCACTTATTTCATAACACATTCCTTAGTCATCTCTATCACTTTTTTTCCTCTCAATATGTACCATAACTATCACATCCCCTTATCCATGCCTCTATACCTCTTCAGAACATCCCACAACAATCACAACCCCTTGTTTTTGCCTCCATACCCTTTTAACAAGAACCTCAATACTCCCAACCCCTTTTTCACACATCCATTCCTTTTCAACATAGTCCACAACAATCACAAACTCTTTTGAATACATCCATCCTTCCTCAGTATTAATATATCCAACCATCACAATCGTTATCGTAAAAAACCAATTATAACATTCCTATGAATATTCCTCAGCAAAACATCCCCTTTCAGCAAAATATCCCACAACCATATCAATCATATTAATATCATAGTGAATTTTCATTCAATCAACCCAACCCATCATCATCCAATACACAACAACAACCGCAAGTTTAACCCCTTCGGGATTTAATGAACATGATCTCTAGCCTTGAAGTCACTTCTATGGGGCCTAAGAACATAGTTTCATATGCACAAATCTGTAACAAACCTATTCACCCATCTGTACCATACAAATCTAATCCTCATCACTGGGAGCTCCTAAAGTTTAGCAAGTTATACAATAAAGAGGATCCCCAGTAGCACATCTAAGATTTTCATTATGTTTGTTACCTTATGTTGAGAACATTCCCTATGTTGTTAGCAGGCCATTTTTTAGAATTATATAATAGCATCCCACAATAATCCCTCTTCTCATTCACACAACTTGGCACAACTCTTTCTTACAAAATTTTAATCATCATTACCCATAAAATCACCATTACAAATATATATGTCATTAAACATTTTGACGATGAGTCTATTGCAAACTTTTTTTCCCACTAGAGGGGTATAATTAGTCAACTCTCATTCTCACTCCCACAAATGGAATTGATAAAATTATTTTCCCATTCATGCACCAAACACATCTCATCCACACTCTAAATTCAATCCTTCCAAATGTTTGATGAAGCCTTTACCATGCCCCGTAAAATTGAACTATGAGCCCTTGAATAAGGAAGACTCAAACTTAGACCAAAAAAACCTAAATACGAATTTTCATCTAAGTTGTCCTCCAATCCAAATAAATATAAATTGGAAACTAATGTCGTAGTCTTCAAATCTGCCTCTAAGGAACATTTGACCACTGAATTCTCTCGGCCTCAATGCAGCAATACCCCATTGGAGAAACTTGTTGTGTGGATCTTAAAAAACTTCTCACCACTAACATGTTCTCACTTCCACCCATTCATCCAATTGACACATCCATCTCTAAGCCCTCTTCGTATAAGGATCATGATTATTGTAAATATCACAGAGTTAAGGGTCATGACATTCAAATGTGTTGTTTTTCTACAATGTCCTTCAGGATATGATCAATAAGGGTGTACTACATCTAGGCAACCCCAATGCACCCTAAAATAAGAACCTTGATGTCTTCAAACAACCCTTATTGAATCATTCCCCATCAATAATTCAACCCCAATATAACAACATACAATCCCAAAACACTATAAACACAATTAGTGGATAAGTGCACCAAGTTGGGGGGCCAAAAGGAGGTCTTAAGTGGATGCCTTTTTATGGAAAAAAAAATTCAACTTGTATGAATTTTTCGAAATAGTTACACTTAAAATTGAAAAATGTTGTAGAAATATGAATCGTAGAATTTTGAGTCTAGTTTTTAAGCTACTAAATTTTATTGAAAACGGATAAGTTTAAGTGGAAAAATAACTAAAATACCAACAGATGCTCATGTTTTTGTTAAAAAATATAATAGTGTGACTTTCATGCCCCCCACCATTTTTTGAGCACCATTTAGTATTTTTGAAAACACTTTGGTAGAAAGATAGCTAGGAGCATCTAGTTTGGGCTCCATTTTGTTTAGATTTGTTTAGTGAATAGTTTTTTATTTATCATTTTTCTAGTACATAAATTTTATGTTTTGAAAAATAACGGAGCTCCGACCATGTCCCCCCCTAACTACCTCAAAAAATATCGAAAATTAAGTTTTTTTTAAAATATGTATAGAATTATGCCTAGTTTGGGCTAGTATTTATTTATTTTAATTTTGATCACCCAAAAAAAAGATACACCATTAAAGATAGACATATTTACACTTCAAAAAATAACTATAAAAGGCATTGTTAGAAAATAAATAATATGGAAACCTTATATTAATCAGAAAATTTAAAAAAATATATTTTTAGAAAGAAGAAACTCTGCTCTATATTGTGGTATAGTTTTTTAAAATTGGATCAACTGTTTTATTTTAATTTATCATAGAGGAAGTGGCATTTTTACATTTTCTTGCAAAAACACGTTGTTGGTTGTGTTTGTACAGGTCCATGCCTCAAGGTTTGGGATCCAAACTGGATCCCAAGCCTTGAGGCATGGCTTGGAAAAAGAGAAAATACATAACGTGTACACGTTACATAACACGTACACATTTTGTGTAGTATAAACGTTGTGTATGGTTTTGACATGCTTCTATTTACATAAATAAATGTTTAAAGTATAAAGTTTTTTTCATTTATTATTTCTTATACTTTAAATTTATTTATGTAAATATAAGAAATTAGGGTCATTCTGCACCTTATGGAATTAGTCTCATAGCTCCATGAGTCATGGTTGAGGAGATAGTTTTTTAAAGTATAATATGGTCATTACATAGGAAATATTTCAGAATTTTAGCATTCAGCGTAAAGCTTTTAGCATTTAACTTTTATAATCGAAACCCTATACCATAGGCCATAAACCTAAACATTAAAGTGTATACCTTGAGCCCTAAACCCTAAACCTTTAACCATGATCCCTAGACCCTAAAACCTAAACCCTATACCCTAAACCTTAAACATTTTGCCCTTACCCATGAGCCCTAAACCCTAAGCCATAATCCCTAAACCCTAAACCCTAAACCATGAACCATGAGCCCTAAATGCTAAACCTTAAAACTTGAACCATAAAAACTAAACCCTAAACCCTAAACCTTGAACCCTAAACATTAAACCTTAAACACCAAATCCTAAAACCTAAGCCCTAAGCCTTGAACCCTACACCCTCGTCCTTGAGCCCTAAAATCTAAACCCTAAACCCTATACCATATACCCTAAGCTGTAAGCCCTAAAACCTAAACCGTAAACCCTAAACCCTAAACCATGATCCCTAAACTTTAAGCCCTAAACATTAAATCCTAAACCCTAAAACCTGAACCATAAACCGTAAACCCTAAAACCTAAACCGTGAACCATAAACCCTTATCCCTAAACACTAAATTCTTAACCTTAAACCCTAAACCCTAAACCTTAAACCCTAAATCCTTAACCTTGATCCATAAACCCTAACCATAAACACTAAACCCTAAACCCTAAACCTTAAACCTTAAACCCTGAACAATGAGCCCTAAACACTAAACCCTAAATCCCAAACCATATTTCATCAATATTTCCTAGTCTCATGCCTAGAACCATCATTGAGTCTGCTTATAGAACTACCTTTTTTATGAGAGGTGGGTCAAGTAACTAAATCGATATGACATCTACCTTATGCCTTGTAATGCATATATTACACATCTCTTCCAAAATTGTTTCTCTCCACATATACTTACACTCTTGAATATAAATTTATTGATACTCTGAAATAAATTTCACATTTCTCATATTTCCATGTATGGTATTATGCAAGCCAGGATGACCCATTGAAAGCTAGAAAAAATAACCATCACAATAAAAAAACTAATCTTAAAGGAAACAAAAGAAACATAGAGAATATATCAATGCAGAGGTGTAGGATCATAATTGAATTTCCTACATTATCCTCTCCTTTGGAGAAATATAAAGTTAAAGTGTTCTATTAGAATGGATAGTAAATTTGACAGAACTTCCTGAAGTGTTTAAAATAAGCATATAAATAGGAGAATGGCTAAGAACACTAATGGGTTATCAATCGCCTAGTAAATATTTCTTATTTAGTTCTAAATGGGAGTTAGCTGGCCTATGACTTAGTGACCTTCCATTCATTGATAATTCGTTATATGATAAACCCATGGATGTTTTCAAAATCCCTTGAGCAAAAATATAGGGGTGGTCATCAATCCTAGTGAAGGGTGTGATGTGATTTCCAAGTAACTTGAAATTCATATAGATTTAGAGGTCATAACACGAATTTACAAATATCTCTATCATTATAAATGGAAGCCAACTAACAGTGTGTCCCTGTAAATCCAAAGATTGAGGACTAATGGGGTCTTTAGAAGGATTAGATAGTTAGGAATATGACATTTCCCTCCTTCAAAATATTAGCAGATGAAAGACATCAAATTGTGATCAATCTCTTTGAATGTTCTACCTACAAATTTGATGAACCCTGAACTCTGTGACCTAAACCCTTAACCCTCAACCATGAGACCTAAAATCTAAACTATAAACCATAAACCCTAAAACCAAAATAATAAATCCTAAACCCTAAACACTAAATACTAAACCCTAAAACCTAAACCCTAAACCTATAACCCTAAACCCTAAACCCTTGAACCTAGATCCTAAACCCTGAGCCCTGAGGCCTAAACCCTAAAGACTAAATTCAAAGCCCCAAGATCTAACCCCCAAACCTTAAAATAGTAACTTTGAACCCTGAACCTTAAGCCATAAATCATGAACCATGAACCCTAAACCATAACCCCTAAACCATAAACCATAAACCTTAAGCCTTGAACCCTACGCCTAAAACCTTGAGCCCTAAACCCTAAACCTTAAACCTTAAGTCCTCAACCCTAAATCTTGACCCCTGAGCTTTAACCCCTAAACCTTTAACTCGTAACTCTGAACCCCAAACCCTGAATCATAAAACTAAACCATGTACCCTAAACCCTGAGCCATGATCCCTAAACCATAAACCCTGAGCCATGATCCCTAAACCATAAACCTTAAGGCCTAAATGTTAAATCCTAAAGGTCCCTAAACCCTAAAAAATAAATCATAAACCATAAACCTTGACTCGTAAACCCTAAAATCTAAACTCCAAGAACTAAATTCTAAACCATAAACCCTAATCCCTAAACCCTAAGCCCTAAACACTAAACCCTAAACCCTAAAATCTGTGACCTAAACCCTTAACCCTCAACCCCTTAACCCTGAATTATAAACCATAAACCCTAAAACCTAAACACTTAACCCTAAACCTTGAACCCTGAGCCCTGATCCCTAAGCCGTAAACACTAAACACTAAATCTAGAACCCTAAGCTCTAACCCCTAAACATCATATATTTCCAGTAGGCCTCATGAGTGAGTTCATTTTTTGAATATATTAGGACCATATTTCCTAGTCTTGTGCATAGACTCTTCTTTTACAACTACCTTGTTTATGATCTCGGTGGGCATTTCCCTCCTTCAAAATATTAACAAATGAAAGACATCTAATTTTGATGAATCTCTTTGAGTTTTGTTCCTACGAAGTCGATGAACCCTTTTTCAGTTAAATACTCTCTATCAATACTAATAAGAATGAGTAAGACACAAAATGTTACAATGAGTGAAATATTTCACATGCAATGGACATTTTCCTCCTTTAAAATATCAGTAGATGAAATCCATCAAATTGTGATGATTCCCTTGAATGTTCTGCCTATGAAGTAGATTAACCTTTTTTAGTTTAATACTCTTTGTCAATAATTATAAGAATGGGTAAGACATAGAACATTACTATGATTGAATGGGTTACCTAATCCATGAAAATTAAATCCTAAAGCCTAAACCCTAACCCCTAACCCATAAACCCTAAACCTCGAGCCTTAAACCCTAGACCCTGAACCCTTTTCCCTAAACCTTGAACCCTGACCTTTAAACCTTAAACCCTAACTCCTAAACCCTAAATCCTCAACCCTAAACCCTAAACCCTGAGCCATAAACCCTTTACCCTATACCATAAACCCTAAGCCCTAAGCCCTAAACTCTAAACCCTAAATCCTAAACACTAAACCCTAAAATATAAACCTCATAACCTAAACCCTAAACCTTGAACCCTCAAACCTAAACCCTAAAAACTAAACCCTGAACCCTCAACTCTAACCCTAAACCATAAACCCTTAACCCTGATCCCTAAACCCTAAACCCTAAACCTTGAAACATAAACCCTAAACCCTCAAACTTGACCCCTAAACCCTTAAGCCTTAACCCTCAACAATAAACCCTAAACTCTAAACCCTAAACCATAAACCCTAAACCATGAACCCGAAGCCCTGAGCCCTATACCCTAAACCCTAAAATCAAAACTATGAGCCTTAAACACTAAACCTTAAAACTTAAACTCTAAACCTTGAATCACAAACCCTTAGCCCTAAACCCTAAACCCCGAGCCCTAAAACCTAAACCCTAAATCATAAACCCTCACCCAAAGGAAAGTCCTAAAAAGATCATTCACCATGTTTTTAGTGTGTAGGGAATAGTGTTTAAGGTGATTGATTGACTCATTTGGTTTTGATGATAGACTACTTCCTTTGAAGGCCTAAAAGGACATTTTTGGCCATTTTGTAGTTTAATTTAACACCCTTCCAATACAAGCTAAAATGAGCTACTCATGTCACCCGTGTTAGAAAGGACCATTATTTGTGAAGTATTAAGGAATCATTTTGTCTCCATAAGAGACATATGAGAAAAAACATGTATGAGAATAATATTTGATTCCATGAAAGGATGGTTTTAGAGCTAGGAAAGATGAGGGGATGATCTTTATATGGAGCACCATGTTTCTAAGAATTAGCAATCCATCTGAGCTCACTTGATGTGATTCACTTGGTACTATTTGTAATAACTCATTCAACACCTAGTATTGTTATCAAACCTTAAGGAGGAGGCACATTACAATCACCTAATTTTGGCCATAAGAAAGGAATCCCATTCAGGGAGCAATCCTTTATCTACAAAGTGAGGATCTCTTTTTAGTAAGAAGTAGGAAAACATCATAGTGTTAATTCATGGTCACTAAAGTGAATTATGGACCCAAATTTAAAAATTAGTATCAATTCAAGCAATGGTAGGGCCAAAATCCATTTAGAAGGCCAAAAAACCTTTAAAATGACTATATGCTTGCTAAAACAAAGACCTAGGTCGTTTGCTAAAATCCTGAAAATGAGTAAGTACTAACCAGATTAGATTTTGAAAAACTATCTTCTAGATTATAACTGTTGGAGCTACGAGACCACTTCCATAAGGTGTAGAGTGACCCTAATTTCTTATATTTTCTAAAATAAATTTGAAGTATAAGAAATAATAAAATTATAAGAAATAATAAAATAAGTTATAACGCATATGCATTTTGACTTCTTTGAAACACATACGCATTATAGGTTCGGTGATTGCCGAGCCAAACAAATTAAAATGCGAGTGCGATTTACATAAAAAACATGTGTTTCATCTATTTTTGGTTTTTTGGCCACTTTTTGGCCCCACAACTTCATGCACTTACCATAATAAGGCATTTCCTATCACAGAATCGATGCCCACACCTTCTAATAACACCTTTAAATTGACATCCGACAAACAACCAGAAACATCCCTATAATCTGCTATCCAAAATAAATCTGCTGCATCTCTAGCTACCACGTCATCATCTATCCCTTCTCAAGAGTCTTCGTAAACACCTCAAAGGAAACCAGTCATCTAGGTCATGAAAAGATCCTATGATGACTTTTTTTGCCTAGTACCATCCCCATAACCCTCAAAAAATTATGCCACACCCATCTAAAAAAGTCACAATTATAAACCATTCAACTACACTTATACAAATATAAAAACATCAACCCTCTATCCTAGGGCCACATCCCTCATCTAAACCACCTACCACCACCTCACAATAAAAACTTATTCATCAAAAAAATAACTAAAAAACCTACACTAGAAATAATGCCTTTTATAATTACCAAAACAAATGCGACATCATCAACTTCGACATCAGCATTAAAAAGACACTATATAACAATTTTAGAAAAACTACTTCAACAATCACTCATAGTGCTACCTCCTCCTCATCCTTCTAACTCTCAAGGTTTGAAACCTTCCATGTATAATTTCAAAGCTTTCTGTGATTACCATCAAACACGAAGACACTCTTTAGAAGACTGTAAACCTTTCCACGAAATTGTTAAGAAACTTGAAAGTATGGGTCCTATTCTAACGGAGTTACATGAATCAAATACATCAAATCCAACATCTCCATCCACCACTATTAAGTTATCTTTAAGTAATCTCCTTCCCCATCAAGTATATGCCATTCACATTAAAACTCGTGCACGTACCCATGAGTCCAATCCTTCATAAAAAAATAAATCTAAGACCTTTGTTGTCATCCTGTCACCTCCAAAACTTGTTGAATCCTAATCCAAAGATAAATATCAATTTTCCATATCTCTTGCTCTTGATACATCTAATTAAACATCCCAATCTAAGACTAAATTTTCCATCCTCATTGATCCATCCTCTTCCACTGTGGTACAAAAATTCATTATCAAACCATTACACCCAAGTCCCTGTCAAGATGTCACTTTATGAGCTCCTCCAAACATCACCTTCACATAAACAAGCCATGATCGATTCCCTTCAATCCATATCAGTACCCACAAAAGACCCAACATATTTCACAAACTTTTTAGTTGATCTTAAAGCATGTTCTGCCATCTATTTTGAGTCTTCTAAAAATACCATCACTTTGCACAAAGGATCATGACTTGCCTGTCTTCATCACCACTCAAATCAATGATGTATTTTTCAAAAGGTTCGTGATTGATGGGGGAACTAGTATCAACATTATCTCATCCATTGCTTTCAATCAACTTAGATTACCGAACATTTTTATCGGCCAAAAACTCATCTTACTTCTAGATTTTAATGATACAATTGTGCCTACATTAGGTATTGTTATTCTACCACCAAAATTTGGTGTCAAAACTCTTCCATAACTCTTCTACATCATATAGGGAGATTTCCATTATAATATGCTATGAGTAAGACCTTGGATACACACCATGCATTATGTCTCCTCGGCCCTTCAGCATTGCATTGAATATGAACACGAGGGCCAAAAAGTTGCAGTCCCTACAGATCCTAATCCCTTTATCGAATGCAACATGACATACCTTCCAAATGATGTTTTAGTACCTAAATCAAATTCCAAATCATTCGATAAAGCATCTACTAGTACATCCATTCTATCATCCAAGCTACCCAACGATTCCTCCCTCAGTGACTTTATGGAACATCTCTCACTGGGAGAGTATCGTCTCCTCATTCTCAACTCACTACCTACACCTAAAATGTATGGTAGACTGGACATAAAACCTATGTATGAACCTAATAATGCAGACATCCTCTCTTATGGTTTGACTTATTTAAAAACCAACCTTGTTTACGAAGGATTTGACTGGCCTTCATCACGATCCATTGAACAACATCATGTCATGACTTTTTCATCATATTTCTAATCATTATATAATCAAGTCTTTATTCAAATGTACCTCCATCACTATGCCTAGAAGGGTTTTGGTTTTAGGTGTTATGAATAGGGAATACATGACTTAATTTTCCAACACTCTCTTAAACCACATGAGAAATATGGCCTAGGATATGAAAGGCCCACTACCGACTCATCTACACATACCACATCCATACGTATCACTGAATTAGAACCATCACCATCCACCGAATCCGATGACCCCATGGAAACTGATGACACAATCTCCATCCCACCTAAAAAAATTTAGTAAATAATTTTTACTTAGGTCCATTGACATATCAGTCCAACCACGTCACCAAAAAAATTCCTCTCATTTGGCCAAAAATGATTGAAGAAGATTCTCCCACCAACAATATCCTTCAATGTTGTGACGATCAAGATATCCTTTCCCATATGGGAGTAGACGACCATTTCATTCAAAAACATTTACCACCTGATACATCAACCCTTATCAATGAATCCACCATCGACGTTAACTCGGGAACCACTCAGAAACCCTACATAGTTAAAGTTGCTCAGTCCCTAAATCCACAAGAATTAAATAATTTCATCAACTTCTTATCCAGGTATAGGCAAGCCTTTACCTATTTATATAGTGATATGTCAGGTATTGATGTGAGTATCATCATACATAAGATTTTCACGTAACCCAATGCTAAACCTATCAAACATAAGCTTTGCAGGATGCATTCCAATGTGGCTCTCCTTATCAAGGAAGAGTTACAGGACTTTCTTTTTGTCAATTTCATCATACCCATTAACTACTCACAATGGGTTTCTCACATCGTACCTATGACCAAAGCTTCAGAAAAGTTACACATTTGTATTGAATTTCAATATCTCAATCTTTCCTACCCTAAAGATGACTTCCCTCTTCCAAACATTGATCATATTATCGATCTAATGGGGGAACATGGATTTCTCTCCCTTATGTATGGATTCTCTAGTTACAATCAAATATTTATCGCCACTTGACGATCAACATAGTACATCCTTCATTCCCCTTGGGTGACCTTCTACTACCATTTTATGCCTTTTAAACTTAAAAATTCTAAGCCACCTATGAACATGCCATGACATACATCTTTCACGATCTTATTCACAAAAATGTAGAGGATTACGTTGAAGATATCTTAGGGAATTATAACCAACATAAAAAATCATCTTATTGTCCTTGACTCAATATTCATCAGTCTTATTCATTATTTCCTCTGCCTTAACCCTATTAAGTGTGTTTTTAGTATTCTCACCGGTAAACTCCTAGGGTTCACAGTATCCATTCGAGGCATCGAAGTAGACCTAACCAAAATTAAAAGAAATCATTCAAATGCCTCCTCCATCAAATCTCAAACAACTATGTAGCCTTCAAGGTAAGCTACAGTATATCCGACATTTCATATCTCAATAATCTGACCGTTGTCAATCGTGTTATCACCTCCTTCACAAAGATGTAGATTTCATATGGGATTTTAATTGTCAAAAGGATTTTGATGAACTAAAACAATACCTCTTTTCACCCCCTGTCCTCATACCGCCTCGCAAGGGGGAGCCTTTTTTATCTTTACATATCTGCTACAAATCATTCCTTAGCACCCATGCTCGTCTGTCATGATGACCAAGGCCATGAATAAGTCATTTATCAGATAATTTCTACCCTCCATGAATATGAAAATCATTATACTGAATCTGAAAAACTATGTTGTGCCTTTAACTTCGCAACATCTAAACTACGGCACTACCTACTCAATCAAAAAAAAATTGTTGTCACCATCTTTAACCCACTTAAAACCATGCACTCTAAACCATACCACATTAACTATATAACTCAGTGGCTCATGCTTATGACACAATTTGACCTTGAATTCATATCACAAAAGTCCATTAAAGGCCAAGCCATTGCATACCATCTTCCTGACACCCTTCTTCCTCACAAACAATTTCTTGATGAATCTATCAACACTATCGATGAACATGACTTCACACCTATCAAAATAGCTCTCTTCTTTGATGGATCTAAATGCTAGCAAGGAGGAAGGGATGATATCATCATCACACCTCCCTGGGGGAATCCTATTCCATTATCATTTAAACTTAACTTTGAGTGAACTGATAACATGGAAGAATACAAGGCCTTAATTATGGATCTTAAGACCATTGTCTTGTTAGGCATTAAAATATTAGAAATCAATGGAGATTCAAAGCTCATCATTAACCAAGTCAAAGGATATTATCAATGTGAAAAGAAAATCTTGTAAAACTATAAAGCCAATGTTGATTTTCTCCTCAACTCCTTCGATCATTAAATCATCCAAACCATTCCACTATCTTTTAATAAGTTTGTAGATACCATTGCCTCTTTAGGATCACTTATCCCCTTATCAACTAAATAATCAACTGATAACTCCTAACTACTCATAGTCATTTATATATTAGATAAACCTATTATGGTAAAATCATAGCACCCTTGATTTATCACAAGTGAATAATTGAGGTAGTTAGTGTGATTCGTCAAACATGGAGTTATCCCAAAGTGTGGGAATTTATGATCAGGATAACCCTCCAGAGAAGGTCGGATTCCTATCCTAACCTAGTGCCAACTACTCAAAAGTGTAAAGAGTTTCATATCTAACCCTAATATAATGTTTTCCCAATGAGATAGAGTTAGAGAAAATGCAAGAAAATTAAAACCCACTATTAGGTAAGTTGATGCACCAAAAAGGAGTGTTAAACAACCTGCACAATAAACATAGCACAACTAGAATCTTGCAATGAAAATATAACAATACACAATAGCCTTGCATGCAATGAAAGATCATAAAGATGCAATAGAACATGGGAGAGGGTTTGAAACATTCACAAATATGATTTTATTCCTCTCAAAGTTGATACAATACATCACATTTACAAACAAAGGCACATATTTTACATTACAATGTCTAGTAAGGAGGTTTTGAATCACCAAAAATATCTTACAAAAAAAAAATAAGGGAGGTGCATATACAAGTTTTCCAACCTTTTGAAATGAGCCCCTCGTTACAATAGATAGGAAGAAAGAGGTAAGGGAGAGAGAAGGAATTCAATATCTTTCTTCAACCACCAAAGTATGTATTAAAATCACCTACAAAAATGATGGGTGCCACTAAGAAACCCAAAACTCTATGTACTTTTCCTTAACGGAGAAAAAAGGAAGTCCATACCTTCATCATTTTGGTAGGAGAGAAATCTAGAACATTCCTCTAGAATGGAAAACTATATTTCCTTAGTTTGAAACACTTATTCGCACAAAAATGATGAAAACAAGTCACTGTTGCATAGAGGACACTGATAGATTTCCAAAAAGTCTTATTTTGTGCAAATTTGAGCTCCCAGTCAAAATTTATGGCCATCTAAAGATGAAGGTTCCATACTGTGATAAATCCCAAAGGTTAACCTACCTTTTCGAACTCTGAACCTGCATTGCACCCTCTAAAATCCAAAATTTTAGACTTTCAGGATTCGAAGCTTAAAACTTTGGAGATCACTGTCCCTATTCACCTTTTTGAGCTCATGAAACCTCTGAAATGGAGAAAACCCAAAGTCTAAAATTCAAACTTTGAGTTTCAAACTTCAAGTTGTGATTTATGTGCACTGGGGCTTCAACGTTCTGAAATGCCAAAACCCCAAAGTCTAAAATTTGGAATTTGGGTTTCAGACCTCTCTCTTATTGGGGGTTTTAGGTTTTGGTATTTTGGGGGTTTAGGTTTCGAGGTTTTAAGGGTTTGGGTTTCCAAATTTCAAGGGTTTGGGTTTCAAGATTTTCCATCCTTCTGATCATTGCATATCTCCAAAATCTCGAAAACCCAAAGTCTGAATGTTATACTTTGGGTTTCATACTTCTTTTTTTCTCCCCTCCTAGCACTATTCATTACTTGACACTACGACCAACTCCAAACTCCCGAATGTCTGAATTCTGAATTTTAGACTTCAAAATTTGATGTCCTTTAGACATTTTGATCTCACCATTTTAGAGTTTCGATCCTCCAAGTTCCCAAATTTCACCTCAACCTACCTCTAAATGACATCACCTCCAAAATAAAAATTTTAGACTTCAGAGCTATTCATTTCCCAAACTCCTCAGCGATGTGTTGGGACCACTTCAACTTACTCAGCTCAAGCCCAAAATGTGATCTCCCATGGCTGACTCTACCCTCCTAATTTCTCTATGTGAGGTCATGTTTGTCTGATTTTGCTAGAGGGGAAAAATTGGATAACACAACCCTCACATGAGAATAAACTCCATTCTATCAACACTATCGATGATTTTCCAACTGATCTATGGTATTTAAAAACATATGACTATCGTTTAGAATCTAAAATTCCCCAAACCTATCACGAAACACTAAACAATAAATTTCTCCAACATGCTACTCATTATGTCATAATAGGTGGTATCTTATATAAACATGGCTTTATTTTCATCCTATTAATATGCCTTAAGTCTCACAAATCTATCAAATAAATACAAGAGGTCCATGATGGTATATGCGGTATACATTTCAATGGTAACATCGTCACTATATGTGTATTACGACTCAGTTATTATTGGACTACTATTAATCAGCATTTTTATGCATATGTCAAGAAGTGCATCAAATATAAACAACAATTTGACCTCATCCATGTTCTAAGTCAAGATTCGTAATTTGTTGACAATATATGGCATTTCACACAATGGGGGTTAGACCTCATTGGCACTATCAACCCTAAATCATCCCAACAAAATCATTCAATCATCACATCCACTAAATATTTTACAAAATGGGTTGATGCCATCCCATCAACTTCAACTAAATGAAATAAAATTATCAATTTCATTTCTCAACACATCATATTCCGCTATGGTGTCCCTTATAAACTAGTTAATGATAATGGAAAATATTTCAAAAATAAGGATGTCGACAAACTCTGTAGCACCTTCAACATAAAACTCAATTTTTCATCACCATACTATCCCAAAGAAAATGGACAGGTTGAAGCCTCTAACAAGACACTTACTAAGATCCTCATGAGAAAATAGACGAACTAGGAAGGAATTGACATCTCTAAATTCCACTTTCTCTCTGGGATTATCAAAATAGCTTTCGTACCCCTATCAGAGCTATGCCATTTTCACTAGTGTACGGCTCCAAGGTAGTTCTACCCCATGAAGTTAAAATTCCATGACTCCATGTATCACTCAAAGAATTTATCCCCAACGAAGAATATCATTAAGACCTCCTTCCAAAACTATAATTATTAGATGAAAAACATTTAATGGCCCTTGAACATCATCAAATCTATCAAGAAAGTATTAAACATCCATATAATAAACTTGTAAAATAACGTGAATTCAAAATTGGTGATCTCATTCTCAAAGAAAATCAAAATATTACTACAATAGAATAGAGTAAATGTGGAAAGTTTTCCCCTAATTGGATTGATCCATATGTCATCACTCACAAGTATGGGTCAGGAGCATATCTCTTAGCCTCACTCAATGGCGTACCTGAAAAGGAACACTTAAATACCTTACATTAACGGCCTTTATAATTTTAACTTTTGACCATCATGAATATCGTTTCATTTAAGATCTTAATCCTCCATAATCCTATCATTTTCACATAGTAATGATTTGAAAGTATGTTATCTTCCGTCACTATCCTAAACACCTTAAAGATGAGCACCACAAATTTGTTCATCGCATATTTCAATTGCACAAGTTCCTCCTTATTAGGAACCCTGTATTCATTACATCCACATACTTTATTTACTAACTAAATACATGTCATGGGACACATATGTGTAGGGCATGTACATATCTCTTTCTCCTCCTTGAAAACAATCTATTTTGGTCTTTCCCTCAACTCAAAATAAAAATAAAAAATATTTACGGATGTCTCCTATCAAAATTCAAATATAATAGACTGGTCCCTCAAAGGAAAACTATTCAGAAATATATATATAATTATCAAAATAAAAAATAGTTTGATCCCTAGAAGGACAACTACCAGTCAAATCTAGACAGATCCCTTAATGGATGACTATTATCGTAATAATAAAAAGTCAAAATTATAAATCATTCCCTTGAAGGATGGATACCCATGTAAAAATTATTCCCGCATCGATCAATCTTCAAAAATTCAAATCTCAAAAAGCATCATAGGAAATCTTCCCACATTGATCAACTTTCCCACCAAAGCATACTTCCCGCATCAATTAGTTTGCATCAAAAATATGTACATTTGGTGCATACCTCTATGAAACAGTTGAAAAAGAACCATATTTCCTACATTATCAACATATATAAAACTAGTTACATGTCCTAGGAAGGTATATCTAATCACAACCATATTCATAGCTGAGATCCCACATGTGTCACTTCCCATTGATAGTCTCGTGTTAACATTGTTAAAGTCTAAATGTGTAAGGTGCTTTAACAATTTTATACCCATCGCGCATGTATCAAATCCAATATTAAAGAAATAATTCAATTTTTTCTCTTATTCTACAAAGTTAGAATACATTTTGATAAGTTTAGATCACATATAAAGTCACAATCATAATCCAAATCACATAAATTATATAAAAAATTACACCATATAATCTTTTCATAATCCCACAAAACATCCAAAATATTTTAAAATTCAGTAAAACATAAATAAATCAAAAACCAATACATTATAAGCCAAAATATATCATCATATATATAATTAATGTCTCAGAATACATCATCAAGGATTCCCCCACTCCGTATGACAAAATATTTTCATCAAAGGCTTCATAAACAAGAGTCATACACACATCAGCATACAACACAACTATCGAGTAAAATGAATATCACTAAGAAATACACTACCACAAACAACACTCCCATCACCCTGCTACATGCTTCCACCACCACCGTGTCCTCCAAAAACTTCTCGAACTACGCCATCAACATCAAACTCAGTTTTTCATCACCATACTATCCCAAAGAAAATGGACAGTTTGAAGCCTCTAACAAGACACTTACTAAGATTCTCATGAGAAAATAGACAAACTAGGAAGGAATTCACATCTCTGAATTATGTTTTCTCTCTGGGATTATCAATATATCTTCCATATCCCTACCATATCTACGCCATTTTCACTAGTCTATGGCTCCAAGGTAGTTCTACCCCATGAAGTTAAAATTCCATCACTCCATGTATCACTCAAGGAATTTATCCCCGACGAAGAATATCATTAAGACCTCTTGGCAGAACTAGAATTATTAGATGAAAAACATTTAATGGCCCTTGAACATCATCAAATCTATCAAGAAAGTATTAAACATCCATATAATAAACTTGTAAAATAACGTGACTTCAAAATTGGTGATCTCATTCTCAAAGAAAATCAAAATATCACTGCATTAGAATGGAGTAAATGTGGAAAGTTTTCCCCTAATTGGATCGATCGATATGTCATCACTTACAAGTATGGGTCGTGAGCATATCTCTTAGCCTCGCTTAATGTTGTACCTAAAAAGGAACCCTTAAATACCTTGCACTTACGGCCTATATAATTTTAACTTTTGACCATCATGACTATAGTTTAATTTAAGATCTTAATCCTCCATAATCTTATCATTTCCACATAGTAATGATTTGAAAGTATGTGGTCTTCCATCACTATCCTAAAAACCTTAAAGATGAGCACCACAAATATATTCATCGCATATTTCAATTGGACAAGTTCCTCCTTATTAGGAACCCTGTAGTCATTATATCCATATACTTTGTTTACCAACTAAATACATGTCATGGGACACATATGTTGAGGGCATGTACAATCTCTTTCTCCTACTTGAAAACAATGTATTTGGGTCTTTCCCCAACTCAAAATAAAAATAAAAAATATTTACAGATGTCTCCTATCAAAATTCAAATATAATAGACTGGTCCCTCAAAGGAAAACTATTCAAAAATATATATATAATTATCAAAATAAAAAATAGTTTGATCCCTAGAAGGACAACTACCATTCAAATCTAGACCGATCCCTTAAAGGATGACTATTATCGTAATAATAAAAAGTCAAAATTATAAATCATTCCCTTGAAGGATGGATACCCATGTAAAAAGGCTTCCCGCATCAATCAACCTTCAAAAATTCAAATCTCAAAAAGCATCATAGGAAAGCTTCCCACATTGATCAACTTTCCCACCAAAGCATACTTCCCGCATCAATTAGTTTGCATCAAAAATATGTACATTTGGTGCATACCTCTATGAAACAGTTGAAAAAGAACCATATTTCCTACATTATCAACATATATAAAACTAGTTACATGTCCTAGGAAGGTATATCTAATCACAACCATATTCATAGCTGAGATCCCACATGTGTCACTTCCCATTGATAGTCTCGTGTTAACATTGTTAAAGTCTAAATGTGTAAGGTGCTTTAACAATTTTATACCCATCGCGCATGTATCAAATCCAATATTAAATAAATCATTCAATTTTTTCTCTTATTCTACAAAGTTAGAATACATTTTGATAAGTTTAGATCACATATAAAGTCACAATCATAATCCAAATCACATAAATTATATAAAAACTTATACCATATAATCTTTTCATAATCCCACAAAACATCCAAAATATTTTAAAATTCAGTAAAACATAAATAAATCAAAAACCAATACATTATAAGCCAAAATATATCATCATATATATAATTAATGTCTCAAAATACATCATCAAGGATTCCCCCACTGCGTATGACAAAATAATTGCATCAAAGGCTTCATAAACAAGAGTCATACACACATCAGCATACAACACAACTATCGAGTAAAATGAATATCACTAAGAAATACACTACCACAAACAACACTCCCATCACCCTGCTACATGCTTCCACCACCACCGTGTCATCCAACAACTCCTCGAACTACGCCATCAACATCAAACTCAGTTTTTCATCACCATACTATCCCAAAGAAAATGGACAGTTTGAAGCCTCTAACAAGACACTTACTAAGATTCTCATGAGAAAATAGACAAACTAGGAAGGAATTCAGATCTCTGAATTCTGTTTTCTCTCTGGGATTATCAATATATCTTCCATATCCGTACCATATGTACGCCATTTTCACTAGTCTATGGCTCCAAGGTAGTTCTACCCCATGAAGTTAAAATTCCATCACTCCATGTATCACTCAAAGAATTTATCCCCGACGAAGAATATCATTAAGACCTCTTGACAGAACTAGAATTATTAGATGAAAAACATTTAATGGCCCTTGAACATCATCAAATCTATCAAGAAAGTATTAAACATCCATATAATAAACTTGTAAAATAACGTGACTTCAAAATTGGTGATCTCATTCTCAAAGAAAATCAAAATATCACTGCATTAGAATGGAATAAATGTGGAAAGTTTTCCCCTAATTGGATCGATCGATATGTCATCACTTACAAGTATGGGTCGTGAGCATATCTCTTAGCCTCGCTTAATGGTGTACCTAAAAAGGAACCCTTAAATACCTTGCACTTACGGCCTATATAATTTTAACTTTTGACCATCATGACTATAGTTTAATTTAAGATCTTAATCCTCCATAATCATATCATTTCCACATAGTAATGATTTGAAAGTATGTGGTCTTCCATCACTATCCTAAAAACCTTAAAGATGAGCACCACAAATATTTTCATCGCATATTTCAATTGGACAAGTTCCTCCTTATTAGGAACCCTGTAGTCATTATATCCATATACTTTGTTTACCAACTAAATACATGTCATGGGACACATATGTTGAGGGCATGTACAATCTCTTTCTCCTACTTGAAAACAATGTATTTGGGTCTTTCCCCAACTCAAAATAAAAATAAAAAATATTTACAGATGTCTCCTATCAAAATTCAAATATAATAGACTGGTCCCTCAAAGGAAAACTATTCAAAAATATATATATAATTATCAAAATAAAAAATAGTTTGATCCCTAGAAGGACAACTACCATTCAAATCTAGACCGATCCCTTAAAGGATGACTATTATCGTAATAATAAAAAGTCAAAATTATAAATCATTCCCTTGAAGGATGGATACCGATGTAAAAAGGCTTCCCGCATCAATCAACCTTCAAAAATTCAAATCTCAAAAAGCATCATAGGAAAGCTTCCCACATTGATCAACTTTCCCACCAAAGCGTACTTCCCGCATCAATTAGTTTGCATCAAAAATATGTACATTTGGTGCATACCTCTATGAAACAGTTGAAAAAGAACCATATTTCCTACATTATCAACATATATAAAACTAGTTACATGTCCTAGGAAGGTATATCTAATCACAACCATATTCATAGCTGAGATCCCACATGTGTCACTTCCCATTGATAGTCTCGTGTTAACATTGTTAAAGTCTAAATGTGTAAGGTGCTTTAACAATTTTATACCCATCGCGCATGTATCAAATCCAATATTAAAGAAATCATTCAATTTTTTCTCTTATTCTACAAAGTTAGAATACATTTTGATAAGTTTAGATCGCATATAAAGTCACAATCATAATCCAAATCACATAAATTATATAAAAACTTACACCATATAATCTTTTCATAATCCCACAAAACATCCAAAATATTTTAAAATTCAGTAAAACATAAATAAATCAAAAACCAATACATTATAAGCCAAAATATATCATCATATATATAATTAATGTCTCAAAATACATCATCAAGGATTCCCCCACTCCGTATGACAAAATAATTGCATCAAAGGCTTCATAAACAAGAGTCATACACACATCAGCATACAACACAACTATCGAGTAAAATGAATATCACTAAGAAATACACTACCACAAACAACACTCCCATCACCCTGCTACATGCTTCCACCACCACCGTGTCCTCCAACAACTCCTCGAACTACGCCATCAACATCAAACTCAGTTTTTCATCACCATACTATCCCAAAGAAAATGGACAGTTTGAAGCCTCTAACAAGACACTTACTAAGATTCTCATGAGAAAATAGACAAACTAGGAAGGAATTCAGATCTCTGAATTCTGTTTTCTCTCTGGGATTATCAATATATCTTCCATATCCGTACCATATGTACGCCATTTTCACTAGTCTATGGCTCCAAGGTAGTTCTACCCCATGAAGTTAAAATTCCATCACTCCATGTATCACTCAAAGAATTTATCCCCGACGAAGAATATCATTAAGACCTCTTGACAGAACTAGAATTATTAGATGAAAAACATTTAATGGCCCTTGAACATCATCAAATCTATCAAGAAAGTATTAAACATCCATATAATAAACTTGTAAAATAACGTGACTTCAAAATTGGTGATCTCATTCTCAAAGAAAATCAAAATATCACTGCATTAAAATGGAGTAAATGTGGAAAGTTTTCCCCTAATTGGATCAGTCGATATGTCATCACTTACAAGTATGGGTCGTGAGCATATCTCTTAGCCTCGCTTAATGGTGTACCTGAAAAGGAACCCTTAAATACCTTGCACTTACGGCCTATATAATTTTAACTTTTGACCATCATGACTATAGTTTAATTTAAGATCTTAATCCTCCATAATCTTATCATTTCCACATAGTACTGATTTGAAAGTATGTGGTCTTTCATCACTATCCTAAAAACCTTAAAGATGAGCACCACAAATATATTCATCGCATATTTCAATTGGACAAGTTCCTCCTTATTAGGAACCCTGTAGTCATTATATCCATATACTTTGTTTACCAACTAAATACATGTCATGGGACACATATGTTGAGGGCATGTACAATCTCTTTCTCCTACTTGAAAACAATGTATTTGGGTCTTTCCCCAACTCAAAATAAAAATAAAAAATATTTACAGATGTCTCCTATCAAAATTCAAATATAATAGACTGGTCCCTCAAAGGAAAACTATTCAAAAATATATATATAATTATCAAAATAAAAAATAGTTTGATCCCTAGAAGGACAACTACCATTAAATCTAGACCGATCCCTTAAAGGATGACTATTATCGTAATAATAAAAAGTCAAAATTATAAATCATTCCCTTGAAGGATGGATACCCATGTAAAAAGGCTTCCCGCATCAATCAACCTTCAAAAATTCAAATCTCAAAAAGCATCATAGGAAAGCTTCCCACATTGATCAACTTTCCCACCAAAGCATACTTCCCGCATCAATTAGTTTGCATCAAAAATATGTACATTTGGTGCATACCTCTATGAAACAGTTGAAAAAGAACCATATTTCCTACATTATCAACATATATAAAACTAGTTACATGTCCTAGGAAGGTATATCTAATCACAACCATATTCATAGCTGAGATCCCACATGTGTCACTTCCCATTGATAGTCTCCTGTTAACATTGTTAAAGTCTAAATGTGTAAGGTGCTTTAACAATATTATACCCATCGCGCATGTATCAAATCCAATATTAAAGAAATCATTCAATTTTTTCTCTTATTCTACAAAGTTAGAATACATTTTGATAAGTTTAGATCACATATAAAGTCACAATCATAATTGAAATCACATAAATTATATAAAAACTTACACCATATAATCTTTTCATAATCCCACAAAACATCCAAAATATTTTAAAATTCAGTAAAACATAAATAAATCAAAAACCAATACATTATAAGCCAAAATATATCATCATATATATAATTAATGTCTCAAAACACATCATCAAGGATTCCCCCACTCCGTATGACAAAATATTTGCATCAAAGGCTTCATAAACAAGAGTCATACACACATCAGCATACAACACAACTATCGAGTAAAATGAATATCACTAAGAAATACACTACCACAAACAACACTCCCATCACCCTGCTACATGCTTCCACCACCACCGTGTCCTCCAACAACTCCTCGAACTACGCCATCAACATCAAACTCAGTTTTTCATCACCATACTATCCCAAAGAAAATGGATAGTTTGAAGCCTCCAACAAGATAGTTTCGAAGATCCTCGTGAGAAAATAGACGAACTAGGAAGGAATTGACATCTCTGAATTCCGTTCTGTCGAGGATTATCAAAATATCTTTCGTACCCCTACAAAAGCTATGCCATTTTCACTAGTCTAAGGCTCCAAGGTAGTTCTATCCCATGAAGTTAAAATTCGGTCAATCCATGTATCACTCAAATAATTTATCCCTGAAAAGAATATCGTTAAGACCTCCTGGCAGAACTAGAATTATTAGATGAAAAACATTTAATGGCCCTTGAACATCATCAAATCTATCAAGAAAGTATTAAACATGCATATAATAAACTTGTAAAATGACGTGACTTCAAAATTGGTGATCTCATTCTCAAAGAAAATCAAAATATCACTACATTAGAATGGAGTAAATGTGGAAATTTTTCCCCTGATTGGATCGATCCATATGTCATCACTCAGAAGTATGGGTCGGGAGCATATCTCTTAGCCTCGCTTAATGGTGTACCTCAAAAGTTACCCTTAAATACCTTGCACTTACGGCCTTTATAATTTTAACTTTTGACCATCATGACTATAGTTTCATTTAAGGTCTTAATCCTCCATAATCCTATCATTTTCACATAGTAATGATTTGAAAGTATGTGGTCTTCCATCACTATCCTAAAAACCTTAAAGATGAGCACCAAAAATCTGTTCATCGCATATTTCAATTGGACAAGTTCCTCCTTATTAAGAACCATGTAGTCATTACATCCATATACTTTATTTACCAGATAAACACATGTCATGGGACACATATGTGTAGGGCATGTACATATCTCTTTCTCCTCCTTGAAAACAATCTATTTGGGTCTTTCCCTCGACTCAAAATAAAAAAATAAAAAGTATTTACAGATGTCTCCTATCAAAATTCAAATATAATAGACTGGTCCCTCGAATGAAAAATATTCAAATATATATATATATATATATATATATATATATATATAATTATCAAAATAATAAATAGTTTGATCCCTAGAAGGACAGCTACCAGTCAAATCTAGACTGGTCCCTTGAAGGATGACTATTTTCATAATAATAAAAAGTCAAAATTATAAATCATTCCCTTGAAGGATGGATACCCATGTAAAAAGGCTTCCCGCATCAATCAACCTTCAAAAATTCAAATCTCAAAAATCATCGTAGGAAAGCTTCCCACATTGATCAACTTTCCCACTAAAGCATACTTCCCACATCGATTAGTTTCCATCAAAAATATTTACAGTTGGTGCATACCTGTATGAAACTGTTCAAAAACAACCATATTTCCTACATTTATCTATATATATAAAACCCCTTACATGTCCTAGGAAGGTATATCTTATCAACGTCATCTTCACAACTAAGATCCCACATGTGTCACTACCCACTGATAGTCTCATGTTAACATTTTTAAAGGCTAAATGTGCAAGGAGATTTCACATTACTATAGCCATCACGTATGTATCAAATCCAATATGAAAACAATCATTCCATTTTTTACTCCTATTCTAGAAAGTTAGAATACATTTTGATAATTTTAAATCACATATAACGTCACAACCATCGTCAAAATCATGTAAACTACATAAATACTTACACCATATAATATTTTTATAATACCACAAAAAAATCCCAAATATTTAAGCATTCCAAAAAATAGAGTTAAATCAAAACATATACAACCAACTCATATATGCAAAAATATATTATCATATATATAATCAATGTCTCAAAATACATCATCAAGGAGTCCCCCATTCCATGAAACAAAAAACTATGCATCAAAGGATTCATAAAAAAATATTTGTATACATATCAAAATATAACACATAACTATCAGTAGAATGAATATCAATAAGATAACCACTAGCATGAACAATGCTGACATCACCCTACTACATGCCTTCATCACCACCGTCTCCTCTAACAGCTCCTCAAGGTGGCTGACCCACACTCCTCGGACAAGCACTAGGAGTTTCCCCTCATTGTTCCATATAATCAACATACAAAACTACATTAGGAAAGTTATGTATCACCATATCCTCATATTAGGCCAATTATGACCTCAAAGACTGATAATGGGCATAACTAATCATGCCCGGGGCTCCTTCTTATCCACTAGCTTATGCTTGTGCCACCAATTCCACACCCGATATTGAAGATCTTGTAATACTGAGATCCCTTTCTCAGGGTCTCTCGTTACTGTCTATATCAATCCCAATTAGTAGTGGCTTGTGCTAACTATGCTCTAAGTCCATCTTGCTTTGTAATAACACCATCTCTCTCACCAATCAAAGAGCCCTCACTCTAATCAAATCATCTCTCTCCCTCCTCATATTATTTTTTTTGCCTCCATTGTGGCCTTCTTTGCCAACAAATGTAAAATTGTGGCCTCTAGGTCCTCCTCATCATCACTAAAATAAAAAATATCTTGTGCTCCCTCCACCTAAGAATGCACCCTCCTACCTCTCTAAATCAAATGAGTCCTCTCAAACTCTGCATATGCACCATCCCACCACTACCTATAACATCAGTCACTCCAACATCATCAATCAATACTAGGTACCCATCCTCATCTAAAGCCATGGCTTCCTTCTCATCATCTATAATAGGAATCTATCATATAATTGACTTAGGATTATCCACATCTCCCTCATCTCTTCTATAAGGTACTAGAGCCTCAGGAACATCCTGTATCAAACAAAATTTCCATCTAACATAGCTAAATTTGAAAATCTCCCACTCTCCCCCTCATCTCTCATGTACCCAATACTACTATTGCAGCCCATAAGCTCACACTCACGACCTGGTCACACTAGAAAATCAATATATGGTCTCCACACAACATCTCCAACCTGTAATTCTGTAAGAAGGTCTTGATAATGATCCTCCTTCATCTGCCCCTATCGACTTCCCCACATCTCCTCACCATCTCATGAATCAAATATATCTCCCAATCATATCCACACTTCCCCATGGAAATCCATGTAGATAGGCTATGGTAATGTGCTCAAAATCCCAACACTATAATAGAAATGCAATATCAATACCAAATCTCTCATGGAATTTCCAAGCTTACAAATCCCTTTAATGTCTATGCTAGTAATTCATTGGCCCAAGAAAACATAGTAAGATGCTTCATAAACTCTGCAACCACCCCTTTCACCATCCATGGGAATCTCACTCCTCTAGAATTAGGAAAAGAAAAATAGGAAATGCCCATCATCAACATAGTCATCCAAGTACATCCCTCTCTGTGTGTAGAATATAAAGACTGATAATAAAACCCCCTGAAGTATATCTGGCATCATCTACATCATCTCCATACAATATCCTCATCAATTCCTCTCTCTCTCTCTCTATCTCATCGATACAATAGATACCCTCTCAATGTACTAGAAGTCTAGTGATCTGATGAGTATCCTCTATAGTGATCGTGATCTCACCTGTAGGTAAACAAAAGGTATAGGTGGCTAGATCTCATATCTCCATCAAATCCAACAATAATCCCTAACATCTATGAATGCATCTATAATCACGCATCCCTATAAACCTAACCTCCTCTACAAATCTCTAATCATAATCTGACATATCCTCTCAAACCTCTACTAAAATCAAGGGAATCCTATCCTAGATAGTTGACTTCACATTGACATGCAACCATAAATATGCTATAAATACACATTAGAATCCATGTTTACTTCAAAAATCATCAAAAAATTCATCAAATACACAAGTCACAACCTAATCAAACCGGTCACAGACAACTCAAACAAATCGCTGACGATTCACTTGATTCACTAGCAATCGACCTAAATCGCTAGTAATTTCAGAGATTTTAAAATCAAACCCTCTATACCATCAAAAATGAAAAAAATCAATCAAAATTAGCTACAAAATCCACAAAAACAACAATATTTGGCACTCACCTCTTCCTGTGTGGGCTTCATGTTCCTTTTCCTTGATGTTATTGCTCCAAATCGTTGTTTTTCACATCAATCTCTCCCAATCACAATAATCACATTGCACAAATGGATTGTTCACCACCAATCTAATGATTTTATATCCTCCCCCAAAATTTCACAGTAATCACCAACAATTCCTTGAATCATCGATAATTTACTCTAATCACTAGCAATTGTTACGAATTGTTAGCTATTTATCCCTTTTATAACCCCAAATCAATATTTTCCAAACTCACATCACTTCCCTCACATTTTTCCATAAAATTACCATCTAAAGGACCCCAATCCTCAAACAATTAAAATAAATAATCAAATCACTTCAAGATATGTCATATGTCTATGGGATCTAAGCCCTTTGGCCCTCCCATCACTTGACTTCCCCATCCTTATAGCCTACCTTCACGAATCATATGTCCATAGGAAATGAACCCCTTGGTTCCCACTATCACTTTATTCCAAAACAACCCTTAATTGTTTTGATACCTCGTATTGGGGGAAACTTTAAAATGAAACACATCTTAAACCTATCCAATAAACCTATTTTCATCAAAATGGTGTTCCTTACGCTACACTGAAGTCACCCCATTTTGAGGGGAGGATCACCAATACAAATCTATCTATCATCATTTTTTTCTAGCACTTTTCCTACACCAAACTACTCGATAAAAAGGGGGGCAAATGTAGACACTCAAAATTTGCACCACTCATTTTCCTTTCATTATTCACACTATCTTCACAATTATACTTATCAAAGTCACTATTTAATTCATACATCCCCTATCCTAAGTCTAAACCCCCACCATATTTACTCCATGTAAATATCCTTCACAATTATAAAAACCCATCTTTACCTCTCTCAAAACCACCTACAACCACTTAAAAACTAAAATTAAGTAAAAAAAAACAAAATCAAAAGAATCGTATAACCATGTCAACCTCTTCACATAGTCCTCCAGCATCCCTTTAATCATTTACCCATACCTCAAACCAGAAATTCATGATTTGAAGTGGTTTCAACCACTTCTGTAGCTGTTTCCCCACAAAAACAAGATTTCTGATGATTCAGTTGAATTTCTAGTGATTATAAATAACACTTTTGTGCTCTCCCTTAGGGATATTCAACCTCAAATATTAGGCATCCTTTTTTCTCCCACACTTCATTTTGCAAAACTACAACACCCATGATGTCATCAATCACTACCATGCATCAGTATCATACTTTTTCATGCTTTCTTGGTGAACATTTTCATCAATCAAACTTCAAGCAGCCCCCTAACACAACTTATCCATTTAGATCTTTCATATTGAATATTTGAGTCATCATTTAGTTCCATATCCACTCAAAGGTATTTCTCCGACTTCTATTTATCCTTTTTCTGTCATATCAAGCTTTAAAATCAATCAAAAATATTGTATTAGAGCTTCAGAATTTCATATTTATAAAATTTTTCAAAATCATAGAAATGACTAGTATTTCATCCTAATCGCCAGTGATTGGCCTAAATCACTAGCGATTCCTGTCAAATG
The DNA here is from genome assembly GCA_019776745.2 of Taxus chinensis. Taxonomy (NCBI): domain Eukaryota; kingdom Viridiplantae; phylum Streptophyta; class Pinopsida; order Cupressales; family Taxaceae; genus Taxus; species Taxus chinensis. The sequence continues at coordinate 591,097,223 of CM034156.1, forward strand.
TATAATTTTATAAGTTTATCAACTTTTTGAGCTTTATCAAATAATCTACATTTAACTTTTTGTTTCCAAGCATGGCTCTCTGTTAGATGGGTAGTTCCTACAATTTCACACCTAATTACCGACATTTAAATCCTTCCAATAGTCCGACATCCATTCTTTTGGGAACAATATAAAATTTTACATGAGCTTACAATTTGTGCAATCCAATTTTCTGACACCGATCAAAACATTGAAGACCAATTTGAATTCCTCCATGAGATCAAAAAAGAAATTGGTGAATTCTAGTATGACTACTTTGAACGTGTCTAGATTACATTTACCCTCACTTGGGCCACTTTCGAATATTTTCAGGGACTTGGCTTTTCATCTTGAGTTCTAGAGCCATTATTTTTTATTTTCATGACATTATTTATTGTATAGCCTTATCATTGTTTTATCAATCTATTTAATTGCTACAAAATGAGGTTACATCATCTAAGGAAACCCCTTGGGATTCCTACAATCCGCATTTGCTGAGCATCTCATCTATCTATGTATATAATCCTTTCTGTTTAGTGTCTTTAAGAACATATTTCTTTTTAGGACAAGAGAACTTGTACATTCATCTAGACTTGGCAACTTCGATCGAACATCAACTTTAGTATCCCTCTCCACGGGTATCAATAAACCCCACCATCTTTTGAGGTCTGTTTTTTTTATTTCATTTTATTAATTTAAAGTAAAAAGGTAAAATCATCTCTGAACAGATACACAAACTTTAAATAGAATATTGATCTTTCTCCTTTCTTAATTCATATTTTTGAAAAAAAAAATCGAAACAAAATATCAACTCATCCAAAAGCATTACAAAAAGCGATAAGATTCCACCAAACAAAAACATGTAGGAGAAAGAGATGGGACCTTGCAAAGGCCCAAAAATAAGAAAACCAAAGTTACTGTACAAACCAATCCCTGAAAAAATAGTGATGTAGGAAATATAATCTCATCCCTCTAGAAGTTTTCTACATTGGAGAATGGATGGAGATAAAGATAAGTCTAAAAAGAGAAGAGAATCTTGCTTAATACTAAACTTGTACGGTGGTTAAAAGAATAAGACTTCCACCAGTTAATTAGGATCTCAATACAGGAATAGAACAAGCATATAGGGTGAAACATGTAAGTTTTTTGGGTAGAAGGTGGATTTGAAAGGAAGTCTCCCAAGTTGATAGAGAAAAGAAAAATTAGAGGAGATAGGAGAACAACTTAGTTAGAGGATATTTGTGGCTTGTAAGCTTGAAAAGAAATAGTTTTCCAGTTGCTGCAAGATGTAATGCCCCGTAACAGTTGCACACCGCTCCACATTGAAAGTTGGGTACTGAACATAAATAGCTAAGGGAATGGAGGGGTTGCGTGGGAAAGATGGGGGGGGGTAGGTGTGTGGTGCAGGTTGTAGGGGGCGCTGTTTTAAAATCAAATTCTGTCTATTTATGCCTAGGCTCTACTGTCCCTCACCCCCCCTTCCTGCCATCTAGACTAGTACGTGGCCTTCTCCCACTGGCCTTACCTCTGCCAGCTGCCCACCCTCTTTAATTCCTTGGATTTGCAAATTTCTTGCGCCCTGTACTACCTGCTCCCTTTGACATGTTCTGGCCGCATAGGCTATTTTTTTTTGCAACGTTTTTCCAGCTGTTGGGTCGTGTTTAGACTGGGGGCCGAATATTTTTGTTTTTAAACGCTTTCAATGGATGTAACTCCCTGTTCCTCCCTCCCTGCTCGTGAAGTTCAGAGGGAGTTGTGTGCGACTGCTGCCACAGGGTGATCCCAAGGAGCCGTGGGTGTTGATCCTAATGTTCTGGTTACACGCGACCACACAGTCACATTTACTTGTTCCTAGGATCTGGATTCCTCGAAATTCAATTTGAATATACGCTTCAATATATAACGACATAAATAGATTAAAAACAGGCAATGGTAATGGGGGATGCAACTACATGGGATGAAGAGAAATATACGCTGAGTATTCTGCAAGAAAGGGCGGTGGAGGCACACACTGTATTCCGCACAGTGTTTGCCCCAAATTCCAATCGAGGAAACTCACCTGATATTCTACTCGCAGCTTCCAGCAACGGTACAGTTGCCCCCTATTCTATTCCTACCTGCATTTCTACCTATGTGTCGGTTTTATCAGCAGGCAAATGGCACGACTCTGTGACCAGCATTCTAGTGGGAGAACCTCTTTGTTATCTTCAGGACATGAAGGCCCTGCATATGATCTTAAATTCTATGGCGAAGGGGATAACGCACTTTTATTAAGTTTTGGAGATGATGGTCGTATTCAAGTTTGGGCAGTGGAAAGAAATTTCAGATGCCTTCAGAAATGGGGTTCAATGTGGTAGAAGTCCTTTGCAACCTATTATTGAGATGAAGAATCCTCAAAAAGGGGCCCTGGGGTGCACTTTCTCCAAGGCCTGAAACAAATGCATTGGCAATAGATAAGCAGAAAAAACCGCATATTTTTGGCTGCAAGAGATAGACATGCATATTGTTGGGATATGGTATGAATTAGTTTGGGTGATTAATCATCAAACATTTGTCATGGAGGTTGGAAAAATCACAATGTCATTTAAAGGGCATTTAGATTATCTGCATTGCATTGTCGCTCGTCCATCACAAAACCAGCAAAATTGATATTGATGGATGAGAGCATCCAGGAGTTTTCGGAACCTGTGAAATGTCATGAGATCCTCAGCAAATATTCAGGCAGAGGCCACTTCATCTGTAGTTCTGGTGGTCTGTACACGGGTGAACATATTTCTTAGGTCCTCCATGAGGATGACTTGTTGCAGGTTGGGGAGCTCTATTTTCTTCTTCCCAACCAGAGATTGCAGTTCGTGCTAACGCATTTCGATATGGCTTCTATGCTTCTCAAAGCCAATGGTGCTATTGAAAAGAGGAAAAAAAAATTAAGTGAAAAGTTTAGCCACTGTTCAATATTCATTTGCAGGAAGAGGATTCAACTCCGTCTGTTTGTTGTATGTCAAAGACTGCATCAGGAGCAACTAAGAGTAGGAAACATAGGAGAAAATATAAGTTGGGGATGATTTTGGAGGGTTCTTAGTGCCTTACAGTACAAGTTATATTAACAGAAACAGAGGTCTGTATCAGTTATTCAAGAAACCAGGTAAAATTTGAGTCTATAACAGCTTAAAGAAGATGCTAAAGCTCTGGAATCTTGCATAATGGCAACATTATCTTCATGAAGTTCGATTCACAGTCGGGTAGACACTAAAGGCAGATATATCTCAATAATGGGAGGTAAATGTTGTTCACGCTTCTAAATTCAAATGTGGGTTAGTGTTAGAGAAGCTGATGAGTCTCTATTGAGCTCTAATTCCTCAAACATGCTCCTAGCTTGATGAAGAAGTGCAAAAGACAGTTCTTGTCTTTTGACATTCCTGTCTCTTGAACTTGCTAGGAAAGGTGAACTGTGATAGTGAGGGTGTTGCTAGCAGACCTGATGAAATTTATTTACAAAGAGTCTTTATTGAGATCTTACTTGTTGTGCGATGTAACTCATGGAAGAGAATCTCATAGGGGTGGATCTGTTTCATATCAGAGTATTTATGAAGCAATTTTTGCCTTGCAATAATATGAGCTTCTTCAACGAGTCCTGACTTGGCAGGCAAAAAGGTTTCTGTTGGATTAATCACGCCTTACAGGCTGCAGCTGAAACGTTTGCACCGAGTGTTTGATACTATCCTCAACCTGATGGAGGAAAAGGTTATTTATCAGTACGGTAGATCCCTTCCAGAGCCAGGAGCGTGAGGTAATCATTATGTCTTGTGTCCGAGCTTCAAATGATGGGGTTGGGTTGTAACTATTTTTCATCGCGTGAAAGTGGCACTAGCTCGAGCTCGCAGAGCACTTTGGGCTAAGGACAAGCCGCTACATTGAAAAAATCAGATGCGTATGGAGATGGCGTTTTTAAACTAGGCATGTTAAACCTGCCCTTGCAATCTTCTGCTACCCTTTTATTATGTCATGAATTGAATGTCCTTCTATTTTCTTTTATTTGTTATGGCTTTTAGAATGAGCTTCTGCTTTTTCCTTGCTCCTCAATTAATTGCTCTCTGGCTTCGAAAATGGTTTTTTTTTGTAGCATAAAATTATTTCATAATGGACAAAATGAATGAACTAGGTAAATAGTAAAACTTAACCTTTGTTTATGTTATTAGTTACTGCAATTGTCTAATCAATAATGGTAATTTATGAAAAGCTATCTCAAACCGATTACAATTCTAATTCCAGTTTTTTAAAAAAAAAAATTGGCTAGGTTGCTTTATGACTGCCTGATAATGCTTGTATTCTAAATGGATATAATAGTGAAAGGCAGAAATTAAAATTGTAGAGTTTTCTCTCTTTCTTGGTCAAGTGTATGATGTTATAGACGTTCTATGTAAATTATCTTCCTTGTGAAACGAACTCTGTAGTAGCAGATGTTTTCCTTGGAGCGACTGTAAGGATAGGTCTAATAGACAGTCGTGAAATAGATGGGTATACCCAAGCTATTCATATGTTGTTTTAGAGACGGAAGAGAAGGCTTAGTTCGTATGAAGAGTATTTTTCTTTGTACTTTTCCTCCTTTGCCGACCGTAAACCTTGTGATTGGTGACTCGTGTTGGGTCACGGTAGAGGATCTTGTGTCGATTCACTTTATATTTTCAATAGACTATCCCTTGCTTGTTTAAATTCAAGTATCGAACGGAATTGGGTTCCTATTAAATGCATTTATATAGCTTAGCAAACCTTCAATAACTCAGGTAGGGACGTTCTGAGTAAGTGTTGACTGAGGCATGTATGAAAATAGAATGGTTATCTTTCTTCAAATTGGGTTAGACTTGTATGAAAATAAAAAAAAAGGTAGGAATCAACTCAGTTACATATTTCAGTGAGCTAAGTCCTTAACTCTTACAATGATCATACGAGGGGTGGATTACGGGTTTATTACTAATTATGTGATGTAAGATAATAACAACCTTTGGTGAAAAGACTTCTCCTTGATCCTTGCCTGTGTGATCCAACTATAGTTGTTGTATGTAATTTTAATTGGATAGAATCTAATTTATTTAACTTCTTGATGAAAATAATTAGGTTCGGTGAGAATTGTTTGGTATATTGAACCTTCAGATAATTAGTTATAATGTTGTGAGTACTATATGTATGTTGGTTTATTCAGCCGAGTGAAGTTAACTTTAATCTTTGACTGACTTGTGTTCATATATGGTTGGGACCTATATTCTTTCTAAAACATGGATGTGCGTTAATGCAGTCTTGTTAACAAGAAATTTTGAATATGTTAAGTCATTTGACCGATCTTTATCTTTTGGTTAATAATAATAGAATGATGTTTGGGTGTTAGATTTCAATCACGTAATCCATAGGATTATATGACTGAAATCTCAACACTCTCAACCTTGTTGTCTTCACCAATCAGGTCTCACCTTATTGTCTTGGAATATCTCTCTCACTTGAATATTGGGATTTCTCCTTGTTGGCTGGTTTAAATCTCGTCATCTTGTGAAACATATTGTTTAGTGGTTTGTGATTGATCCTTTCTTAAGTTTAGAATTTTACCTTCATGATATTATAAAATGTTAGCTTACTGTTGCTATGGGTAGTCTTAACATGCTCAGTTCTTGCGAACTGACTTTAGTTAATATTTGTGCAGATGGATTATGCGAGTAGACTAGAGGAAAAGAGTGTTAAAGGTTCATCTGTACAATTTATGAAGTTCCTTGTAAAAATGTCGAATGTATTGTAGAGTATTGTTGTTGTAACTGAATTTGAAACTTTGGCTTGTTTGGTTATCATGTGAAAGATGAAACTTGATTACCGCTTGGTTATGGGATATTCTAGTGTATTTTTTTTAAAATCCTTAGAATAGTAGCATGGCATGTTCCATGTTATTACGCTCTTGTTCCCTAGTCATGAGTTAATGGAGATTGTATGTCCCTTTGGTTTGTGCATGTGTTGGAATGAATTGATGTAACCTTGTTTGGTTATCGCAAATGAGTATTGTAAAACTTTGATATTGAGAATAAATTATTAAGTTAAATCTTTCTAAGACTTAGCGACAATATTTTATAAGTAAATTAAAATGAGTCGGTTAACCCTTAAAGAAGCTAAACAAAAATAATAATTTTATATTCAACAAATAAATGTAAAGGTGATCTATTTGAAATCAAATAATTCCATGAGTGTTCAAAATGGAAAACATCCTTTGTGAAGTAAACATTTATAAATTGATACCCCTAGCTAAACTAGCGAACACTATCCCTTTTGGGTGAACTCTTAAACAAGCTTAAAGGAAAACAATGGTTAGTTTCTGGAAGATAAGCTAAGATTTAGTAAGTAGGAGAAGACTTTAAGTGAACTACTCTACAGTGTATAAGAAATTAACTCAGTTTGTAATGAATTTGTGCGAATCATATATTGAATCCTTCTGAAAACTTAAGTCATGAGCTACAGGGGGTCTTATCAAAATAAATAACCTCCAATCATTTCTTACTGTGGCTTGCCCTAGCTGTGAGAGTGTCATGTGGTTGGGCTTCTATGATGTTCTGTCAAAAAAAAATTATTGTCCTTGATAGGTGTGGACGTTTTCATGCTGCTATTATGGCCATCCTTGTATCGAGTTGTTCACAGAGTTAGTTGTAACCCTGGGTGACGACATGTTGCGCCATGTTGTGTGTCAAGCAAGTCAAAAAAAAATAAAAAAATTATCCTGTATTTCACTGTGTTGTCCTTGTGTTGGTACTTTTGGGTCGTTATACTTTGGTATCAGAGCGTAGGTTCATGCTCTCGAACCTATGGGCCGGATTGGTGTTGTATGGTGATGTTACATGGTGGTGGTGGTGTTACATGTTGATACTGCATGATGATGATGATGTTGCATGATGGTGGTAGATATTGGAAGAGTAATGTGCTTTAAACGTGATGTGATTATTGTCGTAATTGTGATATTGTGAACGCACATTATGGGTATGTCACCTTGTGCGTGTTTGTGATCATGTTGATATGTTGGGGATGGGAGTATTCTCTCTCCTTCTTGTGGATTCTAGGAAGAATTCACGTGTGAATTATTGTTTGTGATGTGTGAAAAGAATTCTAATGTGGATGACATAGTGTTAGGGCATTGTGACATATTGTGATATGTGAGTGTATCAATGTGTTGTATGACTAGATTGATGTTAAAAGAAATGAGTTGTATCTTGATGTTTTTATCCATGTTTTGAAGAAATGTGTGTACCACCTTGTTATGTTGCAATAGATGTTATGTTGTGATGTACTATGTTCATCGTATGTATGACTGTGCAAATAGGTAATGCTTCATGTTGTGATTTTGGGTCATATGGTGAGTGTATGAACCCTATCGTATGGTGATTGCGCTTTGGGTGCAGAATGTGGTAAAGTGATGTATTACGCCTTGTGGATGTATGATTGTGATCTACCCTGTATGCATACCATACGTGAGACGTTATGGTAGTTATGTGTGTGCCACCGTTATGTTAGTGATGTTGTTGTATGTTATGTTGTGAACCTTACGCTAACCGATCCTGAGGGAAATCGGTAGAAGTGTATGTTGAGAGTGAGGAATGGTGTACCATGGGTCAATAACTCGAGCTAAAACTCGGTTTAGTAGATAACATGTGATTCTTTCCTCTCTCCCTATGTGGTTGTATGTATGCAACCTTAGTGTATCTATGACTATGTTTAGCCTTGTCGAAGGGTGGCGGGATGATTCAGATGGAGGTGATGACAGTTGTATTATTGATATGTATTTTACGAGCTGAGGCTCGATGTTTCCGAGTGCTAGCAACTCGTTGAGTACCCCTTTGGTGGCTAGATAAGGCCACATAGTTATCGTAATGTGACATTATTATAAGTTGATCTTATTCGTAAATTGAGCTTTTACTTTATTTTGCAAGGACCAACATCTTTTCTTGATTGCAATGCTTTACAATTTGGGCATTTCCTTGGTTTGTGGCACTAACATGGGGATTTTGATACTAACTTTGGCTATTTGGCCATTTATTTTAGCTTGATTTGGGGTCTTCTTTTAAATTTGGAATTTTTACCGCCTTGCCCAAGGCTTGTACTTTGCCACTTGGCACTTTGATTGGATTGTTGTGCTGGTTCTAATGTCGTGATGTGTGGAATAGGGTCATGGGATGCACCATGGATTGGTTGGACCTATGGACCCGCTTCGTTGTATGGGGGTATGCCCCAAGGGGTACATATAACTAGCGGGTTGTTGAACCACGCGTTATTATGTCACTTGGGTTAGGAGTGTTCGAACTCTATGTGTCTTGGACCATAGGGACAACCGGCCTCCTTGAGGGAGGCATAAGAGTTTGAGGGAGGCATAAGAGTTTGAGGGAGGCATAAGAGACTTGAGGGAGGCATAAGAGTTTGAGGGAGGCATAAGAGACTTGAGGGAGGCATAAGAGTTGAGGGAGGCATAAGAGTTTGAGGGAGGATATTTGTCTGTATGGTTGATGTTTCAGGATATATGTTGAGTTATTGTGATGTTTGGTAGTGGTCTTTTGATGTATGTGTTACTCATGTCAGATGGATATGTGTTGTGATGTTGTGGTTATGTCATTGATTCCCTTGTGGACACTATGTACCTGTAGCATTTGTTTGGTGTTATGTGAGTTTTTCATTGATGCAAATTGAGGAAATGTCTAGTGGATTGTAGTACTGTTTTGGTTAAGTATTTTGGTATGTCAGTCATTGATGTGTGACAAGTACTATGTTACGTGGACTGTGCCTATTCTATTCTCGTAATTGTGTAACCCTTTTGTGGTGTAATACAGTCATGAAGAATATACTTGTGTGCTTGTGAATCTGTAGGGTCTTGTGAACCTGATAGGGTGTTGTGTTAGCAGTTCATGTTGGGCACCCACAATAAGGAATAAATCAAAACTCTTCAATGATGATATTTTAAAAGAAACTAAAACTAGAAATAATGATAATGGAAAGAGACTAATAAAATGATGAACAAGAAAGAACTGCCAATCTTCACAGAACATTTAAAGTTAAAATTTCTACCAAATGTTGCTAAGGCTTCTTGTGACCGTGCTTTAATCGATTGAAAATTTAAACCATAAAGTGTACTTTCTCCTTTACTTGTCCCTGGTTGCGTACCATTTCTTTCCTCTGTGTAATGTCGCATCGAGGACGATGCTTTCTTAAGGGGAGGAGGATGTAATGCCCCGTAACAGTTGCAAACCACTCCACATTGAAAGTTGGGTACTGAACATAAACAGCTAAGGGAATGGAGGGGTTGCGTGCCAAGGAAACCCATGGGGGGGGTAGGTGTGTGGCGCAGGTTGTAGTCTGGGCCCTGTTTTAAAATCAAATTCTGTCTATTTGTGCCTAGGATCTACTGTCCCTCACCCCCCCTTCCTGCCATCTAGACTGGTACATGGTCTTCTCCCACTGGCCTTACCTCTGCCAGCCACCCCACCCTCTTTAATTCCTTGGATTTCTAAATTTCTTGCGCCCTGTGCTACTTGCTCCCTTTGACATGTTCTGGCCGCATAGATAACATTCATTGTTGTTTTTTTTTTTGCAACGTTTTTCCAGCTGTTGGGTCGTGTTTAGATTGGGGGCCGAATATTTTTTTTGTTAAACACTTTCAATGGATGCAGCTGCCTGTTCCTCCCTCCCTGCTCGTGAAGTTCAGAGGGAGTTACCAGTGCGACATCTGCCACAGGGCAATCCCAAGGAGCCGTGGGTGTTGATCCTGATGTTCTGGTTGCACGCGACCACACAGTCGGATTTATCTGTTCCCAGGATCTAAAAAGATTCCTCGAAATTCAATTTGAATATACGCTTCAATATATAACGACATAAATAGATTAAAAACAGGCAATGGTAATGGGGGATGCAACTGCATGGGACGAAGAGAAATATAGGCTGAGTATTCTGTAAGAAAGGGCGGTGGAGGCACGCACTGTATTCCACACAGTGTTTGCCCCAAATTCCAATTGAGGAAACTCACCTGATATTCTGCTCGCAGCTTCCAGCGATGGTACAGTTGCCCCCTATTCTATTCCTGCCTACATTTCTACCTATGTGTCGGGTTTATCAGCAGGCAAATGGCACGAGTCTGTGACCAGCATTCTAGTGGGAGAACCCCTTTGTTATCTTCAGGACATGAAGGCCCTGCATATGATCTTAAATTCTATGGCGAAGGGGATGACGCACTGTTATTAAGTTCTGGAGATGATGGTCGTATTCAAGTTTGGCAACTTTGGAAAGAAATTTCAGATGCCTTCAGAAACGGGGTTCAATGTGGTAGAAGTCCTTTGCAACCTGTTATTGAGATGAAGAATCCTCAAAAAAGGGGCCCTGGGGTGCACTTTCTCCAATGCCTAGAAACAAATGCATTGGCAATAGATAAGCAGGGAAACCGCATATTTTCGGCTGCAGGAGATAGACATGCATATTTTTGGGATATGGTATGAATTAGTTTGGGTGATTAATCATTAAACATTTGTCATGGAGGTTGGCAAAATCACAATGACATTTAAAGGGCATTCAGATTATCTGCATTGCATTGTCCCTCGTCCATCACAAAACCAGCAAAATTGATATTGATGGACGGGAGCATCCAGGAGTTTTCGGAACCTGTGAAATGCCATGAGATCCTCAGCAAATATTCAGGCGGAGGCCACTTCATCTGTAGTTCTGGTGGTCTGTACACGGGTGAACATATTTCTCAGGTCCTCCATGAGGATGACTTGTTGCAGGTTGGGGAGCTCTATTTTCTTCTTCCCAACAAAGAGGTTGCAGTTCGTGCTAACGCATTTCGATATGGCTTCTATGCTTCTCAAAGCCAATGGTGCTATTGAAAAGAGAAAAAAAAAATTTAAGGGAAAAGTTCAGCCACTATTCAATATTCATTTGCAGGAAGAGGTATTCAACTCCGTCTGTTTGTTGTATGTCAAAGACTGCATCAGGAGCAACTAAGAGTAGGAAACAGAGGAGACAATATAAGTTGGGGATGATTTTGGAGGGTTCTTAGTGCCTTACAGTACAAGTTATATTAACAGAAACAAGAGGTCTATATCAGTTATTCCCTAAGAAACCAGGTAAAATTTGAGTCTATAACAGCTTAAAGAAGATGCTAAAGCTCAGGTGGAATCTTGCATAATGGCAACATTATCTTCATGAAGTTCGATTCACAGTCGGGTAGACACTAAAGGCAGATATATCTCAATAATGGGAGGTAAATGTTGTTCACAGCTTCTAAATTCAAATGTGGGTCATTGTTACAGAAGCTGATGAGTCTCTATTGAGCTCTAATTCCTCAAACATGCTCCTAGCTCGATGAAGAAGTGCAAAAGACAGTTCTTGTCTTTTGACATTCCTGTCTCTTGAACTATGCTAGGAAAGGTGAACTGTGACAGTGAGGGTGTTGCTAGCAGACCTGATGAAATTTATTTACAAAGAGTCTTTATTGAGATCTTACTTGTTGTACGATGTAACTCATGGAAGAGAATCTCATAGGGGCGGATCTGTTTCATATCAGAGTATTTATGAAGCACTTTTTGCCTTGCAATAATATGAGCTTCTTCAACGAGTCCTGACTTGGCAGGCAAAAAGTTTTCTGTTGGATTAATCACGCCTTACAGGCTACAGCTGAAACGTTTGCACCGAGTGTTTGATACTATCCTCAACCTGATGGAGGAAAAGGTTATTTATCATTACGGTAGATCCCTTCCAGAGCCAGGAGCGTGAGGTAATCATTATGTCTTGTGTCTGAGCTTCAAATCATGGGGTTGGTTTGTAGCTGTTTTTCACTGCGTGAATGTGGCGCTAGCACGAGCTCGCAGAGCACTTTGGGTTAAGGGCAAGCAGCGGCATTGAATCAATCAGATGCGTATGGAGATGGCGTTTTAAACCAGGCATGTTAAACCTACCCTTGCAATTTTCTGCTACCCTTTTATTATGTCATGAATTGAATGTCCTTCTATTTTCTTTTATCTGTTATGGCATTTAGAATGGGCTTCTACTTTTTCCTTGCTCCTCAATTAATTGCTCTCTAGCTTCGAAAATGGTATTTTGTAGCATAAAATTATTTCACAATAGACAAAATGAATGAACTAGGTAAACAGTAAAACTTAACCTTTGTTTATGTTATTAGTTACGGCAATTGTCTGATCAATAATGGTAATTTATGAAAAGCTATCTCAAACCGATTACAATTCTAATTCCAGTTTTTTAAAATTTTTTTTGGCTAGGTTGCTTTATGACTGCCTGATAATGCTTTTATTCTAAATGGATGTAATAGTGAAAGGCAGAAATTAAAATTGTAGGGTTTTCTCTTTCTTGGTAAAGTGTATGATGTTATAGACATTCTTTGTAAATTAACTTCCTTGAGAATCGAACTCTGTAGTAGCAGATGTTTTCTTTGGAGCGACTATGAGGATAGGTCGAGTAGACTGTCGTGAGATAGATGGGTATACCCAAGCTATTCATATGTTGTTTTAGAGACGGAAGAGAAGGCTTAGTTCGTAGGAAGGGTATTTTGCTTTGTACTTTTCCCCTTCGCTGTCTGTTAACCTTGTGATTGGTGACTCGTGTTGGGTCACGGTAGAGGATCTTGTGTCGATTCACTTATATTTTCAACAGACTACCCCTTGCTTGTTTAAATTCAAGTATCGAATGAAATGGGTTTCTATTAAATCCATTTTGTAGCTTAGCAAACCTTCAATAATTCAGGTAGGGACTTTCTGAGTAAGTGTTGACTGAGGCATGTGTGAAATAGAATGGTTATCTTTCTTCGAATTGGGTTAGACTTGTATGAAAATAAAATAAAAGGTAGGAATCAACTCAGTTACATATTTTAGTGAGCTAAGTCCTTAACTCTTACAATGATCATACGAGGGGTGGATTACGGGTTTATTACTAATTATGTGATGTAAGATAATAACAACCTTTGGTGAAAAGACTTCTCCTTGATCCTTGCCTGTGTGATCCAACTATAGTTGTTGTATGTAATTTTAATTGGATAGAATCTAATTTATTTAACTTCTTGATGAAAAGTAATTAGGTTCGGTGAGAATTGTTTGGTATATTGAACCTTCAGATAGTTAGTTATAATGTTGTGAGTACTATATGTATGTTGGTTTATTCAGCCGAGTGAAGTTAACTTTAATCTTTGACTGACTTGTGTTCATATATGGTTGGGACCTATATTCTTCCTAAAACATGGATGTGCGTTAATGCAGTCTTGTTAACAAGCAATTTCGAATATGTTAAGTCATTTGACCGATCTTTATCTTTTTGGTTAATAATAATAGAATGATGTTTGGGTGTTAGATTTCAATCACGTAATCCATAGGATTACTATGACTGAAATCTCAACACTCTCAACCTTGTTGTCTTCACCAATCAGGTCTCACCTTGATTGTCTTTGGAATATCTCTCTCACTTAAATATTGGGATTCCTCCTTGTTGGCTGGTATAAATCTCGTCATCTTGTGAAACATGTTGATTAGTGGTTTGTGATTTGATCCATTCTTGAGTTTAGAATTTTACCTTCATGATATTATAAAATGTTAGCTTACTGTTGCAATGGGTAGTCTTAACATGCTCAGTTCTCGCGAACTGACTTCCAGTTAGTATTTGTGCAGATGGATTGTGCGAGTAGACTAAAGGAAAAGAGTTGTTAAAGGTTTCATCAGTGCAATTTATGAAATTCCTTGTAAAAATTTCCAATGTGAGGTAAATTTTGTAATAGTTGATTGCAAAGGAATTTAGAAGACCTCTTGCCTTGTGTTGTTTAGAATTTGCGTGAAAGATGTTACTTGATTGCCGCTTCTGTTATGGTAAACTGGTAACTGTATTTTTGTGGGAAATCCTTATTCAAACTAGTCAGCGTGGCATAAGTTCCATTGTTATTAAACTCTGGATCCCTAGTGATGAATTAAGTGTTAGATTGTAAGTCCTTTCTGAAACTCTGTGCATTCGTGTGTGGATATGTAATTGTTGTAACCTGGGGTGGTTTTCCTTACACATGAGTTATTGTAAAAGTTTTATCTTGAGAATATATGTATGTAAGTTTAGATTCCCTTGTAAGACTTAGCGACAATATTTTATAAGTAAAGTAGAGTGAGACGGTTAACCCTTGCAAACTGATGCTAAACAAAAATAAGCGTTTTATCCCTCAACTGAACTAAATGTAAACACTGACTCTTTTGGTGAACGCTAAATAATTCCATGAGTGATCAAAATGGAAAACAATCCTTTGTGACTTTAATAAATTTAACAAATAAGAGACCCCTAGCTAAAGTTTTGAACACCATCCCAATTGGGTGAACTCTTAAACAAGCCTAAAGGAAAAGTAATGGTTAGCTTCCTCTGGAAGATAAGCTAAGATTTCGGTGAAGCCTAGGAGAAGAGCTTTATTTAACTACATATAAAACCTCAAGCTTCAATTAAACCTCAGTAAGAACTAATGACGGCTTATGGGTGAATTCACTTGACCTTCTGAAAACTTTAAATTTAGCTCCAGGGTGTCCTATCAAAATAAATAACCTCCAATCATTTCTTACTGTGGCTTGCCCTAGCTGTAAGTGTGTCATGTGGATTGGACTTCCATGTTGTCTTGTCAGTGCTGCTTTTATGGCCATCCTTGTATCAGGTTGTTCACAGTGTTAGTTGTATCCTTTGTGACGACTGGTTGCGTCATGTTATGTGTTATGTAAGTCAAAAAAAAAGTTATCCTGTATTTCACTGTGTTGTTTGTGTGTGAATTTTTGGGTCATTACACGAGATTGATTTGAGTATGTATATGGAAATTAGACTCTTGGAATGGAAATAAGTTTATTTTTGTATGCTCGCTTGATTGATATATGGTATTCTGGATGTTATTCACTGTTATGGAGTATTGGTGTTTTAATTTTATTGGTGTTTTGAGCACTAAATTTGTGCATGTCTAATGATTGATTGAACTATCTATTAATGCACATAAATATAACGCTTTGAAAATAGACAATGCATTTGAATTGAGGATTTGTGATTTATAATCAAAACTTTATAAATGATATTCCATGTATTAATTCTTGTGGGAAGTGATGAAATTTCATAATAAAATGTTAAGTTTCTGAAAATGGTTAGAATGATCGAGCTTTGACTTTCGAATAAGAAATGAATTGAGTTAGGCCTCTGCTGCATAATAATTCTCTAACATAAAAGATAAAGAAGTTACCTGGATGTTAAACAATATTATTTCATTGTCAAGAAAGCTAATATAAATCTAGGTAGAAGTTCATGTGATTTCCGCCAAGTGTTTGATGAAATGCTACAGCTCGTAATAGTTGAGAAATGACGTTAAGAAGAGAGATTCATGTTCTAACAAAAATTGATTGAAGATATTATGTTTTGATTTTATAGAGGTATATGAAGACGACAAAAATTTGGCTAAATCCTTGTGAAGAATAGTGTGTATTTATCTATTCACGATTTGGGTTTCTCAAATATTTAATGGGTTTTTTACCTTATACTCTATAAACAAGGTGTCCAAGTTTCGTGAAAACCCAGAAGGTATTTTAAGATAAACAAATTTTTAAAAATCATTGAAATCTGAGTTTTTAGCAAATGGTTGTGGCATCATTTTTCAAGATAATTTCTTGACAAATGGACGAGTACATGTATGAAATTTTGTAATTGGTATGATTGTTACAAATTGAAAAATGAAGCATTCCAAGCTTCCTATTAACCTTTTTACATCACCATTTGATTTATTTACATAATTATATTGATTGTATCTTGATGCTCTTACATAAGACTCCCCAGGAGGGAAAACGTTTTCAGCTCCTTCTCAAAAAGAAATTTTTGTCTTCTTTTCCTCTTTTTTTAATTTCTTGATATTCGTAAATTGCTTGGCTCTTTCTTGTGTTAATCAGCGTTTTTCTTCTTCACATATTTATCCTTTTGAATGAGGATATCAACCTTCATCATCTTTTCTTGAGATCTTCGAAGAGCTCTCTTCTCCATATATTTTACTTCTTCCTCAATTAAACTTGTACATTCCTAAACAGAATTAGAAGTAAACATTTGAGACTCATGGGTCTCTCCAAGTATGTTATCAATTTTGAATTCTTTTTCCTCATCTACTTCTTCAACTGCTCGAACTGTTGTTTAAGGAAAAATGTTGTCCTCTTTTTTCGTTATTTATGGCATGCTTGACGGCTTCCATTTCTGCTAACATATGTGCTATATTTCCGCATACAAAAGTGTTATTTTGTTGCTCTCCTGCAATTTATTGTTCATAATTCTCTATCTCCCTTAGGAAATCTTCTTCAATATCTAAGGCTTCAAATTTAGCCTCATCTCATCTATCTTCTTATCTGCATTCATATATACAAAGAAATCATTAGTTTTAAAAACGTTTTGAGGCTTGATTGCCTCTTCCTTTTCCTCCCTGGGTTGCTTTTCCTTCAACTTCCTTCGCTTTTGTCTTCTCCTTTTCTCAAGTATTTATCTAAGAGGTCACTTGATCCTTTTCTTCATAATCCATCCATTACATGGATTTGACATACTCCCAACAATACTCTTTACCAAGGCTATCATTTGTTTCACCTCGTTGATTTCCCTTTGGAAATCTCCTTCTTTCTGTTTTCTTCTCATTTCCCTCTCTCTCATCTGGTTCTTTGTTTTAGGAAGCTCTCTAATGAATCTACGCACCATCGGTACTCTCTCCTTCAGCAATTTTATCTCACCTTGCTCCATTTTCATTATTTCATCGAATTCTATTACACCTTGGCCTTTTGATAATCTATCCAATCTTACTTCTTCTTGGGTTCTTTCTATCAGAATAAATTCTTTTTCTTCTCTTGGGCTTCACTAGCTACTATTTTTTTTTCAATTCATGCCTTCTCTTTTCCCTGTAAGAACCAGACTCACTAAATGCAGCATTAGTATTCAACAATCATCAGAATAAAATATCCATCATATCAAATCCTTCACGCTTCCATAAATTATTCATCAGGAAAAATAATTTAATTTTTCATTCTCCCAATGAACTTCTACGCTCTGATACCATTAAAATGATGCAGGGTTGTAATGTCTTCTCTATGATCCTTCTCCTTATATTAAATTGCAATACTCAAATTATCATTAATTGTTGCAAAGTATCTTCTGTCACGCCTGTAAAATAGCTTCTACTGCTTTATTCAATCTTGAATACCTTCATTACATATTTTTCATGGCCTTCCATGGCTTATCCTCGTTGTTTTTTTCTTTCACTTCTATATTAGAGTGACTAAAAATCATCACTAAACAAGATTCCTAAATTTACTCCAACATTTCTTAGAAAATATCAACACACTCTAGACTTAGAAATAGAATGGATCTCATCCTAACACACTCCTCCAACTGGTGCAAGACTGTTTTACACCTTATTATAGCCTTGATTAGGCATAGTGACAGTTATTTCACCTACTTACACACACAGTTGTTACATTCATAAGCATAATTACTCTTTATATGGATAGAAACAAATAAATCACTCTTCCTATAAATACAGACATGTTTTGAATGTTCTCTCAAAACCCTATGACTCTCTGACTTCTTGATGCTCCTGCATCAAAGAGGCAGGCCGAAAAAAAGAAAAGCAAAGAGACTCAGCCAAGCAGTAGCAGAGAGAATCATCTACGGATTAATGGAAACATGAAGACATGACCGAAGAATAACAGACAGGCACCAGAGTTAGATCGACTGGCACCAGAGTCTGCCAAATGAGCACCAGAATAAATAAGACAAGTGCCAGAGTTCGATGGATAGGTGTCAGAGATGGACCTTTTTTTATCGATACAATCAACTGTAACTTTCCAACACACTTAAAATTTGGACTTGGTTATCAACATGCTTCATTCTCTCGTCATTTTTGACCATGCCATTGGGCCAATGGACTCCTACTTCTTTCCCGAAGCCCATTTTTCCCAGGAAGTATGCCGCCTAATTCAGAGCTCTGCCCACATATATTGGGATCACATCATCTAATTCTTCCAACAATTGCTTAATTTGAGTGACAAGAATTTCCAACCTCCATTACTCTATAGCGAAGTTCCTCATGCGATCTAGAGCTCCTATCAACATTTGGGAGTCTGATTTTATGATTATTTATATATAACCTTGGCTAACAACCCAAATAGAAGTAGATTTAATGCCCAAGGAATCAGCTTCATTGTTTGTAGCCTTGCCAAGACCGAGCAGCTCCAAAAAGAGCACTTTTCCAACATGAGGCTTGCAAACCACTCCAGTTCCATAGCTACCCGAGTTGCCTTTAAAACATTCAATTTTATAAAAATGATATTCAAACTATTCTAAGAAGAAAATGTAGCCACACTCAATAGAGTTTTCTTAAAGACCTTTTTAATTGATACAAATTCCTTAATTAAATCCATTTGTAAAAGGTAAGTCTATTTACCATTCACCCCTAAGCCGAGAAAGAAATTATAAAAAGTTAATACAATTTGTAAAAAAAAAATTATAATTCTAAAATAACATACGCTACAATTTCACGTATTAGATGTGAACAGTGCAGTCAAAGCTTCCTCGAATAAAGTAATGTAATTTCACATTTTTAATTAAAAACCATTAGCTCTGGCAAGCTAGGAAAGTGTGGATTAATAATTTTTAGGACAATATGGCAGCTGTGGTTGTGTATTTATTTTAGCAGGAATGTGTGGATAAATATGTTTTGAGGATAGTATGGCAGCTGTGGTTGTGTACTTGATTGAGAATGACGGTGGTATAAAAATGATATTCAAACTATTCTAAGAAGAAAATGTAGCCACACTCAATAGAGTTTTCTTAAAGACCTTTTTAATTGATACAAATTCCTTGATTAAATCCGTTTGTAAAAGGTAAGTCTATTTACCATTCACCCTTAAGCCGAGAAAGAAATTATAAAAAGTTAATACAATTTGTAAAAAAAAAATTATAATTCTAAAATAACATATGCTACAATTTCACGTATTAGATGTGAACAGTGCAGTCAAAGCTTCCTCGAATAAAGTAATGTAATTTCACATTTTTAATTAAAAACCATTAGCTCTGGCAAGCTAGGAAAGTGTGGATTAATAATTTTTAGGACAATATGGCAGCTGTGGTTGTGTATTTATTTTAGCAGGAATGTGTGGATAAATATGTTTTGAGGATAGTATGGCAGCTGTGGTTGTGTACTTGATTGAGAATGACGGTGGTATCAAATTGTATGTTGAAGCTATATAATTTAAAATCATACGTTAATGGATTTCTTCTTAAAAATTATATAGAGACTTTTTATTACCCGTAAGGCATATATAAGTGAGACGAGGCCTAGTAGCTCTGATAATTGTCAGAATTATAGTGGCTGAGATTTGATTATCCCTGTACATTGAAATTGGACGGCCTTCATTGAGTGTTGATTTGGCGAATGAGATTGTAACACACAGATTGTGCTTGTTCAATGTCTATTCTGATGTTGGAGTTTAGTGGCTTGTTGTTCATTGTTGGATGCCTTGTGATCCCGCATTGCATGCATTTCTGCCTTGTTATTCGGTATTCAATGTTGTGTCTTCATCGATGCTATCCTGGGTTGTCTCGAGCATTGCATTTGCCGACCTCTTGGGTCGCTCGCCTTCCCTGTCACCCAACCTGCCATCCCCTGCCTGCCTCCTCAGGCTCGCCATGCCACCTTCCCTGTCACCCCCACCTGCCAGCCCCTATCCGCCTCCTCGGGCTCGTCGAGCCACCTATTGTTGACTTGTTCATTCAAACCTTCCCTCTTAAATGTCAATAATATTGGGCTGCGAAATGATTTCAAAGGCGTCTTTGCGAAAATCAAGTTGGAATACATTGTATAACTAATATTTGTGTTTTCCAGATTTAGCTCTCTAACATATCAGATTTGCATTTAATTATGACTGCTACACATTTATTTTTGGTTGATTATTCTCCCTAATTAGCTCTTGTCAGAGATTTTGTGTTGACTTGTAAGGAAAGTTTTTATGTAGGTGTTTATTATTAATAGCATCTTGTTTTATTGGGAGATGTAGTAGAGAAAGAAAACGAAGAAGAAGAAAGAAGAAGAAGGAGAAAAACTAGATTTGGGAGAAGAAGAAAAAGTGCGTAGTCCCAGCTCAAGTCCGGACTTTTTTTGCTGATAGAAAAACTTCATTTCTAAGTTGTTATTATACGAATGAATGTTTTGTGTGCAACTGTAGCTGGTGTTCATTAGTGACAAATATATGTATTGCTGAAGAAATTTGAAGCCCAAATCTGTGTTATTTGCAGCCAAGTGTATTATTTATTTTGCTGTTATAAATTTATGTAGCTTCTCCTTTTTCCCCTGTTTTGCATCATTTAAATCCGCTGCATTATATTTTCTATTGCTGTCCAAAGATTCTGTAGTTTCTGTAGATTCTGTAGTTTCCATAGATCCTCGCATTCCCTTCATCTGGTATCAGAGCCAGGTTAAACCTTGCTTCTATTCTTTTTCTGGGTTGTTTGTTTTGGCAGCCATTAATGGCTTCTACATCTAGTGCATCGCTAGTTAGTGTGCAAACTACTGATTTTCACAGGAAAGGACTATGAGTATTGGTCTTTGACCATGAAAGCTTTGTTTCGGTCTCAAGACATTTGGGAAATGGTTGAAAATGGTTACTAAGAACCAGCAGACCAGGCAACATACAATGCTCTTACACAGGCTCAAAAGGACGTCTTGAAGGAACAGAGGAAGAAGGATGGGAAAAGCGATGTTTTATATCCATCAAGCAATGCATGAGAGCATACTCCCAAGAGTTGCAGCAACAAAGCAAGCCAAGGAAGCATGTTAGACACACTCCAGATTGCATATCAAGGTATGGACAAGGTTAAAACTGCTAAATTATAGCTCCTTAGAAGAGAATTAGAAAATTTATCAATGACAAACTCAGATTCAATAGAGCCTTTCTTTACTCATGTTATTGGTCTGATAAATCAAATCAAGTCCCATGGAGAAGTCGTAGAGGATAGGAAGGGTTGTTGAGAAGGTACTTAGAAGTCTCCCTACTAAATTTGATCCCATAGTTGTCGCTCTAGAGGAAACCAAATATTTGAGCCAATTTAGTGTTGATGAACTACATGCCTCTCTTATCAATCATGAATATAAACTGAATAGATCAAATAGTTCAGTTGAAAATGCATTTTCATCTCAGATTTCTGTAAATCGTGGAAGAGGAAGGAGGAGTTTCAGTCCTAGTGGTAGAGGGAGAAGTTCTCTTAGAAGTGGACGCAGTAGCAGTCATGCAAATGCTGGTGGTAGAGGTCAAAATCAGAATTTTAGTCACCCAAGTGGCCAAAGATTTGACAAATCACACATTCAATGTCACTATTGTAAGAAGTTTGGGCATTATGCTCATGAATGTAAGAAAAAACAATATGATCAGCAGAAGCAAGGTCAAAATCAGTCAAGTAGCACTCCCTTAAGCAGCATGTTCATTGCATGCACAAAGATTGCTGAAGCAATCCCTACAAACACTCCAGTTGAGTGCAATGTTGTTCAAGAAAGCCCATGTGACATATGGTATTTAGATTCGGGCTATAGTAATCACATGACAGGTAATAAAGATTTGTTTTCTAGCTTGGAAGAATCAGTTCAAACTGATGTTACACTTGGTAACAACAACAAAGTCATTGTTTTGGGTAAAGGTATGGTTAATATTCTAACCAAAAAGGGGGAGCCAAAATTTATGCCTGATGTATATTATGTTGCTGGTCTAAACCACAACTTGATGAGCATTGGACAGCTGATACAAAAGGGCTATAGAGTGTACATGGAAAACAATGAGTGTGTTATTTTGGACAAGCTTCCAAGCAATATGCTTATTGCCAAGGTACAAATGACTACAAACCGCATGTTTCCATTAAAAATAAGGCCAGCTATGAAAGGAAAAACAGCTCAAGTTGTTCATGAGATAACATACTGTAAATTCTAGAGTAGCTTTTAAGATAGAAGATACAAAATTAGCAGTAGCCAAAGACAGCTACAAAAAAATTTCAAAACAACTACGGAAATGTTCAAGACAGCTACAGAAATGTTCAAGATAGCTACGGAAATGTCCAAGACAGCTATGGAAATGGTCAGAACATCTCCAAAGAGGAAAAAGATGTTTTTGTAGAAACTCAAGCAGCGTTTCAATCAGTGGTAAAGGATGATTCTTGGCTATGGCATTTTAGATTTGGGCATTTATATTTTGGAGCACTGAAATTACTACATATGAAGAATATGGTAAAAGGTTTGCCATTAATTGAGAAATTGGAAAGAGTTTGTGAAGGATGTATTATGGGCAAACAACATAGAGAGTCATTTCCGGTTGGCAAGGCAAATAGAGCTACAGCTCCACTTGAGATTGTGCATTCAGATATTTGTGGGAAAATGCAAACACCGTCTATAGGAGGCTGCACTTATTTTCTTACTTTTATTGATGATTTCACAAGAAAAACTTGGGTTTATTTCTTAAAACACAAATCTGATGCATTTGCTTATTTCCAGCAGTTCAAGGCACTTGTGGAGAAGCAAAGTGGCCACTACATCAAGGTTCTAAGGATGGATAGAGGTGGTGAATTTATATCTAATGAATTTATAAATTTTTGTAGATCTCATGGCATACACAAGCAATTTACAGCCCGTTATACACCTCAGCAAAATGGTGTGGTGGAGAGGAAGAACCGAACAATTATGGAGATGGCTCGTAGCATGATGGCAGCCAAACATCTACCAAATGAATATTGGGTTGAGGCAGTGGCAACTACTGTTTACATCATGAATAGGTGCCCAACAAAGAGTGTAAGGAACAAAGTTCCTCAAGAGGCATGGACAAGAAGGAAACATAGTGTTTCTCATATGAAGGTATTTGGATGCATAGCATATGTGCATGTTCCAGATGAGTTGAGAAAGAAGTTAGATAATAAAGGACAAAAATGTATATTTGTTGGTTACTCAGAGGAAACAAAAGCATATAAGTTGTTTGATCCTATCAATAGGAAAGTTATAATCAGCCGTGATGTTCAGTTCGTGGAGGATGAAGCATGGATGGAAGCATAGAGAGGACTGTCAGAATTGCAGCTGCTATCCCAAATGATAATATGGTGGATGAAGTGTTTCCAACACCAAATATAACTCAAACAGCAGCTCCTTCCAATCCTAGGATGGTACCACAAGTTGCAGCTCAAGCTACACCTTCATTCACACCAAGGAGATCTTCAAGGCTGTTGTCCACACCAATAGGACAACAAACTTCACAAACATCTACACCGGCATCTACATCAATCGGTATCCTTGGAGCAACACCATCTAGCACTCCAAGTAGTTCTTCATCTTCGGATCCAACTCTAACAAGCATGATGCCACGAAAAACAAGGAGTTTGAGTGAGTTGTATAATGTTGACACAACTAATTTATTTTCAGCTTTTGCTTTATTTTCTCATATTGATGATCCATTAACATTTGAAGAGGCTGTGAGTAGTGATATATGGGAAAAATCCATGGATGAGGAGATTGAATCCATTGAAAAGAATCAAACATGGGAGTTGGTTGATTTGTCAGAAGGCAAAGATGTAATTAGTGTCAAATGGATTTATAAGACTAAACAAGATGTTAATGGGAAAGTGCAAAAGCATAAAGCAAGGCTAGTTGCAAGGGGCTTTACACAACAGCCTGGTATAGACTTCAATGAGACATTTTCTCTGGTTGCTCAGTTGGATACAGTTAGGACTGTTTTAGCTATTGCTGCCCACAACAAGTGGCCTGTATATCAAATGGATGTAAAGTCTACATTTTTAAATGGCTATTTAGAGGAGGAAGTGTATGTGGAACAGCCACAAGGCTATGAGCTACTGGGTCATGAAGACAAGGTGTATAGGTTGAAGAAGGCACTCTATGGATTGAAGCAAGCTCCAAGAGCTTGGTACAGCTGCATTGACTCCTATCTCATTCAAAATGGTTTCCAAAGGAGCGGTTGTGAACCAACATTGTACATCAAGGTCAACAAGCAAGGTAATATTTTGATTGTTTTCTTGTATGTGGATGATCTAATCTTTACCAGTGATCTAAACATAGATTCTTTCAAATCAGTAATGAAGAATGAATTTGAAATGACTGATTTGGGTCTTATGAGGTATTTCTTGGGGATTGAAGTCCATCAATCCAATGATGGTATATTTATTTCTCAATCTAAATATGCAAATGAAGTTTTGAAGAGATTTAATATGGCAAGGTGCAAGGTATCCCCAACACCGATTATGACAGGGATGAAGTTAAGCAAGGAAGATGATGGAGCATGTGTGGATTCTACATTGTTCAAGAGGTTGGTTGGAAGCCTTATGTACTTAATAGCCACAAGGCCAGATATTATGTATGGTGTAAGTCTGATTTCAAGGTTTATGGAGTCTCCAAAAGACTCACATTGGCAGGCCGGTAAGAGGATATTGAGGTATGTAAGTGGTACAAAGGATTTTGGTATATTGTATTCCACTTCAGATGATTTCAGTCTTGTTGGGTACACTGATAGTGATTGTGGGGGCATCATAGATGATAGGAAAAGTACTTCTAGGTATACTTTTCACTTTGGTACAGGTGTTGTGTCATGGGCATCAAAGAAACAACCCATTGTGACCCTTTCTTCAGCTGAAGCTGAGTATGTGGCAGCCACTAGTGCTGCGTGTCAAGCTGTTTGGATGCAAAGGATGTTGAAAGATTTGATGCATGATCAAAAGGAAGCCACTACAGTATTCTGTGATAACAGTTCATCCATAGCATTATCTAAAAATCATGTGTTTCACAAGAGAACTAAGCATATTGATACGAGGTATCATTTTATCAGAGAGCTTGTAAGCAACAAAGAAATTTGTCTTGATTTTTGCAGGTTTGAAGATCAATTGGCTGACATATTTACAAAAGCATTGGCAAAAGAGACATTTGAGTATTTACGAAGTGGCTTAGGAGTTTGTGACTTTGCACAAGTTAGCAGCTCCGGAAAACTGTCAGTTAGCTCTGGAAATGCTACAACAGTTTTTGAACAAACTTGATTCAAATTTCCATGATCTGCAGTTGTTCATAATTAAGGGGGAGTGTTGGAAAATCAAGTCAGAATTTATTGTGCAACTAATATTTGTCTTTTCAGATTTAGCTCTCTGACATATCATATTTGCATTTAATTATGACTGCTGCACATTTATTTTTGGTTGATTATTCTCCCTAATTATCTCTTGTCAGAGATTTTGTGTTGACTTGTAAGGCAAGTTTTTTATGTAGGTGTTTATTATTAATATCATCTTGTTTATTGGGAGTTGTGTAGAAAGAAGAAAAAGGAAAAGAAGAAGAAGAAAGAAGAAGAAGGAGAAAAACCAGATTTGGGAGAAGAAGAAAAAGTGCGCAGTCCCAGCTCAAGTTTGGACTGTTTTTGCTGATAGAAAAACTTCATTTCTAAGTTGTTATTGTATGAATGAATGTTTTGTGTGCAGCTGTAGCTGTTGTTCATTATTGATAAATATATATGTATTGCTGAAGCAATTTGAAGCCCAGATCTATGTTATTTGCAGCCAAGTGTGTTATTTTATTTTGCTGTTATAAATTTAGTAGCTTCTCCTCAATTTTCCCCTGTTTTGCATCATTTAAATCCACTGCATTATATTTTCTATTGTTGTCCAAAGATTCTGTAGTTTCTGTAGATTCTGTACAGTTTCCGTAGATCCTCGCATTCCCTTCATGGAGGTGCCTTTGCATTCGCTGAAACATTTGTAGGCTAGCTTGAGTGTTTGAAAGATTTCATGGCCTTTTACCTTTGGCGGTTAACAATCAATGTAGTTCAGGGTTGAGGTACCTACCTCTAGTTTGGCAATGGATTTTTGTTGTGCGTGGCTGAATTTTACACAGTCGGTTGGCTTTTCGAGGAGGTGTGGCCTGCATGGAAACGGTTTCTTTGGATTAGTTTTCAGTTTTTCTCTTTCCTATAAATGTCTGGCCTTTGGGTTCCTATGCTTTTGTGTTTTTGCTTACTGTTGGATAGAGTTTGCTTTGTTGTTGCCACTGTGTGGGGTGTTCCTCCTTGGTAAGATTCAGTAAGATTTGTTTTTTTTTTGGGTTCTTTTGGTTGAAAAAACCCTTCTTTTGTGTGTGATTCAACCTCTATTGTGTATTTTGTAGGTTTTCTTACAATGAAGTGTTTCTCCTTTGCATGGATTTAGTGTCTTGAGGCCTTCACCAGAAGTTTTTAATACTATGTTAGTAAAAAAAATCTGAGTTTTTCTACTTAAAATGGGGTTCTTGGCTAGAATATTCCAGTAGTTTTCCATGGTAGAAGGGTTACAGTCGAAGCTCCTTCACTAGTGAATATGATAACATTTTCTTGGCTACTGGTGGATCCTTTCTAGCTAGATTGTTTGTTGCACTTTTTTTACAACTATAATGGTAGCATAGCTACATTTAAATACCAATATGCCGAAGAATAGCTTTTCTTATTCGAATATTACATATCCCATGTACTGGCTTCATTTTTCCTCATCATCAAGAATTAATCATTTATTTAGATTTTCATTAGAAGAAATAGAAGTCTATATATGCCAAATAGAATTTTCCCTGATGGTAGACCGTTATACATTCCAATCAAATGTCCAACTGGAAATTTAAAATTCTATTAAATCCTTTCCATTCCAAGAATTTCCTTATATGTCATTTGTCATGGCTAATAAGTAATTTCATAAAATAAAGTTCAGCCTAGTTCTAAGGGCACTTAATGCCAGACTTATCTAGTCATCAGTAATTTGATGAAAGAAGCTTCAAATCTAAATCTAGGGCACCCACTACAACTATTTATGAGCTGAAACTCAAAATCTCAATGTCAAATTGACAACTAGAAATCTTACTCTAGTGATAGACTCAGATGTTTGCTAAATATATGATTATCATATATTTTACATGTTTCAATATAGGTTGTGATACTCAACATAGTGGACATAGGAAGAAGTGTATTGTCACAAACAATGTTGCCAACTGCTACACAATGAATATGACACGTCTCATATATTAAATTCATTTTCGTCGAGCATATAGGAGATTTATGTTGATTTGAAATTAAGAATTACTCAACAGTGTCAAGAACTTTTGAGAAAATTACTTATTCTGGTTAGTTAAAAACTAAAGCACCTAATATTTAATTCCATACCATAGAGAATAGAAACTTTTGATCAAGTCTTACAAAGAAATTTCAATACATGGGCTTGTCAACATGCAGCACTTTGCAATGTTGCTTCCATTAATTTTCATCTCTTTCTTTAGCTTGATTCAAAAAATTACGATCACTATCTGCAATTGGTTAGTAAGTTGGATCTAGCTTGATAGGGGAAATCTGAACGTTCAATCTGACCTATGTTCAGCAAATTTTGTTTCTTCAATTTAGTCCACTTTAAATTGAATTTTTAAAAATGGGATAAATTAGCCATACTTCGAAATCCGTTTCTGAGTTATGATTTGGCAATTCTTTTTTTGAGAACAAGTTCGATCCCAAACTGGACCTTATTGATTCTCATAAAAAATATACGGTTACTAATAATGCAGTTTATAGAGGAGAGTATTTATTCCTTTTTAAATAGATAAGAGATACCTCAGAGAAAAACAATTGTGTTTGTTAGAGTGTTATCTTAGGATTTCGTAGAAACCCAAAGTTTCCATGTTTGTCATTGCATGAATAGTATACTATTTTTCATGGTAACTGTTGCATTTTGTTCAACCTAAATGGACATATAGGGGCAAGTGCCCTGCCAAGGTCAGGAATTGGAGTGTGTTGAGAGGTTCTATTCCTCTGGGAGGCCACTTCAATATGCCCCAAGTAGGGCATCAGACTGCGCTTTGGGAGGGCTTTTTAAGTTATTTGTCTTCACTATTTTCAACATGTTTTGCTTGCGGTTATGGTGGCTAATGTTTTATTGTTTCCTTTTATATTGGACTAGTGAAAACATGAGGTCAAATTTGCATTCCCCCTGTTGGTATTTCTGTGACAAAACCATAACTGCGTAGGCATGAATAATTTAAAAGGACTCATTTTGTTGTGAATGTGTTCCATCCTAAACAACCACACCCAGAAAAACCTGTAGATTGCAGAAATTGTGAAGACAAGCCTCCACTTACCAACATAATTTGTCATCTATCTTTCTAAATTTCACACGATAGATTCATTATCGAAAGGGTTTGGGCTGGTATACGACATAGTTTCCGATGTCGAGAAGTGTGAGCCCCCCTACAAATTGAAGAAGATGGGTGTATTTTTTGACAAGGGGAAAATAGGATTTAAAAAAGATAACCGTGCCAAGAAAATCCACTATGTGCAGAAGAAAAAATGATGTTTGACATTGTTCATGTTATTTTTTGGCTTGGAAAATACTTTATATAAATATCATACTGTAATTATCGTTAGTTTTTTGGCAAGCTGAAAATACATGATGCTGATATCGTACTATAATCAGCATTTCTTAGTAATGTACTTACTTTTAGTTAGTTTTTTCCAGTATGCACGTTTATGTAAATAACCAATATGTTATTGAAATTACTGTTTCAATATTTTAAATGCTAATATAAATTTTACTGTTACGATGGTTTTATATTGTACTGACTTTTTACTGATGTTCATTTCATTCTTGCATATATGATTACTATCCGTTCAGTTATATACTAATTTCTTTAGAAGAATTTGAATTGGGTTTTTGTGTATGCAGATTTGATGTGTTTATTATTACTATCATCATTTTTAATAGCATAATTTGTATGTGGGTGTATATCTATACAGAATTGGTTTATACAAAATTCTTATAGCCTTGGCAACTGTATGTCCACATGACTTTAGATTTTTAAGTATTACTGCAGTCAACTAAACTGTTAATAACATTGCATTGTACATTTTATAAAAGGTTTGCAAGATAAATGAAATTAGTTGCAGTTAGGAAATGTTTGCATTAACTGTAAAGCATCAAGTGCTTTTAGTCCCAAGCTTCTCGTACACAACGTGAGTGATGCTCTATGTTCTTTCATAAACTATCTAGCAATTTGGGAGGCAATTCAGCAGATTGTGTGTAGATTATTCATTTCATACTATGCTTAGTTGAGCATTTCAATCTCACCTTCTCATACTAAGGACAGTAAAGCATCAAGTTATTTTAATCCTAAGCTTCTCATACACAATGTGAGTGATGCTCTATGTTCTTTCATCTGCATGTCCTGTTGGGATTTGGTTAGATGATTACATGTGTTTTTGAATTTATTAGGTTTGTATAAATGATGGTTTTTTCTGAGGTATTGGAGTAATCATGATAATACAAGGATCAACCTTCTTATTGTTTTCTTCCCTCTTGGAATGTATATTTCAGAATTCATATTATCTTATGTATTTGTCGTGTGTGAAATTTTCAATATGGTCCAATTAGTTGAATTTGTAATGCAAAATGGTATAAACTATTGTGGATTTTGTTATGTAAACATTCATTTTAAGTTGCATTCATAGGCAACAAGATGGTTCATCCCTTTCTGGTTTGCTTGAAGTCTTAAATACTCTTTTATATTTGAGGTTTAATTTTAACTTAATTATGGAGTTAATAATAGTTATGAAGTGATAGATGTGAAGAGCAGTGACAGAAAGGTATATCATTTGGTTCTAGCATTGTATAAATGGAAAGACATTTCTTCGTTTTTATATCATCATAATAACTTTGTGTCCTAGTGTTGTTATTTACAATTGTAACTGCAATATATTTGTTGTCATGTACTACTTAATATCATAGTTGCAAAAGAACACTTTAGGTTCAATGAATATTATTACTGGTGAACCCGATATAGTAGCTTGGAAAAGGTGTAGGATAGTGTATGTGAGCAGTGATTTCGAGTTCCAAGCAAGTAATTCAACACTGGTGAGTAAAAAATGAAAATCCAAGCAACAAAATTTAAGAGATGTTCGGAGATATCTCCATTTGTGGAATAAGAATAACCTTGCTGCTATTGATAGAAGCCACAAGGATTTGGGAGGTTTCCCCCTCAAATTAGTTTGGCTTTCCTTATTTAATAGAGCACTTTTAATTTGCTAGTACTTGTTTAAGACATGAGATTTGTGCAAGCAAAGAATGATCCATCAATTGAATTAATGTTGGTTTGTGAACATCTAAGCTTGGGGAAATCTATTCTTGGATTTGCCATGATTATTTTCTAAGATGAATTCTCATTTTCCTGGTGTTATAGTTGTTACATATTTTCAGTTTGATTGTATCACAAGTTGAGATTAGTGTTTTGTAGTAAAGTGAAGATAAGATCACTTGTTACCCCAGTATGTATGAAATTCGTAAAACATGCAGACAATACCTTCTGGCCACTAATTGTTTAAATATTTCCTTTGGTCTATCAAAAACTACCTCCTGAAAGGATGGGTTGAATGCATTTGTTTTTATAGGACTACACAGTAGATTCACACAAAACTTGGATTTCTATTGATTTCAAAGGACTTTATGTTGTCTTTAAACAAGAACGCTTGACTGTTGAGCTTATAGACTCTATCTTGATCTATCCAGACTTGGTGTATCCTTATGAACCTACCCTCGACTAAATTCCCTTGGATCATCTCTCCCTCATTTTCTATCTTCCTTCCTTCAAAACTCTCTATGTTATCCCTTGATTTCAAGCTCTCATATAGATATATCTCTCTCTCTATTGTTTCTCTCTATTATTTCCTCCTCTACCATGCTAATTATTTCGATCTCTAGTTGAAATATTTGAATTGTTTAGATGGTGGGCTCTTACAACCTTCATTCTCACTTAGTTTTAGTTTTCAAATTGGTTCATTAAATCCTTTAGCTACTTCACTGTCCTTTCTTTCCCAGTTTCACACATGCTTCGTGCCTATTCATTTTCACACTCCTATATGTTCAACCCATCGAGTATTTCTTATGATCCTAAAGTTCCTCCCAATTCACACTTTATTGTTGCACAAAATTTTTACACAATCCTCTGAAATCACTGAATATTTGTGGTGGGTTCTCTTTATTCCCTTGGTACTTATTAGCCTCCATGTGCACCTATGACTTATCCAAAATTCCTATCTTGCAATACTGTTTCGATGTGAT
Source organism: Taxus chinensis (assembly GCA_019776745.2). Lineage (NCBI taxonomy): Eukaryota > Viridiplantae > Streptophyta > Pinopsida > Cupressales > Taxaceae > Taxus > Taxus chinensis. The sequence goes on from CM034156.1 coordinate 591,128,402, forward strand.
AAACCTTAATTGGATATGCTTTCTCCATGGAGATGAATTCCAACTCTTATGCTTAGTCAACTAACTTGGTCTCCTGCATCAGAGTAAATTACTAAGGAAAAAAGATAAACAAGTACATAATCTTCATCACCTCATTGGTTTACGATAATCTAGTGACCAAAATCTATGCTAAAATTACTTATAGTTTAATTAGTGACTGGAGATGGTACAATGGATCATATATGGATAAAATTCCTATTAGAAGATTAGTATCTTCATTTGTTAACTACTTTGTCTATTCAATGATGATGTAGAGGTTAGTTGTATTCTCAGTACAATGCATTCTCAAGCCCATATAACAATTATAGAAGCCAATGCGGGTAAGTGTAAAGTGTAAACATGTTATTATCACTATAACATGTTATTAGTACTAGTCTTAGAAAAATAATTCCTAAAAAGAAACATGTCCTAGAGACCATTATTGATAAAGAGTTATTAATTTTTATGAGTAAGTATATACAAAGAGATTAGAATGATACTTATTTTGAATGCATCCATCAAGCAATGATAAACATGAATGCAATGGAATTATATTGGTATTCATTAATTTATTTAGAGAAACTTTTTTTAGGTTATGATACGTAAATTTTCCTTTTTCTATGTTGAATTTCCTTCCATATAACACAACCTATTTTGACTTTTTAAAGAAATGTTGAATGTTTTATGTTTGCATTTATTTGGTTTACGACCAAAAAACCCATCTAATATTTGGTAGGATTTTCTGACAGAAACAATTGTTGGGTTAGTTGTTTCATTGACGGTAGCAGCTGATAGAAAAGTAATTGAAGCACATCTATTACATCATTGTCCTAGATAAAAGTAATTTAAATTTTTTAAGCAATTATAACAATGTCAACTTGTGAACTATATCATCTATATTGTTCTCTACCTCAATACATATAATGCTCCTCAAAAATTTCAAAGCCTAAGAAGAAAAACACTAACAAAGTATGTTGATTGCATTTGTTTTTAGCAGTGATTGCAAAAAGACATCTTTGACTGGGCCAAACACTACTTCATTTATTCTCAAATCGATTGCACTTGGCAAAAGGTAACTTTCTAAGGTCATCAAATAATGGGTTTGCTTGTCAATTACTCAATAGCTTCTTATGTACCACGCTCAAATTGATTCCAATTTGAAAATCTAATTTACGTTTTCATACCATTCAGTCACCAAATTTTAAGGGGCCCCCATATTTCAAATTGATAGGCAAGCTCGAACTTGCATTGAACAAAATAATAGTCTTCAATTATTTTCGATATATATTCCATTAATGACCATTGAATAACTATAGTGAAGTAAAAAATATTAAATATGTACCAACTAATAATAATATGCACATTAATTAAAATTAAATAATCTAGACAAATAGATTGAAAGGCCAGATTACAAAATCAAAAAGGACACTGAGAATAAACCAACAAATTTCAAATAGGATTGCAACGTTCGTCAAAGGTTAAATAGCTTACACATAATGGAGATAAACTTGACTGAAGGAGGTGTATTGAGTATCATTAAAGGATCCCCCCATAATGGCCTGACACTACAACTGTTGAACTTGTCTCCGTTACGTTCATCATTGAACTCTGTAGTTCAACACCGTGTGGACCTGTCAGATGGAAATCATATTCAAACTTCTGTGCTTCCCTAAAAATTTGTAGGCCATGTCCTCGACAAAATACTTGCAAGAAGGGTCCATTGTGCTACTCCAGAAATATGTTTGCAGAATTTGTAATAAAGACCTGTAAGTTGCATCTTGGTCATTCTTCGAGTTTTACCAAGTCTTGTTTTCCGATTTTCTGATGTTGATTACTCTTTCTCTGTGTTGTAGCATGATTTTTATTAGTGACATGGACAACATTGTCTCCGCCTGGCCAAGGCAAGGAAAACATGTTCCCGTTCCTGAACACATTTTATGAGGGAAAGAAACAATATGTGAATCAATGCCCCCTACACACACCCATCTATCTCCAAACACACCTGCCTGTGATAGATACGCTATTACAAACAATGAAAAGAACTGCACATACATTTCTGCTTTGACTATAACATCAAGGGTGTGGACTATAGAAGTCAGGCTCTTACTAAAAAAACTCTTAGAGAGTATCGAAATACAAGGGGTAGTGGCATCATTTTTTCCTTTGATTTCATGGACAACAAAGGTGGAGAGATAAGGATCACTTATTTCAATGAGGCTGCAAACAAATTCTATGCACAAATAGAAAATGCAGGCCTATACAATATATCTAATGGCAGAGTGGGTAAATAAAATCATGCTTACAACCATTTAAACAACCAATTTGAATTTTTTTTGCTTCCCTCATCTACTATCGCTCCTGCAATTGAACTACAAAATGATGTTCCTCTCCATCACTTCCATTTCAAAGAGATAAAAAATATACCATCCATTTTTGCATGCTCAATGGTGGACTTAATTGGTGTTGTGATGGCCATTTCTCCTTGCTCGACCGTTTCGTCGTAGAGACAAGTCTGAGGCTATAAGGAGAACATTGCTAATGCGAGATATGTCTGGATTTCAGTATCTTTGTGACCTTATGGGGCCAACATTTACATGATCTTTGCAAAGAGTTATCAGAGATACTCTCAGTTCCATATTTTCCAGTCTTGGCAATAAAATATGGTCATGTTTCATATTTCAATGACACCATTATTGACACCATTTCTTCTTCAAAATGCTATGTCAACCCTCCGATTACTGAAATGCAGGCTCTCTGTGATTGGATATCTTCACCAAATTCACATGTTCCATGTGCCCGTCAGTCACCAACAAAGATGGGCCTCCACAATCTATGGTTGCTAATGCTACTTTGTTGCAAATTTTAGAGATGGGAAATCTTGAAACCAATGAGTGGGTGACTATTGAAGCTGAAGTATCAAACATCAACATGGATAATTTCTTCTACATGGCTTGCCCAATAATGGTGGATGAAAAACAATGCAGAAAAAAGGTTCAGGAACAACCAGATGGTAAATGGTTTTGCAAAAAATGCAATATTCATGTTCAAAACTGTAATTACAAGTATGCTCTGTGTATGGATTTGAAAGATGCTACAAGGGAGCTTAAAGGGGTTACTGCATTTGATGACACTGTAGAAATGATAATGGGAATTATAGTTGCAAACTTGCAATTTTTGTGCATTGATAATGATGCCACATAGGAGATTTTCGATCACGTCATTGGACATGTTTTCCTCTTCACTCTTTCTCTTAAAAAGGAAACATACAAAGGAAAAACCAGTTGAAATGTGTTATTCTTAAGTCAAAGACAACATGATATGTCCTACAAACTCCAGCATATATGTGTTCTATATTTTGTTGATGCACAAATCCTCCCTTCACAACTACTCTCTTCTTATATTTCTTTTTCCCGTAGTACCTTTTGCAAGTTTATGTTTTTACGAGAATATTGTAACTTCCTTGTTGCATGTATTCCAACAATATAAAAACAAATATTATTTACATAAATCAACTATGGTTGTCCACTAAGTTCTAATTCCTCTGCAGTATTTGTCGTATCTCCCTCATATATGATTATGAATGAAATTATTTCATGTTTCTCTTGTACAAAATGGATCATTTGTTGTCATTCCCATGTGTACAATTGCATTTATTGCTATCTTCTCAAGAAAAATATAATGTTTATATCTTATCATGCGTGCACATTTATATTTACACTTCAATAATTAGCTATACACTAATTACTTGTTGTTCATCAAATTTCTTGCAAAAACTCCAACATTCGATTTGGTGACTTCCAGATGTATCCTCCTGAAACAAGGGAGCGTAGATGTGAGTATTACACAAGAAACAGGTTGTGCATCACTGAGTAGCAACGTCACAGATACCATGCTTGTAGACTAGCGGGCACACCTCAGACCTTGCTTCCTTCGCACCAGCCACAAATTTAAGCACCCCCGACAAAGTATTTCTGCTTCCACTTCCTATTCTAACCTGCCTTTCCCCAATCTACATCACAAAAATGTTTTGAATTCTGGTTGTAGTTCCGGTCCACAATCTTCCCCGTGTCACACCTTGGCTTCCACTTCAGTCAACAACATTTATGGATATACTCCCTTGCCTTCTCTCTTGCCAAAAATACCCTTAACACTTCCATCCTTTAATCAAGCACAATGATGTTTCTGTAAAAGAATAGATACCTTTGCAAAGATGGATACTTTTCTCTATCTGTATGGAAAGCTACCCAGGAATCATGGGGAAAATGAGTGAAGAGAAATACGTATGCAATAGATGCTTGGCCGAGAAAAATGGTCACCGCTTCTCTACATGGAACAACATGAATCCAGGCCATCAACATGCAGTTCTTAAATTCCTTACACAAGTGGAGGAAATGCTTATCACAAGAGTCAATCCAATCTTATAGGTTAGCCACGTTCATGGGGGACAATACAAATATAGTGGCCACACTATCAGTTTCCCAAAAAACATTGAATCTATTGTTAAATACCTTCCACGACGTCTTGGCGAAGTGGACATCTTACTTTTACAAAGAAAAGGGTAGAACCAAACAAAATATGACTTCTATGTCAGTAGGTCATGTGTTTGGGATGCACTCCAATTCAAAATTACAAATGACCCATATTAACAAATATGTTCTGATTGACTACAAAACCTTGTCCTCTTTATTTGTTGAACCAACCAATGTTTCTTCCATCTTGAAAACTGTTGAAATAGATAATCCCCCTATCAAGAGGACATTCCCCTTGTATCTGATCCTAAGGAATTTACATCACCCAATAGTCAATCCCTTCCATCATCCTTTGTCCCAGTTTTCCCTAATTCAGGTATTAAAGAGGAGGAGATTCAATGGTTCTTTTTTAGTTCAGCAAATGGCCTACCATTATCTTTACCTTGGCATGAAATTGGCCTTTCACTAATCAATGAATACAACACAGAAGGATTATTTTCAATGGCATTCCCAAAACTTCGTTTCCCACAGGTTCAACCATGTTTAAATAAACCTTGCATGAAAGAGGTCCAACTTCATGAATACACATTGCACCTGCTCCATTACTTTGACAACTGCTTTGGAGGGAACCCTAGGTTTAGGTATTTTTTTGCTCAACCTCATCATGTGTCATGCAGCCAAGTCAACAACTTCTTGTCTTCATGAGACAGGATATCCTTCAAAACATTCCAACAACTATAGGTGACACTACGAAACACCTTCAAGATAATCCAAATGATGCACTCCCAAAAAATATGTGGTTTGGTATGACACTTTGTGGAACTAGGTCTTTTTGGTAAAAAACTAGAGGTGAAGTTTCCAATATGATTGAAGAACTAGGAACACCAACTTTTTTTTCAATTTATGTGTTGCTGACACCAAATGGCCAGACCTCCATAGTGTAATGCCTTAAACTAGCCCTGTAGATCCTCACGAAGCACAAAAATGGAGGAACCATAACATTGTCTCCAACCCTCATCGATTTTCTTACATACTTACACCAAAGATTCACAGTATTTGTGAAAAATTCTTGAAAAAATACTTGGGAGAAATAGACTATTGGTATAGGTAAAAATTGTCTCTCTCTTTCTTTCCTTTTCCACAAAAGCTTCCTTATACTTGTTCATCTCTTTCCATGTATGCATGGAAACACAAACCTTCCTCCTACTTATTCATCTCTTTCTAGGTACGAATGGAAACATAAAGGATCTGCACATGTGCATGGGTTCCTTTGGCTTCTAGAAGCCCCAAATGTGGAGACAATTGATTGGAGTGACTCATCTGTTGTCAAACAAGTTAGAGAGTACTTTGACAATTTTTGTTTCTGCATGGAATCCCCATTCTATTTCATGCATGTCAAAATACATTCACCATCCACTCCAGGATGATCCCTGCTTATTAAACACATCAGAAATATTGGCGACTGACCCTCTTTTAGACTTGGAAGAAATTTTAAATCGAGTGCAAAGGCATACCAAATGCACTGAACGTACGTGCTGTGAAAAAAAATGGCATGGAATACAGGTACAAAGCACCTTGGGAACTACTTGAATAGTCATCACTAGGAATCAAAGACACACAAAAAGTTCAATACATGCCAACCAGAAATGATGACATATTGAACATCCACAACCCCTCCATGTTATCCATCTGGAGAGCCAATGTTAATTTCCAGCTAGTACTCTCTAAGCATGCAGTACTAAAGTATATTTCTAAATATGATTCCAAAGTAGAGTGACGTTCTGAATCATACCACCAAATTCTCTCAAGAATATCTTCAACAGACAATCCCCAATAGCCAGCCAGGGTGGCCTTCCAAAAAATGCTTATAGATAGTGTCATTGATTATGACATGAGCACCTAAGAAACATGTCACATGCTCCAAAAGTTACCTCTTGTTCTTAGTAGTTGATCCTTCATTTCTTTGAATGTTGGAAAGAAAAATTTGTGTCGCATCTCTAACACAAATCATCTTGACTCCGAGTCAATGAAATTCATAAACACATACATGAAACACCCTAGACATATGGAATCAGTTACACTTATTAAAACAGCCATTAGCTGGTTTCACAACAAGCTGTGAGTAGGTGCAAAAAGGAAGCAATGGTCAACATATGTTATTATGTGTGTCTCCCCTAGATTTTATTCCATCCGCAATGATCTTTTCCCTTCTATTGAACTCTTTTGTTGGAGTGAACTCCTCCTCCACAAACCTTTTCATAACATCCCCACAAACATTAGAACCACAGCTAAGCAAGTTATTTCCAATTGGCTATTATTGAAATACTTTTATCATCCTTGGCATGTCAAGCCATCTCCCTATCAAATGATTCATCTTCCTCTGACGAATCTTCTTTAGAATCTGAAATATTAGGGCCCACTCCATTGCAAAATGAATGGGAAATTTTATCCTAGTTACTTCTAGATAATTTTGTATCCCTCGACAAGTTCAACATACTAGGCCTTTGAGACTTTAACATACATCAAAATTGTATCTATAATGATGTTCCAATTTCTTTGAATGACGTTGCACCGTATTTCATTAATATGTGAAATTACACTACTACAACTATCCCTTTCTGAATGCAAAATTTCACTTTCATCACAACACCTTTCTCTCCAAAATAACACCAAGATTTTAATACTATACAAGGTTCTACAGGCACGTGTAAATATTTACTCATAAACAATATCCACTCCTCATGCTCATAAAAACCATCTCCTCTCCTGGTCCTCGCACCAATAGGAGTGGCCACATTCAACATTTCTGCATCAACAATACACGTCACATTTTTCATTCCAATAAATGAAATAAAATCACTCTAAGGCATGTCTCTTTCCACTCTCCAACAATCCCTACAACATGTTCATTACATTCTCATTGATGATATGAACTTCATATGTCCCACACTCCTTCCAAAAATCAACTTCTGTCTTCATGAGGCCTTCCCTCACTTCAAATCAACCGCATTTGGTAACAAATACATCATTCTCATTAGTGACCTTGGCCAACTACCCCCTGTCAATGACGTACCACTCTATGTTGGTCACTCATATGGAAAAAACCTTTGGTATAGCTTCACAACATGTATCATGATTACTATAATCTTTAGGCAAAAAGGTTCAGATGATGCCCAAATAAATTTTGGGCAGCTACTAAATATTAGAGATGGAATCCCACTCCTCTAAGACTGGAAAACACTTATCCAGTGAACAAACTCCCAAATATCTAGCACTGACATTGCACATTTCCTTCTAGCTCCACATTTTTTCGCAATAAATGACCTTTTCAAACAACACAACCTCAGCATGATAAAATCCCTTAATGCTCCAATTTCATAGTCTAATGTTGAGCAAACTAGGCTCAACTATTTAGAGGAACATAATGAAGAGAAACTGAAACCAATTATTCTCCTTTGTAAACAACAAAATGTTATGCTCACTACAAATTTATGGGTTGAAGTTGGCCTTGTGAAGGGAACATCATCTACACCCCATATTCATCCCCTTCAAGTCTTCCAATTTTTTTTGTCATCGACTTTAACAAATACAACGGCCCTCCCTGGAATCCACATTTCCCCACCCATGTCCCCATACCCCCAATCTTAAGAGGAAACCACAGACAACTTCCTTTAAAAATGGCCTAGGCACTTACAATCCACAAATCTCATGGCTTTACTTTACATAATGCAACTGTGGATATAGTTTCTTCATAACAACTAGGGCTTACATTCACCACAATGTCCAAAGTCCCCTCTATAAAATACCTGCACATTTCACCCCCCTTCTCTTTCAAACGCTACTCCAGAATGTCCCTTTTCCAACACCTCATTAAAAAAAAGGAGGAGGAATCATGACTAGAAATCTTTAGTTCCCCGCTCCATAAAAAAATTCAGGCCCCGGCCCTTTTATCCCCTCCTCCCTGAAAGGAATGATAACCAGATTGTACCAAGCCAAGAACAAAGATGCTAATTAAACATCACGATCAATAAGATTAAAGAAATTCGCCAGAATAAATTTACACAAAACCTTTGCAAACAAATGAGTAGCAATATCATATATTATTATGGAACTCAATGAAATACAATGAGAATGGGCCTTGCTTAAATAGGCAAGGAATAACAATCTAAGAACCAGTCAAGGTCGTAGATCAAGCCATAAATCATGGAAAGAACTAGTCATCAAAGAACTAGTCAAGTCCATAGATTTATGATAGAACTAGACATCAAGGATCTAGTCAATACCATAGATCTAGGAAGGAACTAGTCAATACCATAGATCAAGGAAAGAACTATACCTAACAGCTAGATAATATCTCCTAATATCTAAATAAATAAAAAGAATTATCCACACACATAAGTGGGTGAGGATAAATACAATAAAGGTAAATAATATACCTAGGTGAACATGAGCTAAGGTAAATACCTACTCTAACACCCCCCCTCAAGTGAAGCTAGGGGCCAAAATAGAAGTGGCATGTCCAAAATAAGAGTCCTGACAACTAGGCCTGATAAGGTACTCATGTACAATAATTGAGAAAAATGGACACCGCAAGTTACCCAAAACCAGTAACAACAAAGTAAAAACCCGCTGCAAGGCATCCCAAGAATCTTGGCTCAAAAAAATCATACAATGCTGAAGAATTTTGGTGTGCACTATGGTCTGAATCCACTGCTCAATCACAAAACTCAAAAACAACTGACACTGGGCTCCACCAGAATAGCTCCATACAAGGAGACTGTCAATGGAGTGATGTCGAAAGTGTAAAAAAACACCAAACATAATTCGATTAAGTGCTACAAATAGGTGTGCCATGATCCAAGAATAAAACCAAACACCACAAGGTAAGGACAAAAAATCCAGAGTGTCACGATCCAAGTAAAGTCAAGGTAACAAAGCAAGGACACGAAACCCGAAGAAGCAGGATCAACACCACACCCTCCCATACTGTTGAATGGGTGGAGTGATGCTACAAATCTGTATGAGTTTTCAAAACAACTACTCAAACACTGAAAAAATAACACTGGGCTCCACCAGAATAGCTCCCCCACAAGAGAGATTGCCAACATGCCAAAAGTGTTGAAAATACAGATACAAAATCTCTCAACAAACAAGAGAGATACACTACACCTGCTAAAGAAAAATGCTCAAAACAAGAACCATCACAATGTAGAAGGTATAGAAAGTGGAGCAAGAGGCCGAATGGTAGAGGAGCCACACTTGTAGATTCCTCTCAACGAATGCCTATGTCGCCACCACGAGTGATCAGATATCCACCCGAAATCAACACGGATGGATGAAGAAGATGCCTACATATGACTTGGTGTAAAATGCACAATAGGTGCATACAAAAGAACATCAGAATGTGTGTCAGGTTGATCATGTCTGACAGCTGAAATATCAGGTTTCTCAATCCTAAGTGAAGGTGTAGAACTCATGTGTTGCTCATGATCCTCAGAAAGAGTCGAGCAAACAAAAAAATGAGCTCTGTCAATGTGTGATCCCAATGAAGTATCTGCTCAAAAACCAATGTCATGACAAGAATTCCACTTAACATGTGGAATAGAGGAAACAATACCCTATGAATGTCTGCCAATGACTCGTTAGTGAAACCCATAGAATGAAGCATGTGAGAACTAAATGCAGTGGTATGCTTCTTAAAGAAGCCATGCAGCTGAGCAGAAGTAGGATACACAACATGTGGTACTGTAATAGGCATAGATGTGGAAGAGCATGCAGTAAGAAGCCTCATAGGTTTAGAAGCATCAAAAGTAGGTTCAGGCTCAAAGACTGGCAGATCAATGTCAGTGGGTACAAGAGAAACAACTGCAAGTGGACTAGGAGCATGGATATGGTTGTCCACAATATGATGGTGATGTTGTAGGCTAGCAAGTTTGTTCTGCAGGGAGTGTATTATTGTATCCTTATCATGAATGAGTGATTGTAGAAGAGAGTTTCACTTCTTGAGCGATCTATTTACTTCCAAAAATTTTACAATATCCTCTTCAAGTCCACATACTTCAGAGAAAATCATATCATTCTCAGAATCCATGATAGGTACAAACTGTAACTCCCAAAAATTTAGGACGTCGGGCTCAGCCGAAATTGCGTCCACAATTGATTACAACACTCCTCCATATTTGGAAATTTATAATTATAGTGCAAGTCTCAAAATAAATAACTCCGGTGGAAAGAGCACGAAAAAACAAGCACTTTTGCAAAAAACGGTACTCAAAACCAAGTTACCGATCAAAAGTTACAAGCTTTTTAATATTTTACTCTGTTATTTATTTTAGGTGCCACTAAAACAAAGAAAAATGTTGTTGCCTTCACCACTCAAATAAAATTAAAGGGAGCTGAAGCTAAACACCTACTAGTAGGAATCACAAGGTTTAAGTCCTCATATGACCATACCATATGACCAAGGGCTAAGGATTTAATGGGTGATCCGAAAACCTTCCTGCGCACAAACCAAGATAAATATGCCGCAACAAAAAATTACTCTGTAATGATCTCCAAAAGATCAACAGACCCAAAAAAAATAATCCGATGATTTCTTTTCTTGTGGGTGCAAATCCCGAGGCGATCTAGTGTGCTTCTCTGTAAAAATAAAAAACCTCAAAAAATGACTGCCTCCAGAATTGGCCGAGTTTACAATCAATCTTAGGGTTTTCACGCCTTCCAAATCCAATGGAAGCCTTTGTTTTGCATAAAAATTCACACAGCAACAAAATACGACCAAATCCCAAATATATGAATACACAAATAATTTATTTGCAAAATAAAACTTAGAGACGGATGTCAATAGCAATCTCTAGCTCTGATACCATGAAAGGAACGATAACCAGATCGTACCAAGCCAAGAACAAAGATGCTAATCAAACATCACAATTAATAAGATTAAATCAATTCACCAGAATAACTTTACACAAAACCTTTGCAAACAAATGAGCAGCAATATCATATATTATTATGGAACTCAATGAAATACAATGAGAATGGGCCTTGCTTAAATAGGCAAGGAATAACAATCTAAGAACCAGTCAAGGTCGTAGATCAAGCCATAAATCATGAAAAGAACTAGTCATCAAAGATCTAGTCAAGTCCATAGATTTATGAGAGAACTAAACATCAAGGATCTAGTCAATACCATAGATCAAGGAAAGAACTATACCTAACAACTAGATAATATCTCCTAATATCTAAATAAATAAAAAGAAATATCCACACACATAAGTGGGTGAGGACAATAATATACCTAGGTGAACATGAGCTAAGGTAAATACCTACTCTAACACTCCCACCATATTCATTCACCGTGTTGTTCCCCATTCCTCTTCTTCTGCTCTCATTCACATAAGTATTCTTTCAAAAAAAATCATGACAATTACAAAATTAAAAAAATACATGATAAATTACATCATGCTTTACTTCACATTTCTTTAATCATGACTACAAGTACATTTGTCTATTGTTTTAGATTTACCCATTTTGTAAATTAAGTTTCATATGCAAGTACACACAAGTCTAAATGAATATATGATCAACTATGTACAAACCATGCTACTTTGATTAGCAAAGCTAATCATTGGCAATGTAAATTGAAAAAAAAAGGCAATGTATCTTTGACTTCGTGCATTTCATAATTATAGGGTTTTAAATATTGTGCTTCTTGTTTAGATATTTCGAACAATCACTTAACAAATATTCATTTTGGTTCTTTCATACACTCATTTATTCATCATGTTCACTGATCAACCCAAAATACATATGCATACAGTTACTACTACATTTCCTACCTACATTATGTTCCACTCCCCATGAAAATATAGCCCACATCATTATGGAACAAAAAACCCTCCGATCCCTTATGGCGTCCACATCACACACTCCATCGCACGATTGCTAGTTTATAGAGGTATTTTATCATTCAAATAAATCATAGCTTCAATAACCAGTGAAAGGAATGTATATGACATACCTAGATTAGTCATGGACATATGAATTTAAGGAGATTTATATTTACAAAAACAATATTCTCAAATATACTTATGTTGACATAACTATTTGTATTTTATATGTGTGCGAGATCACACATATTGTAAGGCCATTCTTCTCAATATTGGCTACTATTGTATCACGGGGATGGTAGGACCATGATGCTGAAGAAATATTTGAAATACTATAAAAAAATTATTTTCCAAGGGCTTTGTAAAGATTTCAATGAATTGCATTTTCGATAAGAAAAATTCAAAGTATATTTTTCATTGTGAGCTAGCTCCCTTATGAAGTATAATCTTGTAAATATATGCTTTATTTTTTGTGAAACACATGATTCTTGAACTATTATATACCAAAACTAATAACATAGGATAATTTTTGCTTCTTTTCGCTAATGTAGTTATGAAAACACTCTTCTCATCCACACTAATTCACATGATGTTACTGCGGGTGCCACTTACATTGCTTCTCCAAAAATAAGGATAGTAGTGGATTGTTTACAAAATTCCCATCAAATTACACTTTAACTAAATTTGAAAATATAACTAGACACACTCTTCATGTCATATAAGCTTCATACATACACATTGTTCATGGATTAATAAACATGAATTCATCAAGTTTTTTATATTAAATCCCATGTTTTTTTCCCCACTAACATATCTCAAACTCTCTTCCCAACTTTTCTGTAAGAATCCTTTGTCGACATCATAAACCTAGCTTGAATAAGGATTTACTCAATACATGATATTGGATGTTGTTTAAATCAACTATATTAGAATATTAAGATTTTTTTAAGTACATAATTGAACCCCAATCCAATAGAAATTGATGTTAATATTAGATTAACATTTATAATAGCAAACCTTGCCAATTAAACATTATTTGCATATTTTATATAACATATAAAAATGTTATCTTTTAATTTATTAATTTACAAGCCAATCATTTGCTTTATCAACCCTAAATAAATGATTTCAAATTATTTCTTCATTTCTTATTTGAATAGATTGATTGATAAATAGTGTATAAATATCAATTCATCAACATATAATCATATAATATTAATGTTTCCATGATGATTCATTTTGATATATAATTTTGTTCATTATTCCTATTGCTAAAAAATTCTTTTAAAAATATTATTCAGTCGAACTATACCACACTATCTATGCTTGTTTGAGATCATATTATAGGGTTTTCTTAAATTTCCAACCTATGTTCCTAACCCTAAAATTTGTATTAAGGTGGTTACCATGCATAAACTTCTTCTTCTAGAATGTAACTCGAAAATTATAGAATATTCACTTACCAAATCATTACTTATAACATGAGCTCATAATTATGGTTTTAAATATTAATCAAATGGACCCAATATATCGACTCATATTAAGGTGTATAAGGGGTTAAAATATAAATTCTCTTATGAATATAGTAAGGGTAGGGTAGGTGGATTAGTAGGGAGGAGGGAGGGGGAATAATCACATGGTACATGAATTATCCCTCAATCCATATAATTTTCATTGTGTGTTGTTTTTCAAAGTAGAGGCATGGATTTTAGAGAAGAAACATGTTATTCCAAAGTAATAGAACTATATAAATCTAAAATTACATTGATTGAAACACCATATTGCACGTAGCATTGTAATAACAGTAGACAATACCAACACACCAAAAGGAATTAAAAATTATGAATTTGATGTTGAGTTATTAATTGCTAACAATGATATGGTCATATTACATTATAGACTAAAATGAAATTGTAGTGTCCTTCTTAAAACATTTTTTTTTAAAAAAAGTAGAAGTGTGGGCTAGAGGGTGGCATGTGGCAGGTGAGTTGGTGGCATTGATTGATTAAGTGGTGGTAGGAGTGGATAGAGACATAAGAGGTGTGTGGCAGCGGTTGTTCATGGCCTGTGCATCCTTCTATCCTTTCAGACTTGTCATTTTCCTTGCATAATAATTAAAGCATTTAATTAAGTCCACAGGATATGAACCCACAGAAATGCAAGTTTGAGTTGTAAATTTTGCAATATTTGGATAGTTGTTGCAAGGGAACGACACAACCATGGAAGGGGAATTCAGAGAATGGAGCTTGCATGGTTATGGTGTGTTTGATAGAAATCCCAGAGAGATGAGGCCTCATGAACCACAATGATTGCAGTATGTGCACAAACGAGTTTGTTAAAAACATCCATGTTTATTCCTATATAATAAATAGGTATCCAACCTAATTATTTTGCGTTTGATCAGATTTCACTCCTAGATCATGCCAAAATGTGAGCTCTAAGACAAGGTACAAATGTCTATCAAGCATAAAAAGATACAGGAATATTTTCAATTTTTGTAGTTGCAAATGCTTTGCTGGACGTGTATGCAAGGTGGAATCATATCTAGGCTGAAATTACCATCGTTATATGGGATTGAGGGTTATAGGATGATTGAGACCGCACTAGAGGGGCAGATGGATTGTACCCAAAACAACTCCTTTTAAGAGCTCTTCCAGAAATGAACAAAACTTTCAATCCATTTGAACCACCAAAAAACTTTAAATGCTACTTCACCTTTGCAAATGGATGATGAAGATACTACAAATGAAAATATCATGAAAGGAAAATGATGGCATTTGGATAATCCAAATCAAGTGCATAAAAATAGTAGGTCACCATTAAACAATGAAGGCATTCAAGATGATGTTGTACCTACTAGGTTTTTCATGGCAAGGCTATGGATACCATGCAAAAAAAGGGTTGCTTCTTATTCTCTAACTTCCTCTTTGTCAGCAATAACCAATCCGACATATCCAAATGGTTCTAGCGGTGGAGGTTATTTGTGTGATAATGTTCCTAAGACATTGGGAATTTCTCGTAGAGGTGTGCGGAACAATGTTTTTCCTCCTAGGCATTCTAATGTTACTGGTGGTGGGGCTTATGCTAAAAGGAATGATAGCCAGATTGTGTCAAGCCAAGAACACAGATGATAATCAAACATCACGATCAATAATATGAAAGTAATTTTCTAGAATAACTTTACATAAACCTTTGCAAACAAATGAGCAGCAATATCATATATTATTATAGAACTCAATGAAACACAATGAGAATGGGCCTTGCTTATATAGGCAAGGAATAACAATCTAAGAACTAGTCAAGGTCATAGATCAAGCCATAAATCATGGAAAGAACTAGTCATCAAATCAAACTAGTCAAGTCCATAGATTTATGAGAGAACTAGACATCAAGGATCTAGTCAATACCATAGATCAAGGAAAGAACTATACCTAACAACTAGATAATATCTTCTAATATCTAAATAAATAAAAAGAAATATCCACACACATAAGTGGGTGAGGATAAATATAATAAAGGTAAATAATGTACCTAGGTGAACATGAGCTAATGTAAATACCTACTCTAACAATCCCCCTCAAGTGAAGCTAGGGGCCAAAATAGAAGTGGCATGTTCACAGTATTAGTCCCGGCAACTAGGCCTGATGAGGTACTCATGTACAATATATCCATGAAGAAATCTCAAACCAAAAGAAGGAAAGAATCCTGCTATAAGGAAATAGAAAGAAGAAGAAGAAGGAAGATGTTTTCACGAACACCCCCCTAGAACAACTTCTGAAACCACAAGCATTTCATGCAACTCAAGATAGCGAGGTGATGCAAAAGGCTTCGTAAATATGTCTGCAACCTCTTGTTGAGTTGGAAGGTACTCCAAGCAAAGAACTCCATCCTGAATGTGCTTTCGAATGAAGTGGATGTGTATCTTGATATGCTTGGTCTGATGGTGCTCAACTAGGTTGCGAGAAATGTGAATTACACTTTGGTTGTCACACCAAAGTACAGTCAATGAATCCTATGGGAATCCAAATTCTATCAATAACTGGTGAAGCCAAAGAATCTGCTGACTCATTGTAATTGTTTCCCTGTACTCTACCTCTAAAGATGAAAGTGCAATATCCTGTTGCTTTTTGCACGCCCACGCAACTGGAGAAGAACCAAGATTGAAAAGATATCCATAAGTAGAACATCTGTCATCAATATAAACTACCCAATCTAAATCTGTATGCCCAACCAACTGAGTAGAACCCCTAGTGTAGTGTAGGCTAAAGTGGGAAGTGCCCTGTGAATAGCGTAAAATCCTTTTAACAGCTTGCCAATGACTACTATGAGGAGAATGTGCAAACTAAGATATAAGCCCTACTGCAAATGAAATATCAGGGTGAGTATGGGTCAAGTACATGAGACTCCCAACCAACTTCCTATACAACATAGGATCACAAAGTGGTTTGGTACATGTGGATTTAAGAGTAACTCCAGGCTGAAAAGAAGATGGACTTGGCTTGCAATCAGCCATATCAAAGTGCCTAAGAAGATCATGGGTGTACTTTTTGCTGACTCAAATGAATCTCTGAATCTATTTGAGAAATTTTCAAACCAAGGAAATAATGCAATAGCCCAAGATCTATTATGTCAAACTATGTAGAAAGAGCCCTCTGAATACTCTAAATGTGGGAAGAAGAGCTGCTAGTAAGTAATAGATCATCAACATATAAGACAAGTATCACAATATCCTCACTGACATACTGGAGATACACTGTATGATCAGAGTGGCAATGAACAAAACCAATAGATAGAAGAAAATAATCCATCTTCTCATACCAAGCCTGAGGGGCTTGTTTGAGACTGTAGAGTGACCTTCGGAGCTAACAAACAAGAGAAGAATCCTAAACAAATCTAGTCGGCTGCTCCATATATATTTCCTCTTGTAGATCTCTATGTAAGAAGGCACTCTTCACATCCATATGGTATACGGGCCACCCCTATGATGCAGAAATAGTAAGTACAAGGCATACAAAATCCATCTTGGCAACGGGTGCAAAAATCTCAGAGTAATCAATACCTTTGACTTGTGAAAAACCCTTTGTAACAAGATGAGCCTTATACTTGTCAATGGAACAATCAGTTGCATATTTGGTTTGGTATACCCACTTACACCTAACCATCTTTCTTCCTTTAGGAAGAGATACCAAATCCCCAGTATGATTCTTCATTAAAGAAGAATACTTAGCTGCCATCGCATCATCCCACTCTGGTATCCCATGAGACTTTGAAAAAGACTGTAAATCCTCAGAAACTTCCTGACACAAAAGTCCAGAACCTATAGAATGTGCAGGATGATGCCTAGTGAGTGGAAGATCCTATATGAAAGGTGATACCTCAGAAACTGTAGTACAAGCCCACTTAGACATAGTGACAACATCAGTGGGAATAGGATCCTCAATGGCATCTATAACCTCCTCATCAATCTCCTCAAAGAAAGGATCCTCAAGATGAGATGAAGAAGAATAAGGAATGGAAGAAGATGAAGAATTATGAGGAGTGAAATGCTCATCAAACTAAACATGTGTTTGAAAAATAACATCATGTGTATCAGGATCTAAAAGACGATAAGCTCTCATGTCCTCACAATACCCTATAAAGATCAAGGGTTTACTCTTCTTATCCAAAGCTTTCCTTTTCTTCTTTGGCACAAAATCCCAAGCATGGCTCCCAATGACTCAAAAAAATTAGACATCCGACTTAGTGTTGGACCAAGCTTCCTCTGGAGTCAAATGCTCAAGTGCTCTGTGTGGTGTGCAATTCTAAATATAGTTAGCACAATTAACTGCTTCTGCCCAATAGATAGGAGGTATATCTCTAGAATGCATCATACAGTTAGGCATTTCCTTCAAAGTTCTATTCTTCCTTTCTACTAATCCATTCTATTGTGGAGTATGAGGAATAAAATGTTTGTGAATAATGCCTTGAGTTGCCAAAAATTTGGAAAAATCATTGTTGAAGTACTCCCCCCCTATTATCAGTGTGAAGGTTCTTTATGCTACTAGAAGATTGTTTCTCGACCAAAGCCTTGAAGACTTTGAAGTGTGAAAAAACATCACTTTTGTACTTGAGAAAATAAACCCAAGTACAACTCGAGAAATTATCAATAAATGTAAGTGAATACTTAGCTCCATTGAAAGATGGGGTAGGAAAAACCATCAAGTCACTATACACAAGCTCAAGTGGTGAAGAAGCTCTCTTAGAAAAATTCTTAGGAAAAGGATCTTGGTGTTGTTTCCCTAATGCACAACCATGACAAACTCCCTCAAGACAAGAAACTCTAGGAAGACCATCTACCATACCATGAGTGCTCAACTCCTTCAAATATCTGTAATTGAGATGTCCAAATATTTCATGCCAAAGCTTACTCTCTGAATCTGAATGAGAAACCAATCCTGTCCCTATAGAAGAAGTGTCATCAAAACCCTCAAAGTGATATAGGCTTGAACTATGATCAACAATACCCTGAGCAACAAGTGAATAAGGCTCCAACAAAGTTCTTACTTCTGCCCCATGTGGTGTAAAAGTCACTGTTTTCCCTTGACCAGAATGACAAATTTGATATACAGAAAGAAAATTTGTAGTGATGTTAGGAACATATAGTGCATCTTGGATATTTCCACCATCAAGTTGTATATCACCTTTTCCCTCAACAGAAATAAAGGAAGAATCTCCAACCTCAATTTTGGAAGTAGAACTCAAACCTAGAGAAACAAAAGACTCCTTGGAAGAAGTCATGTGATGAGAAGCACCAGAATCTATAACCCAATTGTCTGCAAGTGGTGACTGAGATCTTCCAACAACATTAAGTGCTTTTCCATGCTGATTAGAAGGAGGTGGAGTGGAGATAGAAATTTTGTGTTTCTTGACTGCATCCTCTAAGGCTTGCATTCGCTTATAACACCTATTTTCTTCATGATTACTACCCCCACAAAAAGAGCATGAACGGCTAGACTTATTCTTGGATTTAGAAGACTCCTTGGGTTTTGAGTTGTTTTCTTTGGGTTTAGGAGCATTTTGAGATGGAGAAGGTGTGGATTTGGTTTTACTATTTGGTTTTCCCTTTCCCTTAGGATTAGATGCAACTAATGCCTTTTGAGAGGTGGAAGACTCAAGGTGAGATAATTTGGATTCTTCCCTAGTAAGTCTTTCACAAAATGTTTCTAAGTTAGGCATTTTGAAGGTGTCACCTAAGGCATCCATTGCTAGAGAAAAAGGTAGAAGAAAAAATTTGGAATGGTCCTCTCAACTTGGATAGAATCAAGTAAACACACTCTTCATCTTTCTTATCTCTTCCACTCCCCTTCAACTATGTCAAAAAATTCTTAAACTTGGTAAGATAGTCTATAATTGTTGGAAAATCTTCAGGATTAAGAGAGGTGATCTCAATTTCAAGTTGCATGGCTCTCATATGATCCACCTTACCAAATAAATCCTCCAAATTTCTCCCATATTTTTAAAGGAGAGTCACACTTTTCCAAATGAAATAAAAGACTGTCACTTACATAAGTTCCTATCAAACCCATACACTCATCAAATTTGCACTGGTACTGAAATTTCTCATATTCTCTAGTGAACACTGGTTGTTCTGAAGAAGTTAAAGCCCATAATCCTTTCCACTTAATTATTGTTTCCATTTTTGGTTTCCATGTGTGGTAATTATGTGTTGTTGACGGCTCAACCTGATCTAATGCAGAAGTAGATAAAGATGTCATCCTCAAAAAATTACCAAAAGAAATGAAAGAACCAAGCAATGCAACAAGACCCCCAAACAACGTAACAAGAGCCCCCCCAGATTTTGGCACTTTATAATGAGTGCGTGTTATAATATGGCACTTGATAATTATAGTGAGATTCTGAAAATAAATATTTCCAATGGAAAGAGCATAAAAAACACGTACTTTCGCAAAAAACGGCACTCAAAATGGAGTTACCGATCAAAAGATACAAGTTTTTCAATAATATGCTCTACTATTTATTTTAGTTTCCACTAAAATGGAATAAAAGGCTCTTGCCTTCAGCACATAAATAAAATGAAAGGATGGGCTGGAGTGTAAACACCTAATAGTTCGAATCACACGCTTTCTTAAACCTTCATATGACCCTACCAGGGGTATGACCAAGGCTATTTTGTTGATTTCAATGGGTGTGTCCCAGAAAGTCACATCCAACTGCTTCTTTTGGTAAAAACGTGTTATTTTTGGACTGTGCTAAAAGTGACCTTCACCGCCTAAAATAGTAGTCTGCAAATTTTCCCGAAATAGTAATCCTCGTGCACAACATCTATGGACCCCTGGTAAAAAGGAAAGAAATGTCTTTTCGAAAAAGACCTCATGTGTGCAACTTGAAAATGTCTAAGCCACAACAAAAAAATACCTAGATCAGATCTCAAGTAACCTAGCAAAACCCGTAATTTTTTTTCTAGATTTTCTTTTCCGTACTAACATGAATCCAGTATGTTTCTCTGCACATATTAATAAAAATGACTACCTCCCGAAATGGTCAAGTTTTACAGCTGATTTCTTAAGGTTTTGCTGCCTTCTGGATCCAGGTTTGGAAGCCTTTATTTTGCATAAAAATGCATGCAACAACAAAATTCGATAAAATCCTGAATATATGAATATATAAAGAATTTATTTTCAAAATAAAACTTGTGGGGCGGATTTAGGGAAGGGGGGGTCAATAGCATGTTTCTAAGAACTAGTCAAGTTCATCTTTTGATCAAGCCATAAATCATGGACCTACTCTAACTAGTCAAGTCCAGGGGTTAGATTTATGAGAGAGCTAGACATCAAGGATCTAGTCAAAACCATAGATCTAGGAAAGAACTAATCAATACCATAGATCAAGGAAAGAACTATACATAACAACTAGACAATATTTCCTTATGCATGTTGAAAATGCCTACGTGGTTAATAAATAAAAAGAAATATCCACACACATAAGTGGGTGATGGATAAATACAATAAAGGTAAATAATGTACCTAGGTGAATTGTCATGTTGCTAATGTAAATACCTACTCTAATCATATGTTGCAGTTCTTTCACATGCATCTAGGTGCTAGTGATAGATGGATTGGAGAAGAATCAACAATAAATCTAGAAGAACTACATGATAGTTCCTTCTATGAGTGTTATGGACTTGATATGGTGCACAGTTTATCTATTCTGCAATCTCTTAATTGGACTATGGGTGCGGCCAATTGGGGATATCTCTCTCCCTTGCAGAAATAAAATGGGATTATCTTTTGTTGCACACCTCTAGAACTCGGTGCCTTCTCTCTTCCTACCTTTGGCCAGCGATGGAAGCTTTGGATGTTGTCATTGCAAGCCCTTAAAAACATGCTAGAACAATGGTGAATTTTTTCCCTAGGGTTGCATCACTCTCATCATAGTTATGCCACTTTTGGGAGATAGAATTGTGTCTCATGGAGCATTTGGGATGAGGCAATGGGTGTAAAACAAATAGCTTTGGGTTTTCACGTGACTATCTATCATCATGTGGTGACAATGGTGATCTCAATGGATCATGAGTGGACACTGAGTTACCTAGAACCCGCCCCACATACCCAATTCGCTCATTCTTCATAGATTAATGGTTCATCAACTCTGTATCCTTCATAATTCTTTTTCTTTAGTTTTCAATTGCAATGAATTAAATCTCGAAAGGCTTTGGATTATCTACCATTCAATTATTTTTATATAAGGCTTGTTTTGTAAAAAAAAAAAAATGAAATATGGAACTTGGGTAACCCAAATAACTCCTAGGTAGCTAAGCATAAATTAAACCCCTCCTTCAGACATAATTTGGAAAAAATTCACAACCAAACTTACTAGTGCGAAAATATGGTAAAACTTCTCCTATATGTTATATACTTTATGCGACTTGAGAATTGGGTCGTATCGTCATCCATGGATGCAACCATAACCTTGCTACGTTGTTAGACCCTTGGTGTAAAACTTAGGTGTTCATGTCCATTAGTAATTGTCAAGAACTAGAATATTCTCTAATTAAAAAAACCCTGTCCATTTATCTTGCAAAGTAAGAAAATGTAATTTTGAGAGACTTGCAAGACAGTACCCCGTAGCCCCATAAAAGAGTTGTCAAGTGTCGTATATGATCCTTGTTATTTCGAGGAGTTATGTCAAACATTAGTTTGACCTTGTTTTAACATAGGTTCATTATTTTCATCACACCTCTAGGATCCCTGTTACCTGGGTGTTGCAGGTTTTAGGAAGTTGTTAAAATCCAGAAAGTTGGGTTTTGTATTGGCTCGCCGTTTGAACCTTGGACAATGAAATGCTTGTTTTCCTTTACAAACCTCTAGTATTTTTACTAAACAATTTCCTGGAAACCTTCGATTCAGGAAAATCATATTCCTGGCATAGTTTGAAAAAGGATTTTTGCAGACCTCCATTCGTAGTTTTTAACTAGGTCAAACTGGACCAATTACAACTGATCGACTCTAGAAAACCTGTCGTTGTTTGAAAATTGTTTGCCAGTTCTTAGTTCCTGTTGACTCTAAAAAATTCTCCATATATAGGGGAACTTGTAGGAAGTTTCTCATTGCACGCTCGTTCATCGAACGTTATTTTTGGAGGTGGTTTTTTGATCCTCAAGCTAACTTTTGATTCATTTCCAACTAGGCCAAAATTTACACCTGATAACCTCAGAAAGTTGACCACCAATCATAAACCGTTCGCTAGTTCTAAATTCCATCAGTTCCTATGAATTCTTGGGGTATATGAGGAAACGCATAAAATTATTCGTGGTGTGTTTATCCATCAGAATACAACATTTTAAAGTGGTTTCTTCACCTCTGAATCTTCAAAATTTTTGCAGCTAGTAGGAAAATGTAAAAGGAAAGTTGTAGGAACCCTGTCGGGTTAGCCAAACCATCTTGGAAACTTGTTGACACTTGTAAATAATTGTTTGAAACTCTATTTTGTTGACTGTTGTGTGAAATTGAACATTTGGAAAAATAGTGTTTCTCTCTCTCTCTTTCCTTTCTCCTTCTCTCTCCTTGGTTATGAAATGAAGTGAAATGAAATGAAATGAATACATGTCTCTAAACCTTTTTCTTTTGAATTCAAATTATAATCATGATTATATGTAAATGAGAAAACTAAAAAACATTAATTATGCTAGATTAGGGTGGATGCCATGCCAGCAATTTATCGTTGATTTCATGCTCACATGGTTTTGCAGGATGCAAGAAGAATGGTGAAAAGGCGTTGTGAAATTCATTGTTTATTATTGTAATTTATATAGGTCATTGTAAAATGTATATATGTATAATGTAGTCCCATGTTACAGAAAAATTTATATTTGAAATTTTCTAATATGTATGAGATTTTAGTTTTAGGGATATCTTATGAAATGTGCATTTAATCATAGGTTCAATTTGATTCATAGTTGTGTATGGTATAAAAAAAGGATATATATATATATATATATATATATATATATATATATAATAAATGAATTTGAATTTAATATCTTGTAGTGTATTTCTAGTGTAATAATAGATAAATAATTAATTGGGTGCCATGTTTTCCTTACCTTGAAAATGTAATAAAGAAATGCAAATGAAATAGTCAACCCTAGTTCAAAATTTGTGCATAACTAACCCTCTTGTGTTATTCTTTTTGTATAGAAAACTAAAACCTTATGATGAACATTAAACATGTATGCTCGATGGAACCTTCTATCTTAACTAAATAAGATCCATAGTTGAGTTACCGCCATAGCCTCTATGTTTAATGACATCATCATGAAACTTATCTGGTAAGAGTGACTTGATCAAAAATTATCTATAGTAAGTGTTCCCCTTCCAGATTGGTTATCATGTGTGTAGTAAGGAGAATGTTGTCTTCTTGAAGTTTGAATTACAATGTTATATGACAGAGATCACCACTACCCTTGAAAGTAACCTTAGCAGTTGGGATTATTTGATGAAGTTAATATTTAACACTTACTGTACCCTCCCTCTCATTCTAGCCACATCAGTTTTCAAAGCACTATCGTCCTATAAGATAATTAATCCTCACAACTAAACTTTATGGTGTTTTTCACCTTAATTTGATCTATAGTAGGGTGTAAATCCCTGAGTGAAAATTGAAATTTAACTAAACCTCATTCGATTAGGAGGTTATCTTGTGGGTATAAACTGGCAAGTAGCTCCTTGAAAATGAAATTGATTTTGAAAGATGTTGAATTTAGAGAACCTAGGAAACCAGAATCTTGGTCCTATAATCCCTTGTTATGCTCTTTTATGACATTAAGAATAACTTTAATTTCACATGAAAAATCATGAAATGCAAAAACATGGGATCTTATCTTGAACAAAAAATCACTTGTGGTTCATGTGTAGTTTATAATACTTCCAATCATGTACTTATTCTTCAAGATGTTAGACAAATACTTCTGTAACTCCTTTTGTTATAAAACATTGCTAATAATGAGACCATAAAGTGATGTAAGAGTAAAATGTAAGAGTAAAATGAGATTTGAGGTTAGGAATAATGTCACTCTTGGAGACCTTATAACTCAATTAAACATATTCATGTGTTACAAAGAATATGAATTGACCTTAGTGAGATCAAAATTCGAGAAAACAAAAGATATATATATAAAACTAAATACAATTACTTGATATGGAAATGTTGAATGGATTCAAAAAGTTATTGAATCTATATTAACTATGGTAGGGAAATAAATTTTACGTGATTGAAGAATGTTTTTGGGAAAAAAGGTATCTTGAATCTAAAGCACCCCCTTAAATCCTAATATTGCTTTATGGACATCAATTCTAATTCACTTGTGTTGTAAGGGTAAAATGTAGACATTGAATAAATGTTTGAGAAGCATATTCTTAACATAAGAACAAGATAATTAAGTACTTTATATGTAATTTGAATTATGCCAAATAAGTATGTAAGTTATGGAATTTTCCGTATAGGATAAAAAGCCAACTTAAAATGGTTGAATTGTAAATTAAATGTGGAATGAACTTAAGAATCTGTAGGTGAAAAAAGGAGAAAAATATCCTTGCACAGTAATGTTCTTGGAATGTTAATCGTAACTAAGATGCCATTAAAGAAATGATGTGTTGTTGGGTTTTCCAATCCTTGAGTCCTTTTCTTTTGGTTGGGTCATTGCTAGTATTCATTCATTGGGAAAAGTGTGGCATCAACATCTCTATGTTGTTGTTTCATGTGTCTATGTGAGTCGATGACTTATGTTAGTGACGTATGTTTCGAGTTGAGTTTTCTTTACTTGGAGCCCTTCTGGAGTATTGTAGTGAGCAATGTAAGTCAAAAAAAAAAAATCATCCTGGTATTTTTACTATTGTATTTGTGTGTGTAAAATGTGGGTATTACAGCAATATCCATGGATGCTATAAACATATGTATCTTAAATAAATCTATGTAAAATATGTCAAGAGTTATCATTATCAACCACTTATATTAGACATGAGACATTAGTGGAATAGGTGCCTTGAAAAAGATACCTCTTGATATTATTTACATAGATTTATCAAACATAATTGCATTAGTAGTTAACAAATTGACAACAATTTTACAATAGATAATAATAATAATAATAAAATTTGATATATTATTTTTTTCATATTCAATCCGATAATCCTTGCATGACCTCCACATGATAGATTTCTAGATCCTTGTCAAGTTGTGCAGCAGAAATGAATGGTGGTTTCTGTGAATTCCTGACCATGCCTTGCCACCTTAACCTCTGTCTCTCTCTTTCGTTGTGTCTGGTGTGATCACCACCATTGCAACTATTTTTAAAGCCTCGTGTTATCACATATCTTAGACTTGACCACTCCTTTCTTATTCTCATTTCCCGTCCTCTTCCTCCAAACCTTGGCACAATTGAATTCAAGTTAAAATTGTAGGTACTTGTAGCAACATTGCCACCAATGACTTCGATCTTGATGAGTTTTCCATCGATCAAGACATATTTGTAGCGATTCACAGTAGCAGCTTCATCCCTCCTGCTAGCATAAAACAGCTCAACGGTGCCCATTGATTGTCCCTTTGAATTGCAGTGAAGACCCCACCACCTGAGCTTCCCAGTAGCTAAAAACAGTTCTTTTAAATCTGTATTACTGACACTCTCATCCAAATTTGAAACTATATAATTTAGTGTCATTGTTTGGCTCAGTGTTGGACATGCCTGCAGCTACCATATTGTCCTCTAACATATTAACCACACGATTCTTCTATTTTGGTGTAGGTCTGTATGCAATGAAATAGAACAACCTCCTTCTAGCATTTCCATTTACGTTCCTATTCATTTTGCTCAGAGTGCCTTCGCCAAATTTTCCTTTATTTTCTCTGTCTATAAATTTTCCTCGGATTCCACTACTTAAGTGTTGTATATTGGCATTCTTCTTATTCTTCTCATTCATTTTAATCAAATCGTCCATAGAGTTGCTCGTTATTACCCTACCTCTGACCTCTCTATAAAAGAGAAGGACAATATATCAAAACTATAAGATTTTTTTAAAAAACCTAAAAGTGCTCTGCACTTTTTTTTGGAATGTTTTGAGCAAGTGTTTATATAAAAGATAAAGGAATAACAAAGAGGAGAAGTAATAGGTGGATTTTTATTAATCTATTGTCACTGAATGAATTAACTTAAATGTTACTATTTTGAGGTAGCTTTACTGGGATTTAATTAGGCAGCAATAGTGTTAGAGATGTGGAGTCTAACTGTAAGATGAAGTGGTAGTTTGTTTTTTCCTTGATTTTATTTTTATCTTATTTATATGCATGCCTTATTTATAAGCATGTTATATGTAGGTTGCTTGTGGTTGAAAAAAACTTTTTCAAAGAGGTGCACAAGTTATATATATGTGAATGGATTTACTCTTTAGAATATGAAAAAGAGATAATTATATAGTATTCCTCTGGACTAAATAAAGGAGAAGGCTGACTTGTTTCTAGTGGATGTAGCCCACATTGGGTCAACCATGTTAAATCTTGGGTTTATCTTGTGATTGCATGCTTATATTATTTCCGTTTTAATTCTGTTTTATTGCTCATCTGTGTTTTGATCCTAACAACTGGTATCAGAGTAGGATTTGTTTTGGTAGAAAAAAAACTCACATGAGGGTTTCTTGTTTGAGTGGGAGTAATGATAGAAGATAGCAAGTTCAGGGTTGAGAAGTTTAACGGCAACTAAACTTTATGGTATTTCACCTTAATTTGATCTATAATAGGGCATCTTCCAAGTTCAGGGTTGAGAAGATAGCTATGGAAGATGCAAGTGGAGGACTACCTATATCAGTAGGATCTTTATCTACCATTGAAAGGGAAAGCTTTAATGCCATTAGCTATGAAAGATGAAGAATGGGATGTTCTCGATTAGATGATCGGAAGGCACTAGGAATGATACGGTTGTGTCTGGAAGCTACGGTAGCTTTCAATATTTCTATGAAAAAGACAACAGTAGATCTAATGCAAAGATTGGGTAAATTGTAAGAAAAACTCTCAGCCTCCTATAAGGTATATTTCATGAAAATTTTATTTAATATGAAGATATCATATGGTGATTCAGTAAATGATCATTTAAATGAATTCAACACAGTTAATAATAAATTAAGATCTGTAGGAGTAAGTTTTGATGATGAAGTTAGGGCTCTTTTGATTTTGTGCTCATTGCCTAAAAGTTGGAATACTTGGGTTATGGCTGTGAGTAATTCTATTTCTAGTTCAAACACTTTAAAGTTTGATGATGTTATTGGTGTGATTCTTAGTGAAGAGATGAGAAGAAAAAGAACAGGTGAGTCATCTGGTAATTCTTTGAGTGTAGAGAATCAGGGGAAGACAGAAGGAAAAAGCAAAAGTTCCTAGACACCGTGGAAATTCTAAAAATGAAAAATCTAATTCTAGAAGCAAGATGGTATGTTGGAATTATGGGAAAAGTAGGAAATGCAAAGAAGGATTGTTGGTCTTTAAAATTGGGGAAAGATCAACAAGAAGGGAGCAAAGAGATAAACATAGCAGGTGATGTGTTACAATATGCTCTTATTCTTTCTTTAGATATTAAATCAAAATCTTGGGTTTTAGATTTTGGTGCTTCATTTCATGCAACTCCTCATAGACAATATTTTCAAGATTATGTTTAAGGGAATTTTGTGCAAGTATATCTTGGTGATGATGAGCAATTTAACATTTTTGGAAAAGGTAGTTTTCATATTAAATTGCAGAATGCTAACTCTTGGGTGTTGAAGAATGTTAACCATGTTCATAGCTTGAGGAGGAATCTAATTTCTGTAGGGAAATTAGGAGATGAGGGTTGTATGGTTATACTTACAGTAGATTCTTGGAAAGTTACTAAGGGTTCTCTTGTGGTAGAAAGAGATAAGAAAGTAGGTACTTTGTATCTATCCACTATTAGTATTGATCCATCTTCTATTTTAGCTACTACAGGTATAGACACAACTCTGTGGCATCAAAAACTTGGCCATATGAGTGAGAAGGGGATGAAGATTTTACATTCACAGGGAAAGTTGCCAGATTTGAAAAACATAGACCTAGACTTTTGTGAGCATTGTGTGTATGAGAAATAAAATCATGTGAAATTTCTCAAGGTTGGATCAACCAAGAAGGAGCACAAGTTAGATCTTGTTCATACGGATGTGCGGGGACCGGATCATGTATCTTCTCTTGGTGGTTCACGATATTAAGTTACTTTTATTGATGATGATACTAGGAAGGTTTGGGTTTACTATATAAAGAATAAATATGATGTATTTAATACTTTCAAAAAGTGGAAAGCTTTGGTTGAGAATGAAACAAGTTTGAAGTTGAAGTGTCTCAGATCAGATAATGGTGGAGAGTACTGCAACAATGAATTTAATAACTATTTTTCATAGAATGGAATCTATAGGTTTAAGACAGTTCCTAGAATACCACAGCAGAATGGTGTGTCAGAAAGAATGAACAGGACTATCATGGAGTGTGCAAGGTGCATGAGATTGCATGTTGGATTTCCCTTACAATTTTGGGTGGATGTTGTAGATACTGTTGTTTACTTGATAAACAGAGGATCTTCAAGTGCTTTGGAAGGTGGAGTATCTGAGGAGGCTTGGACTGATAAGGAGGTAAACTATTCTTTTCTAAAAAATTTTGGTTATGAGCAGGGTTCATTTTAAGAGACCTCTTAGAAATCAGAGGTGGAAAATACCTGGCAAATATCCTTGGAACCGGTTTCATGGGAAGGTGAATTTTTTGGGGGTACGGCAACAATTTTTTTTCCTGATTTTTAAGAGGTGTGACAAAAGACTACAAACACGTGATAGGAGATTTGTTGTCACATGTCAACAAGGTGGTTGACACGCATCAACAAACCTCACTTATGTGCATCAACAACCTTGTTGACGTGCATCAATGAGGTTCGTTGACGCGCATCAACCACCTTGTTGACGCGCGATAGCAAATCTTGTGTCGTGTGTCTGCAGCCTCTAGCCTCTAATCGCACGATAACAAAATATCTTTGTCATGTGTCAACTTCCTCCACACTCTTGTAAAATGTCAACAAACTCTCCATCTCATGTGTCAACAAACTCTTCATGTCACGCATCAAAAAACTCTATGTCGCTCGTATGTAACCTCTGCCCTCCTGTCATGCGTCTATAGCCTCTACCCTCCCGTCACACATTTACTATAATTGATAATACATATTCCCCTAGGTGATATGAGTGATCTAGTAGTGTTCTACCTGGAGAATAATCTACGATTATTTAGGGGATAGTTTCAAGGGTAGGAAAAGCCAACCCTTAAAAAAAATTAAACTATAATTTTTAGGCGAATAGGTCACTGACCCATGCCAGAAAATTTACCTTTTCAAATTTTTCAAAAATGGAATATTCGTCATATTACGAATATTCAGCACTAAAATTATCCCTAGTTGTGAGGTTTTTATGCACATTGAAATAGAGAATAGGACCAAGCTAGAAGCTAAGTCAAATAAATTTACTTTCATTGGATATGGCACTGATGATTTTGGATTCTGGTTGTGGAGTTCGGTTGAGAAGAAAATCGTTAGGAGTAGGGATATTATTTTCAATGAAAGGGTTATGTACAGGGAACAATTACAGGATAAGAAGCTGGAAAATTCTGATTATGTAGCACTTGATGAGATAAAAGATAGAGAAGTGCTCAAAGGACTGGAAAATCAATAAGTTTTCATCAATCCTGGCACAGTTGGTGTTGATTCTGTAGATCAAAATCATCAAGAACAACAAGATCTTAAAAATCTAGAAAATCTTGTAATACGTTCTACTAGGGTAAGTAAACCTCCTATATGATTATCTTTGTATGAGCTTTACTATTTTTTATTGATAGATGGTGGAGAACCAAATTTTTTTGAAGAAGCAATGTAGGTAAAAATACGGAAAAAGTGGGAATAGGGTATGGATGAGGAGATGGACTCCTTGGATCACAACCAAACTTGGGATTTGGTTCAGTTGCCTATAAAAAAAAGAGCATTGCAAAACAAGTGGGTTTACAGGTTGAAGGAAGAAGAAGGTGACAAAAAGAGGTACAAGGAAAGACTTGTTGTGAAGGAATTTACATAGGAAAAAGGTATAAATTTTGATGAAATTTCTCTCCTGTGGTTAAAATGAATTCTATTAGAACTATTTTAATTTTGGTAGCTATGGAAGATTTGCATCTTGAACAATTATATGTAAAGACTTCTTTTCTTCATGGTGATTTGGAGGAAGAAATATATATGGAGCATCCATAGGGATATGAAGTTAGGGGGAAGGAAAATTTTGTGTGCAGATTGAAGAAGAGCTTGTATGGCCTTAAGCAAGCTTGAAGGCAGTAGTATTTGAGATTTGACAAGTTCATGATAGAACATGGTTACTCTAGATGTCATTTTGATCACTGTGTTTTTTTTAAGAGACTAGAGAATGACACTTATATTATCTTGTTATTGTATGTGGATGACATGCTTGTGGCAGGGTCAATCTTGTAGGATATAAATGAGCTAAAGAGATAGTTAGACAATACATTTGCCATGATAGATTTAGGTGCAGTAAAGAAAATTATTGGCATGAGAATCAATAGAGATAAAAAGAGTAAAATAATAACTTTGTCTCAAGAAGATTATGTGAACAAGGTGTTGGACAGGATTAGGATGGAGGATGCAAAATTAGTAAGTACACCATTGGCAGGGAACTTCAAATTGAGTAAAGAACAGTGTCCTAAAACATATGAAGAGATTGAATATATGTCTAGAGTTCCATATGCTTCAGCAGTTGGAAGTTTGGTGTATGCTATGGTATGCACAAGACCAAACATTTCCCTGTAGTGAGAGTTGTCAGCAAATACATGAGTAATCCAGGAAAGGAGCACTAGAATGCAGTCCAATGGATTCTCAGATACTTGAGAGGGACCAGTAGCAGGCAGTTATGCTATGGAGGGTCAAAGGTTTCTTTACACAGATATACTGATGCAGACATGGATGGAGATTTGGATGGTAGGAGGAGCACTACAATTTATGTATTCACTGTTGGTGATGTCAGTTAGTTGGATTTCTAAACTGTAAGAGATTATTACCTTGTCTACTACAGAGGTAGAGTATGTTGCTACTACATAAGCAAGCAAGGAGATGATATGGATGTAGTTGTTCATGGAAGAGTTGGGAAAGAATAAGAATGATTACAAGTTATTCATTGATAGCCTAAGTGTAATTCATCTTGCCAAGAACTCAACATTCCATTTGAGAACCAAACATATACAACTCAGGTATCACTTTATTAGATCAGTTTTGGACGATGGACAATTTTTGTTGGAGAAGATCCATACAAGTCAGAATCCTGTTGATATGTTGACAAAGGTGGTGAAAAAAGAGAAGCTGGAAGGTTGTTCAGCTTCAATAGTTCTCCAAGATTGATCTTGAAGAAGAGAAACAAGTTAGAGAAGAGTCTGAGGATGAGCTATAACAGTGGGTTGTAGTAGTTAGTCTCCAAGTGGGAGATTGTTGTAGATGTGGAGTCTAACTGTAAGATGAATTGGTAGTTTATTTTTTCCTTGATTTTGGGAGGAAAGCATGGCCATGGATAAAAATAGCATTGTCTTATTAATAGATGGGAGTTTCTATTTTTATGTTTATCTTATTTATATGCATGTCTTATTTATAAGCATGTTAAATTTAGGTTGTTTGTGGTTGAAGAATTTTTTTTTCAAAGAGGTGCATATGTTATATATATGTGCATGGATTTACTCTTTAGAATATGAAAAAGAGAGAATCGTATTGTATTCCCATGGACTAAATAAAAGACAAGGCTGACTTGTTTCTGGTGGATGTATCCCACATTGGGTCAACCACGTTAAATCTTGAGTTTATCTTGTGATTTCATTCTTATATTATTTCTGTTTTATTGTGCATCTGTCTTTCGATCCTAACAAATATCAAGCAATTTCCAATGTAAAACACTCTATCATTACGGGATAGAAATATATGGAACAATTGTATAAGTTAGATGCATACTCATATGCATAGTATATCATGCGGGAGAAAGATTTGTGTTGAAAATTGATGGAACATCTCTTATAATCATTATTAATAATAAGTTTTCACTAAAATTTGAATAAGGATAAGTGACTCAAACATTTAATTGTATATGTAACGTTAATAAAATTTACTGAAGAAACCCAAGACAAACAAATGTTATATTAGAAAAACTATAGAATAATTTTATTTTTTAAAGAATGAATACAATGTTTAGCTAACCCAAATTAATTAAATTATAATATTTAATTTTTCAGTTAGGTTTAAAACTTCATTCCTACGATCCTTAGTTAATTTAATAATGTGGTTCCTAAAGTTACTTAATAATTTATTATAAAAATTTCTAGGTCCAATTTTCCCTTCCATTTAAACAACATTATTAAATTTAATTCTCAATTACAAATGTTGTATAGATTATTAAGGGAATGAATTTACTTAATTATCACAAGGTCATGGCCTTTTATTTTTAAAAGTTACTGAAATAAATCA
Source organism: Taxus chinensis (assembly GCA_019776745.2). Lineage (NCBI taxonomy): Eukaryota > Viridiplantae > Streptophyta > Pinopsida > Cupressales > Taxaceae > Taxus > Taxus chinensis. The sequence continues at coordinate 591,161,860 of CM034156.1, forward strand.
TCATGAAATACAAAATTAGAGTTAACTTTTACCCCACTTAAGTGGCCCTATTCAAACTTGACTCTTGCATTCAAATGAAGATCTCATCTAACTCCCACCTAACATTTGTAGGGAACATTCCTAGTCATTGGATGGGATCAATCTAAGCCACTGGATCTAAGGAATCCAAATAACCCTAATCATATCTATGGAGTCTTTTATTCATTCATTTTACTCATTTCTTCATTTTTGTTTTGTAGGTTTAGGGAAAGGAGAGGAAGTCATGGAAGAGGAAGGTGAAGCTTGGGATGGATAAACGCAACCCCAAATTCATTATACTTTATTTCTTCTACTATTTATATTCTACCCTCTTGTACGGTTTGATAGGAAATTTCTTAATTTGTTGTAAATTTATTCAATGTATTTGCCCTTCTTGGGTATTTGGGTATTTTACCTTATTATAATAAATCTAGTTTTAAAATTTGAATATACACTTTTGCAGTATGCATAACAAATTTTTTTATATACCCCTTGTATATATAAATGTATAAATATATGTATTATATGTTTCACAAATTACAAGCCATAGTCCCAAGTTATGTAGGCTATGTTTAAAATACATGGCTACCCCAACAAAAAAAAATAGGGTTTAAAATAAATTGGTGGGGGTTCGGCCCCCACCTGGATTAAGTTTTGTTTAATATTGAATGGGGGGAGGGGTCGCCAACCCCAGACCCCATACCATTTATATATGCGGTGGGGGGTAGGTTTGGCAACCCCTCCCCAGCCCTTTTCCCACTCTAAAAATAATAAGCCACCGGCAATAGTTAAACAAACAAGTTTTATTTATTTATTTTTGTTCATAATTTTTAATTATTATATGGTATTATCAATATAAATATGAATATTATATATATATATATATATATAATAAGTTTAAGATAGAAATATAGACTTGTGAGAGAATTTGGTTAATTACTCAATTCTAATTATATTTAAATATATGTATTATATAGGTACTTTTCATTTTGTTGGATTCAATATAAAAAAATGGGAGTTGAATAATATTGTGTTCTACAAACGAAAATACTGTGGTTTTCTAACTATACCAAAATGAATAAAATGAGAAACATTTTAAATTTCTTTTCAACCTCATTTGATTTGAAAGGGAACAATTTTCCTTCAACAATGCTAAAAAATATAACTATAGTTTAGAAATTCTCAAACAACAAAATTTTTTGAAATCAAACCAAATTGAGCAAGGACTGTGGGCAACCACCTCCTTATGTCTCCCAAGTGAAGTGGGAGTTTTACCCTAAGCCTCCAAGTGCACACAACAAACAACACAAATATTTATCTCTACCTTACAAGTATGCAACAATATAACCATGATTTCCTTTTCACTCCCCATAGGTGAAACTCCCAATCATACTCCCACAAAATGCATACCTCAAAAAACTCCATTTTCACTCCCCAATGGTCCCATAAGTCCATCTCTCACACCCAAATTAAGGCATGCTACCCAACCACACACAAGCACATGCACAAAAACTCAAAAGACTTAATAAACACAATATTTCCACATCAAAAAACATAATAAACAAAACAACAATCGTGAAGAGTCTACCTCTTCATCAAGCTCCTAAAAAAACTTCACTTCACAATTCTTTCACAGCTTCAAGCCAAGGAAACTCCAAGCAACTCCGACAATCTTCCCCAAATCCAAAAGTGCACAAGAAGAAAAATTAATAACCCTCATTCCAAAAAAATCCAATAATAAATAGAAATGGAATGTGAGGATTATGAGGTGGCTCCATATAATATGCCACTTCATCATTCATCCATTCCCACACTCAAGTCAACACACCAAGTCCAAGAAAATCAATGAACTTGTAAGAACTATGACAAACCCACGTGGCACACAAAATTGCACAACATGTTTTCTAATGAAAAAATTTATTGTTACAAGAAGAAGGTGCAATTAATTGCACCCTTTTACACTCCAAAAAGGATAAATAAGTCAAAAATAAACTCCTCAACCCACAGGTAGGGTTGTTGGATAAAATTAAGAGGCATGGGACAAGCTTAGATTGTCCCACAAGCCTCCAAAAAGGCCTCCCAAGTAAAAATCTGAATTTTGAAGTTGGGCTAGAGTAAATGACACACAAAGAAACAAAAATCTCACTTACAACAAGAACTACCCAACCTCATAATTATCTATTTGTCACATCCCAATTTTAGTTAACCAAATAAGAAGGATTAGCTTAATTAAAACACAATTATAAATTTTAATAAAGTGACAACCATTACCAAAATTTAAATGTATAAAACACAAATAAATAATATACAAAAATTATAAGAAAAGGGAAAACATATCACCCTAAGGCCACACATATGAGGTCACCCCCCATGGGAAACCCCTAACTAGGCATGCAAAAACACCACACTATAACATTATATAAGTTGTCAAATTTTGGCCATGTTCCTCAACATCCGACATCCTTCCATGGTTGGTCTTATATCACCTTTCGATTTATGTGATAAAATATTTTACACACAAACAAAATACCTCTTTAGCCTTTTGGTTGTATTAACAATATCGAGACAATATACATATATAATAAATAATCATCATTCAAATCTAGCAATTATATTATCCATCATCATACAATTAATTTGATTTTTGCATCCATAAAAAATCATAATTTTACTCAAAACATCCAATCATATGTTATGCATCCAAATACGATATGTTAGTATAAAATCATAATATCAAAATCAAAATATATAATTGTTTATCATCACCATCTAGTGCATCATAATAAAATTGTAAACCACATAATGTCGATAGTCTAAATATCTGCATAGTCCATCATCTATTGATCAAAATATAATACTCAAATCTCTAAGTATCAGTACAATAGTATCAACATTAAAATGAAATAGTATCGAAGAAGAGTGGGCAATACATCCCCCTCCCCTTAGACTCATCTTCCTCCTAGAAGTCACTAGAATAGCTGAGGAAATTGGGCTCGCAATAAAGTGGCATCCTCCCAAGTAGCTATAGTCTCATCATACATATCCCACTAGACCCGCACCTAGTCAATCTCATCACCTCGAAGGCCCAAGGTCCTACATTCTATGATGTGCATGGGCTCCACTAACACATGTCCCTTCTCCTGCACCTGCAATACGGTCTAATCTAAGACATGAAATGTATATCGAATGTATCTCCTAACTACATAAACATGAAATACATCATGCAAGTGAGACAATCTGGGTGGAAAAGCTATACGGTAGGCCAAATGAATGAAACACTCCATGATCTCAAAGGGACCCACAAATCTAGAAGCTAACTTCGAGCCTTCTCCATAATGGATAGGACTCTTATGAGGTCTGACACAAAGAAACACCTTTATGCCCACCTCAAAACTATGATTTTTCCTCCTCTGATCTGCATATTTATGTTGTCTATCATGAGCCTTCCGTAATCTCTATTGAATCATGACAACCTATTGCTCCATATCCTACAATAATGTCAGCCCAAGAGAAACCATGTCCTCCAATCTATCCCAACTTAGCAGTGTCCTACACTCTCTTCCATACAAAGCTTGAAAAGGATCCATACCAATCAAACTCTAAAAACTATTATTGTAGGAAAACTCCACTAAATACAAGTACTCCTCCCACCTAGACTGATGGTCCATGACATACATCCACAACATATCCTCCACGATCTGATTTACTTGCTTTGTCTTTCCATCTGTCTCTAGATGATAAGTTGTACTTAAGTTGATACATGTCCTAAGGACATGCTGCATAGCAGTCCAAAAATGAGACGTGTATAAGGGGTCATGGTCACAAATAATATTCCACGCAATCCTGTGTAATCTGATAATATCATCAAGGTATACTCACACCACTACACTAGCTATATAGGTGGTCTTCATCGAAGAAAAATGAGCCATTTTCCTCAATATTTCCACCATGACCATGATGGCATTGTAGTGGTATCTCGACATTGGTAGCCCTACTGTGAAATCCATGGAAATGGTGTTCCATTTCAACTTTGGTATGGCATGTGGGTAGATAAGGTCAGCTAGATGTTGATGCTCAGCCTTCACCCTCTGAAACTCTAAAGAATGCGACACCAAACTAAGATGCATCTCTCTGAAGGCCTCTCCAATGGTATAGCTATCTCAAGGTGGCATGTATCTTCTTCACCCCTAGATGGGTTAAATAAGGTGCACGATGATCTTCTACCAAGATATCTTGTCTCAAGCCTCCATCTCTAGGTATATAGATCTGGCCTCTATGTTTGAGAAAACCATATACCTCTAATGAAAATTCATCAAACTTCCCCTCAAGGGGTCTCTGGGACTCAATCTCAGATCTAGCTGCAAGATAGAAGCTGTCATGTGGAAGTTGTTGCAAAATCCTGCTCTACAAATCTGTACCCACTGAAGTATCCATAACCAAATGTCTGCGTCTACTCAGAGCATCAACAACCACATTTTCCTTCCTATTCACATGTTTTATATCCATGTCGTACTCATAAAGAAACTTCATCCAATGCCCTAACAAAATTTGACATTGTGCTACGTGAAGAGGTGATGAAGATTCAAATGATCATTCCTGAGAATTAATCTCTTTGCTAGAAGGAAATGTCTCAATCAAACGAAAGCATATATAACTACTGCAAGCTCAAGGTCATGAGTAGGATAATTAATCTCATAATGCTTGAGTTTTTTAAGACTCAAAGGATATTACACAACCCTCCTACATCAATACACCTCCTAATCCTGTCAAAGAAGCATCTATGCATATGAGGAAATCTCCCTGTGGATCTAAAAATTCAATAATGGGTGTTTTCGTAAGGTATTCCTTTAGTTTCCTAGAGGCCTACTCACATCTATCTGACCAGCGAAATTTCTTCCCTTTCCGCTAAAGGGAAGTGATGTGGTGTGTAACCCGAGAAAATTCTTGAACAAATCTCCTATAGTAGCTAGCCAACCCCATGAAAATACACACCTCGGTCACATTGGTAGGTGCTAGCCAATCCATAATAGCTATAATCTTGGAAGGATCAACTGGGATACTTTCCCTAGAAATAATGTGACCCAAATATTATACCTCTGAGTGAAAGAATGTACACTTCTCTAGGTTCCCATAAATTTGTTTCTCACGAAGACACTGTAGAAAATTATGAAGGTGTTCCTCGTGCATCTCATGCGTATGAGAGTAGATCGGAACACAAGTACAAAGTGGTCTAGGAAGGTCCTGAACACCCTGTTCATCAAACTCATGAACATTGCAGGGGCATTCGTCAGACCGAATGGCACAACTGTGAACTTATAGTGGCCATATCTTGCATGAAAAGTTATCCAATGAATATATGCCTCTGCAATCCTTACCTGATGGTAGCATAACTTAAGATCAATATTAGAAAACATAGTGGCACCCTTCATTTGTTAAAACAAATCATTAATGTGAGGAAGGGGGTAATGTTTCTTGATCGTTAATTTGTTTAGCTGACAATAGTCCAAACACAACCACAATGATTTATCCTTCTTCTTCACAAAACCCACTGGTACACCCCAAGGGGATACACTAGGATGGATTAGGCCTTTGTTGAGAAGGACCTCTAGCTACAATTTGATCTCATATAGCTCAGGTATGGTCATCCTATATGGAGTGTGTGAGATGGGTTCCACTCTTAGAACCAAATAAATGTGAAAATGTATCTCATGCGGGGGAGGCATCCCTCACATCTCACTATGAAAAGTATAGAAAAAATCCTACAAAATGGGGTGCTCATCAAGATAAGGTCCACTAGCCCCATCCTCCAACCTATCACTAACTGTAATGGCATACAACTGACGACCCTGTCATAGACACCACTTTAGCTACATAGCAGAAATATTATAGATAGAGATGGGTCTCCTGAATCCAACAATCACTGACTCCACTCCTAAATCATCTGCACAAGATATCACCTTGTTGTGGCAATCAACTCTATCTCTATGCATAGACAACCAATCCATACCAACAATAACTCCATACGAACCCAAGGGAAGGATACGAAGATCCAAAGTAGTGGTAAAGGGTCCTAGGTCCACTACACACTCATTGACTAAGGAGTTTACTGAGATCTTGGCTCCATAATCCATCTTGACATCCCAATTAAGGCCCTCCCTAACTGCCACCAGTCTGTAATGCTCTACAAGATGTGGAGAAATGAAAGATTTTGAAGAGGATGAGTTAAATAAAATAGGGGTAGAAATCCCACCAATGTTATATGTGGTCTCTATCACCATGCCCTAGTGCTCTTCCTATTGGTTCTTGACCGCTGCATATATCTTTTGGCTCCTAGCCATGTCACCAAAAGTAGGCTCATAAATAGGTTTCTACCCTAATTAGCAAGGTTCTAATGGCACTCTCTCCAATGATGTCCATGCACACCACATCCATAGTGTTGGTGCTCAACATAGTATCGCCCTAATTTTCCTTTCAAAATCGATCTATTTTTGGCCTTTGTCACTTTATTTTTCCCCGTGTTGTGCTTGGCTAATATTTCTTACCATTTTTATTCTATTCCTAGCTCACAATTCACTTAGGGGTCCATGGTTTGATCCTTGTTTCTTTGTTCATCTGGAAAGGGTCTGTAATTTGGGTCCCCCGTTCTCTATTCCTTCAAAAACTTGCATTTTCCCATTCTCTCTATTTCCCACAGTCACTATTTGTTGTGCTTGACATTTCTATCCCAAATACTTGAAGAAAAATGAATTGATGTGTCCTTGAAGAACGTATTTGAGCCTTGTAACATGTTTACAATTTATGTCCTTAAAAATTCCATTCCTGGGCTCAAATGGTTATTTTTCTGTATTTTATGGTTTGACAGGCATTTCTCCCAGTCAAATTTGCATTCTTGCATCTATAGGGGAGGTGGAAAATTTTGGTTGGATGCGGCTCGACTAAATACTGCAAAGATTCTATGAAAATCCTCAACTCAAAAATGTGTCCACATGGAGGAACGATGTTGGTTTGAAGATCTACTTTTTGGTTTAGCCTTGCTGTAGCGCTCGGAGGACACATAGAAGCTTTTGCTACTTGGCTTGGACTTAGACAATTTTTTATGTAGTTGTAGTAGTTTGGCGGAATAGGACACGTGGTGAGCTTGCACTCATTTAGGGTCTCCACTTTGGGAACCATCTTGAAGTTGTGCCATGAAGACATGTGGGGAAACCACGCATGTTCGGGGGACCGGCCCTTGAGTTTCAGTTTAAAGAAGTGCCAGGATAACACGTAGAGGCCTCCTCTTGCTTTTCATTTTGCTTAGAATTTTCAATGGCCAAAAGGAGACTACCTCAGAGCATGACACGTGGTGCCTTTAGCTGAGCTTCAAGCATTCAAACAAACCTTGCCATAATAGAAGACGTGGAAAGCCCGCGCTCATTGAAGGTATCAAATTTTTAGGACCACCTCAAGGTGCGCCATGGTGACATGTGGTAGTTTGAAAATTCAAAAATGTGGGGAGGTGGGCCATCAGAGGCAACTTGGATTTTTTCCCCTTAAGGATTAAAATCTCAAAATGGCCCGCATGCATGATGAGGAAAACAATCAATGTTTTTCCCCAGTCAACAGTGGAGGTGCGGGCTCTCGGGGGAAATTTGGAAAAAATTTCTTTTGGGAAAAAAGAGTCAAAAGTTAAAAATGAAGCGTGACCCCAGTCCAACAACATTTTGACAGGTGTCATGCTCGTTTCCCGAGGGCAAAGCTACGGGGAAAACTTGAAAATTTTCCCTTTTTCAAAAAGAGAGTGAAATGGAAGAATTTGGCCATGGTCCTACTCCAACCACATTTGGACACGTGTCAGGCTCGTTTCCTAAGGGTAAAGGTGTGGAGAAAAATGGAATTTTTTTCCATTTTTCCAAAAAGTTGTAAAAATTCAAAGGAAGCCCTCAGGTCTATTCTAAAGTTTGAATCTTCCACGTGGACGGCCCAAATTCAAAGTGAAGATCAATGGAAACTATGATTCTAAATATGATTTTCCCCCCATTTCTCTAAAACATGTCTGGAAGTGTGAGTCTTCATGATTTATTGGTCTTTTCTACACACCAAGTAGAGAAGGAAGTTAATGTTGATAGTTGAAGTTTGGTGGGAAGATCTAGAGGACATCTTTTGCCATTAAAATGGTCTGACTTTCATGCTCGATCGGATTTTTTGTTTTTATTCTCCCAAGCACACAAGGAGCCAAATTTGACAGATTAGGGGCAGAAGTGGTCGGGAAATTGAAGAAACAGTGATCTACCAGAGCAAGGAGTTGAATGTGGGAGGTATTCAATGAAATCTACCCCCTTGAGCACCTGGTGACTATTTACAGATTTGATTCTGAGAGTCATGAAAGAATCATGGCGAGCACTAGTGCATTAAACATTTTTAGTCTGTTGGGAAGAAAGGGATTTATTGCAAATATTATAAATGCAAAAAAATTTCATGCAAAATGGTTGAGAGGTGGAGGTTGAAGTGTTAGAGGTCAAAGAAAACTCCCAAGAGGAAAATTTGACAAAGCCATGTCTTTTTTGAGAATCCGTTTGAGAAACTATGTTATCTCTTTTTGTATTAATTTTTATTATGTTAAGGTGGTTGCAAGTGTACAACCGTTGACAAGCTCTAAGATTGTTCTAGAAACTTTCCCCTGCTAATAGACTTAATCAAATTTGAGTTTTTTTTGTGTTTTCTTGAGAAAAATGTGTTGGTTTTATTTATGATTGTATGCAAGGAATTTTTATTGTTTCTGTTGCAATCTTGTATCAAATTTGGTTCATTCACACAGGCCTCAATCCTTATGGCATTTTAGTGGCATCTGTAATTTCTTTTCTCAGAATATCTTTCATTTGGGATCGAAATAAATGATTTAAAATCACTTTTCTCTCATCTATTGACAAAGATTTTTTGTAAGCCTTTGCATGTACCTTAGGCATGATTTGGCTTAGATCTTGATGATTTAGGTTTTCTAACTTGAACCTTCATGATAGAATCTTAGAGATTGTGTGAAAGAGTGCTAATCTAGGCCTCCATTGAAGCACATATTCTAGTTGAAGAAACATTTTAGCTATGCTGTGGAATTTTGTTGGTCTGACCTTCCATTTTGTAAGGTTCCTCAAGGACCTGGTGAACCTAGTATCACCTTGCCCCAACTCCCACCAAAAAATTTATTTACAACAACCAATCCTACGTGTACTACCCTTTTTTATCCTATGTGTACACAAATACATAATCTCTGTTACCAAAACATGAAGAAGAAATCAGGTTCCTAATTGTCTTTAGTAACCTTTGGCTTGTTATGAAAGTATCTCCATGATATGGAAGTGACAACTCATGAGAGTCAAATCTGGTGTTTTGATCATACTTTCCCAAGGTCTTCTCTATAAAACTTATGAAAAAGAAGGATTTATCATTGTTCTTTCAAACAAACAGAGGTTACAAAATAGGTTCTCTTACCTTAGTTGAAAAGCACAACCTAAAATAGTTAGGATTAGATCACATCCTTTTAAGATGCTTGTAGACACCTATAATTACACCCGAGCAATTTAAATACTTAATTTGTGCTAATTATCTCCTTTCCCACAAATTAATGACATATTGTCAATAGAGCTCATCTTCTCTTCCATTGTCGCTAATTGATTGCATTACGCCAATTAATTAAGTCACCTATCCAAAACATACCCTAATTAATGACCCCTAGTTTATCAACATCTTCTATCTAGTCTAATTAATTATCATTAATTAATTAGCCTCCCTTCTCATTAAATCAATAAATCACTATTTAATTGGTTTAATTCCCTCCTAAGGGTCCAAATCACACTAAAATCCATCTAAAAACTTATAAAATCTTACACATGTATTAATTAATCATCTTGATTAATTCATAGACCCCCTTTATCCACATGAACCACTTAAGGACAAACTAAACCCTCCTAAAGTTAACTCAACCCCATCTAAACCCCCCCTTATCTATAACTAACTCTACATCTCCATTAGTCCCACATTCATGAGGATGTGTTGAATCCTTTATCCTTTGGGCTATATAAACAACCCTCCCCCTACTTCTACACCTACACCTAAATCTCTCAAGAGACAAAAGAAAGCGCATATTTTCATACTAATAGCCTTTTGTCATTCTTGAGCCCTCCATCCTCCATTCTTGAAGAGCTAAGCCTCACACCCAAGTATCCATTGAAGGATCAAAGCAAGCAATATTGTTGATTGCCATTGGACTACATAAGTCCACTTGATTTAATTACGCAATTAAAAGAATAGAGTTCATTAATTTGCATTATGTTTTGATCATTTCAAAGTTATAATGTTTAGGGTAGGACTTGTTTATTTATTCATCATGATGGTGCACATTTCTCATTTCTAGCTAGGTTAGGAAGCTATTTCTAGGTGTTAGTTTCTTACTTTCAATTTAGCTAAATTGATGAAATAGTTGTACATATTTGGCACATCTGATGGGACCCTTAGTCCCATGGCATTTTAGTTTAAGCTTCATTGTTTTGGCTAACTTTTGATATGCACATGTAGTAATTAATGTCCATTTTCTTGGAATTTTTCCTCATTTGATATGTTTAACCTCATGTTCATAGTCATAATTTTAATGGGTTATTGCCATTTTTAAGCGAACTTGTCAAAAATTGAGATATTATGAGTTTTCTTGTGTTTGTTGCTGTATTTTGGTTGCAGGTCTAGTGCAGGCACATTTTTAGCAGCGCAGGCATAGTTTTCATGGCATAGGCATAGTTTTTATGGTGCACACATCTCTTTGGTGGTGTAGGCACACTGGTAAACATGTTACTCTATTTTTTTACCCCTGGTGCATACGCGCTAACCCTGGCAGCACACACCCTAACCAGCGCGTAGATACACTAACCCAAGCACAGACATCATTTTGTACTATACCTTCACTACATTATGAAACCTGTCAGATTGTCTCACATGCCCTAACCAAAGCACACATGTTGTTTTAGTGGCATAGACACATTTTTCCGGTAACGAGGTTGTTCTGTCTATTTTTCTATCTATTTTTGTCAAGAGTGGCACATACACTGTTTTTGTGGTGTGCATGCCTCTCTGGTGGCATAGGCACTCGGTGGGTCAAAAAAATCCATAAAGTGGCATAGGCACTATTTTCATGGCACACACACCTCTCGGGTGGCGCAGGTGCACTGTGAGTTAAAACAACGTTAAGTGGTGTATATGCCCTAACCCAAGCACATGCACTAAAAAAGGGGCACAGGTGTCCTTTTGTATTTTTTGAAATTAAGGTGTTGATGTTCTAACATTTTTGCAGGTTTATCTAATCATATATTTGTCTTTGCAGGTTGTTTTTACATGTTTGTATTTGATTAGGTGATATTTTGAGTTGTTTAATTTTAGGATTGAGATCACGTATGCTCTTCCCTCATGTCCCTTGGGGAGATATTAGGAATCAGAAATGATTCTTAAGTCCTTTCTGATGCTTTGAGTTTGTTAGGAGTATTTGAGTTGGAATTGATTAATTTGGCATAGTTGAATTAAAGTATTTTTCCATTTGATATATTTTTGGATTTTTGAAGACAATCATGTATGCTCTTCTCTTGCATCCTTGAATGATCTGGAGAATTAGAAATGATGCCTTCTCTTTTTATGAAAAACTACTTAAAATCATCATACAGGACCAAAACACTATCGCTTGTCAAAGAACGAAAGAATCAAAACAAAAGTCAGAAAACTACTAATACAGTTGTTATACAGGTTGCCAAACGATGTTCGAGAAAACCACATCTAATTAAAAAATATAAAATGAACAACATATTCAAAACACTGTATCATAGGTTTCAGAAAAGGGTACGTCCCTCTCCGCTCAACTGGAACATAACCCCTTTGGCATAACACCTTAAGCTATAATAATGGGGTGGTTCTAGGAACCCCAAAGTAGTCCACGCAAGAGGGAACCTTGTGGACGAAATGGGAAGTGTTCCACACTACCTATCTGACTAGTAAATCCTTTGTGAGATAGAGCTACAAGTTGTCCCTACGTGATCCTTTTAAGTACACAATTGGACACATTTATTGCCCACTGTGCTTGAAGGGGGCAAAGTTGAGATAATCCCAAACTAGTCATTGCAACTTTTTGGGTAAATAGTCCCGCTCGTGGATAATATTTATAGCACCTAAGACGAGAGAACCACCTAGGAAGATATACGTTGGCCAGGATCCCACTTTGACCATTCTAATATAGTGTTGAGTTGTGCACCATATTTTCATTGAGAAACATGTGACGCATTACTTTTGCCTAGTTTTTACTTGCCTTAGGGCGAGGCGAAACTCTACCGAAGTGAAGCCAACATTTTTCATCCTTCTTTTTTATTTGCTTCCTTCACATTATTTTGAAACTTTGTTGATCAGAAGAAGGGTGACTACCTTTGTGCTACCAATCAATTTTTTTTGTCACTTTTATGTCCGTTTACGCCCATCCATGTTTGCAGTTGGGTAAGTTAAATGTCTAAAGTGTGCAGAGGCATATTCACGTCATTAGTAGCCATTTTGATCTTGATACCCATGTTAAGATCGTCATTGTATTTATGTGTGGTTCATCACCGTGGACTTCCTTAGAAGTGTTAGGTTTTTTGTATCATATCACTATAATTTTGATATTTACGTCTTGTTTCTTGTAAACTTGACATAAATATCTATGTTGTAAGGTTACGCTGCACACATTTTTAACTATTTCTAGCCATACTTTGAGCTTTTTCGTTTAGTTCTATTATTAACTTGATTGCAAAGAGTGCTAGGTGTTACCATTTGTGTGTGTTATATCAATAACACCTTGATATCAATACCTTACTTTCGTGCAAAGTGGGTTAACATATCTTGGTGGTATTGTTGTGTCATTTGTGAATTGTAACTGGAAATTTTTGAGATATAGGTCTTAATCGAGTTTGAGCTCGCTCATCATATATATTGATTGGGAGGTCGCATTGACTTCTTGTATTTACTTACATTTTGTTCATTCCCTTAAACTTGGCATAAGTGAAAACATCTTATTAATCATATTGTGATGCGAAACTACTTTTTGAAATGTATTCTAGGAGGTACTTCATTTAAATAGGCTTAGATACCAAACGCTTGTGTCACTGGTGAATTATCACTCTATCACATTGGTATTCTCACATTTTTGACTTATTCATATTCTTCACAAATACATCTTGCATCTCACTTAGGGGTAGTCACTAAGCTTTGAACACATTTACAACTTACCCTAGTGAAACTATCATGAAAACATGGCTCCTAAAACACGTCTAGGTTTAAAGAAACAGACATATGAGGAACAACAAGTGCAAGCTTGGGAAACCTCTAATAGACAGGGGTCAAACCCCTTCATTGGACATGACCTGGGACCATTGTTTTTTGCAGAGAAAGAAATAAAAGAGATGGTCGATCATAGTGGAAATGAATTAGAATCTTCACATGCAGAATTTGATTTTGACCCCACTCTACTAGATGAGTTTCTTCTCAGAAAAAAAGATAGAGTGTTCACACGGGTCATGGAATTAGGGGCCAAATTTCCCACCGAGAATGAAACAATTCTACCTGCAAATGACGCTACTGAGGAAGAACGTCCCCTTATCAATATGGAAGATATTTTAACACATGGACATGATTCCACCTCTTACGTAGGGAATGATAAAGTGGTGGGACATAGAATACCCTTTATCAAAGTGCCACGAAGAAACAAGATAGAACATGAGATGGGTGAAGAACCTCTACAATACGAGGAGGAAGAACCTATAGAAGAAGATGCCAAAATCCAACAAAAAATCAGTAACCTAAGCCAACAACTAGCTTTGCTTACTTCCCATGTACAAAAAGACGCAAACAAAAAAGTTCAAAAGTTGAGGCCTAAGGTTAAGATCAGTGAATCTATCAAAAAAACCAAGGAGAAGAAGACACAGGGTATCATCGTCTCTACATCCCCACTAGAGAACAATTGCTCACACAAGAAGTGCAGTCTATGAAATCGACACTCGTGAGCTTACAATAAAGAAATATAGGGAGCACTAGGAAATATCAATACAAATAATTATGCCCCTATCCTTTTGAAAAGACAATGACCCTTCAACCCTTTCCAAAGAAATTTGATATGCTAAAATTTGACAAATATAAAGGGAAAGAAGATCCATGGGATCATGTTAAATATTTTTACATGGCATGTCAAGAGGTGTCTTATAGTGACAATTACCTCATCAAAATTTTTCCCAAGAGTCTCAGAGGTCAAACCTTGGAGTGGTTTACACGCTTACCATGGGGATCAATTTTCACCTGGCCAGAATTGGCAGAAAGATTCTTGTGTCACTTCTCGTATAACATAGAGAGTGATGTCACCTTGGCATACTTATGCGGCACCAAGCAACACCCTAATGAGACCTTCACCAACTTCCTCCAATGGTGGAGAGGGATAACTGGTCGTTTCCCTTGCGCTTTTCCTGAAAAACAACTGGTTAATATTTTTGTTCCCAATCTCAACCCTAATATAGCTTTCCACCTCCAAATGCATTTTTTTCACACCTTTGAGGAGGTTATCAAGAAAGGGATTCAAATAGAAAAATCTCTCATCGCCAAAGACACCCTAAAAACCCAATCTAGAGACAACCAAAATTTCAAACCCATGAAACAAAACAAGAATGTGCTGGGAGATGGAATCACTTATTCTAAACATGTTCAAACGGTCCAAACTAGTCAACCTTTTAAACTAACCAAGGGCCTAATTCAACCACCAACAAAGTGAAGAACATTCACCTCTCTCAATGAACCTTTTTCAGTCATACTAAAACAATTGGATGTGGCCCACATGATGATCTATCCTATAATGTAACCATTTAACGACAGCACTCCAAAACCTTCATGATATAAAGAGCATGAATATGTGAAATGCATCACGTCAAAATGACATAAGATAGACAAATGTTTGTGGCTTCATCATTATATTCAGGACCTCATTGACAATGGTGAGATAGAGGTGGATAACCTAGGAAAAACAAAAACACCTAATGAGAAAATAGGGATATACAAAGAACCATTCCCCAAGCATGATAAGTTGGAAAAGTCAAAGTCAGATCAGGGAGAGTCATCCCAAACTTATAAATCTGTGAATTACTTGTAAACCAAAAGAGACACCAATCATTATGATTCACTTATTGGATGTATTCACTCTCCTGTTGACCATGTCAATACCATCTGGATCAAGGGAGAGGACTGCGCTGTGGTAACACGGCATGCTCACCTCGTGATTCTGGAACCTTCTTTGTTGACACTGCAAACTAGTAAATATAACCTTTTAGAATAACTTGAAAATATGTCTACTAAGATTTTGATCTTATATCTTCTCAAGATATCCAATGTGCATAAAGACATTCTGTACCAAACTCTTCAGGGGTCGGGAGTGCCTTTAGAAGTTGATTTTTCACACCTTCAAGCCATGGTGGCAAACATTACACCAAGTGAACATCTCACTTTCAACCATAGGGATATCCCTACTAAGAATCCTACACATAATCTTCCCTTATACATTGAGGTAGTTGTCACCTGCAGGAAGATCAAATGTGTTCTTGTGGATAATGGATATGGGTTGAAAATTTACACACTTAAGTTGGTTAAACAGTTAGGACATGTGGAGAAAGATCTTGAGTCCCATATTATCACTATCACCACATATGACAACGCAGAAAGGGAGTCAATGGGCACCATCACACTTCCCATGGAGGTGGTTCCTACTTGCCATCAGACAAAGTTTCATGTCCTAGACTTGGAACTTCCATATAACATGCTTCTAGGTCGACCATGGATTCATGCCATGCAGGTCGTGCCATCAACATTTCATCAATGCATTAAGTTGAAGCATGAGGGACATACAGTTACAATACAAGGAGATTTCGAGCCCTTTACTCATTGTAAAGCTCTCAATAGCTTTGCACAAAAGGGTACATATGCATGTCCCTCCACAGATATAGTTGTCCCTCTCTAGTCTAAGGCCATGGAATCCCTGGTGGATTCAGATTCTCTTAGTTATTATGCTCATGGTGCATCTACTTTAACATCTCCATGTGATTCATGGGAGATGAAAATTCTTGAATATGGCTGTAGGGAGTATAATGTACAATAAGCACTCTTGGTTTCAAAGCTCTCATTGTCACCCAAGACTAGAGGTCGACCCAACTACCACTTTAGAAGACCTAGAGAGGAATACACTATTGGGTCATTCCTACCTAGAGGCTTGTTAGCTGAGGAGAAATTTCTTGATCCACCTATAACTTGGGTCCCTGAGGATACTCAACCATCTTGTTATCGAACCCCTGAATATGAAAAATCTAGTAAAATGATGTACTCCATGGGCTACAAAGGCTTAGTATGTGGGAGAAATGAATAAGGACAAAGAGAACCATTCCCTCTTTCACATTTCAAAATAGAAAGATACGGCATTGCAATTTTCCCTTATGGAGCACACCCCAACGATCAAGACGCTACTTGTTCTAAGTGTGAGCATAGCTCTGACTATCTAGACAACGATACGGATTTCCATTGTAGCCAATATGAGGATCTGGCCTCCACAAACCTTTTCATGAACAAAGTTGTCCTAACCATAACCCCCATGGAACCAACCCTTCCCTTGTTGAATGGGACCAACAACATCACATGCCATTATATTTATTTGAGAATGATGAGGCTGTCATAGAATTCATGGGCATAAGGGATGAAATTCCCATTGGAGATCACAAGAAAGGTTTCTTTATCGACTTAGATACCTGCACCTACATCGGCGAGGAGGCTGAACTTCGTGGTCAACAAAACTTAAAGAAAAGTGAGGGAAAAAGTTCTAAAGAAAAGCCTTGGCAAAAATCAAAGTCCAAGTCACACAGTGAAAACCTCTTTGAGGCACTGGCTGAAAAACAAATAAGAAAATCAAAGGATAAACAAAGTGACCACGCCAAGGATGAAAATCTCATAGAGACATCTTGGATGAAGATCTCAACCTACCTCCTGATCCTACACGTATGGAGAACTTATCAAAATTGCTAGTCGAAGAAACCATTGATATCAATATTGGTATAGAATAACATCCCAAGATAGTAAAATTGCGAACATCACTCTCAGCTAGAGAAAAAAAGACATTCACTATGCTACTGCGAGAGTTTATTGATGTGTTCACATGGCCTTACAAAGAAATTCCTAGCTTAGATCTAACTTTGGTTGTGCACAACCTAGTCGTACACGTAGACGTTAAGCCTATCAAATAGAATCTCTGAAAGATGCACCCAAGAGTGACCCTATTCGTTAAAGAAAAGTTGGAAAGATTTCTTGCAGAAGGATTCATCAGGCCAATTTATTATTCTGAATGGATATCAAACATTGTTCATGTCCAAAAAATACCTATCAGTATCCGAATCTGCACGGATTTTAGGGACATCAATAAAGCTTTCCCTAAAGATTATTTTCCTCTACCCAAAATTGATATGATTGTTGTCTCAACAACAGGGTACGAAATGCTATCACTCATAGATGGCTTTTCGAGATATAATCAAATCAAGATCGCTAAAGAAGACCAACACAAAATAGCTTTTATGACTCCTTGGGGCACCTTCTGCTATCAGGTGATGCCATTTGGCCTCAAAAATATAGGAGCAACTTATCAGCAGGCAATGACAGTGATTTTTCATGATATCATGGAAGACTACGTGGATGACATCCTAGGAAAGTATAAAACAAGAGAGGATCATCCGTATCTTTGAATTCCTGCATGAATACAAAGTAAGGCTAAATACAAAGAAGTGTGTCTTTGGTGTGCTATCAAGGAAACTATTGGTTTTCATTGTGTCAAGATGATGTATTGAGGTAAACCCTACTAAAGTGTCTGCTATCATTGAAATGTCTCCACATGAGAATATCAAGAAACTGCGTATATTACCAGGGAAAATTCAAGCCATTCGTTGCTTCATCTCCCAGCTTTTAGATAAATGTCACTCATTCACCCATTTTCTTAAAATAGACGTCACTTTAATCTAAAGACCTGAGCAACAGGAAGCCTTTGCTTTTCTTAAATAGTACTTGGTTAATCCACCTGTCCTCATGCCTCCCACTCCTACAAAGCCACTCTTGCTCTATATTTCCGCTACACAATTTGCTATTGGTGCACTGCTCGACCAATATGACCTTGGTCATAAGGAGAAATTGGTGTACTATCTGAGTCACACCCTCATCACCTATGAGCTCAATTATCCTCAAATTGAAAAGGCTTTCTTGGCCGTTGTTTTTACTTTTCAAAAAATTTGCCATTATATGTTGAATACTAAGACCAAGCTAATATCCAAGGTTGACCCACTCAAATATTTATTTTCCAAACCCACCCTCACAGGTAGAATCACTAATTGGATCATTCTACTTAATGAGTTTGACATAAAAAAAAATCCATCAAAAATTAGTTAAAGGAAAAGTACTTACAGATCAACTAGCGGAAGCACCTTTACAAAGCACAAAACCTTGGAATCTAGATCTGCCAAATGCCTCCTTACTCTACATTGAAAAATCAGTTGTATGGTAGATACATTTTGATGGGTCCTTTACATTTCATGGTTCAAGTGCAGGAGTGGTCCTTATTACTCCTTCTAGCGATCCTATACCATAGGATTTTTGCCAGGGCTTCCCTTACACAAACAACATTATAGAATATGAAGCACTTATTGTAGGGATGAAGCTAGCCATCAAGTGGAATGTTCATCATGTCAAGGTTGTAGGTGACTTGCAGTTAATCATCAAATAGGTTAATGATGAATACAAGGTTAAGGATGACAAGCTCATACCTTAAAAAAAGTTAGTGGAAACTCTAAAGGAGTACTTTGTGCACATTATCTTTGAACAAATCCCAAGAGCACATAACAGATCAAAAGATGCCATAGCAACAATGGGTTCTATGCTTTGTATTCCACCAGGGAATAACGACATGCAATTCTTCATAGAAAATATATGTTAGTCCATGTATGACATGCCAGAATCTTTCCTGGCTTGTGAGTATGTTGGTCCTAATTCCCCATGGTATGAACCCATCTTCACCTATCTTAAGGACAACACATTCCCTCTTGATATCTCCCATTCTGAAAAGCAAATCCTGATTCACCAGATAGCCCATTACACCCTTTTAGGAGGTACACTTTATCATCATGGCTATAATGGGAATCTATTACATTGTCTGGATGTGACGAAGTCAATCCAGGAAATCAAAGAAGTGAATGAAGGGGTATGCGGAGCACATACAAATGGAATGGTCTTGGCTAAGAAATTGTTGAGAGTAGGTTACTATTGGCCTACCATGGAAACTAATTGTTGCAATTATGTCAGAAAATGTGTACTTTGCTAAAAGTATGGAAATTTCATTCATTCTCTATCGCAACCATTGCAACCTATCACTACCCCATAGCCATTCTCCAAGCGGGGACTTGACTTAATAGGAAAACTTACTCCTACCTCCTCTGATGGTCATACACATATCATCACAGCTACAGAATATTTTTACAAAATGGGTGGAGGCTATCCCTTTAACCTATGTCACAGGAGCCTAGATTTCTGAATTTATCATGAATCACATTATTTACAAATATGGTATTCCCACAGCCATTGTTACAGATAATGGGAATTCATTTTTTAAAAAAACTTTAAAAGGTCTTTGCCAACAGTTCTAAATCAGGTTAAAATGGTCCACTCCATATTACCCTCAAGGTAATGGACAAGCTGAGGCAACAAACAAAACTTTGGTAAGGATAATGGAGAAAATGGTCAGCAAAATAGGTCGTAACTGGCACCTACAAATCCATCCAGCCCTTTGGACTTACCAAACATCCATTCACACTCCTCCAGGTACGACACCATATTCCCTAGTGTTCAGGATAGAATCTATCATCCCTTTAGAGATATAACTTCCATCCTTGAGAATTTCTCTTTGAGACTATCTAGATAAGGATGAAGATTATCGAGTGACAAGACTGGCTGAGTTAGAGATCCTGGATAAGAGGCGCATTCGCACTCTTAATCACCTGAAAGTGTATCAACATAGAGTTTGCAGAAACTACAACAAGAGAATCATCCCTCATCAGTTTGAGGCTGGTGATTTAGTCATGAAGGAGAACCAGTTCAACACCATAGTAGAGCGAGAAAATAAAGGGAAGTTTGAACCACATTGGTTGGGACCCTATGTTATAGTCGCCAAGTATGGCACAGGGGCATACAAACTAGCTCACCCTAATGGTGATGAGATTTGGGAGCCCATGAATGCCATGCATCTTAAGCGGTTCTATGCTTGAACATGGTGCAAGGAAGTTAAAAAATCAAAAAAGCAAAAAAATCAAAAAAACAAAAATACAAAAAAAATTAAAATAAAAAAAATTAGAAAAAGAGAAAACAAATCGTCCACTAGTGAAAACCACACTATTGCGGCACTTTAGATAAGTCCTTGGGTGAAAACTGGTTTCTAGCACCTCAGGAGGATTCGTTGTTGACAAGCATCCTTCATCTGGAGGGTAGTTGTCTTTGTCCTAGCCCTGGTTCTTCCTTCGAGATTCCCTATGTACCCCATCCTATCAATCCTTGATCCGAATTTTCCTTATTTTATTCATCTGTTAGGGGCATGGTCTTTCACTATTTCCCATCTTATGCTGGGGAAACTCAATGACTTCACCTTCTTGTTCATAAACATGTGGCTTCTGCCCTCGTATATTCCCCATCTAACACTAGGGGCATCCACACTTTCTTGGTTAGCTGCACATAGCTTTGGAAAATTGTTAGAAAAACCTAAACAATAGAAAATTGTTTCACAAAAACCTAAACAATAGAAAATTGTTTCACAAAAACCTAAACAATCGAAAATTGTTTCACCAAAACCATAAAAAATAGAAAATTGTTTCACAAACCTAAACAATAGAAAATTGTTTTACAAAAATAAAAAACAATAGAAAATTGGTGCATGAAAACAAATCTTACATAAAAAACATTTACTTGCATTGTCTTGTTTCTTTCTGTGCTTGTTGTTTGTATAGTTATTTTTGTGTTTTTGTTTTCTGGGTTGTTTGTTGCTTGGGCATACATTGTTAGGATTCATCTTTTCTTGCTTAGATTAGATTTATTCTTGCTTGTGCATCTTGCGGTATGTTTTTGCATGCTAGTGAATCTTAGGGAATCATGATCTAATGTGTTAATTCATTATGTTCTTTCTTAGCATTTTATTGTGTTTATTACATGTTAATAAAGCATGGTGACTCATGGTGTATTGTTTTATTTCCTGGTGTTCTTTGTTAGCATTTGGTTGTGTTACTTGCATGTGACTGTTTTGTTATCATTCACATCACATTACCATCATTATCATCACATCTAACATCATATATAAACAAAATGCTAAGTTTTACATCATGCATGTATGCTAAGCTAATCATCACATATTGTATCATCAATGGGGGCAGGAGGGGTTGTGCATGATCAAAAAATCTATCCCCCCCCACACCAATATCATTATATCATCCCGTTCATATACATTTACAATAACACATGAGAAATGCATTTGATATCATCTAAGGATCTATCATCTAGCATCTACAGCACATGTATACATCAAACATTGAAATTAGATACATACAAAGTACAAAATCAGACAACATCATCCATAAGTGTTGAATCAAAACATGCAATGTGCAATGAGAATAAACATAGAGTAATTTCTAAAAAAGGGTATTTAACATCATAGAATAATGCCCACTCATGTTACATACATTAGGACACAAAAACAATAAGTGTTGAATCAAAACACGCAACGTGCAATGAGAATCAACATATAGTAATTTATGAAAGGTTATTTTACATCATAAAATTATCCCACTCATGTCACATGAATCAGGACACAAAACCAACACAGTACATCATCTCATAAACATGTGTATATGAACCCAACAGTAATCCTCATATATATACATGTATGTCATATACATCTGTATCAACAAAACTGGATACAAGTCAACACTCTATATCAAAAATGCCTTCAACTGAGGTGTACAAAGATGCTACATCAAAAATGTCTATACACATACATATAATGTCCAGATCGGTACATCAGTTATAGTACATCATCGATTCACAATGCCATCAAAAAAAGGGCATATATCAGAAAGAATCAAGCCTTCATCATGAGGCATCATCAAAATACATGTATACAAGGTTGTACATCAAAAATTAGCCTTCATAAGAGGCATACATATAAAGAATCAGTGCAACAAAAAATGTGGATCTCAACTACAGCTCTCACCCTCGCCGAGGCTCCTAGATCTGTCCTCTAGTCGATAAAACACTGGAGGCTGAGATGGCCCTGGCCCAACCAGCTGCTCTGGTATGGGTTGTCTCAATGATCTGGTAGAATGGCCTAATCTCCATGATCTAGAGCCTGATGCACTCGACCCTAACCATTTTGGTAATGCTACTCACTGCTTTAGAGGAACCACCTTGTAATAAGCAGTCCTATAAAATAAGGCCTCACGACCAAGCTTGGTGGCATAACATATCAAGTCGGCATCTTCGTAGGCGAGCACTACCTGAAGGGTAGTATCTCACTCTCCTATCACTCATCCCAAGTCTGCCTCGACCTATCTAGAGGAAGTAGCCTCTTGGTCTCTCTCTGTCGTAACAGTCTATAGCTCGTCATAGGCCTGGTCCCCTTAAGCTAGAAGTTCCTGTGATCATACGTATATATGGTCTCTCTATGCAACAACCATCCATACCTGTGACTGGGACTGATGAAGAAGGCTCAATATCTAAGCCCCCTGTGCCGCTATCACTCAGAATCTGGCTCTGCCATGCTACTCTATCATCTCCTGGGCCAGCCTGGGCCCAAGTTTGATCCCACTCTGAAAGTAAGGTAACAATGTGAGCTCAGGCCTCATCACGCTCTGCTACGGCAGTCACACACCAGCCTCAAGCCTCATCTCTCTCAGCTATGACCTGTTGTAACTGCACATGTACTATGGCTATTTATGCCACTAGCCTGGGAGGCTGTGTGTGCCTCAGGGACTGGTCCTCTGAGGTGCTCTAGATGACTTTCCCTACTCTAGGACCCTACCTCTAGATGGCTGCACTGCTTCCTGTACTGGGCCCTTTTGCCTCAGTCCTTATGCCTGTGAGACACCCTACCCATCATGCAGGAATACCATCGAAACGATCCTCTGGGTCTAGCCCCTATGCCACTACTCTCTCCCTGTGTTGTGCACCATGCCATATCTCTACAGGTGGGTGAATGCCTGCTACCCAAGCCTCCTCCAGAATGGTGAGACGTCGGGGTAACATTATAGCATACCAGGCTGCATAGTCAGTTGTGGTCCCTATGGACCTCTCACCTATCGAACTGGGTCCCATACCTGTGGGACCACCTATGTGAAACTCGCCCTAGCTCGGGCCACCAGTATGTGAGGCCCCTGGTCTGCCTCTCTGAATCCCTACGTGCATGTCAGATATCTAGCTGAGGGACCCCATGTACCCTTCCGAGCTGCCGCTGGCACCTATCTACTCGATACAGCTCCATGATGTAACTACAGCTGCCTATAAGAAAGTGCTCCACCAGGCACACGTTGAGCTTTATGGCATCCTCTTGGCCACTGGAAATGCCTGTATGATCACCAGATGACGTCTATCTCTACCATCTCATCAAACTCTCACCTATATCTAAATAGGCTGCCAAGATGGCCATGTACATCCCCACCAGCTGCTACCCATGCCATATATGATGGCTCCTTAGGATCTCAGACATGAAAAGGGCCCATGGGGTGTCCGATTGCAATATGATCCCATGACCATATCTATAATAAGGAGGTTGAACCCACAATCTTCTGATCGTGGTATGTGATCAGGTGTAAATCCCAATATACATGGGCCAATATGCACTACCCCCAGCAATATCTCTCGCCTCTATAAATGCCATGAACCAAAGGTAGTGGTCCTCTCGAGAATGAGGTCCATGTCTTATCAGTGAGTAAGAACCCACTGATAAGAGACATGATGTAGAGAGGCCCCCGATGTAATTTAGGGTCAAAAATGCACTCGTGTAATGCTATAGTCATCCCGTCGTGCAGTATATCATCAACACTAAACAGGGCACTGCAAGCTGCTCTAATCAACCATGCATCAGAGTTGTACTTGATCAAGGTGCCCATCATTGGCACATAAAGAATCTGCCATACATCCTCAATAGTGACCGTCATCTCTCCTGTAGGTAGTCTAAGCACTGACTCTCGCTATGTCATCACTCAGATAGCATATTCATTAGGTCATGATCCAGTACAATAGAGACATCCAAGCCATGGGGCCTAGCCCCACCACCTCAAAAAGTATCGCCATGGCTCGCCGGGTCGCACCAGTGCATACTACCCTCTAGCTCTGCAATCCGGGTATGTCACTCCCAAGTCTGAAAAATTGGTATTCGTCTCTGCAAAATAACATGTTATTAATCAATTCCTAGTATTTCTTCTAAAAATCTATCTCCTCTTTTAGGGTTAACCCAAAAATCCTAAAAATTCTTCTAAGTGTCATGTTTTTGACACTTTCCTATCTTTTTTCCACCTGTCTAGGGTGCCTGCGCACCCTTTTGGTTATGTGCACCACATTTATAGTGCTTGCACTTGCACACATATGTCTTCTGGTGCTTGGCCCTCTTTCAGGCACCTGTGCGCCCTTTTTGGCTTGTGCGCCACACATTGGGTGCTTGTGCTTGCGCGTGTATGATCCCATGCATGCACCCATCCTCTTTATGCCTATGCCACACTTTTCATGTGTGCACCCCATTTCCCACATGTGCACATGTGCGCACATGTGCTTATGTGTGTGCCATGCACATGAGTGTGTGTTGTCTGTACCCATGCATGTGCGCGTGTATGTTTTGGCGTATGCGCTCCCAAAAATATGCTATGTGCCCCCTATCTAATGCCTACACCTACGCACAGGTGTGCCAACGCGATTTACTAGGGCTAAAGGCCTAATTTCAATTATTAATGACCAAATTTACAAGGCTAGGGTTTGATACTCACAAAGGGGCCATCGTCCGTGTGCCACTAGAACCCTCGGACTGCATCTGCACATGCCTGCAATTAGTCTCGTACGATCACCATGGTTCTCCTCAATGTCAGAGCCTCACAGTAAATTTTTTAAATTGCTCAGTTAAAATGAATTCGTCGCGATGTTTTTTACCCCCCCTGGTGGGGTATATTAACCCATTTTTCACCATCATGAGGTCCGGGAGGTCCGTTTGATCGTTGTTTTCTCCTCTGTTTGCTATGGCCCCCAATTAAACGGATTTTTCTCTTATTTTGCACCATATTGGGGCATTTTTCTGTCTAATACCCCTTTCTTCTCCCTCAGACACAACTTGCACCCTGGTGATTTTTATTCTTCAAAAGCTCACGTAAATAATTATTTGCAAATAATTATTAATTTTTTCACCAAGGAATTATTTTCATTTGTTTCTTGTTCTTCCACTCAGGGAACTATGTTGCTCCTAGGACCTTCGATACTTTCTTATACAAATGGTTCGGGCAAAAACAATAAAAACAATATATCTCCTACCATTCCTAAAAAGTAAAAAAAAACCCTACAAAAATGGTAAGTTGCTTATTGGCTGAAACTTGTGTCTGCATGTATTTTCTCCGTATCAGTTGGTTTGTCTCGTCCCCGATTAATACCCCTTTCTTCTCCTCAGACAATTTTATTGCACCCTGGTGATTTTTATTCTTCACCACACTCACGTAAATAATTATTTGTCAAATAATTATTTTTTCTTAATTTTTTCACTAAACAAGGACATTATTTGTCATTTGTTTCTTCGTTCTTCCACTTAGGGAACTTTATGTTGCTCCTAGGACCTTCGCTTTCTTCTTCTACTTTCTTATACTATTCACCATGGTTCGGAAAGCAAAAACAATAAAAACAATATATCAATAAAAAATCCAAAAATAGGGCAAAATTTTTCAAAATTCCTAAAAAGTAAAAAAAAAACCCTACAAAAATGGTAAGTTGCTTATTATGGCTGAAACTTGTGTCTTGTGCATGGTATTTTCTCCGTATCTTGTTGGTTTGTCTCACATCTTCCCCGATTAATACCCCTTTCTTCTTCCTCAGACAATTTTATTGCACCCTGGTGATTTTTATTCTTCACCACACTCACGTAAATAATTATTTGTCAAATAATTATTTTTTCTTAATTTTTTCACTAAACAAGGACATTATTTGTCATTTGTTTCTTCGTTCTTCCACTTAGGGAACTTTATGTTGCTCCTAGGACCTTCGCTTTCTTCTTCTACTTTCTTATACTATTCACCATGGTTCAGAAAGCAAAAACAATAAAAACAATATATCAATAAAAAATCCAAAAATAGGGCAAAATTTTTCAAAATTCCTAAAAAGTAAAAAAAAACCCTACAAAAATGGTAAGTTGCTTATTATGGCTGAAACTTGTGTCTTGTGCATGGTATTTTCTCCGTATCTTGTTGGTTTGTCTCACATCTTCCCCGATTAATACCCCTTTCTTCTCCCTCAGACAATTTTATTGCACCCTGGTGATTTTTATTCTTCACCACACTCACGTAAATAATTATTTGTCAAATAATTATTTTTTCTTAATTTTTTCACTAAACAAGGACATTATTTGTCATTTGTTTCTTCGTTCTTCCACTTAGGGAACTTTATGTTGCTCCTAGGACCTTCGCTTTCTTCTTCTACTTTCTTATACTATTCACCATGGTTCGGAAAGCAAAAACAATAAAAACAATATATCAATAAAAAATCCAAAAATAGGGCAAAATTTTTCAAAAATTCCTAAAAAGTAAAAAAAAAACCCTACAAAAATGGTAAGTTGCTTATTATGGCTGAAACTTGTGTCTTGTGCATGGTATTTTCTCCATATCTTGTTGGTTTGTCTCACATCTTCCCCGATTAATACGACTCTCGAATCACCAGATTCACAACCATTCACAAAGCTAGCTATTTGCTTCGTCTGTACTCTGGGGCACTTATGTTTCTTGGTGCTGTTTCATTATGTACACAAACACTTTTCATGGATGTCATGTCCAATATCATTTCCCCTTGCATGTATCCTTGCTCGGGGCATCATTTTTAACCTTTTTCATCAATCACAAACTTGTGGATCTCTTCAGCACTGATAATAAAAAATTTGTACAACTGTCTTGACTGTTTTTGGGTTGGATATGTGTGTTCATACTTGTTTTCCTTGTTATAGGAGCTTGTTTCCTTCTCGTAATGCATTGCATTAGTATATGTTTGCTGTGGATTTGGTATTTGTAGCAATGAATAATTTTTCGTAGTATGACTTTTCATGTCATTCTACCATTTGTCCGTATGCTTATATTTCTCATAAGGACCGATGATGTAGCTCTTATGGAAATATGACGACATCAAAATTGTTCCAATAAATAGAGGATAGAGGCTAAGCTCTTCTCTCCCCTCCTCCATATTTCTTCTACATCACTTCCCTTTCACCCCTACTTTTCTCTCTCACCAGGGTATCCTACCTATTCCCAATTCTTCTTCCTATCTCTCACCTTTTTCGATCATCGATCGGCTTCTTTCATCACCCCATCAACACTCGAGGGGGCATCTCTGTCTCCTACTAATTTTTCTTCTATCCCTTCAAAATTTTCTTCCGTCTACCATCTTTGAAGTGGCGTCACTTACGCCACCCCAAAGAGGGGCAAATGTAGACACCTATAATTATGCCTGAGCAATTTAAATACTTAAATTGTGCTAATTATCTCCTTTCCCACAAATTAATGACATATTGTCAATAGCACTCATCTTCTCTTCCATTGTCATTAATTGATTACATTACGCTAATTAATTAAGTCACCTATCCAACACATACCCTAATTAACGACCCTTTGTTTATCAACATCTTCTATCTAGTCTAATTAATTATCATTAATTAATTAGCCTCCCTTCTCATTAAATCAATAAATCATTATTTAATTGGTTTAATTCCCTCCTAATGGTCCAAATCACACTAAAATCCATCTAAAAACTTATAAAATCTTGCACATGTATTAATTAATCATCTTGATTAATTAATACACCCCCTTTATCCACATGAGCCACTTAAGGACAAACTAAACCCTCCTAAAGTTAACTCAACCCCATCTAAACCCCCCCTTATCCATAACTAACTCTACATCTCCATTAGTCCCACATTCACGAGGATGTGTTGAATCCTTTATCCTTTGGGCTATATAAACAACCCTCCCTCTACTTCTACACCTACACCTAAATCTCTCAAGAGACAAAAGAAAGCACATAGTTTCATATTAATAGCCTTTTGTCATTCTTAAGCCCTCTATCCTCCATTCTTGAAGAGCTAAGCCTCACACCCAAGTATCCATTGAAGGATCAAAGCAAGCAAATATAATTTGATTGCCATTGAACTACTTAGGTTCATTTTGATGTTAAATTATTCAATTAGAAGAATAGAGTTCATTAATTTACATTATGTTTTGATCATTTCAAAGTAATAATGTTCAGGGTAGCACTTGCTTATTTCTTCATCATGATGTTGCACATTTCTCATTTCTAGCTAGGTTAGGAAGATATTTCTAGGTGGTAGTTTCTTACTTTAAATTTCGCTAAAATTGATGAAATAGCTTGCACACAGGGGCCATCATTTGCGTGCCTAGTGGGACCCTTAGTCCCATGCATCTGTAGTTAAGTTTCAATCGGTCTCGTGCGATCACTTTGGTTCTCACAGTGTAAAATTCATGGTAAATTTTCTTGGAAAAATTGCTCATTTGAAAATGTGTAACCTCGTGATGTTCATAGTCCCATAATTTTAATGGGGTATATTAACATGTCTTAAGCTAACTTATCAAAATTTGAGGCCCATTGTCAATCGAGTTTTCTTCTTTGTTCGCTGTGGAATAATTATTTTTATTAAATAGGTCTATTTTTCTCACATTTTTTAGGGGTGCAGGGGCATGGTTTTTGCTGGTGCACACATACCTCTTTCTTCAGGCCTCACTGGTAAATTTTACTCTGCTCCAACCTGTAGTGCATTTTTATTAACCTTCTCACACACTCTAACCAAATAATTATTTTTTCTAATTTCGGGCTAAACAAGACATTATTTGTCATATTGTACCTTCACTCCATTCTGAAACCTGTCACTTTTGTTTCCCTTAGGCCCATGCTAACCAGAGCACACATGTTGTTTTAGTGGTTCAAACACATTTGGTTCTGGTAAAGCAAGGTTGTTCAAATCAATTTATCTATAAGAATGGCGCATATGTTGTTTTTGGGCAAACATTTTTCTCTCCTAGTAAAAATCGGTAACCCTCAAAAATGGTAATCTGTAGATTACGGTGCAAGCACTGTCTTTTCATGGCACATGTATTTTTGTATCCTTGTTGGTTTGTCTCACATCTTCCCCGATTAATATGACTCGTGGATCACCAGATTCACAACCATTCACAAAGCTAGCTGCTTGCTTCATCTGTACTCTGGGGCACTTTCATGTTGCCTGGTGTTGTTTCGTTGCGCACAAATGCTTTTCATGGACACTCATGTCCACTATTTTTTCCCCTTGCATGTATCCTTTCTCGGGGCATCATTTTTAACCCTTTTCATCAATCACAAACTTGTGGATATCTTCAGAACTGATAACAAAACATTTGTACAACTGTCTTGACCGTTGTTGGGTTGGATATGTGCATGTTTGTACTTGTTTTCCCTGTTAAATGAGATTGTTTCCTTCTCGTATTGCATTACATTATTGTATGTTGCATGGATTTGGTATTTTCAACAATGGACAATTGTTTGTAGTATGGCTTTTCATGTCATTCTACCTTTTTCCTATGCTTATATTTTTCATAAGGACTAGATGACGTAGTTCCTATGGCAATATGATGACATCAAAATTGTTCCAATAAACAACAACTAGAGGCTAAGCTCTTCTATCCCCTCCTCCATATTTCTTCTACATCACTTCCCTTTCACCCCTAATTTTATCTCTCACTGGGGCATCCTACCTCTTTCCCATTCTTCTGCTTATCTCTCACCTTTTTCAATCGTCAATCGGCTTCTTTCATCACCCCATCGATCACTCAAGGGGGCATCTCTCCCTCCTGCTAATTTTTCTTCTATCCCTTCAAAATTTTCTTCCATCTACTATATTTGAAGTGGCGTCACTTACGCCACTGCAAAGAGGGGTAAATGTAGACACCTATAATTACGCCTGAACAATTTAAATACTTAAATTGCGCTAATTATCTCCTTTCCCACAAATTGATGACATATTGTCAATAGCACTCATCTTCTCTTCCATTGTCGTTAATTGATTACATTACGCTAATTAATTAAGTCACCTATCCAACACATACCCTAATTAACGACTCTTCGTTAATCAACACCTTCTATTTAGTCTAATTAATTATTATTAATTAATTAGCCTCCCTTCTCATTAAATCAATAAATCACTGTTTAATTGGTTTAATTCCCTCCTAATGGTCCAAATCACACTAAATTCCATCTAAAAGCTTATAAAAGCTTGCACATGTATTAATTAATCATCTTGATTAATTAATACACCCCCTTTATCCACATGAGCCACTTAGAGGACAAACTAAATCCTCCTAAAGTTAACTCAACCCCATCTAAACCCCCCCTTATCCATAACTAACTCTACATCTCCATTAGTCCCACATTCATGAGGATGTGTTGAATCCTTTATCCTTTGGGCTATATAAAGAACTCTCCCTCTACTTCTACACTTACACCTAAATCTCTCAAGAGACAAAAGAAAGCACATAGTTTCATACTGATAGCCTTTTTTCATTCTTGAGATCTCCATCCTCCATTCTTGAAGAGCTAAGCCTCACACCCAAGCATCCATTGAAGGATCAAAGCAAGAAAATATAAGTTTGATTGCCATTGAACTACTTAGGTCCGTTTTAAATGTTAATTTAGGCAATTAATGGAGAATAGAGTTCATTAATTTACATATATATTTTAATCATTTCAATGTTATTAGTGTTAAGGGTAGGACTTGCTCATTTATTCATCATGATGGTGCACATTTCTCATTTCTAGCTAGGTTAGGAAGCTATTTCTAGGTGGTATTTTCTTACTTTCAATTTAGCTAAATTGATGAAATAATTGTACACAGTGCTACCCACTCTTTTCAAAACCTGGGTGCTAGCAAGTCAGATAGATTGCTTCCCCAGGTACAAAACGACATACATGATTGTTTATTTGGCTCTGAGTATCCTGTCTAATCCATGATGTTGCTCAGTCTTTGAAGGAGGTTAAATTTGGGTACCAACATTAATGGTGCCATTACTAGGGACTTGTTAATCTAGATTTTCATTGAGTTATTTATTTGCTATCCATTCACATCCATTTGGCTCATCAACAATGCTAGTAGCGCCATTGCTGGGGATTCTCAGTTCAAAATCATGAACCTAAAGGGTCAGAATCTTTTCATTTCTAGTTTCTAGCATTGATAGACATTTGAAAAATCATATTTAGTGCATTTACACAACTAAGGTGGAAATCCTAAGTGGTGAATCCCTATTGATCTGATTCTTAATAAGTACCAGTGTCCTAAAACTCTTTCAAAATCAGATTTGTTACTATTATTTTCAAATATGGAAGGAAGAAGATCTTTCTTTGCTAGGGATCCTACTAGGACATTATTTCCAGAGCTAGGAAAAGTAAAATCAAAAGGAAGAAAATCTTGGAGAGCTATTGGAGATCAGCAGACAATGAGAGGGATCTCCATTCATGAAAGTGATCGGCCTATCATTGAAGAATGCCATTCAAGTGACTCTCAATTAGGCAACCTCTTTGTGGAATTGAACTCTCTAGCTGGAGAGGGGCCTTCATTTGATTTTGAAAGGTTTGCTTCACACTCTGCACCTATCTTTTCTGAGGATGATAGAGATTTCTAAGAAATAAGGCCTTTGGGAGGTATCCATTTTGAAAAGTATACTCCTGTGTTCCAAGAACCCTCTGCCCCCCATCATTTTTTCACCCCTCCATGGGAACCTCCTTGAATTAATATAGCTCAACCCAGGCCTCCATTTTTTGTAAACACCTTTGGACATATAAATTTTGTGGGAATGGCTGGTTACCCAAATGCAGTACCTCAAGATATAATGAACCAAATGCCAAAGGTCAAGGGAAATAACGCTATTACTGGAGATCAACATCTAAATATTTTTATCAATATGATGGAAGATTTTGAGATTGAACATGAAGATTATATATCAAGTTGTTTATCCATACCTTGGAAGAGGATGTTAGGGACTGGTATAAAGCATTGCCAGATAACTCTATTGATTCTTGGAGTGAGATGAGAAATATGTTTAGATTACAGTTTGGTGATAGAACTGACCCTAGGTTTCTTCTATCATAGTTTGAAAACATCAAGAATAATCCCAATGATTCAGTACATGACTTCAATACAAGGTTCAATAAAATTTTGAGGAGATTTCCTGTTAGGATAAGGCCTTGTGATGAGTCATGTTTGATCAAATATGTTGATGCATTTGATAAAAAGGTTGCATATTAATTAAGAGACAAAAACCCCACAAATTTGAGGCAGGTCTTCACCATAGCTTTGCAAATAGAGAACAATATCAAGGAAATTAGAAAGCCTCCTAAGAGGGAAGGTGTAAAGCTAGTTAACCCACAAAAACCCCAAATAGATAAGGCTGTTGATTTAGAAGAAGTTGTGAAGACTTTGGCAAGGGGCTATCAAAGAGATTTCTTACAAGCTAGCTCAAGCAGAAAAGGGAATCAGGTAGAGCTCACAAGGTCAACATAAGCAACAAGGCCAAGACAGGCTCACAAATCACCAAAGATCTTATGACAAAGGTAAGGGACCTATTGGATTTGGAAATAGATAGTCCCAAACTAGGGATAACATAATGGTACCTAATCCTTTGGCTGCTAGAGTTGTTGTGGTGAAAGAGATAGATGTCATTGATTAGTGTGAAAAAAAAATTGTGCCTCATGCTCCTTGTGAAGAAGATCAGCAAGAATAGGAAGAATTTGATGGTGATAATGATGATGATTTTTACATGATGGGATGCTCCACCAACTCACAACAAGGGGCAACCTCAACTAAGGTGATAAGTGCTAGAATTGCTGCCAATTTTTGGGATTGCATTCATAGGGTACATACTCTTCCCCATTCTCATACTTTAGAAGTAGATAATGTACAAGCTTTTGAAGTGCCCAATAATGAATTTGAATATTTGAGGGCTTTAATGATAAAGAAGTATGATGGAGGAATCCCATCTGAGGAAGATAGACAGTTACTGATGAATGTTGTTGTGGCTCAAGAGAAGGAATATAACACAAGAAGTAAAGCTGTCAAAGGGATAGGGCCTCAAGTCAAGCCAAAATATCCCTTACTTTCTAATATTCTTGAGGAGGCTCCTAAGAAATATGCACCTTCCAAAATCCCTGTAGTTCCAAACAAAAATCATACCCCTCCTAATGCCCAAGTTGTTAAAAATCGTATACCACCTAATGAGCGTGTTATCTTTTCTTCCAATGTTGCCTTGCCGAAGAATGTCTCATATGATATTGTACAAGTTCTGAGTCAAATCAAAGTATTTTTCTAATTGTGGAGCTACTTAGGATCCCTAAGAAAAAAAGGAGAGCATTTGAATACTTGGGGTTGAAAGAAGAGAAGATTGCCCTAGGTAGAAACATAAACATTATGGAAGTCCCACTAGTCATTAAAGAACCAGAAGCACCACTAGTGTCAGAAGAGCTAGATGAACCACTTGAGGTATATTTGGGAATATCCTTAGTAGAATCTTAGATTAATGTAGATCCATTCTTCACCACTCTGATAATCAAGGATAGGCTGCTCCATAACTGTATGTTTGACTCGGGAGCATCATGCAATGTTATGCCTCTGGAAGTCATGAATGAACTGAATATTAAGGTAACAACAGCATATGGGAAGTGCACTACCATGGAGTCCATATAAGTGCCAGTAGTGGGATGTGTGAAGGGTTTGGTGGTGCAACTTGCAGCTTACCCAGGTAAAAACTTAAAACTTGATGTTGTCATTGTTGACTACCTAGCCAAGTGGGGCATGCTACTGTCATGAAAATAGGCTGCAAGTGTTGGTGGGAGTGTCAAAATGGATATGTCTTATGCTACCATTCCATTTGAGGGCAGCCTTGCTAGGTTGTATAGGGAAAATAAAATGTTGCATCTTATTGAGGATCCTAACAATGCATCCTATGAGGTATTGTACACAAATGTTGATGCAAACAACTTTGTGGGATTTTCTGATGGAAAGGATCACAAGATTGAGGAATGCAAATGCCTTGAAAAAATGGGCTCTCCATGGACTCTATTTTTTGATGGAGCTTGCTCCAAATTTGGGAATGGTGTTGGTATTGTTCTACTTTCTCCTGGTCATGAAAAAATTGTTTTTTCTTTCAAACTCAACTTTGAATGCACCAACAACATTGTTGAGTATGAGGCATTGTTGTTGGGTTTAAGAATTTCTTCGAAATATGGTGTCAAGGAAATCATTGTCAAAGGAGACTCAAAATTAATTGTGAAACAAGTCATAAAACTGTATGCCACAAAGAACTAGTGAATGAATAAATACAAGCATGTACTTTGGTACTTCATTGAGATGTTTGATTCATTTAACATACTACATCATGATAGGAAGTTTAATGACTTAGCATAAAAGCTTTCAGTCTTGGGGTCTTTGTTTGAAAATTACTAAATGTCCCCATATTGTGAATATGAGGTTGAGGTATTGACAATACCCTCTGTCCCTGACAACATCAAGTATTGGCAGGTTTTTGATGATGATACTCAAATTAAAAGATTCCTGCAAAACAAGCGAGAATTTATTGATCAAAGTATTGATTGGGAGCCAATGGTTTGTACAATAGAAGGAAAAGAAACCTTATTTGGCAAGGGTATCATCTAGCTAAAACCAAATACCATTCCTAGAGGGTTGGTTGCTCTTGAGTCCAATTTTGATAATTTTGATCACATTGTTAATAGATGCTTGTAAGCCTCAAGGGATATTAAGGAGCATGATCTTGGTACAAAGGAGAAGCCAAGGAAAATTTGCTTTGGCAGTAATCTCAGCAAGGAGGAGAAGTAGACATACATCTAATTGTTGAAAAAATACCAAGATTGTATGGCTTAGACCTATTCTAAACTAAAAACATAAAGAGAGGACTTGTTTCAACATGAGATCCCCTTGGTATCGAATGCAAAGCCATTCAGGCATAAATAGAGGGCCATCAATCCACTCTTATCCCTCAAAATGCAAGAAGAACTGAAGAAGCTAAGATATGGCGAGATTATGCAGCCCACAAGGTACTCCTCTTGGGTTGCAAACCTAGTGCTAGTGAGAAAGAAGAATGGTGACATCAGGCTGTGTGTGGATTTCAGGAATCTAAATAGAGCATCAATGAAGGATAATTATCCTTTTCCAAAAATGGAGAACATGCTTCAGTTAGTGACTGGTTCTGAGTTTCTTTCCACCTTGGATGGTTTATCTAGTTATAACCAACTTGTGGTGAAGGAATTAGAAAGGATCAAGAAATCCTTTACTACTCCTTGGGGGTTCTATGTTTAAGTCACAATGCTCTCTGGTCTAATGAATGTTGGAGCCACCTTTCAAAGAGCAATGGATGTTGATTTTTTTGGTTACATAAATGAATTTATTGTAGTCTATCAAGATGATGTAACTGTATTTTCTAGAAAGAGAAGTGATCACCTGTTGCACTTGGAGAAGATGCTGATAAGATGTAGAGAATATGGCATCTCACTCAATCCAAAGAAATGTCATTTTGGAGTGCAGAAGGAAAAGTTTCCTGGTCACATTGTGTCACAAGGAGTGATTATTGATCCAGAAAGAGTAGAGGCCATCAGCAAGGTCTTAATCCCAAGAACCAAGAAAGGAATTCAGTCCTTCTTTGGGAAAATAAACTTCATTAGAAGATTCATATAAAAATTTGTTGAGTTGACCATTCCAATCACTTCCATGCTGAAGAAAGACCAGGTCATCAAGTGGGAGGAGGCTAGCATCTAAGCGTTCAATGGAATCAGAGAGGCATTGAAGCATAACCCTATTTTGACAGCCCCAGATTATAAGAAACCTTTCCAGTTATTTTCCTTTGCTTCAGAGAACATTATTGCTTTTGTCCTACTACAGAAGGATGATGAAGGGGCTAAGAGGCCAATTGCCTTTTTCAATAAGGCATTGCAGGGGGAAAAACTAAAGTACACCATTATGGAAAAGCAGGAATTTGCCTTGGTAAAGGCAAAAAAGGTTTTCAGGCCTTATATTCTAAGTTCAAAGGTTGTTGCTTATGTTCCCCATACCATGGTAAAGGACATATTGTCATCGATGGATGTCTTAAGCAAAATATGTAGATGGGTGAACAAGTTGCAAGAATATGATATGGAAATCCAAACCATGAATTTGGTGAGCAGGCTTGGGCCTGGATAAACTTATGGCTAAGAGAAACTTGCAAACTATTGAGGTAAATTAGGTAGAAGAAAAAAGGGCAGGTGTATTTGAAAGGTTGATGAATTCTGAGTGGTATAAAGATGTAATATTTTATCTCAGACATCTAAGCTACCTTGAGCACTTAATTAAGAAACTGAAGAGAGACCTTAAGTTAGCTTTCCAAAAATATGTCATCAATGATTATGGGTTAGCTTGGAAGAACCCATAGGGAGTCCTCTTAAGGTGCAAATAATGAAGAATAATTCCCTAAGATAATTGTTGACCTCCATGGAGGAGTTTGTGGGGGGGACTTTTCTGTAAGAGTCACAACACATAAGATCTTGAAGGATAGATATTTAGTGGCCAACTCTTTTCAAGGATATAGCCTTGTTGGTTAGAAGATGTGAAAGCTACCAAAGCTTCTCTAAAAGACTGAAAGCTTTAGGCTCCCTTCCTTTATAGCCTGTATCAACTGAAGCTCCATTCAAGCAATGGGGAATGGATTTCATTGATGATATTTAAGACCCTTCAAGTGCTAGCCACAAATGGAATTTTGTAGCAATTGATTATTTTACTAAATGGGTGGAGGAAATCCCCACCAAGAAGGTAACACACCAAGTTATCATGGATTTTGTACTAAACAACATCATCTGCAGGTTTGGGGTACCATTTGAGATTATAGTTGATAATGCCATGAGCTTTAGAGCTAAACCTTTGATGGAAATGTACAAATAGTATGGGATAAACTTGACATATGCCTCTAATTACAATCCTTAATGAAATGGACAAGTTGATTTTAGTAATAAAAATGTACTGAAGATCATCAAATGAACATTGGAGCAGAACAAGAGAAGATGGGGTGAACAGCTAAAGTTTTTTTGTCTGGGAAGATAGGGTCAATGTCAAGGAGGGTTACTAGAAAGAGTCCATTTGAATTGGTGTTTGGGACTTAGACCTTACCACCGCCTCTTCATATGCAACTATCTTCATATCAATTTATGTAACAGCTGGAAGATCAAGAGGTAGGACCCTATGATGCTCGCATTAACCAGATTGTTGAGCTTGATGAAGAGAGGAGGGCATCCCACCAGAGGCATGTAAATTTCAAAAAAAAACTGAAGAAGTTATTTGACAATAAGGTCTCTCCTAGAGCTTTTAATGTTGGAGATCTTGTGTTATTATGGGATAGAAAACATGAAAATAAAAGGGAAAGCATGGAAAATTTGACTCATTATGGATGGGCCCTTACTCCATTGACATTAGAAATTGCTGAACACACCCTTCTTCTTAAAGGATTTGGATGGTGAACTTCTCAAGCTGCCTATTAATGGCAGACATTTGAAGTATTTATTGGATTGATTACCTTAAATCAAGGTAAATATCTTTTGTACAGTGTATAGTTGGTTTTTTGTTTCCTGTTTTTGTGTTTTTTCTTGTTGCGGTCCTTGGTGACCTATTTTTTCTAGGATTCTCTGTTCGTTTTAGGAGAATGGCTTTGTTCCTCTTCCCTATAAGCTGACTCTGTTGCCCAATGGATATTTTTGTCACTTGGTATATCCGTTATTCTTGTGGCACTCGTAGGGAGTGCCAATCCCTGAGTTGGATCCTATGTTTGTGCTCAAAATTGTCTCACCCCAATTCGCCTTTGAAAATCGATCGATTTGTGGCCTCTGTCACTTTAGCTTTCCCTGTGTTATGCTTGACTAATCTTTGTTGCCATTATTATTTTGTTCCTAGGTCGTAATTCACTTAGGGGTCCGTGGTTTAATCCTTGTTTCTTTATTTCTCTAGAAAGAGTCTGTAATTTGGTTCCTTTGTTCTCTGTTCCTTCAAAAAATCACGTTTTCCGGTTCTCTCTATTTCCCACAATCAGGGATTTGTTGTCCTTGACGTTTCTATCCCAAATACTTCAAAAAAAATGAATTGATGTGTCCCCTAAAGAATGTATTTGAACCTTGTAACATGTTTAAACTTTCTGTCCTTGAAAAAAATTTCATTCCTAGGCTCAAATGGTCATTTTTCTGATTTTATAGTTTGACGGGTGTTTTCTCCCCATCAAATTTGTATTCTTGCATCTACAGGGGATGTGGCACCTTTTGGTTGGACACAACTCGGCTAAATACTTTAAAGATTCTATGAAAATCCTCAACTCAAAAATGTGTCCACCTGGAGGAACAGAGCTTGTTTTAAGATCTACTTTTTGGTTTGGCCTTGGAGTAGTGCTGGGAGGACATATGGTGGCTTTCATTGATTGGCCTAGGCTTAGACAATTTTTTATGCAATTATAGAAGTTTGGTGGAACAGGACATGTGGCAAGCTCGCGCTCATTCAGGATCTCTGCTTTGGGCACCGAAGTCCCGGGCTAACACATGGAGGCCTCCGCTTGCTTTACATTTTGCTTAGACTTTTCAATGGCCAAAAGGAGACTTCCTTGGAGCATGACACGTGGCACCTTCCACTGAGCTTCAAGCATTCAGACAAACCTTACCGGAACAGGACACAATTTTTTCTCGTTCAAGGTAACAAATTTTTGGGACCGCCTTAAGGTGTGCCATGGTGACACATGGCAGTTTGAAAATTCAAAAAGGTAGGGAGGTAGGCCATCAGAGGAAACTTGGATTTTTTTCCCTTTAAGGATTAAAATCTCAAAATGGCCTGTAAGCCCAATGAGGGAAATAGTCAATGTTTTTCCCCGATCGATAGTGGAGGTATGGGCTCTCGGGGGAAATTTGGAAAAATTTCCTTTTTCAAAAAAAGAGTCAAAAGTAAAAAAGGAACCACAGCCCTGCTCCAACCACATTTAGACATGTGTCACGCTCGTTTCCCGAGGGCAGAGCTGCAGGGAAAACTTGAAAATTTTAGCCTTTTCCAAAAAGAGAGTGAAATGGTAAAATTTGGCCATGGTCCCACTCCAACCACATTTGGACACATGTCAGGATCATTTGTCAAGGGCAAAGGTGTGAAGTAAAATGGAAATTTTTCCAGTTTTCCAAAAATTTGTAAAAAGTGAAAGGAAGCCCAAATTCAAAGTAAAGATCAATGGCAGCTGTGAGTCTAAATCTGATTTTCCCTCCATTTCTCTAAAACACATCTAGAAGTGATAGTCTCCATGATTTCCTTTTCTTTTCTACACACCAAGTAGAGAAGGAAGTTAATGTTGATATCTGAAGTTTGGTGGGAAGATCTGGAGGACATCTTTCACCATTAAAATGGTTTGACTTTTGTGCCCAATCAAATTCTCTATTTTTATTCTCCCAAACATGCAAGGAGCCATATTTGACATATTATGGGTGGAAGTAGTTAGTAAATTGAAGAAAGAGTGATCTACCAGAGCAAGGAGTTGAATGCGGGAGGTATTCGATGAAATCTACCCCCTTGAGCATATGGCGGCTATTTGCATATTTGATTCTGAGAGTCACGAAAGAATCATGGCAAGCACTAGTGCATTAAACATTTTTTTCTTTTGGGAAGAAAGGGCTTTGTTGCAAATATTATAAATGGCACAAATTTTTCATGCAAAATGGTTGAGAGGTGGAGGTTGAAGTGTTAGAGGTTGAAGAAAATTCCCAAGAGGAAAATTTGACAAAGCCATGTCTTTTTTGAGAATTTGTTTGAGAAACTAGGTTATCTCTTTTTATATTAATTTTTATTGTGTCAAGGTGGTTGCAAGAGTATAACCATTGACAAGCTCAAAGACTATTCTGGAAACTTTCCCCTACTAATAGACTTATTCAAATTCAAGTTTTTCTGTGTTGTCTTGAGCAAAATGTGTTGGTTTTATTTATGAATGTATGCAAGTAGTTTTTATTGTTTTTATTGCATATCTTGTATCAAATTTGGTTCAATCACATAGACCTGAATCCTTATGACAATTTAGTGGCATCTGTAATTTCATTTCTCAAAAGAGATTTCATTTGGGATTGAAATAAATGATTTAAAATCACTTTTCTCTCCTCTGTTGGCAAAGATTGTTTTTAAGCCTTTGGGTGTACCTTCGGCATGATTTGGCTTAGATCTTTGTGCTTTGTTGGGTTTTATAACTTGAGCCTTCATGATAGAATCTCAGATATTGTGTGAAAGAGTGCTAATTTGGGCCTCCATTGAAGTACATATTCTAGTTGAAGAAAAATTTTAGCTATTCTGTGGAATTTTGTTGGTCTGACCTTCCATTTTCTAAGGTTCCTCAAGAACCTGGTGAATCTAGAAGATTATGCTCAAGTGTGTCCACCACGAAGAGGGGGATTTGATCCCCTCATCCTATTATCTTGAATCTGTTGTATCCGGATCCTCACTCTTTCATGAGCTTGCATAGTCTTCCCCTAGTTTCCTCTACTATATAAGTCTTATCAACTGCCTCTGATAGTGTGGGAAGTGAATGCGTACTGCCTCATCCAAGTCTAAGTTCAGGCTCTAGATAAACTTGTGAACTCTGACCAACTCATCCTGCATGTAATCCACATACTGAAGCAAATCTAAAAATCATCCCTCGTACTTTGTAACTGTCATGGAAGCTTGTCACAGATCATGAAACTCGTCATTTTGATGCTGGATGAATCTCCTAGATATGTATCTACTCTTGAAACACTTCTCAAAGAGCTCCCAAGTAACTATCTCTAAATCCACATGGAGCTTCTGCTCCTCAGTCCTCCACCAAACTCTAGCTCCGTATCTCATAAGGTGGATGAAAACATTAGTTTTCGTGTTGCTAGAATAAGACATAGGTTTAAGAATCCACTCAAGATAACCAACACTGCCTCTACCTAAAATATCCATGTGTCTCCAATAAAATGAGGAGGGTGTAACTTCAGTATCTCTCTAATGTGATCCACTGTCATGGACTTTCGGCCCCTAGGTCTCTCTACATGATGGTATCTTGGGCTAGGGCTCCTAGACCTATCTCTGTGCCCCGTAGCTCTATCTCTATGCTCCCTAGGATGTGACTCATGCCTAACCAACTCCATGTGGGAGTTCTCTTTTCTATCTTCCACACAATGACGTGAAGGTGCACGAGCCTCCACTGATGACTCTTTATTCTGTCTTCTAGGTTGCCCTCTTAAATCTTCTCTGTGTATATCGACATTAACATCCTGTAGTGTCTGCAATATATGAAGTAAAATAGTTGTTACGGCCTGATCTTAGGGTGCTAGGTATCCCTCATCTAGTCCGTGCCTCCTGTACAGACCAAGCTAAGAGTTATTTTATCATCATCTAAGTTTTTGTTTCAATTTTTTATGTTTTCTACGTTTAAAACAATATCATACAATGTTGTGTGTTCTAGGTTTAGAGTTACACTCGTTTATTTTCTTATGTTCTTTGTTTCCAAGTGTGCCTGGGGTCCAAGCATTGAACCCATGGCTCTGATATCAAGTGTAATGCCCATAAAATTCAGCCATGAAACCCAAGACAAACAAAGGTGATATTAGAAAAATTATTGAATATGTTTTTTGTTAAAGAATGAATCTAATGTTTAGATAATCCCTTGGTTAACAAATGATCACCTCCAAATTAATTAAAGAATAATATTTAATTTTTAGTTAGGTTTAAAACTTCATTCCTACAATCCTCAGTTAATTTAATAATGCAATTCCTAAAGTTATTTAATAATTTACTATAAAAAGGTCTAGGTCTAATTTTCTCATCCATTTCAACAATATTATTAAATTTAATTCTCAATTACAAATTTTGTCTAGATTATTAAGGGAATGAATTTACTTAATTATCACAAGGTTGTGGCATTTTATTTTTAAAATTTACTAAAATAAATCATCATGAAATTTAAAATTAGAGTTAACTTTTACACCACTTAACTAGCCCCATTAAAACTTGACCCATGCATTCAAATGAATATCTCACCAAACTCCCACCTAACATTTGTAGGGAACACTCCTAGCCATTGGATGGGATCAATCTAAGCCATTGGATCTAAGGAATCCAAATAACCCTAATCATCTTTCTGGAGTATTTAATTCATTCATTTTACTCATTTCTTCATTTTTGTTTTGCAGGTTTAAGGAAAGGAGAGGAAGCCATGGAAGAGCTTGGGATAGATACACACAACCCCAAGTTCATTTTACTTTATTTTTTATATTTATATTCTACCCTCTCCTATGGTTTAATAGAAAATTTCCTATTTTGTTATAAATTTATTCAATGTATTTTCCCTTCTTGTGTATTTGGGTATTTTACCCTATTATAATAAATTTGGTTTCTTAAGTTGAATATACACTTCTTTTTTTGGTATATATATATATATATATATATATATATATATATATTATATATATATATATATATATATATATATATATATATATATCCCTTATATATATAAATGTATACATATATGTATATACAACTCTGTGTGTGTGTGTGTGTATATACAAATTGTTGTATTGTAGAAACCCAAAAATTCATTTATTTATTAAAGAGGGTATATATATAATGTGTATATGTTTCACAAATTACAAGCCACGGTCCCAAGTTATGCATGCTATGTTTAAAATACATTGCGGCCCCAACAAAAAAACATGGTTTAAAATAAATTGGTGTGGATTCGGTCCCCCACTTGCATTAAGCTTTGTTTAATATTGAATTGGGGGAGGGATTGCTGACCCCACCCCCCATCCCATTTACATATGGGGTAGGGGGTGGGGTCGGCGAACCCTCCCCACCCCTTTTCCCACTCTAAAAATAATAAGTAACCCACAATAGTTACAAAAACAAGTTTATTTATTTATTTATTGTTTATAATTTTTAATTATTATATGCTATTATCAATATAAACATTAATATATCTTTTTTAAAATATATATATTAATATTATATATATATATATATATATACTAACACACACACACACATATTAATATTTAAATTATTATTAATATTAAATTGTAATAAGATTAATATATTAATAATATTAAAATAACCCAATTTGTTTTTAATCATTTTTTTTAAAGGAATTAATCAAATAAGTTTGAGATATAAATAAAGACTTGTGAGAGAATTTGGTTAGTTACTCAATTCTAATTATATTGAAATATAGGTATTATATAGGTACTTTTCATTTTGCTGGATTCAATATAACAAAATGGGAGTTGAATAATATTGTGTTCTACAAGCCAAAACACTGTAGTTTTCTAACTATACCAAAATAAATAAAATGGGAAACATTTTAAATTTCTTTTCAACTTCATTTGATTTGAAAGGGAACAATTTTCCTTCAACAATGCTAAAAAATATAACTATAGTTTACAACTTCTTAAACAACACAAAGTTTTAAAATCAAACCAAATGGAGCAAGGACTATGGGAAACCACCTCCTTATGCCTCCCAAGTGAAGTGGGAGTTTCACCCTAAGCCTCTAAGTGCACAAAACAAACAACACAAATCCTTATCTCTCCCTTGTAAGTATGCAACAAAATAACAATGATTTCATTTTCAGTCCCCATAGGTGAAACTCCCAATCACACTCCCAACAAATGGATGCCTCACAAAAATCCATTTTCCCTCCCCAATGGTCCCATAATTCCATCTCCCACACACAAACTAAGGCATGCTACCCAACCACATACAAGCACATGTACAAAAACTCAAACAGCTTAACAAACACAATATTTCCACATCAACAAACATAATAAACAAAACAAAAATGGTGGAGAGCCTATCTCTCCATCAAGCTCAAAGAAAAACATCACTTCACAAGTCTTTCACACCTTCAAGCCAAGTAAACTCCAAGTAACTCCAACAAGCTTCCCCAAATCCAAAAGTGCATAAGAAGAAAAATGAACAAGTAACCCTCATTCTAACAAAATCCAACAACAAATAGAAATGGAATATGAGGATGATGAGGTGGCTCCATGTAGGATGCTACTTCATCATTATTCCACTCCCACACTCAATTCAACACACCAAGTCCAAGACAATCAATGAGCTTGTAAGAACTATGACAAACCCACATGGCACACAAACTTACACAACATGCTTTCTAATGAAAAAATTATTGTGACAAGAATAAGTTGTAATTATTTTCACCCTTTTACACTC
Source organism: Taxus chinensis (assembly GCA_019776745.2). Taxonomy (NCBI): domain Eukaryota; kingdom Viridiplantae; phylum Streptophyta; class Pinopsida; order Cupressales; family Taxaceae; genus Taxus; species Taxus chinensis. Next base: position 591,206,504 of record CM034156.1, read on the forward strand.
CAAAAAGGATAAATAAGTCAAAAAAAAACTCCCCAACCCATAGCCAGGGTTGTTGGGTAAAATTAAGAGGCATGGGACAAGCTTAGCTTGTCCCACAAGCCTCCAAAAAGGCACCTCAAGTCAAAATCCAAATTTTGAAGTTGGGGTGGAGTAAATCACACACAAACCAACACAAATCTCACTTAAAACATGGACCACCTAACATTATAATTATGTATTTTTCAAATCCCAATTTTAGTTAACCAAATAAGTAAGATTAGCTTAATTAAGACACAATTATAAATGTTAATAAAGTGACAACCATTACCAAAATTTAAATGCATTAAAAAAAAGTAAAGAATATACAAAAATTGAAAGGGAAAACATATCACCCCATGGCCACAAATGTGAGGTCACCCCCATGGGAAACCTCCTAACTAGGCATGCAATAAAACTACACTATCACATTACATAAGTTTTCAATTTTTTTCCGTGTTTCTCAACACCCAACATCCTTCCGTGGTTAGTCCGCTATCCACTTTTGATGTATGTGATAAAATTTCCTAAAAAAAAAAATACCTCTCTGGCCTTTCAGTCGCATTAACAAACATCAATATATATATATATATATATATATATATATATATATATCATTCAAATATAGCAATTCTATTGTCCATCATCATACAATTAATTTTATTTTGGAATCCATAACAATCATAGTTTTACTCAAAACATCCAATCATATGTTATGCATCCAAATACGAAATCTTAGTATAAAATCAGAATATCAAAATCAAAATATATAATTGTCTATCATCACCATCTAGTGCATCATAGTAAAATTGTAAACCACATAATGTCGATAGTCTAAATATCTGCATAGTCCATCATCTACTGATCAAAATATAATACTCAAATGTCTAAGTATTATTCCAACAATATCAACATCAAAATGAAATAGCATCGAAGAGGAGTGGGCACTACAATATCAAATAAATATTTTTCATATGTTAACAACATTTTTTCAGATGTCAACTATAATATAGAAATAATGACATTTTTTTGTTTGTCTAAAAAATATAAGTATTTTTTTGTATTTTTATTGATAAATACACTCAATTGCGTACTAGATTATGTAGAGTGTTGGCATCTCTACTCATACTTCGGAGGAAGCATATAAGGGATTTACAATTACTAGTAAGCATACATATAAACTAGTGGTCACCTTCAAATTAAGCAACTACGAGTAAAGGGTATCCACGCTATAAAAGTCACCAGGAGACCATGGGTCTCTCACTACTTACTTAGCATGGTTTCTCTCTACTTTGAATAAAAATGCAATAAAGTAGTTAGTAAATTGAAATGTGAGGGAGTTTTGTGTTTGGAATGGCATTTTCTAGATAATTTTATAATATTTCTCTTGAACAAGTCATTTGAGTTGTAGTTGCTACCATTAAATTCCACCGATGTCGTGGACAAGTGAAGAAATGAACTATGTATATTGTCATTTTAATGGTTTATTTTCACTTCCTCTAACTAAATAGGATTTTTTTAGATGAACAAAATAATGTTATCACACATCAAATTAATGATTTGGGGGGTTTGATTTCCACATCTGTGGGTATTTTTTAATAGTTGCAGTTAGTTTTGAAATAATGTTTATGTGTATTAATACAAACATGGGGTTGTTATGGAGGTATTTATAGATAAAACCTGATATAATGGTGTGTGTTTAGATATCAATTTTTGAAAAAGAAATCATGATTAAGATAAGATTAAAGTAATCTATGAGGTGTGAATGGTAGCCATAAAACTCAAATTATATAAATGGATAGAAATTAGGTATAAACTATAAATAAGACTTAGTAGTACTAGAAACCCTGACGTGATAGGGAAATTGAGTTTTATACATAATCTTGACCCAAAACAAATTTAAATCATTCAATTCTATTAAGGGAATACCTGAAACAATTTAAACATATGTATAGATTTAATTAGCGATAATTTACAATACTCACATTTTGACAAAGTCTAAAGAGGGTTAACAAAATGAATGGGATCACTATAAAATGCATATAAAAGATAACCCATGGTGCTAAGATTTCTAAATAGGTTTTTAGGAAGTTTCAAGATATGGGAATGTGCTTTAGACAATTTCAGATATTCTAAACAATATCATTTTTGATACCATCTTAAAGGGTTATAAAAGTGACGTATGTTTTCTAGCAAGTTGTTTACTATCTTTTACATATAACTCTCTCTTTGATTTTTTAGGTTTTTTAATGTTGTGATGAGTTTGAATAAATTTATATTGTCTACCTTTTGATAAATCCTAAGATATTCGTGTCTAGAAAAAAAGGGATTATTTTACATGTGTTGGATGGCCTCATCAAAACTCCATGATATGAGGAGTGTTCTTATGAAATGAAGTATGCAGTCCCAAAATATAGTCCTTGGTGTAGTAGATTGAAAATATTAGCTCCTTGTAATAGTAGATGCCTCTTGAATTCTTAAGCCCCAAATGAGGTTAAATGATGTGTGTGTGTGTGTGTGTGTGTGTGTGTGTGTGTGTGTGTGTGTGTGTGTGTGTATACATACACACACACACACACACACACACACACACACAGGTGTGTGTGTGTGTGTGTGTGTACATATTTAACAAGTGAAATTCCAACCCATGGTAGTAAATAAAGACAAGAAAGATGTAACATTTGAAAATTTAGAAAAAGGGAGAAGTATAGAAGCACCAAGAGGTGACAATAGCACCCGAGCATTCTTATCCCTAATGGGTGGTGATAACACCCTAAACTTTTACAAAGCAAATAGTATGACTAACTTGGAAAGGCTAATATCATTTCCACCTATAGTTAAGCTCTAAGTCTAGGAATTTAACATCGATGATAAAATATTAAAAGCATGCTCATGAATGTAAACTAAATGGAATAAAACACTAACCTACAAAGCATCCTTACTATGTATTGAACTGCTAAACTAATAAAGACCTAAATAGATCTAAGAGTGCAATCAAATTGGTATTGTTGCTACTCTAAAGAAAGTGAAATGGTCTCTCTAAATGACTACAATATCATATTGGATACTCATCTACTAACCTCATTGAAGACTTTAGGCAAGGATTGAGCTTAGCTATAAATCATATTTCTTATATGAGATGCAAATCAAAGCATGGTGTAAAGTTTAAAGGTATGTGGTTAGTCCTTTTTATAGTTTTATCTTTGAGGAAAACTAGCATCTTGGTGCATGTGGGACTAAAAGCACAAAGTAGATTAAGAATTTCTAATAATGATTAAGCTTTGTTAATCATAATTAGTGAAAATTAATAAGTGATCAAGATGTGAGGAGCCTTAATCAACCACTTAGGGTCAATTATGAGGCTAGGATAAGCTTTTGAATCTTGTTGAGATGTTGTGGAGGGAAGTGGGGTGAATTTCGTTGGCTGGAAGAGGGGTTTAAGCCATTAATAGGGTATATTGACCAAAAAAAAGGGTAAAATAGACTTAATTAGCTAATAATTGCTAATTGTCTATTTAGAACAGGATTTTGACTTATGATTTGTCGTAAAGTGGAATCGTGAATGTGAATGAGGTTAGGCAATCAACATTTCATTTTTAATTGACCAAAATGGTAAGAAACGTTAGGTAATTCATGGAATTCACTAATTATAATGGGAATGGTAAGAATGAGAGTGATTTGCATGATTTTGGAAATAATATTGAAAAATTGGAATTTATGTGTCTACATTTACCCCTGTTTGAGATGAAGTAACTTCATTTCAAATATAGTAGACAAGCATAAACAAGTAAATTTTTAAAGAAAAATTAGTAGAATGAAGGATGCCCCCTCGAGTGTCGATGGGGTGATAGAAGAAATGATAGTGGAGAATGGGAATAGCTCTTTGCCTCCAATCTGTAAATAAGATAACTTTTATTTCATCAAGTTGCCCCTATGATCTGCATCATCATCCTTTATTAAAATAAACAGAAGTATAAAATAACATGAAAAACTAAATTACTAACATTTGTTCATTGCCTCTAAAAATACATAACTCCGTGTAACATACATAATGTAATGAAATATGAGAAAGTAAAATGATACATAACTCCACGCAACATACAGAATGAAATGCAATATGAGAAATGAAACTAGCTAACCTAACAGAGAAAAAATTACAACCAAACTTACTCAAACAAACAATTTTTAAGGTAGTTGTACCAATATTTTTGTTATCAAGCTTCAGTTCCCAAATTTTCATGTTGTAACGAAAAGGGTTAAAATGGTGCCCCAAGAAAGGATATATGTGAGGGGAATAACAGAGGAAACAAGTATCCCCATGGAAAGCATTTGCGCACTATGAAACAGTCTCTGGTAACTCATTTTTACACGGGAGTACCGACATAGTAAGCAAGCTAACTTTGTTAATGGAGGTAAATCATGATGATCCACAAGTTGTTTGAGACAAGAAAAAACAAGAACCTAAGAAATATGTTTTTTGTAGGACAAATTCTGATGTTTGAGGAAAATCCATTTGATACAGGATTCAACTATGTGCATGTTGTTTACCAATTTTTGAAAAAAAAAAATGAATGTTTGTAACTTTTTGGATTTTAATTGTTTTACCAATTTTTTTGGCTTTTTTGATACATAATTGAATTTTTTTTATTTTTTTATAAGTTTACTGAATCTATGTAAATGGAACTAATAAACATGGATGCCCCAGTGACAGCTTGGATGTACAAGGGAAGAATGCCACGTGTATGTACAAGAAAGTGAAGAGGTTAAATTTTCTCTGCCATTAGATTGGAATATTCAAAGGAAAACTCTTCACACATGGAAGTTGGATCACGGCCGCTATAGATAGTTTCAACATGATGATGAATGTAACCCAATGATGTGTTAGGAAGGAGAAAGGATGCCCCCAGCATAAGCTGGACAGGAAGCATATGATAGAAAGAAATGGAAGATTGTTTTTGTGAAGGGGACAAAGGTGTCTACAAACATGGAAAAAAGGAAATATTATACACATGTATGTTATGTAAAAAGTATAAGAATAACGTGAATGTTGTGAATGTGGCTTAAAAGTATCACAATGAAGAAGTGATTAGCCAAAGGCACGAATCGTGAGACAAGATACAAACTAGAGTAAGAGTCTAAACAAGGTCCAAAAAAATACACTTTGTAACATACTAATCTTGTTTGCTTGTAGAGATCCAATTTGTGCATGTGGAAATTTATTACCTCTTGGAGGGAATATTTGATAGACAAAAAGTGAAGACACCTTATCCAGTGTGTAGGAATGATTTATTTTTCAAGGTTTTTTTGTGGATGGATTGTGGAAGGAGAGTTGTACATTGCTTCGCTGCCAACCAAGCATCCATTGGCCCGACAGAGATGCATTTTATTCTAATCACAACATTTCTCTACTATCAGTTAGGCATCCATATCCCTAGTAGAGATTATTGGAAATACCCCAAGAGAGAGTTATATATCAATTTGATTTTGTTTTTATCTTTGGCTTTTTTATTTGATTGATTTTGTTTTGCTTTTTGAAAACTTATTTCATCTCTCTTGTTTAACAAGGGGTTCATAACCACTAATGGCTTGATGGAGGGAGGTGGAAGTTCTTATGATGACAAAGTTGGCTAGTGTTAACAAATATATCCAAAATTTCTTTGCAACAAGTTATTTATATGTTGATTATGATAAGATCTCTATGAGGTTAGAAACTCTTTAATTTACCAAGGTGATAAAAGACCAAGGCCAAATAGATACCACAGAGATAAATTTCATAAAATGCGTGCAAATAGGCTAACCAAAATATCACTGAAGGGATGTAAATGGTAGGAAGACTTGTAAAAGAAGAGAAAGAAAGGGAAGAAAGAACATCCATGTGTATGCAATACTTGATCACAATGTTTGTTCGTTTACCTTTTACTTTTTGAAATGTTTTCTCATTTTTCTAATTTTTATCTTTTTTGAAAAGTGGTATCGACAAGGTCACTTGACATGACAAGATCCAACCACAATGTTAGTGATTTCCTTGATAAGGAATAATAGGCATGTTTTCTTATCAAGGGTCATATTATCCTCAATTTCTATAATCTTAGTGAGCTCATACTCAACAACTAACTACGATTTATCTTGAAACATGGATTTTGTATATGGGAGGTTGAGTTTCAAATCTAGAGTTTTGTGAACTTTGTGTCATACCTTATGGGTGCATTGATGTACATTTTTTAATCATGTTTGATTTTTAACTTTAATATCATTTAAATTACTAGTATATTTGGATCTCTTTGAATTTTCAATCGTAGTTAGATGAAAGAATGGTTTGGGTTTCCTAGAAGCCGATACATGACTTGTCTGATCTAGCAAAGTGAGAGAAGAAAGTGGATGAATAGAACTGCTATGAGGAGTAATGGAGGGCTTTCCAAAATAATTTATAAAAGGATAATGTTATGGACGCGAAGGGTATGGTTCAAGAATTGAAGAGGATGGGATACCAGAAGGTGTCCCATAAACTAAAGATAAATGGCTACTTGGATGCATCCCTAATATTAAATATGAAGGAATACCTAGTGGTGTCCCATATATAGAAGAATATTGGCTACTAATATGTGCCCCAAGAATAGAAGATGAGGGGGTTTTAGGATGTAACTTACGTATAGAAGAGGATGGGCTACCAGGATGTGTCCCATAAACTAAAGATGAAGGGCTACCTAGATGGTACCATATATGGAAGATGATGGGATACTATGATGTGGCCCAAGAATCAAAGATGAGGGGGGTTTTAGAATGTTCCCCAAGTATAGAAGAGGATGGACTACCAGGAGGTGTCCCATAGATAGAAGAAGATGGGCTACGAGGAGGTGTCCCATATATAGAATATGATGAGCTACTAGGACATGGCCCAATAATAGAAGAAGATGGGCTACCAAGAGGTGCGCCATAGATAGATGAAGATGGGCTACTAGGAGGTGTCCCACATATAGATGATGAGGGACTACTTGGAGGTAGCCTACATATAGAAGATGATGATGGGCTACCAGGTGGTCACCTAAGGTGAGTTTGTGACTGAGGAATCATGATAGATAAAGAATGATTGGGTAATAATAAGATAGGTCATGGATTAATTCCAAACCCAATAATTTCATCACACAATGAAGAATGTGAAGGTAGAACAATAAGAGGATCAATTTTGATAATCCTAGGATCTTCCTTTATGATCTGACAAATGGAATCAACCTCTTTCCCATAATACTCCAATATATTGAGGTTATTTTATGTGATCCTCTAGGTGAATATCATCATGTGACCTCATGATTTCTATTATGGATTCTTAATTATGAAATGAATCGATCGATATGGGTATTTGTTCTACAACCATAGGAGGTTGACAAGAACAATTGGTTCCATCTGGTGTGGAAGATTGAGAAGATGATGGCTCAATAGATGAATTAGATTTGGATCTAGATGTATTCCAAGTATAAGAAGATGTAGATTTATAAATGATTAGCATTGGATAAATCCTATAAGATGACATATTGTAGGGAAACAACAAAGATCGCGTAGAAAATTAGCATATGATTGTGACATAGGAGTCATCTAAGGTGTTTGCGACATATGTGGTAACTTATATGATTATGAAATGAGAGTCAAATTAGATAATTGTGATGTAGGTGTCAACTTATATGAATGTGACGTGGGTGTTGACTTAGAAGAATTTTTATTCAACCAGATCGTCAATGGAGGAAGAGGTTGTCGAGGCAGTGAATAAGGGAGGTCCTGCAAAGAAAGGGAGGACCATGGCTCAAGAACCAAATTATATGTTTTATTATTGAGACTTGGGGCCATATGGATCTTTAAAGGAAGTTGTCATTTAGGTGACTGAAAAATGGATTCCTGTGAAGAGATGGAGAACTGTGACTTAAGAGTCAAATGAGGTGAAAATATCTGATGGGAATCTTCAGAAGATCGATTTGAATATGAAGAATTATAATGAAAATTTGGATTGGAATTAGAAGAAGTGTGGGGGGAACCTGAATAATAAGCTGGATCAAAATCATTCAAACCATACCACTGACTATGAGATGAAGGTGTGGAATATGGTACCCAATCGGGTTCTCTAGCATAAAGAACTAAACAAGGTTTAGTCGTGGTGGGCATCCTTTGATGGGAATTCTAAAAATTTGATTCCTTAGTCTCGTACATATAAGGAACCTTGCAATAGTTGGTCATTTTTGGCATTTGTAGGATACAAATATATAGACCAAGATAGTGCGATTGAATTCCTTCAATTGGAATGAATTCCTTTTTCAATTTGGGTACCACAACAAAAACCAATTAGACATTTGGTAAAAATGGACCCTAGGTCAAACTAAATGGCATAACGACGTCAAATTGTTAGAAATAATACCAAACAATAAATGGTCCCATTGGGCGGGTGTGCTAAATGATAACACCCATAACTTTTACAAAGTAAATAGTATGACTAATTAGGAAAGGCTAACAGCATTGCCACCTATAGTCAAGCTCTAAGTCTATGAATGTAACATAAATGATCAAATCTTAAAACCATGCTAAAAATTTAAACTAAATGGAATCAAACACTAATCTACAAAGCATCCTTACTATGTATAAATTTATAAACTAACAAAGACCTAAATAGATCTAAGAGGGAAATCAAATTAGTATTTTTGCTACTCCAAAGAAGGTGAAATGGTCTCTCCAAATGACTACAATATCATATTGCATACCCATCTACTAACCCCATTAAATAATTTAGATAAGGATTGAGCTTGGCTATAAATCATATTTCTTATATGAGATGCAAATCAAAGCATGGTGTAAAGTTTAAAGGTATGTAGTTAGTCCTTTTTTATATGTTTCTCTTTAATGAAAACTATCATCTTAGTGCATGTGGGACTAAAAGCACAAAGTAGATTAATAATTTTTAATCATGATTAAGCTTTGGTAACCATAATTAGTGAATTAACAAGTGATCAAGATGTGAGGAGCCTTAATCAACCATTTAGGATCAATTAGGAGGCTAGGATAAGATTGTGAAGCTTGTTGAGATGTTGTGTAGGGAAGTGGGGTGATTTTGAGTGGTTGGAAGATGGGGTTAAGGCCAATAATAGGGTATATTGACCAAAAAATGGGTAAAATAGGCTTAATTAGCTAATAATCACTAATTTTCTATTTGGAAAAGAATTTTGACTTACGATTTTTTGTAAAGTGGCATCTTGAATGCGAAAGATGTTAGGCAATCAACAATGCGTTATTAATTGACCAAAATGGTAAGAAACGTTAGTTAATTAGTGGAAATCACTAATTTTAATGGAAATGGTAAGAATGAGAGTGATTTGCGTGCTTTTGGCAATAAGATTGGAAAAGTGGAATTTAGGTGTCTATAGGTGGTTATGTATAGGGTTCCAAAAAGATAAAACAATAGAATCATAACAGAGTAGGATATCAGCCAGTGTGTAAAATTATAAGGTTTAAATATAGAACACAAAAATAACAAAGATAAGGCAAATAAAAACAATATCAAAGTAAAACATGTGTTGGTAATGACTAATTCTCTAGCTTAGGAATTATGCATATAAATGAAATATTAAGAGGTGACATGTACATAGTAAGTTTGTGATTTAGTCACTATATTTTTCCCCAATTTGTGTTGGTGAATAAGGATTTGGTATTATAAATTTTAAAATAAAAGCATATCTTGGGGAGTTGAAATAAGATTGTGCCCATGTCAAATGTTTTTTGTATCATGCCAAATGGAATAGTGCAAAATATGTACCATTGAATTCTAAAGGAAGGAATGGATAAGAATCCTAGGGTGACATTTTCATGTGGAGTGATAATTATGTTTACATGTAGTTTCTAGAATATCATGTTTATTAGAGTGTGTTTGAGATTTTCTTTATGGTTTCTTGCGTGTTTTTCCTTCATTGGGATAGGATATGACCTATGAGAGAAAGAAAGTGTATTCAATGCTCTAGGTAAATTAAATTTTACTTTAACTTTAATCATATTCAAAATGTGAAATGTGTATTAGAAAAATCTAAACCAAGGGGTTAGAGTACACCTAAAAAAGATGAAAGAGAAATGGGTAGAATTTTTTTCCTATTTGTAGCTTGTTTTTTAGGAGCTATTTGGAATAATACGAAGGATTTGGGCATCCTGTCACCAAACTATGATTTTTTTTGTATTTTGAAACTATGTTTATTTTTTTTATATTTTTGAAATGTTGATCTATGTACATGAGAGAAGGGAAACATGGAATCTATACAATGAGAACCTATTGAAGAGGTGAAGAAATTATTAGGGAAAATTGAGGTTAGGGCCTTAATTGTGACTCAAATACAAGTGGTAAAATTGTAGTAATTGTTTCCAAATAATTCCTAAGAGGTGAAGTATCTATGTTTGGGTATCATGTGTAGTAGAATATATGTGAGGAGGACTGAAAGATAAAATATGCTGAGCCATTCCATGGGTACTATAAAAATCATGTGAAATTGTGGAGGGAAAATGTGCACTTGAGGATTGATGCATAATCCTATGGGAAAGAAAACTTTGAGAAACTACGTGTGAAACCAAAGGTTTTTCTAGGTATGTAGGAGAGTTAGATCCATGAGAGGTAGTGTGTGCAACCAAAGGCCTATCGTAAGACCTAGGAGGAATATATATGTGAGAGGTAACATGTGTGACAAAAGGCCTATCATGAGACCTATAATGTATAAAATGGCTAGAGATAATGTGGATAACCAAGTGCCTAGGATAGAACCTAGAAGTATTAAAGTTGTTAGTGAAATTTTTTGATATCAAAGACCTATCCATATATGCACTAGGGGTAGGGATAGGAATTATAGAAGAATGACCAAGAAAACTAGGAGAAGGAGCTTCAAAGGTAATACCCCTAATTGTGACAATGTGTTGATTATAAATAAACTTGAAACATTAGTGAATGAAAGATGAAATATCCCTAAGACATCATATCCAAAGGGTACCTAAATGTAATTCCCTATAATTAAGAGTATTAGCGACCAGGAATGAAAGTAGTGTAATGATAAAACCAATAGTGATAGGTAGATTGATGCTCTAATTATGAGGATTAGTATCAAATACAATATTCTTTGTAGAAATTCCAAGAGTGTATTAAGGGAAAATGCACCAATCTGGGGGAGTGGACACTCTTTTTTGAAAAAAAAAAATCTTCAACTTGTATGAGTTATTTGAAATAGTTACATTCAAAATTGGAAGATTGTGTAACAACATGAATCGTAGAAATTTGAGTCTAGTTTCTATGCTAATAATGTTTTTTGAAAACAATTAAGATTAAGTGGGTAAAATAACTAAAATACCAACACGTGCTCCTCTCTTTTTTAAAAACATAGTAGACAGTCTTTCGTACCCGCCACCATTTTTTTAACACTATTTAGTATTTTTGAAAACCCTTTGGTAGAAATATAGCTAGGAGCATCTAGTTTGGGCTTTTTAAAGATTTTTTAGTCATTATTTTTTTTATAATTTTTCTAGTACATAAATTTTAAATTTTAAAAAATAACGGAACTCCAACTGTGCCCCCCTAACTACCTCAAAAAATATCAAAAATTATGTTTTTTTTTAAATATTTATAGAATTAGGCCTTGTTTGGGCATAACAAAATTATTCAATTTTGATGAGTCAAAAAAAGGATACATGACAAAAGATAAGCATTTATAATCACTAAAAATAGAGGTATAAAAGACTTTTTTTGAAATAAATATAAATGGAAACATTCTAGAATAGTCAAAAAACTAATAAAATTACATATTTACAAAGAGGATAGTTTTCTTGACATTGTAAGAATTTTTCAAAGAAATATAGAGAACATTTTTGTAGGATTTATCATGGTGGAAGGTGATTTTTTTGCATATTTTTTCAAAAACACGCAAGTTGTTGCGTTATTGCAGGTTTAAGGTGCATGTTTGGGAAACCAAGGAAATTCCAAGCCTATAAATTCTTCGTTTGGGGGCATAATAAATTAAACATGTAAGAATTATAACGTGTACATGTTCCATGGAGTATATGCATTATATGTTCTTTTGGCATGCTTCTATTTACAAAAAATAAATGTTTAAGTATAAGTGTTTCATTTAAATTTAAATTTATTTTAGTAAATATAAGAAATTAAGGTCACTCTTCACCTTCTGGAACTAGTCTCACAACTCCACAAATCATGTCTTAGGAGATAGTTTTTTATAATCTAATCTAGTTAGTACATAGGTAATTTTTAGGATTTTAGCATTCAGCCTAAATATTTTAGTGTTTAAATTCTATAATCGATGTCTATTAGGATTTTTTTTTAATATTTATAGAATTAGGCCTTGTTTACGTTTTGGGGCCTTTTGGATTGTTTATTGACACTTGTAGGAGTGTTATACGTGTCAAATTTAGATTTTACAAACCTCACAAATCTCAAAGGAAACAACAACTGCTCAAATATATGTACTCATGAAATGCCTTATAATACATAACAAATCAAAACACGTGTGTTGGACATAGTGTCATTGGTGTTATCATTGCTATCAAGTTTTATTGATGGAGTCAACATGAGGTGTCAATCATCAATAAGCATGAAGGTTGATTGGTAGTGCCCTGTTTTGGTGTCATGAAGTGTTGCATTAAGGTGAAGTGTTGGTTTGGAAACAAAATGGGAAGCTTCACTATTTTGAAATTATTCATGAATCCTTCAAGCCTTACAGAAAATTGGATGTCTCCAACATATAGAGGATTTAATTATATTTCCAATGCCTATTTGATTTCCTTCTAAATCCTTACAGAGCTCCTAGAATCTTCCAAAGAAGTTAGGTTTCAACATTAAAGTGTTTGTTCCCTGAACCCAAAAACCTCGATGTTGGGCAGATAGTCCTTGAATGACCAAACCTTTCCTAAATCTTCCTAAATTACCTTCAAAACTTCCAATATTCCTTGGCATCACCTTTGGACGCTTAATATCTTTCCTAAAATCTCACGGAGTGTGTTTTAATAGCTCTAGAATGGCCAAAATAACTAGCATCAAAATTTAAAATTCCGAAGCATGACAACTAAGCCTTAATTGAAAATAAGGCTTTTAAGTCACTATGCATTATTCCTCTAGTGATGTAGGAACATCTTGTTAATAATAAAATTGGTTTTCTTAGGTGACTATAGGTATCATGGGTCTACTTGAGATGGTCATCGCTTGTACTAGATCATTTGGACTCCACACGAAAAAATAGGTGATTTCCATCTAGATGTATAATTTTAATATTTGAACTAGCTCTAGGTATTTTATAGGCTTAGGTGTTAAGTGACATAGTCCTCTTAGACTAATATATTTTATTTGTATGTTAGAGACTATTTTCAAACCATTTTCATGTGTAAATGTCTTGTTTTGGATTGTCTTCTTATCTATAATGGTGTTCAAGGATTCATGGAACCCTCACAGTGTCCAATGAATGGAAAATAGGTAGAAAGACTTTCTCACACCATATTATACCCTATTTTAGAAGTTTAGTAGTATGTAGGATGAACATAATGATTCAATGGAAACCTTAAGTCTATTTCAAGGAATTGATCACAAGGACTTGGTGTTGCAAAAGTAAAAAAAAAGGTAGTAATCCATCTAAAGGAGGATTTCTTAAATTAAATTTTCATGAACATAATTCTAACTATTTGTGCCCACTCTTAAGGGCCTAGAGTAGAAAATTCATTGTAAAATTTAATAATTACACCTTGGGGTAAGTGCACTAATCTAGGGGGCCAAAAAGTAGACACAAAAGTGAAAATGATAAAAACGCATACATGTTTTGCAATAACACGCACATGTTATGTTTTATTAGGTTCCATGATTCACGAACCTAAAACATGTAAGCATTATAACACATACGCATTTATAGTGTTATAAAATGCATACACGTTTTGAGCTATATGAAGATTAAAAGGGCTTGAAGGATCCATATTTACTAGAATAAATGTTAAGATATTTTCTTATACTTTAAATTTATTTTAGTAAATATAAGATGTTAGGTCACTATGCACCTGGTAGAAGTGGTTTTATAGCTCTAACAGTTATAATCTAGAATATAGTTGATCAAAATTTAATCTGGACAGTACTTACTCATTTTCAAGATTTCAACAATGACCTAAAACTTTTGAGCCATATATATTATAGCCATTATTTGTTTTGGGAAAACATATAGTCATTTTGTAGGTTTTTTGACCTTGTGGATTAGATTTTGGCCCTACCACTTATTGAATTGGTACCAATTTTTAAATTTGGTCCATAATTCACTTTTTTGACCATGAATCAACTTTATGATGTTTTCAACTTCTTACTAAAATGAGATCCTCACTTTGTAGATAGAGGATTTCTCCCTAAATGGGATTCCTATCCTATGGAAAAAATGAGGTGATTGTAATGTGCCTCCACCTTAAGGTGTGATCACACTACTAGGTTTTGAATGATTTTTGTATGAATATTACCAAGTGAATTGCATCAAGTGAACTCAAATGATTACTCATTCTTAGAAACAGGGTGCTCTATATAAAGATCATACCTTCACCTTTCCTAGCTCTAAAATCATCCTTTCATGGAAGTAAATTATATATTTTCATATGTGTATTTTCTCATATGTATCTCATGGAGATAGACTATTCCTTAATACTTCATACATGGTGGTCCTGGATACCTTGGTGGCATGACTAGCTCATTTTATCTTATTCTTTGGAGAGATCTGGGTACAATGACAAAGTCAGGATATGATGATCATCAAGTCACTCCTTGAGCTCCACATTTCACCTTTAAGTATAATGACTCATTCACAATTCAATTTATTGACCACGATGAAACCTGGGTGTAAGCATTCTTAAGTTACTTGGACACCTTTTTTCCTCAAGTTCCTTCTCATGGAAAAGGGTTTCCTCCTCCTGAAAGGGGATGAATCCTTGAATGAAATTTGACTATGAGTTACATGTTCTTGACCTCCATACTTCACTAAAATACTACAAATCACATTTTACGATCAATGAAATTATTCTAAAAATATAATTCTACTTTTAACTCAAATATTAGGTCATGTTTCATTTTGAACTTAAAGGGGCAACTGAAGATTTTTGCATCACCTAAAGAAATATTTAATCCTTGAATCAATGTTGATTATTCCACATTATATAATATTATAATATCATTCCAATTCATATTATGTTTCATCTTAACTCTTTCCAGAACTCTTGGACTCGTCCATAGAAGTCATCTTTTACCATTTTAGCTTTCATTCCTTGCACCTGAAAAACCCGGTCTTAAACGGATTTCTCCTGAATGATAATTATTTCTTGAAATTTCCTAAATTTACTTCGAAATCTTAAATTCTCTCTAAAATCACCCTCATATGCTTTATAATTTCTCTAAAAACTTTTGAAGGGTGTTCAATTAGGTACTGAATGGTCGAAAATGGCCTTTTTAGGCCTTCGAAGGAAGTAGTCTATCATCAAAACTAAATGAGTTAATTGATCTGCTTAGACACTATTCCCTACACACTAAAATACATTGAATGATCTTATTAATAATTTCATTTGGTTCATGGTTTAAGGTTTATCAAGGTTTAGGCTTTAGGGTTTAATGTTTAGGGCTCATCGTTCATGTTTTAGGGTTGAGGGCTTAGGGATTGGGATTTAGGGTTAATGATGTAGAGTTTATGGTCTATTATAAAGAGTTTAGGGTTTATGGCTCACGATTAAGGGTTGACGGTTTAGGATTTAGGATTTAGGGTTTTGGGTTTAGGTTTTATAGTTTAGGGTTTAGTGTTTAGGATTTAGGGTTTATGGTTTAAGTTTTAGCGTTTACAGTTTTTGGATTCAGTGTTTAAGTTTTAGAGTTTAGGTTTTAGATTTTAGGTCTCATTGTTTATGGTTTGTGTTTTAGGGTTTATGGTTTAGGGCTCATGGTTTAGGGTTTAGGGTTTATTATTTAGGGTTTAGGGCTCAGGGTTAGGGATTTAGGGTTGATGGTTTAGGGCTAAGGGTTTAGGATTTAGGATTTAGTGTTTAGGGTTTAGCTTTTTTGGCCCAAGGTTTGGGGTTTAGTGTTTAGGGTTTAAGGCTCATGATTTAAGGTTTAAGGTTTAGGGTTTAGGTTTCAGGGTTTAGGGTTCAGGGTTCAAGGTTAATGGTTTAGGATTTATTTTTTAGGTTTAGCGTTTTGTGTTTAGGGTTTAGGGTTAAGGTTTTATGTATTAGGTTTTCAGGTTTATGGTTAGGGTTTAGGTATCATAGCTAATGGTTTAGGGTTTAGAATTCATGGTTCAAGGTTCAAGGTTAATGGTTTAGGGTTTATTCTTTAGGTTTAAGGGTTTATGGTTTAGGATTCATTGTTTAGGACTTAAGGTTTATCGTTTATGGTTTAGGGATCAGGGTTTAGGGTTTAGGTTTTAGGGCTTAGGGTACATGGTTTAGGGTTTAGGATTTAGGGCTCATGGATTAGGGTGTAGGGTTCAAGGCTTAGGGTTTAGGAATTAGGGATTATGTTTCATGTGATGGTTTTCATTATTCCCTTCATTTAATCAACTCATGGTTGATGTCATATTCAAACCAGGGGCCTGTCTGAATCTATATGGAACAAGAATAATCTTAGTGAACTATTAATTGATTGTAGATATTTATGATTTTTATTTTCTAGGGGGTTTTAAAGTGTCTTTAATATTCCCTGGCCAAAGCCTTATCAAATCTAATCTATAATAGACTTGCTAAAAAAATCACACATTTCTAAAATAACAAATCTTTTAGAATTGAACGTACTACTGGAAATAAACACACTTTGTGGAATGAAACAAATTTCTGGAAATAAATATACTTTGCATAATAAAACACAGTGTTGGAAATAAACACACTTTAGAAAGATTGTTTAAAATTCTTTTGAGGAAATAGAAACATGCACTAAAACACCTACAGGGATGATAAATAACTTATATAATAGATTTTAATTTAATAATCAAAAGTACTTACAGAACTACTAATTAATAGATTTGCACAAATTTCTTGAAGATATAAATACCAATAAAATAAAGGATCATGTTTCTTGGAGGAGTGGGCCCTTACTCCACCCTTAATCAAGAGTTGAAAAAGTATGGTACTCTCAAAATGAAATGGCTATCTTATTATTGAATTGTTCTATCTTACAAAACTTAACTATGTATATCTATATATCATTTATCTATCTTCAGATCTTTATATATATTTCTCTATTCCAATATGCATTTACAATCATGAGTGTTCAATATTTTTTTATCCACCTATAGGTTCTAGTGAAACAAAATAGTGCTCAAAGTAGATATGAAATTTAGAAAACTATCTAGACATACAGTTGTTCATCTTACATAAGTATTTCTGTAGTGTGAAGAACCAGAAATTTGTTAATCTATTCCTGATTTGAGGGCCCATTAATTGCTTCATAACCAGATTTTGATAGAATAAAAAATATTCCCATTGATTTCAAAACTTTGGAGAAGTTCTGGAACCAAAGCGAAACCTTTTGGAACTACCTGTGAAAGTTCTAGAGCTAAGTGTTAGAGTTCCGAAACTAAGTCTAAAGGTTTCAGAGCTAAGTGCTGGAGTTCCAAAAGTAAGCCACATTCTGTCAATTTCCTCAAAAAGGTGTTGGTTTCTTCACACTTCGCTTATCTGACCAAATATGACCTATACATTCAAAAAAAATAAATTTCCACACATTTTGTTAGGAATTATGGAGTTTTTAGACATTAGAACTAAATCAAACAAAATATGGATAATTACATCCTAACTTATACTAGATCAAACAAAAGCCACGAAATGTAGTCAAAATTCATTAAAAGGAGAGTAAAATGATATCATTGATTGCACATTGATGAGGCATATTTTGGCCTTATCATCTCCCCCAGACTTACTTGTTTGTAATTCCTCTTACAAACTCTATTCTTCAAAACATGGATTGTGAATTCTATATTCCAACTAAGTGCTAAGGTCAAATGGTTGAAACAAAATGTCCCAGTGCTTCTGTTCAGAATTTTTGTATCCTGATCCTTCCTCTATCTTTTTCTGCCAATCCTCAAAGTGAGTGGGATCCTGAGGTTCTCTATTCCTCCATGGAGACATGGGTGTAAGAAGGAGATGAGGCCTTGTTCTCATACCCATCCACATGCCCTTGTGTTTTTCACCAACTTGAGGAATGAGTGTACACAAAGTTTTGGTTCTTTCTAGAATCCATATTAACTTTTTGGTAGATATCACTTCTGTTCTTCTTATTTCTACAATGAGGAATTATCATCCCTTCAATAATCCATCATAAATGTCCTCAAATTTTTTCTCTTCATAAGAGGTGAAGGCATCAATAATTTTCAGTAGGATGGTAATATAATGTGCCTTAAATCAGCTATCAAAGGCATGAGACCTGAAATCTACAGAAAATGCATATGGTTTTCCATAATGAGATATCAAGCAGAGGCTAGATGAACTAGCCTTTAATAAGTGTTTAGTATCCCTCTCTTTCCAAACTATCTGATTTTGGAGTACAAAAACAAATGCATTAAGTTGGCTTTACCCCACATATAGATTAATCATGAAGCCTATATTCTTTTCCAACATAGATTTGTAGAGATAAAATTCACAAAGAATATTTTTGTGCTCTGCAATGGCTGAGGAATATGTTGCCATGAATTTTTCTTCATCCTTCACTTCATGTGGAAGGCCACATGAAATCCTTGATAGTTTCCAATGGATAAATTCTTCTTCTGGAAATACATTGTATGCAGGATAAGGTCTCCTACAGCTAATTAATATTTCACTCATTATACAAACCATCTATATCTTTAGCAAACATTTAAATTTCTCTTCTTCCATTTTATAGAATTTTTCTTCCCACTCTTTCCTTGTCTTCTTCTCCTCTTCCATCTAGATTTTTAGTTCTTGATCTGATATTCTAAACTCATTAAGCTTTCTACAAGTATCATCCCATAATTTCTTGAGTGTTTAGTAAGTTAGCTCTGTTTTTACAATTTGATCCACTGAAGATATTTTTTCATAGCAGTTCTTTTTCTTTTTCCACCATTTGTTGCTTTGCTAATGTCAATTCTTCATTCTTATTTATGAATTCATTTTTTCAGTTGTTCAATGATAATTTATCTATGCTCCAATTTGTGTTTTAGGAATTTTAATTCCTCATATTTATCCCTAATGATAATTTCTTCTCTAGACAAGAACAGAGCCTACCTAAATTGTTGTTTTTCTTCTTTTTCTAGGAGTTCCTTAGGGAGTGAGCATTGTTATTCCACCAAAGTGGATTTCCCTTTTTATTTTCCAAGAGGCCAATTCTTCTTCTTCATGTGACAGTATTGTTGAGTCACCCATCTCCTAAAAATACTGCTCTTCCAATCTTTCATCTTCTTTCTCCAACTCCTCAGTTTGACTTGGTAGAGGAGGAGAAATTGCCATGTTGTCCATAATATCATCATCTTCTTTCTCTAAACCCTCTTGTACTTCAATATCCACTGTATTTTCCCTACACCTATGAATTATTTTCCTTTTAGGAGCTTCAACATTTTCTGAAATGGACTTTCTCCTTGAACTTATTCTGATTTTTACTTCACAGTCTAGCTTGGGTGAACTATCACTATTAGAGACATGTATTATTTCTTCTGGTATTATTACAGAGGAATGAATTTATTTTAAATAAATGTTATATTTTTCAGCTTTGATCATCCTTGTCAGAGCTCCTCCTCTTTGGTACTTTAACCCCACTTATTTCCTTCTTTTTCTCATCAAGGGGATTAATTTCTAAGTTACTTTTATGAGAGAAAGGGGTTAGTAATCCCCTTGTGATAATATCAAGGTTTTGTCTGAACTTATTGAGGAATTTTTCACATGCTTCTTCTCCATTTTTCTTAGAGATAAAATGATGCTAGCAAGCCAGATGGATTAATCCATGGTGCATAATTGTCCCGACACCCCAAGAATATCTCTGAGTCATTGTTTAGATGGAATCAAAGAGGAAACCTGGAAGGTTTACTATATACTCATGTTTTTCCCCATACCTAAGATATATCACCTTTTTAGGGACCTCCCTTCCAATAATACCATACTGGTCATCGCATGTTAGGTATTTTACTACCCAAAATGCTACTCTATCGAAGGGTTTTGGTAGTCTAGATCTTGTGACCCCCTTTATGATCTTCTTAGTATTATAAATGTATTGGGGTTTAGATTCACCCTCTTTCCTTAAGGTTTCCTCTAGTTCTATATAGGTTCCCTTTATAGATTTTTGAACATGTAAAATTAGTACCCGAGATACATTGCTCATTGTATTAATAGTAAAGGGAATTACAATGTTTTTAACCTTAGTTTTTGACTACTCTAATCTTACAAAAAATTCTCTTACCAATTCATCATTGTATTTTGAGTATTTATTGAAAAACTCTAGCCAACCTACCCGTTCAAAAATGGCTCCTACTTCTCCATTTGCAAGAAGTTGTGTATCATCTTTTGGATTTGACTTCTTGTTCATACCCATGGCAACGAGGACGTTTCAAATTATTTCTTCTTTCAAATCCTTACTCTACCAGGTGACATCTGCAGAACTATTAGATTTAGCTTCAGAACTACTGGATTTGGCTATGGAACTACTAGATTTATCTGCGGAACTCCAAATATGACTTCATTATTTCCTTCTTGAACTTATCTGCAACTATTCCTAATTTTATTTTATTCCACCTAAATGATCATTCATTATTAATATGCCGCCACTTGTATTTATTTAGTTGACATCACCTACATGATTATTCCCCTTTAATCATGATGTGTAAAAAATGACTCATTATACTGCCAACTTAAATCAATTCTAATCACACATGCAAACTTTCAATTTAACCTTTGATAAGATCAATACATAATTATTGTGTTTTCTAAGTAATCCATCCGCCTTGATGACTCATCATTCCTTTAAAAAGGTGAAAAAGAAAAATGGTTAGAAAAGATAGCTGGAATTCCAAAGAAGTTGCTTTTATTTGAATTAGCCACTTATTGATGAGACCACCCATTATTTCTGGTTTTAAATTGGTCTTTTGAGAGAATTTTTTTTTGGGAAGAGAATGCCATTTACTGGTTTTCATTCCCTTCCCTTTTATTTTTTATATTTTTTTATATTTTTTTGGGAAGAGAACCCCATTAGCTGGTTTTCATTCCCTTCCCTTTATTTTAGATACTTGCATATGATTACTTGATCATTTTGGAAGAACTAGGCTCTTCCATATGAACAAATTCCTTTTCTACTTCAATTTTATTCAAGAATTCATCCTTGGTAGGAGGCTTCCTATAGATTTTTAGCCTATTTCCATTGACCAAAAGTGTCCTTCTACTACCATCAATGGGAAGTAGCTAAATAGAGCCATTGCCATATATCTTCTCAATCTGATAAGGTCTTAACCACTTGGTTCTCAACTTTCCTTTAAATTACTGGTACTTGGAATCAAACAGTAATTCCCAATCTCCTATCCTTAATTTCCTTTCCTTGATATGTGTATTATTTCACTTCTTCCTTTGGTCTTAGATTATCTCTATCTATTGAAGTGCTTCCAATCTCAGCTCATCCAACTCATTGAGTTTTAAAATTCTTCCCTTTTGTGTTGTATCCAATTCAATACCCAATTTAGTTGTTGTCCTCAATGTTTGTAGTTCAAATTAAATGGGCAACAAGGGCTTATTCCCATATACTAACTCATATGGTGAAAACCATGTTGTAGTCTTCCAAGTTGTGTTATAAGCCCAGACAACCTCAGGTAGCCTCTTTACCCAATATCTTCTACTTGCTTCAACTGTTTTGGTGAGAATGTTTTCCATTTTCCTGTTTGTCACTTCTGCTTATCCATTTGACTATGGGTGATAGGGAGATGACTTCCTATGATCGATCTAATAGTACATTTTGAAAGTGTGGATCATATTGTAAATGAATTGTGGGCCTTGGTCTAAAACTATACTTCTTAGTGCACTAAACTTCATCATAATTTTGGGCTAAAAGGAAATAAGTAACTGCATCTTCATTGGCATTTGTTAAATCCTGCACCTCTGCCCAATTTTTTACATAATCAATACATACAAGAATGTACTCTTTTCCTTGTTAATTAGGACTAAAAGGGCCAATAAAATTCATCCCCACCTTTCAAATAGTTCAATCACTACTTGAGGTTGCAGAGGTATTTCACTAGTGAAAGTTGGTTGTCTCATCCTTTGATAGGGATCACACTGCTTGATGTATTTCTTCACATCTTTATATAAAGATGGACAATAATATCCAGTGCCAAGTATTTTGTGGGATTTTTGTTTCCCTGAAAAGTGTCCTCCACTTGGTTCATCATGACATGCCCTAAGTATGTCAAAGATTTCATCTTCTCTCTCACACATGCATAAAACCAAATCAGGACCACATTTAAATTGTGCACTGGTTCTAATTAATGTTTTTATTTGTTTCTTAGTAAAAGAAGGAAGAAACTTCCATGTTGCAAGATAATTTTCCATATCAGCAAACCATGGTGTATGAACTGAAATAGTAAATAATTTTTTATTTAGAAATTTTTCCTTAACTAGATTTTGCTCCACTATAGTGGTTAATCTTGACAAGAAATCAGCCACCAAATTAGATTTTCCTAGATTATCCATAATGGTAATATCAAATTCTTGTAGAAGTAATAACGATCAGATTATCCTACCTCCAACCACTGGTTTTTTATTTAAGTATCTGATTATTGAGTGATTTGTATGTACAAATATTTTGTACCCTATAATATAATGTATGAACTTATTAATTACATAAATCATAGTGACAAATTATATTTCAATGGTGGTTTAATTTCTTTCAGTGGGACTAAGATTTTTACTAAGGTTGTAAATAGCATACATTTTTCCTTCTTCATTTTTCTATCCCAAAACTGTACTAATTGAGTTATTTGAGGCATATGTTTGGATGTGAAAATGTTTCTCCTAATTAGGTCCTCTTAATATTGGGGCAGTGATTAATTTTTCTTTAATCACTTCAAAATCATGTTAACACTTTTCATCCCAACAAAATTCACAATCCTTGGTAAGAAAACCAAACATGGGGGAAACAATTTTACTAAAATATTTGATAAAACACCTATAGTATCCAACATGTCCTAAGGATGACTTGATAGCCATGGGTTTTGAGGAATCCGTAAGTCTGAAATAATTCTAATTTTGTATTGGTCAACTTGAATTCCTCTTTTTAAAATGTGGTGTCCCAATTGAAATTCCCTCATCAACCATCATCAAACATTTCTCATGACTAAGAGACAAATTGTTTTGCTCACATCTTATTAATATTCTATCCAAAAATTTTAAGGCATCGTCAAATGTTTCTCCATGCACAGTAAAATCATCCATGTATACCTACACAGAATCATTGGTTATATCTAAAAAAATTACTAGTATAGGCCTTTGGAAGGTTACTAGAGCATTACATAGTCCAAATGGAAATATCCTGTAGGAAAAGGTACCCCATGGACAAGTAAACGTAGTTTTGTCATGATTTTCAGCAGCCACCTTGATTTGATTATATCCACTAAAGCCATCCAGAAAGGAAAAATATGGTTTACCTAAAACGTTATCTAAAACTTGATCTATGAATGGTAAGGGAGAATAATATCTAAGTGTATATTTGTTCAATTCCCTATAATCAACACATATTATCCATTTTCCATTTTTTTAGGTGCAATCATAAGAGGAGACACCCACTGACTATCTGAGATGGGGTAGATAAATCCTACTTGTAATAGCTTTTCAATTTCCTGCTTGACTATGTCCCTCAAGGTTGGGTTGATCCTTCTCTAAGATTACCTAATTGGTTTAACATTTTTAGTATAAATGTGATGGGTACAAATAATTGGATTTATTCCTTTCATTCCTTTATATTTCCAAGAAAAATATCTAGTATGACCTTTCACGACATCAAACAATTTAGCTTCTTGATCATTTTCCAACCAGTTGTTAATGTTCAAACAATTTCCTGGTTGAATCTCAATTTATTTGGTTCTAATGTGTGATGAACTAATTTTTTGAAAATATTCCATTAGGGTGTTTAGTGGACATGAATACTGGATAAAGGATAGTAGGTAGATTTATAATACTTATCTTGTCATTAGTCAAACTCCTCGTCACTGATGTTTTCCAAACATTCCTTACTGTTCCCTGATATCTTTGAGACTAAAGATACTAATTTTTTATCTATTTCTATCCCTCTCGAAGATAAATCACATTCCTCCAGAGTGAAATTATTTACATCTGCATGGAATTGTTGTAGTTCTGGAGATAAGTATGAAGGTTTTGGAACTAGGTCCGAAGGTTTCGTAACTATATGTGATTGTTCCAAAGATAATTGGTGATCATTCAATGGATGATTAATCATATTCCCTACCTCTCGTACATGATCCCGCAATGTTATCATAGCCAAAGAATACAAAATTTTTTTATTAGTATTTGGATCATCAACCCATAATTGTTCTTGATTATTGATAAAAGGTCATACAGAAGGATATAAGGAAATTTGCTTATAATTCTTACCATTCGAGATAATCATATCACCTAATTTGTAGTCAATTAAGGAAACAACTGTAGCTAACCATGGTCTACCCAAAATAATGTGATAACCAAGTGTTTTACCTTTTGGCCATAATATAAGGAAGTCCACTGGATACTCCCATGACTCTACCATGACTGCCACAGCTTCAATGATCCCTTTTGGTTTTGCTACCGACTAATCTGCCATCTGCAATATGGTGCTAGTAGGTTGTATACATGTCAATGGTAATTTTTTTAAAGTGTCTATGGTCATCACATTTATAGATGCTTCCAAATCAACCAAAACATTATTTATATGTTTATTTCCCATAGAGATAGAAATAATAAATCAGCAAGTTTCCCATCTACTTTAATAGTCCTAGGGTATTGCTTCTTCCTTCTAGGTCTTTTCAAACATAACATTTTAATTAATTTGTTAAATGTAAGAATTTCCTTGATTTCTTGCAACAATGGTATTTCAATATTTAGTTTCCTTAATTCTTGCACTAGTTCAAATTCCTTGGTCTCAATAAATTCCTTAAATCTTTCTAGAAATGGAGTTTCTGTAGAATTGTTATCTGGTTGCTTCTTTTTTTCTTTTTCATCAACCTTAGGAATAACTGAACTAGGGGTTTCAGTATCATCTGACATATCAGTAATTATAACAGGTGGACTATTAATTATT
Organism: Taxus chinensis; assembly: GCA_019776745.2. Classification (NCBI taxonomy): domain Eukaryota; kingdom Viridiplantae; phylum Streptophyta; class Pinopsida; order Cupressales; family Taxaceae; genus Taxus; species Taxus chinensis. The sequence continues at coordinate 591,231,810 of CM034156.1, forward strand.
TTTCCAGATCTTGTTTTAATATCCTTACAGTCCATGGCATTAAGATTGACTAGTTTTTCTTTCTCTATTCCATAAACAGGGATTACTTGTTTGTTTTTGGGATTAGCCACTAGTTGTGCTGGTATTTGTGTTTGAACCAAATTTTCAATTTGTGAACCTTGTGCTGGAGAACCCATTATGGCATGTTGATTTTGGTTGGGATATGTTTTCCCTGGAGCATAGTTATTAGGGTTCCACCTAGGTTGTGACCAAGTATAAGGGTTACCTTGAACAGACCATGGTTGTTGGTGTCCTTGACCATACCAATCATTTCCTACCCAATACTTTGGATTCCACGTTGGTTGAGGGGTCCAAGGTGGCTATCCCCAATTTTGTGGTACTGTCTAAGCCACCCACGGCATCATCTAGGGATTAGGAACATATCTTGGTATGAACTGCCCCTGACTAGGTTGTCTCTAGAGAAATTTTACTTCTTCTATAGATGAAGTGTTGGTTTGTTTAAGATAATTTTTTATGAATGGAAGAAGAGAAAAAGCATTAACTTCATGTTCCCTAGGTTCACAAATAAGACATATTTGTGTTTTATCTAGAGGACAATCTCTTATTGCATGCTTCTTTCTGCATCTAGGATAGTACATGGCTAATGGTTCATTATTATCATTTTATTTGGCTTAAAATTCATCTATGGTGGAAGTTAATTGAACTAGTATATCTATTTTAAAGTTTTCTAGTTCATCCATAAGTTTGTTCATGTCTGGATTTGTACCTTTCACCATTTTTCCTTTCCTAGGTCCACCCCTTGTTCTTGAATAACTTCTACAAAGGTATCTAATATCATTCATTCTCAATTGATTTATGTTTCCACCTCCCATTAAATTAAGGGCTTCCCTAGATTCATCATCTAGGCCTTTAAGAAAAATGGTTTTGCTTAGATCCTCTTGCAGTAAAAATCCACACCTTTTACTTACAAAGAGGAATCTATCTAAATAATCTTCCATATTTTCATCCTCTTCTTGTTTGATCCTAAAAAATTCGTCCTTTCTATTTCTCCCTCTATAGTAGTCTTGATATTTGTCTAGGAAGGTAGTTTCCATTCACCCCCAAGTGGTAATATAATTGGATGTTAATCCTATAAACCACTTCATTGTTGTATATTTCAAAGTAGATGGGAACAACTTGAGTTTTTGATTTCCTATATTGTAGTCATAGGTCTGACACAATAATTTAAATTCAAATAAAAATTGGTCAATGTTCTCAGATGACATCCCTCTAAATGTGGGCAAGTGTGTAGGTGAAATATTATTCATATTTGTATCATCATCCTCTAACTGAATTGGATAGTTAAAGGTCATAGCATTTTCTCTTTCAGATTCTCATACCATATCTGCGGTATCTTCTAGATATTTTTCCCAATCAATGTGGTATGTGATTCTCTTTGGCAAAGGTGAGAAGTTAGGAGTAGGAGGTTGAATACTCAATTTAGAATCAAAACTTACTCTAAGTGGGTCTTGGGATATAATCCTTCTCCTAAAAGTTCCACTTCCTTCTGGTAATTGATCCAAAAATTCCAAAGGTGAAATTTTTGCTTCTTGTATAACAGGGGGAAATGGTGCTTCTAATTCCTTCTCAACTTTCTTATTTGAACTAGAGGATACTGATAATTATTTTCAAGATATTTTGGGAGAACTATATGCTTTGAGTCTCTTGGTCTACTCATAAATTTAATGATAACATAGGGAAGATTTTTCAATTACTAGATGTATGATTATTTTTCTTGTTGACACCTAATCAGAAAATTCTAACTAGTGGGTCCCCAGCAACGGTGCCAAAAATGATGGGTTCCGTTATTCCCTTCATTTAATCAACTCATGTTTGATGTCATATTCAAACCAGGGGTGTGTATGAAGCTATATGGAACAAGAAGAATCTTAGTGAAATAGTAATTGATTGTAGATATTTATGATTTTTATTTTCTGGGGGGTTTTAAAGTGTCTTTAGTATTCCATGGCCAAAGCCTTATTAAATCTAATCTATAATAAACTTGCTAAAAAATCACACATTTCTGAAATAACAAATCTTTCAGAATTGAACATACTACTGGAAATAAACACACTTTGTAGAATGAAACAAATTTTTGGAAATAAATATACTTTGCATAATGAAACACGGTGTTAGAAATAAACACACTTTAGAAAGATTGTTTAAAATTCTTTTGAGGAAATAGAAACATTCACTAAAACACCTACAGGGATGATAAATAACTTATATAATAGATTTTAATTTAATAATCAAAAGTACTTACAGAACTACTAATCAATAGATTTACAAAAATTGATTGAAGATATAAATACCAATAAAATAAAGTATCATGTTTCTTGGAGGAGTGGTCCCTTTCTCCACCTTGAATCAAGAGTTGACAAAGTATGATACTCTCAAAATGAAATGGCTATCTTATTATTGAATTGTTTTGCCTTACAAAACTTAATTGTGTATATGGTTGTATATCTATATATCCTTTATCAATCTTCAAGTCTTTACTATATATATATTTCTCCATATGAAGATGCATTTACAATCATGATTGTTTAATAGTTGTTTATCCATCTATAGGTTCGAGTGAAATAAAATAGTTCTCAAAATAGATATGATATTTAGAAAAATAGCTAGACATACAGTTGTTGGTCTTACATAAGTATTTCTGGAGTGTGAAGAACTAAAAAATTGTTGATTTGTTCCTAATTAGAGGGCCCAATTAATTACTTCATAACCAAATTTTGATAGAATAAAAATATTCTCATTAATTCTAGAACTTTGGAGAAGTTTCTTAACCAAAGGGAAACCTTGTAGAACTAATTGTGAAAGTTCCAAAGCTAATTATTGGAGTTCCGGAACTAAGTCTGAAGGTTCTAAAGGTAAGTGATAAATTTCTAGAGCTAAGTGTTGGAGTCCCAGAACTAAGCCGCATTCTATTTAATTTCCTCAAAAAGGTGTTGGTTGCTTCACACTTTGCTTATCTAACAAAATATGACCTGTTCATTCAAAAAACTAAATTTCAACACATTTTGTTAGGAATTATGGAGTTTTAAGACATTAAAACTAAATCAAAGAAAAGATAGACAATTACATCCTAACTTTATACTAGATCAAAAAAAAGCCACGAAATGTAGTCAAACTTGATTAAAAGAAGAGTAAAATGACATTATTCCTTACACATTGATGAGGCATATTTTGGTGTTATCATCATGGTTCATGGTTTATTTCTCAGGGTTCGAGATTTAGAGTTACGTGTTTAGGGTTTAGAGTTCATGGCTCTAGATTTAAGGTTTAAGGTTTAGGGCTCACAGCTCCGGGTTTAAGGTTTAGGGTTTAGGGTTTAGGGTTTAGCATTTAGGGTTAAGGGTATAGGATTTTGAGTTTAGGGTATATGATTTAGTGTTTAGGGTTTGGTGTTTATTATTTTGGTTTTAAGGTTTAGGGTCTAGGGCTCAGGGTTAAGGGTTAACGGTTTAGGGTTAAGTTTTTAGGAATCGGGGTTTAAGTTTTAAGTTTTAGGGTTTGGGGTTTACGACTGAGGGTTTCGGGTTTAGGATTCATTGTTTAGGGTTTAGGGTTTAGGGGTCAAGGTTTAGGGTTTAGGTTTTAGCATCTTGGGCTCATGGTTTATGATATAGGATTTAGGGTTTAGGTCTTATGACTTAAGGCTCAAGGTTTAGGTTTTAGGGATCACTAGTAAGGGTTGAATTTTTAAGGTTTAGAGATTAGATTTTAGTGTTTAAGGATCATGGTTCAGGGTTTAGGGTTTAGGGTTAAGGGCTCAAGGTTTAGGGCCTAGGGTTTAGGGTTTAGTGTATTGATTGTAGAATTTAAATGGTAAAAGATTTAGGCTGAATGTTGAACTCCTAAAAATTACCTATGTATTGACCATATTATACCATAAAAATTTATCTCCTAAACTGTGACTCATGGAGCTCTAAGACTAGTTCCATAAGGTGCAAAGTGACCCTAATTTCTTATATATACTAAAATAAATTTAAATTATAAGCTTTTCATTTATTATTAATTATTTTATTATAATAATTGATAAAATATAAATAATAATAAATAAATAAACTTATACTTGAACATTTAATTTTGTAAATAGAAGCATGCCAAAAGCACATATAATGTTTATACTATGTGGAATGCGTACACATTCCCTTTATTATACCCCCAAACCAAGAATTTGTACACTTATAATTGCTTTGGTTTCCCAAAATTGTGCCTTGGACCTGTAACAACACAACAAACTATGCATTTTTGAAAACAATATGCAAAAAATCACCTTCCATTATGCTAAATCCTACAAAAAAATTGTCTTTCTTAAACAATTTCGTATAATGTCAAGAAAACTATCCTCTTTCGAAATATGTAATTTTTTATATTTTTCTTACTATTATAAGGTATCCATTTATATTTAATTCAAACTATGTATTTTATACCTCTATTTTCAATGATTGTAAACACTTATATTTTGTCGTGTGTCTTCTTTTTGGCTCATTTAAATTGAAGAAAAATTTTACTAGCCCAAACTAGGCCTAATTATATACATATTCAAAAAAAAAAATTGATATTTTTGAGGTAGTTAGGCGGGGGCATACTCGAAGCTCCGTTATTTTTCAAAATTTAAAATTTTTATACAATAAAAATCATTAAAAAAATACACCCTAAAAAATTCTTTTAAAAATGAAGCCCAAACTAGATGCTCCTAGCTATCTTTCCACCAAAGGGTTTTCAAAAATACTAAATAGTGCTGAAAAAATGGTGGGTTGTAAAAGGAACAATAACCAGATCGTACTAACACAAGAACACATATGCTAATCAAACACCATGATCAATAAGATGAAAGCAATTCGCTAGAATAACTTTACACAAAACCTTTGCAAACAAATGAGAAGCAATATCATATATTATTATGGAACTCAATGAAATACAATGAGAATGGGCTTTGCTTGTATAGGCAAGGAATAACAATATAAGAACCATTCAAGGTTGTAGATCAAGTCATAAATCAAAGAAATAACTAGTCATCCAAGAACTAGTTAAGTTCATAGATTTAGGAGAGAAATAGACATCAAGGATCTAGTCAATACCATAGATCAAGAAAATAACTATACCTAACAACTAGATAATATTCCCCTTATATCTAAATAAATAAATAAAATATCCACACACATAAGTGGGTGAGGATACCTACTCTAACACCCCCTCTCAAGTGAAGCTAGGGGCCAAAATAGAAGTGACATGTCCACAGTATGAGTCCTAGCAACTAGGCCTAATGAGGTGCTCATGTACAATATATCCATGAAGAAATCTTGAACCAAAAGAAGGAAAGAATCCTACTATAAGGAAAGAGAAAGAAGAAGAAGGAAGATGTTCTTACGAACACAACCCAAGAAAAAATTCTGAAACCCCAATCATTCCATGCAACTCAAGGTAGCAAGGTGATGTAAAATTCTTCATAAAGATGTCCACAACCTGTTGCTAAGTTGGAATGTACTCCAAGTAAATAACTCCATCCTGAATGTGTTGAAAAATCAAGTGGATGTGTATCTCAATATGCTTGGTCCGCTAGTGCTCAACTGAGTTGCAAGAAATGTGAATTATACTCTGGTTGTCACACCAAAGTACAATCGGTGAATCCTATGGGAATCCAAACTCTGTCAATAACTATCAAATCCAAAGAATCTTCTGAATCAATGTAATTACTGCCCTGTACTTTTCCTCTGAAGATGAAATTACAATATCCTGTTACTTTTTACATGCCCAAGCAACTGGATAAGATCCAAGACAAAAAATGATATCCAAAAGTGGAACATTTATCATCAATAAAACCTGCCCAATCTGAATCTGTTATACCCAACCAACTAAGTAGAACCCCTAGTGTAGTGTAGACCAAAGTGGGAAGTGTCGTGAAAATAGTGCAAACTCCCTTTAGCATCCTGTCAGGGACTCTTATGAGGAGAATTGTTAAAACCAAGATACAATCCCTACTGCAAATGAAATATTAGAGCAAGTATGGGTTAAGTACATGAGACTCCCAACCAACTTCCTATACAATGTAGGATCACAAAATGGTGTGGTACATGTGGAAGTAAGAGTAACTCCAGACTGAAAAGGACATCGACTTGGCTTGTAATCAGCCATATCAAAGTGCCTAAGAAGATCATGGGTGTAATATTGCTGACTCAAATGAATCCCTGAATCTGTTTGAGAAAAATAAAAACCAATAAAATAATGCAATAGCCCAATATATTTCATGTCAAACTGTGTAGAAAGAGCCCTTTGAATACTGAATGTCTAAATATCATATCATCAACATACAAGACAAGTATCACAATATCCTCACCAACATGTTAGATATACACTTTATGATCGGAGTGGCAACAAACAAAACCAATAGATAGAAGAAAAGAATCCATCTTCTCATACCAATCCTGAGGGGCTTGTTTAAGACCGTAGAGAGACCTTCAGAGCCTATAGACAAGAGAAGAATCCTGAACAAATCCAGTTGGTTGCTCCATGTATATTTCCTCTTGTAGATCTCCATGTAAGAAGGCACTCTTCACATCCATCTGGTATATAAGCCACCCCTGTGCTACAGAAATAAAAAGTACAAGGTGTACATAATCCATCTTGGAAATGGGTGCAAAAGTCTTAGAGTAATCAATACCTTCAACTTGTGAAAAACCCTTTGCAACAAGATGAGCCTTATACTTTTCAATGGACCCATCAGTTGTGTATTTGGTTTGGTATACCCACTTACACCTAACCATATTTCTTCCTTTAGGAAGAGTTACCAAATACCAAGATCATCACATCATCCCACTCTTGTTTCCCATGATCCTTTGAAAAAAATTGTGGATCCTCAGAAACTGCCTAACATAAAAGTCTAGAACTTGTAGAATGTGTGTGATTATTCTTAGTGGGTGGAAGATCATGTATGAAAGGTGATGCCTCAGAAACTGTAGTACAATCCCACTTAGGCATAGTGACAACATCAGTGGGAATAGGATCCTCAACGGCATCTATAACCTCCTCATCAATCTCTTCAAAGAAAGGATCCTCAACATGAGATCAAGAAGGAGGCATAGAAGAATATGAATAATCATAAGGAGTGAAGTGCTCATCAAACTGAACATGTTTCTGAAAAATAACATCATGTGTATCAAGATCTAAAATTCTATAAGCTCTCATGTCCTCACAATACCCTAGAAAGATCGAGGGTTTACTCTTCTTATCCAAATCTTTCCTTTTCTTCTTTAGCACAAAGGACCAATCGTGGCTTTCAAAGACTCAAAAAAATGAAACATCTAGCTTAACTGTTGGACCAATATTCCTCTAAAGGAAAATGCTCAAATGATCTTTTTATTGTGTAATTCTGAATGTAGTTAGTATAATTAACTACTTCTACCTAGTATATAGGAGGTAAATCTCTAGAATGCATCATATAGTTAACCATTTCCTTTAAAGTTTGGTATTTTCCGTGTTATGCTAAGACATTATGTTGTGGAGAATGAGGAAACATAATGCTGGTGAATAATGTCCATGAGTTTCCAAAAAATTAGAAAACTCTTTGCTGAAGTAATCCCCCCCCCATTATCAGTATGAATGTTCTCTATGCAACTAGAATATTTTTCTGCAACCAAAGCCTTGAAGACTTTGAAGTGGGAAAAAAACATTAAATTTGTACTTGAGAAAATAAACCCAAGTAACACCTCAAGAAATTATCAATAAAAGTAAGTGCATACTTACCTCCATTGAAATAGGAGGTAGGAAAAACCATTACGTCATTATGCACAAGCTCAAGTGCTGAAGAATCTCTCTTAGATAAATTATTAGGGAATGGATCTTGGTGTTGTTTCCCTAATGGACATTCTAGAGTAGAACTCCCTCAAGATAATAAACTACTAGGAAGACCATCAAAAAATACAATGAGTGATTAACTCCTTCAAATATCTATAATTGAGATGTCTAAATCTCTCGTGCCAAATCTTACTCTCTAAATATGCATGAGAAATGAATCCTGTCCCGATAGAAGAAGTTTCATCAAAACTATGAAAGTGATATAGTATAGAACCATGATCAATAATACCTTGAGAAAACTAAGTGAATGAGGCTCCAACAAATGTTCTTGAAATTCTGCCCCATGTGGTGTAAAATTCACTTTTTTTCCTTAACCAGAATGACAAATTTGATATATAGAAAGCAAATTTGTAGTGATGTTAGGAACATATAATGCATCTTAGATACTACCACCATCAAGTTGTATATCACCTTTTCCCTCAATAGAAAGAAAGGAAGAATCTCCAACCTTAATTTTGGAATTAGAACTCAAACCTAGAGAAACAAAAGACTCCTTGGAAGAAGTCATGTGATGAGAAACACAGAATCTATAACCCAATTATTTACAAGTGGTGACTAAGATCTCACAACAATATTAAGTGCTTTGATATGCTGATTAGAAGGAGGTGGAGTGGAGATAAAAATTTTGTGTTTCTTGATTGCATCCTCTAATGCTTGCATTCTCTTATAACACCTATGTTCTTCATGACCAATACCCCTACAAAAAGAGAATGAAAGGCTATACTTATTCTTAGTTTTAGAATACTCCTTGGGTGTATAGTTTTTTTCTTTTGATTTAGGAGCATTTTGAGATGGATAAGGGGTGGATTTGGTTTTACTTTTTGGTTTTCCCTTGCACTTAGGATTAGATGCAACTGATGCTTTTTTAGAGGTGGAAGACTCAAGGTGAGACAATTTGGACTCTTCCCTAGTAATTCTTTCACAAAAAAATTCTAAGTCAGGTATTTTGAATGTGTCACCTAAGGCATCCATGCTAGAGAAAAAGGTAGAAGAAAATATTTGAAATGGTCCTCTCAACTTAGAAAAAATAAAGTAAACAAACTCTTCATATTTCTTATCTCTTCCACTCCCCTTCAAATGTGTTAGCAAATTCTTGAACTTGGTAAGATTGTCTATAATTGTTAGAAAATATTCAGGATTAAGAGAGATGATCTCAATTTCAAGTTGCATGGCTCTCATATGATCCACCTTACCAAATAAATCCTCCAATTTCTCCCATATTTTTAAAGGACAGTCACACTTTTCCGAATGAAGCAATATATTGTCACTTAAATAAGTTCCTATCAAACCCATACACCCATCAAATTTGCACTGGTATTGAAATTTCTTATATTCTCTAGTGAACACTGGTTGTTCTGAAAAATTTAAAGCCCATAATCCTTTCTACTTAATTATTATTTCCATTCTTGGTTTCCATGTGTGCTAATTATATGTTGTTAATGTCTCAACATGATCTAATGTATAATTAGATGACATTCTCAAAAAATCACCAAAAGAAATGAAATAACCAGGCAATGCAACAAGACCCCCAAACAATGCAACAAGAGCCCCCCCCCCAAATTTTGGCACTTTATAATGAGTGGTGTTACAATAAGGAACTTTATAATTATAGTGTGATTATCAAAATAAATATTTCCAATGGAAATATCACAAAAAAACAAGCATATTTGCAAAAAATGGCACTAAAAACCGAGTTACTGATCAAAAGTTATAAGCTTTTCAAAATTATGTTCTACTATTTATTTTAGTTAACACTAAAACAAAATAAAATGCTCTTGCCTTCACCACAAAAATAAAATGAAAGGGGGCTAGAGTTAAGAACCTACTAGTAAGAATCATAATCTTAAATCCCTCATATGACCATACCATATGACCAGGGGATAAGGATTTCTGGACTATGTCGAAAAACCCAAAGAATGATTTGCAAGGTTTTCTTCATGTCTAACACAAATCTTGAGGTAAACTAGCATAAAAAATGATTGCCTCTAGAAATGGTCTAGTTTACAGTCGATCTTAGGGTTTTGACACCTTCCAAATCCAATGGAAGACTCTGTTTTGCATAAAAATACACATATAAACAAAATGTGAGAAAATACCAAATATATGAATATACAAAGAATGATTGCAAAATAAAACTTACAGATGGATGTCAATAGCAATCTCCCGCTCTAATACCATAAAAGGAATGATAACCAGATCGCACTAAGCCAAGAACACAGATGTTAATCAAACACCTCAATTAATAAGATGAAATCAATTCACCAGAATAACTTTACATAAAACCTTTGGAAACAAATGAGTAACAATATCATATATTATTATGGAACTCAATGAAATACAATGTGAATGGGCCTTCCTTATATAGGCAAGGAATAACAATCTAAGAACCAGTCAAGGTTGTAGATCAAGCCATAAATCAAGGAAATAACTACTCATCAAAGAACTAGTTAAGTCAATAGATTTAGGAGAGAACTCGACATCAAGGATCTAGTCAATACCATAGATCAAGGAAATAATTGTTGTATAGGAAACTTCATTCTCACGCAGGGTGAAGGATAAAAAACTTGGAGCCACCAGCAACTTCGAATGATGGAGGGTTAGGACCTTAAATGTAGATGTGGATCTATGGGCACAAAGAAGATAGATGCATGATATAAAGAAGCTAGATCTGCAAAACTGAAATAGATAAGATTAGATCACAATATGTGGGGGTTTCCTAGATAGTGCCAGTTCCAAGAGGATATTAAATCCCTTGGAGGATGTCAACCCCCATGTCAACACAAGATAAAAATAGATCATGAATAGTAGTTATCATGTAGAAATAATAGAATATAAAATGACAAGTAACTAAAATTACGAGCGGATTTAGCTTTTTCTTTACTATGGAGATGAACTTGGCATCAAGATGGTAAGATAACGGACCATGAAAAATATTTCTCCCTCAAACTTGCAGAATATTAATTAATCTCTTTCTTCTCCTCTCTAGGCCTAGGTCTCTCCTTAAATGTATTTAAGTTTTCTGGGTCTAGGTCCTTTGAAATATGGGGAAAACCCCATATTTATAGCTTGGGATGAGGTTAGATTGGGGTTAACAAGTAAGCTAGGGTTGGGTAGAGTAACCCGAGTTAAGAGGTATGATGTGATCATGTGGGGACCACGGTTTGAATTATTAGATGGAGTGGGGATCATGATTGACATGGTAGGTCAGAGATAGATTCCATTTGAAATTTAGAAAGGGGTGTTGGATGGGTATATTAATACCCATGGATTGAATAATTTTTGAGAGATGGGGGATAAAGCCAAAATTCTAATTATCAAATGGGTGCACATGGAGCCCATTTGATAATTAATTAAATAAGGTGAGAAAATAGATGGGATTTCATTTAATTTAAGAAAAAGAAAAGTGAGAATAGAATTAGCATGAATGTGAGATGACGGAGGGGTGCTATACCAAAAATTGGTGTCTACATTTTCCCCTTTTTGTTGAGTGGTTTACGATAACAAGCCAAAAGACAAAAACAAAAAGGGTTATATGAAATATGTGTCCGGATGATGAATGAAGACACGACCAAAGGCAAGTTTGCCCCAGGCAAAAAAAGGATTGTAATAACAATGAAAAATAAGTATGGTGGTGACTCCAATATCACATCGGTAGAGGACAATTGCGCTCTTAACAGAGACTGAAGACAATGTTCTACAGACCAATGAGTGGGTGAACACCACTACAGTATAGATGTTAACTAAGATGACCAATGGGTCATAGGAAAACATCAAAATATGTGCAAAATCCTTTGTCAGCGAGGAATCAAATGAAAAATCATGTGTCTGCAAAAGGGACGTGGATGAAGATAATGATGCCCCAGCACAGGGTAAGAGGAGAATAAAAATTGAGTTATATGCAGTGACAAGTATAAGGATGAAAAGGTGCCCCAACATAAGACAGAAGGATATTGAAATAAGATATCCCAGGGGGAATAATCATACATTTGGACATGATGAGTAGATAGGATAAAATGATGAGATAAAACTCCCTAAAAGGGTGATAAATATGATGGAAATCATATTTCATAGGAAAGATGCATAAGTGTTAGAAAATTAGAAGGTGAAGAAGATAAAGAAGTCTTTTTTCTTTGATAAAAAGGATAAGAAGTCAATATACTTTTGTGAAAAACAAAAGAAGAGAAAATATTCATGAAAGAGAACAAGATCAAATAGGTGATGGTCGTTATGGTATCTTCCAAGACAAAAATGTCAAAGGAAAATGGAAAGAGATTATTAGAAATGGATATGATGATGTCCCTGCAAGAGGACTGATGAAGATAAAATATGTGATACAGGGTTCTCAAAAAGAGAAGAGGTCAATGTTGCAGAGAGAAGAACAAAAACGGTAATGAAATAGATTGGTGGTGGTACATAAGTTAGAGAAACATTGGCATTGACCAAAGTGAATGCTAAGTGTGAGAGATGTTGAGAAAGAGAAAAGGGAATAAACACGAGGATTGGTTGATTATGAGAAGAGTAAGAAAGATCTAATGTGAAGGCAACATGGATATGAAATAGAGGGACGGAGACGGAGGAGGATAAAAATAAGGAATGAAAGAGGAGGAAGAAGATAACAAAGAAGGATTATAGAGAAATGGGGAAATGAAGGAAAAGTAAAGAGAATACAAGAAATCGATAGATCAGAGGGTGAAATTATTAAAAAGAGAGAATTATTTAAAATTAAATGTGTGAAGGAGGATGAAGTAGAGGAAAGCAGAGATGTAATGGAAAATGAAAGAGATAATAGAGAAAATAAAATTGAAGGAAACAAATCAAAGTGAGGAAATCCAAGGCAAAGAATATGGAACTGGCCGCATGGAAATGCATGTGTCTGATGAGATGACCAAAGGAGGTGGGACAACATTGAAGAGTTAAGTTATTGACAGGGAATTAAGGAGGAAGTGTGAGGTAAAATGGGGAGAAGGATGATGTAGAAGAAGTGAAATAATACGAGGATCAGAAAGAAGGAGAAGACAACGAATAAAATTGTGCAAAAGGAAAGGAACCAAGAGTAGAGATATTTGATAAAGAGTGAGAAGCACAAGGAGCATAAAGAGAAGCTTTAGGGGAGAAATGGCATCAATTGGAAAATATGTGGAGATCCATGAGATGAGGATAATTTGATGACAAGAAAATAGAGAGAGGGTGTATGATGAAGACAGTGAAGAAATTGGCAAGGAAGAATGGAAGATGGAGAAGTGGCGAGGAAAAAGAAAGGATGGGATAGGAGAGGAAATTCCAATGAATGGATGTTAGGAGAAATCCACTGATAATGATTAGTAGGAAAATATGGGACAAAATATGAGATGAGGAAGAAAATAAACGATTAAAATGGGAGGGGGAACACCAATGAAGGGACGTTAGGAGAAGTCCACTGATAATGATCAAAGGGCACAGAGGAAGGAATGAAGATAGAATAGAGAAGGTCAAAGAAAAGGATTCAAGTTGTACAAAATGGGTATGAGTGATTTTTAGGATAATCCCATCGATAATTACTAGCACATAAACATAATATGATGATGAAATAATGTTAGGGGAAAATCAATGACAATGACGAGTAAGTATGGCGGTAAATATGTGGGAGAACTCTAGAAGATGGGGTGGAAAGAGTAAATAAAGGAGGGATAACAATGTGTAGGAAGATGAAGGTGAGGAGAAGATGTAGTGGATGAGAATGAATGAGATAAAAATGAAGAAACAAGACACTTAATGAATGGAGAAGAAATGGCTAAGTAAGATTACCCAATTTTGACGGATGATGGAGATGAAAAACGGACCAGTAGGAAGTGCTGTTTGTGAGAATGAAAGAGGATGTGAGAGGATGTGATGATGGGGAATGATGAGAAAATGTATATGGAGGATTTGGGTGAGTGTAGGATGATATGTCATACTTAAGAGGGACTCTTAAGTAAGATCGTCATGCCGCAGAAGGAGTTAAGATCATCAAACTAGCAGTGACAATATAGAAGGAGAAAGACAACATTGTATTGGATGCAGGTGTGGAATGGTTGGTTAGAGTGGAAAAGTCATGATGAGAGGTAGGAGATAGAAGATGAGGAAGATATGATGGGAGGTAAAAGGTTCAAACAAAAAACCATTCTTAAGAGGAACTCTTAAGTAAGATTACCTTGCGAGTGCATTGTTAAGTAGGATCACTGGTTTGTAGAAGTTGAAGAAGAATAATGAAAAGATTGTGAATAACAAGGATTCAAAGGAGTGTTACATGATTGGCTATGGAGGAATGTATGTATTGCAGATAGAGACCGCCACGGGATTTTTTTTAATATGGATGTCCACGTGGTGGCAGTGATGATGCATAGAACAGGTTTTCAAATTGAAAAGGAGCTTTAGAAATATTCAAGCAAATGCAATTTCGTCTAGGTGTAAGTCTGACCTGTGTTTCCATGTAAGCCTCTTTTGCAAGTAGGATCAAAGGAACCAGATTTACCTTATCTAAGATTGTGTGGCTATGATGTGTTGGTCTTGGGTGGTATTTGATTAAACTGAAGGTAGACATTGTTTCTAAAGGGAAACTCAAGAGGAATTGACAAGTGAGATATTTAGGACTCCTTGGAAGGGGATATGAAACTTGAGCAATGTGGTGAGTGTGGAGACAAATGGTGATGAGTGGAAATGGAGACTGAGGAGCCTTGGCTAGAAATTGACATTGGAGTTTTACATGTTGTGAGATAAGGAACTTGTCAAAATAATGAACTTTCCTTGAGAAGGATCCTCAAGTAGGATTCACAAACTACAACATCGATCAAGTAGAATCCACAAACCAAAAAGTGTATTTGTGAGCGCATTCATGTGTGAAATTTGATGTGATGTTGATAAAATATTACCTTGATGAGATAAAAGGAGCATAGTTGTAGCAAGGGTGTACAAGGAAACTATGTTTCAAACTGGATTGGAGATAAACAATAAACGTTACCACTCAAGGAATTACACTTGATGTCGATAATTAGTTATACCAAAAGATCATGAGTGAAATATGAATCAAAGATGCTTGTAATCATAATGTTGACATGAAAAAGGGATTGAGATGTAACTTGTACATGGGAAGGGGGATCTTCAAAGGTGGTCTTTCTCAAGTCTATGCCCTAGCTCTAGGAAAGGGAAAGAACAATAGCAGAAAGCTTTCTAAAAATTTTGATAAAGGAAGGCTGATCAATGTGGAAAACCTTCCAAATGCCATAATAATAGAGCAGCCATCCTTTAAGAGTATGGTCTACTTTATACATAGTATGTATGGAAATAATATTAATGATAGCCTTCCTTTAAGGGGTCGGTCTATTTCTTTTGATTTTGCTTTGATTTTGATTTGTAAGCTTTTCTTCTTCCTTTTCTCTTATACAAGCAGTTGTCCTTCGAGGGATCGGTCTATTTTTTATGAATTCAATTTTTCCTTTTGCATACATGAATTTGAGCTTCACATGGGGGAGAGCTAGGAATAGCTAAGTAAACCACTTAAGAGGGGATAAGGAATGTACAAGAGACACCCTGGACCCTTTGCATGGTTGCACTAGGAGAATGAGAAAGTGATGGATGTAATGGTTACGGGGTCATGTCAAAGTAGTGAAGGTGGACCACATAATTCAGATCATTACAATGAAAAATGGAAGGGGATAAGGA
Source organism: Taxus chinensis (assembly GCA_019776745.2). NCBI lineage: Eukaryota > Viridiplantae > Streptophyta > Pinopsida > Cupressales > Taxaceae > Taxus > Taxus chinensis. The sequence goes on from CM034156.1 coordinate 591,247,389, forward strand.
TGAAGGAATGATCTAAGGATATAACTAAGTGCTCATTGGTAAATATGCTAACAGTAGACTGGTCACAAGTGCAATGCATTAAGAGGTTATGTCTCTGGTTTACCACCACAAGAGGGAAGATAGTGAAGTTGCAATAAGATGAGATGATAAATAAGCAAGAAATAAAACTATGTCCTAAAAGAAACAAACATATGACCACAATGGTGTATTTTGATGAAAATAAGTGATTCCCCAAGAGAGACACAAATATGGACACAATGGTGGACTTGATGAAATAGACGGTGCCCCAAAAGAGACACAAATATGGCCACAATGGTGGACTTTGAGAAAAAGGTCCCTCAATGGAGAGACAAACATGGCCTCAAAAGAGGACTTTAATGAAAAATATGATGCCCCAAAAGAGGCATAAATATGGCCACAATGGTGGACTTAAAATGAATGAGGATTTTGGCAGAAATATTTTAGATTGGATGAATGTGAAGGAGCTAAACGAAACAACATCAAGGAGTGAAGTCTCCTAGTGACAAGGGATTTGTACGGATGATGTGCTCGAGGATGAGGGAAGTTTGTTCCCCTAATGAGTTAAATGTGAAGGAGTTAAAGGATGTAGAAAGAGTTTAGATGATATTTTTTTACATTTGGATGGGGTAAACAATCGGAGACCACAAGTGTGCTTAGTAAGATAAGCGGTATTAATGAACAATGGAGGACCTTTCTTAGGAGGGATGTTAAGGGATGAGGTGAATGAAGGAATCATGGGAGACTCAAAAAATTGGATATGAATTGGATTCAATGTAGATGGAGAAGGAACTTTCCCTTGAATGAGGAAATCATATTTCTCAATAAGGTTGTGGACAATTGACCGAAATGCCTTACAATGTTTGATGTCATGGCCCGAGGTAAGATGATAGGTGCAACTATAAATAGGATTGAACCATGACACTTGGGACCATAGGGATTAAAGAATTTAATGGGAGGAAGTGTGATGGTAGATATTCGAGTTAAATGTCAAAGGATATCTACATAAGACCCCATTGAAGTGTCATGGGGAAGGTAACTCTTGTGGGTTTTGATAGAATATCTTAGCTTGGAGTTAGGAGAAAAAGTGGATGTAGATTGGATGGGTGAATTTAATGTTTTGGATGCAAATCAAATTTGTTTGAAGTATTTTATTGTTTGAATGTGGATTGATTGTTGTAAGATGTCGTAGATGGAGAGAATGATCCTAAAATAGACATTGTGGTATTAGATTGTTGAGAAGAAGGAAAACCTCAATGTTTCTAAGGATGCATAGGGGACTGTCAAGGATGTTTTCCTCGAGCCTTATACTTCAACTGAGAATATTTATTCCTAGAAGGGATGATAATAATTGCAACCGAAAGATCTGATAGTGGTGGTGTGGTTATTAATGGAGACAATTTCCTAAAACAAGACAAGGATGTTAATGAAGAGATAGGTGTTTGTATGATGTGATTAATGATATCTATGTGAGATGTGGATTGTTTTGGTTTTGGCATGGAAAGTTAATTTTGTAGAGGGATAAGTTAAACCATATTTCTTTGATTTAGGTGGGTATTTTGGTTCAGTAGATGATCTAAAGGGTATCTTTGATAGGGTTATAGATCGAGAGGATTTAGTTGGTGTGACAGAAAAATTAGGCAAAGAGTATTGGGGTAGACTAGGTGATGTGGTCATGGGAAAACATATAATCAAATATGTCAAGGTAGGGATAGGTGTATTTTTTGGTGTGATAGATAGAGGGGTAGCCGGGATAGATATGGATGTAGGCATATTTGGAATATGTGGAAATGTGAGTGATGTGATGACCAATGGAGTAGACCTTATGGGTAATGTAACAAATGCAAGTGTATTCTTAGCTGTAGAAATAGATGGGACCGGTTGTTTCATAAATGGTTTGAAGGGTAAGAATGATATGTTTGCTAAAAGAGTCAATGTCAAAGGTGGGGTTATAAGGGTGCATATAGTAGAAAAGAGTTTATTTGGGATGATTGTGGAAATAAGTGATGTAGGTGTAGTAATAGGTGTGTTTGATGAAGATGTGGGTGAAGGGGTAGGTGTGAGAGATGTAGGGATATGTGTGGATATGAGTTGGGCCAAAATAAGTGCTAAGGATGAATCTAATGTGGTATATTTTGGTGTGTTTGAAGTGGCGGAAGTGGATGGTATAGTTGAATTTGATGTGGATGTGATAAGGATAGGAGAAGGTGTAGGTTCAGAACAAGTAGTAAAAGTTGATGTAGGTTTGGCAGGCTCCACATAAGGGATGGGAATAATGTCCACTATGGGAACATGCGGAGTTGGTGATAAGATAAGATCTTGACTAATAGTGTCAATCATATAAACATTTGATAGTTGAGATGTAAAGGGGTGACGTGATTTTTTTGTGGTTGATTAGTTTGCACCATGGAACTATCGATTTGAATATCCCCTTGATTTATGAGTTGTTGGAAACAATCTTTAAAGCAACGAATTTTCTCAATGTTGTGACCTTTGACTCGATGATATTTAGAATAGTGGGCTTCATGATACCAAATAGGCTTGGCTTGCGAGTTTCCCGTAGGTCATATGGGAGGAAATTGGATGGATTTTATAGTAATCAATTTATCAAATACATAACTGTATGGTTCTCTTAAGGGAGTGTAGTTTATTGTTGATTAAGGAGACCGTTGTTGATACCATGTGTTAGATATAGATGCTGGTGAGGGTTTTGTTATCCAAAATTCACCCTCAAGGTAATTTTGATAACATGCATCAAATTCTTTAGTCCCAGGCAAATAGATTGAGTCAGGGCAAAAATTTCATGTTTCTAGGGTCCCCTCATATTTTTCTAACTCCCCTGTCCAAGTAGAAGAGAGCAAGTTCTGAGAAAATGTGAAAAAAATTGCAAAAACAAGCTCGGGCCAGGAAAAATCATGAAAAATGGCTAAGTCCTAGTCCTCACAGCATTTGGGACAGTTGGGACAAAAGGGCGCGAACCGGCCGAAATGCCGCCAGATGGTCCGAAAGCAAATGGGACATCTGGGCCAAAAGGACGCGCGGGACGCGGAAATCCGAACTGGCCGAAAAGAGAGAAAAAATTGGCTAATTGCTGAGAGGGTCGCCTTTGGGACAAGCGGGACAAAAAGACGCGAACCGGCCGAACCGGGTGAAATGAGTCAAGGCAGCCTGAAACAGTCTGGGACACGCGGGCCAAAAGTACACGAACCGGCCGAACTGGCCGAAATGAGAACTTTTGTCCTGGAACAGTTGGGACAAAAGGGCGCGAACCGGCCGAACCGGGTGAATTTGTCCCAGACGGTCTGAAACCAAATGGGACAAACGGACACGCGGGACGCGAAAAGCCGAAATGGCCGAAGGCAGGGAAGAAAAGTCAATGTTTGTCCAGAAACTTCAAACGGCCATAACTTTTGACTCCGAGCTCCGATTTTCATAAAATTGGACTTTCTGGAACGAGCACGACGTCCTCTACGCCACAAAAATTGGATTTCTTAATTTTAATGAGGGTAGATATATTTAAATAAAAGAAACATATTCGGCTCCAGTCAGTCAATGCTCATTCCCGTCAAATGACAGAAAACGCCTGCCAGGCCCAATACAGCTGCCCGCACTCAGAAGGCCATAACTTTTGCATTTCTCAACGAAATCGTACAAAATTGGTACCGTTGGAATCATAGTTCCGAGCCTGATGCACAACAATAAATAAATTCCAGATTTGATCATAAATTGATTGAGATTTTTAAGAAAACGTGGCCGGGTTCATAACAGTGTTTTATTTGGTAGCTGGGAGTGCAATTAAGAGGCATGGTCATCATTCATTCTCTGCTGCAGCATATGGGACAGTATGGGGAGCCTTTTCCAAGTAATGTATACCCATTCCACTCAATTTAATGCCTCTTACAGGTGGTTGAAGGACAGATTTCGGGATTTCCATTTTCCCTTCTCTTTTCCTTCTCATTTTTCTATAAATTGAAGTGTTGGGCTCATTGTAAAGGAGAGAGTTTTTGGGTAGCAAAGCTCTGCCAAAATTGCTTTGTGAAGCCAGTGTGTTGCAGGCCCTTGTAGTGGACTCCTTACATGGTGATCCAGGCCCTTATCTTGTAATAGACTGAACTGTGCATACCAGGAAGCAATAAAATACAAAGTTTGTGGATGTATCTTCCCCTGCTGTGTTTTCTTGCATTCTTCTTGCCCCTTTTATCTTTCTACAAGAATATTGTGTCTATTATTATGTTCTTGCAGGAATTCACTAACATTGTGTATGCTTGGAATATTGTTGTGAATGCATTTTGCTAGATTATGGTGAACTTTCATCACCTCTTCTAGTGTGCACTTTCCCTCTGTATTTCACACATTTGGAGATTACTCTCACACCCTCCTTTTCTGGTGTATCACCACTTTAGTGTAGGCTTTCATTTTATGTATTCTCTCTCCCTGGTCCCTTGGAAATTTAGATTAGAACAGTTAGCTTATCCTGCATTAGAGGAGATTGTGGCAGGTAGTTTAGGAGCAAGAACCAGCTTTCTCTGGAGGTCTGTCTCAAGTAGCAAGTCCCACAACTTGGAGATAGTACCCATGTTATCCAATCACACTGTGAGTTCAAATACATGCATAGGGGTGCTGTGATTCGGTGATAATAGGTTTAATGACCACAATGTTGGCCACACCCTTAAATTTTTCATTATGTGTGAATGGTTTGGTAGATTCAACTTTAGGTTTAATTGAACTTAGTTTAAGATGACCCAGCTCAATGGCATGGGTTTTGAGTTTATGAGCCATTGTGAAAGCATCATCAAAGGTTTGGAATGGTTATATCTACAATGTAGATGATATATGTTTTATACATGAACGTGAGAATAATTTGATGAGTTCGGTTTGTAGGATAGTGAAGTATAGTTGATTTATAACCCCATGCCATCATGTGACGATGTCAGCGATGAGCTTGTCTTCAAATTGTCGAATGGTATATAGATCAACGATAGTGGTTTTGCATGTGATATAGAAAATTTTTCTAAGAACAACTATGCAAGTTGGGTGAAGGAGAATATGGAATGTCGCGGGATACTATTGTACCAGTCCAACCCGAGACTGGACAAAGACATTTGGAAAGTGCGAAGAAGTAAATTGTCATCATGCACAATAAGACAACATGCGTGTTTAAATGTGAGGAGATGATGTTGGGGATCTTCCTTGTTGTTGAACTTAGTAAACATGGGAAGTTTTTAATGATAAGGGTAGGGCTTGATTGGAACCAACTGATGAATGAATTCATTACAAATGTGTTCATAGGATAAGGTGTTCTTGGGTACTATGGTAAGGGTTTCTAAACTGGCTAACTAATTCATTAAGGTGTGAATTGAATCACTCGAGGTGTTGTAAGTTTGATATTGGATTGACTATGTGGTTTGAAAAGTAGTTTGATAAGGTGAATGATTTGTTTGTGGGTGTGTGGGTGTTTGGTGAAGCATCTGATAAGGTGGTTGATAATTTTGTGAATAATATTTTTACGGAATGGTTTGATAAGACAACTGATTAATTTGCAGATGTTGGGTGTGTGGGGAATTTTTTGGTAAGGATTATTATGTGTCATGGGTTGAGATTGTTACATAGGCTAACTTTGGACAATAGGGGCATGATGTGGTTTTTGAAGTAGAGTAGGTTGTTTTTGTAAAATATAAATGGGGATATGTGTGTTAAGAGATTGATATGATTGGAGAATACAACGGGCAGGAATGTAAGTGTGAAGAGGTTTAGATGGCTGGACAAGCCTATTAATAGTGGATGAATTAGAATTTTCAAAATGAGATGTGGGTGGAATGTGATCCACAAATTTAGGATATTGGGAGGATTGAGAGATTATAGGAGATTTTCGGAGTAAGAATTCATATATAGGGTTAGGAGGAGACCCAAGTGTCTCGAGAGGAGTGGGAGATGGTGGTACAATTGGTTTAGGAAGACTGGATTGATGAGGGGTATGAGGTTTGGTGTCAAGGTGGGGAAAATTTTGGATGACATGGTTCTCATGAGGTGAGACCATAAAGACTGGAGGTTGAGTAATTAAAGGCGTGGTTTTGAGTTTAAAATCTTGTTGGGTGAGGTTGTTAGAGGAAGTAATTTTATTGGGTGGAGGACATTGATGTCTTGTCTCGATTTGAGATAGAGCGACAATAGGTGTGAAATAGAGAAACATTTGTTTATGTATTTTGTTGACAAACAAATCAAGTAGCATATTTTTTATCATCATGATTAATTACGAGATTTTAAAAGAAAAGTAAGATGGATAATAAAAGTTCCTAAAGAACATTAGTCTAAGTTTGGTTTCAGGTAGTTTTGGATTGGGAGATGTCTGAGACAGTTTCCTGTTGGGTGTTTAAGTCCCAATCAGTTAACCAAGTGAGAGGATTATTTCGATGTGTTGATTTTGTTTGTGTAGTCTTAGGCAGTGTGTGATAAGTGAAATGGAGAAGTTAAACCCCTTACTTAGGCTATGTAATCAAGTAGGATGTGGAAGGTTTTTTTTAGACCAAAATGAAATGTGACATTCAATGCAGAAAGTCACTTAGAAAAGGGAAAGTTTAATGCAGAAAAGAGAAAATAGAGAAAAATGAGGAATACCTAGAGAATCACTTTTCCTGGTTATTTAAGTACGTGTGATAGTGATGTATTTTGAAAGTTCTAGTTAATGGCTCAAAATTCCCAGGTACCGTAAAATGGCACCGTTTAGAGTTGCGGATGAGACCAGTGAAAATGATGTTTTTTTTGTTTTTTAATGTTTTGAAAAATGTTCTTTGACATCATGATTTAATGGTTGCAAGGTCATGGAGATCACTTGAAAAATAAAATAAATCGATTAGTGAGAGATACAATTTAAAAAAAAATACAACGTAGTAAAAAATGAATTTAATCAATAATATAAAACAAGCTACCCAAGCTAAATGATATACAAGAGAAGCATATATACAAATTAATCGAGTGAGTGATGAAATGAGTTATAAAAATATAGAGAAATAAAGTGAATAAAACTAATGAAAAAAATTACAAGATAAAAACAAGATCACTAGTTAGATGTATGGAAACAAAACAAATCAATCAATAGACAAGAAATGAATGAAGACACTACAAAATGATAAACGACAAAATAAATGAGAAAATAAACAAGAAAATGAGGCAAACAAAATTAGAAACAATGCAAGAAAATATACGAGAATGAAGATAAATGTGGAAGAAAGAAGAAGAAAAAATAAAAATAAAAGGTGAAAGAAGAAATGTGTTATTGACACTAAAACTACAAATAAGGGAAAGTAGAAATATAAAACAGAGAAACCAAACAAGACACCATGTATGATTAAGTGGTGAAATTATAAATGTGTCTGTTGTGGTTGATTATTGGGAAAGGTGGCTGGTATGGATGGTTGGAAAGATGAATAATGTGTAATGCCCACGTAACAAGGGTGAGCTGAAAAATAGATAAGTCAACCGACAGGTGCCCCGAATGACTGGTAGGGGAACCAAGGAACAATGAGGGGATAGGAAGGGATGTGAGTGGAGAGGGAATTGACATGGGATGGTGTGGGTGGAAAGGGAGGTGGGGGCAGTGAGACGTATGAGGATGATCTGAGGAGTTGAGTGAGGTGTCAGCGGGTCATACTGCACATGGATGTGGCTTTTCACCTGTTGTATGACATAAGGAGAATTTCATAAAATCTAAACGAGTAATATATAATTGGCTATTCTACCCACAAACATTATTTTTAAATGTGTCCAGAAGAGTTACAATCCAATCGCTATAAGGAGACTACACCGTAGCGACCCACAGAGCTTGTGTGGAGTTGAAAAGAAGTTAAAAACAATTGATATAAATCAAGTTCATTGTTGTTTATAGAATTGTAAGCCACTTGCTACAAGGAGACTATATAGTCACTACTCATAACATTTACATGAATTTAAAACTGAGTTGGAAACAGTTGAATGCATCAAGCATTGGAATCGTGTGAGCCTATATTAAATAGTTGATTCAATTCAATTACCATTTGAGGAGGAAGCTTGAGAGGCATCTTGGGATTCCGATAGGAAGGTGGAATTTCTCAGTGAGAGGAATCAAGTAATTTGATCTACGTGGAGTTGGGAGGATGAGGCGTGGATGAACTATCCGTGTAAGGATGGGTTGTTGGGACAAAGTGGGAGATCAATCACAAGGGATCGAGAATGGAGCTGGGGAGAGATACGTGGAGGGGTAGGTTGAGAATGGTGACTGGGATGTAGAGAGATCAGGTGGAAGGGGAGCTTGGTTGAGTGGTTAGGAAGAGTTGTGTGGAAGGGGAAAGGAGTTGCATTAAAAGGAGAGGAGATGGGTACGAGATTGTTGTTCAATCCGGTGGGAGACTAGGTATTAGCCAATCATGTGGAGTTGGTGGGATGTGAAGTGGCTGGAAGAAATGGTGTGGATATTGGGTGAGATTGATTTATCTTATGGAGAAGGTGTTGAGTGGCATTAGTGAGAGATAAATTAGAAAAAGGGGATGGTAATTCAGGTCAAGAATTGAGGAGTTTGGGTAAAAGAGCAGGGTGTATGCGTGGTGAACTGTGAGAAGTCGAGTCATGTGGAATTGAATGTCCACATGGAAGGTGATTCATGGTGTGAGTAAGGAAATGGTGGCTTGTGGAGAGAAGGGAGGTAGGTTTGAGAGGAGGAAAGGGAGTTGTGTGGTGGGAACTCGAGTGGAAAGTTGACGAGGGAGAGAAGCGAGTTCAGAGGGAGAGTCAAGTAGAGGTGTGTGGAGGGGATATGAGGATAGAGTTGAGCTGGATGTGAGGTGAGTGGAATAAATTCAAGAGGAACGGACATGTGAGGTGAATGGGTGTGAGGAATTGGCTTAGTGTGGTAGTGGATGGCAAGCTCAGTGGGTAGTGGGAGTTGGTGTAGGGTATGAACTCAAGGGTGGTTCGACGAGAAGGAACGAGTATGGGGGATAATAGTAATATTATTATATTATCTTGTTTTCCTTATTTTTTTTGTAAATTTGTCTTATAATGAAGGTTAGTATTATTATATAAAATAATACAAATGCGAAGATTGTATATTAACGATTATCCAAAGAAAACAAACAACAATATCATAAGATAGAAAGATGGAATGAACTCCAAAATTAATCAATATTAAACCAGATATAATTTTTAATCCTACAAATACTAATATTTTTATGATGATTAATTGTGATATTTATTATATTTAAAAATAAAAATAAAGCAATTAATAACAACAAGATATATATTTATTGCAAAACCAAATTCAAAAACAGACGTCAAGCCATAAGGTCAATTTCTGGATTCAATTCCCATGTAGGTAAACAAAAAACAAAGATCGCGTACCTCTTAGGCAACTTAGATGATGGATTGTTCTACATTGATATCAATGAATATTAATACCATGCAAACAAGCAAGCTGGACAAGACTAGTAAAATAATAAACAAAATGACCAGATCTAGGATCTGGTCCCACCAAGCGTGCCAAAATGTTGTACAGGAAACTTCATTCTCACGTGGGGTGAAGGACGATACTTGGAGCCACCATCAAATTCGAATGATGGAGGGATTAGGACCTCAGATGCAGATTTGGATCTACATGCGCAAAGAATATAGATGCATGATATAAAGAAGCTAGATCTACAAAATTGAAATAGATAAGATTAAATCACAATATTTGGGGGTTACCCAAATAGTGTCGGTTCCAACAAGATATTAACTCCCTTGGAGGATTTCAACCCCCAAGTTAGACAAGATAATAATAGATCATGAATAGTAGTTATCATGTAGAAATAATGGAATATAAAATGACAAGTAACTAAAATGACGAGGGGACTTAGCTTCTACTCTACTATGGATATGAACTGGGCATCAAGATGGTAAGATAATGGACCATGGAAAATATTTCTCCCTCAAACTTGTAGAACTTAATTAAGCTCTTTCTTCTCCTTTCTGATCCTAGGTCTCTCCTTCTAGGTTTTCCAGGTCTAGGTACTTTGAAATATGGGGAAAATCTATATTTATAACTTGGAGGTGAGGTTAGATTGGGGTTAACAAGTAACTAGAGTTGGGTAGAGTAATCCGAGTTAACAGGTATGATATGATACTATCGGGACCACTGTTTGAATTATTAGATGGAGTGAGGAGCATGATGGACATGGTAGGTGAGAGATAGATTCCATTTGAAATTTAGAACGGGGTTTTGGATGGGTATATTAATACCCATGGATTGAATAATTTGTTAGAGATGAGGGATAATGCCAAAATCCTAATTATCAAATGGGTCCACATGGATCCCATTTGATAATTAATTAAATAAGGTGAGAAAATAGATGGGATTTCACTTAATTTAAGAAAAAGAAAAGCGAGAATGGAAATTGCATGAATGTGAGATGACGGAGAGGTGCTATGCTAAAATTTGGTGTCTACAATAACTATACCTAAAAAGTAGATAATGTCCCCCTAATATCTAAATAAATAAATAAAATATCCGCACACATATGTGGGTGAGGATAAATACAATAAAGGTAAATAAATTACCTAGGTGAACATGAGCTAAGGTAAATACCTACTCTAACAGGGGGCATGAAAGACATTCTACTATGTTTTTTAACAAAAATAGGAGCACTTATTGGTATTTTAGTTATTTGACCCACTTAAACTTAACCATTTTCAATAAAATTCAGTATCTTAGAAACTAGACTCAAAATTCTATGATTCATGTTATTACAACATTTTCTAATTTTGAGTGCAACTATTTCAAACAACTCATACAAGTTGAATATTTTTATTTTTCATAAAAAAAGCATCCACTTAAGACCCCCTTTTGTCCCCCCAGATTGGTGCACTTACCCCATGTAGAGTCCTTGATAAGTGTTGATGAAGGTAATAAAAATACCAAGAGTTTCAAAATCCCTAGTATAGGTTGGAATAAGAATAAAAGAAAAGGAACATGCAAATACAGTCTAGCAATGTTAATGCCCAATTTGAGGGTTAGGAAATATGTACATTTAGAAAAGTAGCCTTTATTCCATTTATTGAAGTTGGTGCAGCCTCTGAAAATTTTGAGGAAGGCCTAAGGGCATTAAGTAATCATAAAATCGGGGCATAAGGACAGAGTATTGAGTGGTTAGTAGGTAAAGGGAGAAATGTACAATCATGCTTATTTCTTGTGACTATCAAGACCAACCTTCAGAAATAGTTGCTTTAGGAAATAAAATCATAACGAAGTCGTATCTATCATTGAGGGAGTGGTGTTAGAATTTTTTGAATCCTTGAGGAATAAGGGAAAATCCTTATACAAATTTAATCAAGAAGACCTATTGATTGTCTTGCATAGTTCTATAAAGAATCCTAGAGAGTAAGGGTTTATATGAAAAGACTTAAGTGAAACAAGAAGAGTTGAGTTATTTTCATTAGCGATTAGGAGATGGGTAAGCACGGTTAGATGAGTGAAAATAAAATTTATTAATAGTCAATGTGAAGGTGAAAAACATTGTTGACAAGATTGTTAAAGCTTGAGCAAACAAGGAATCTTAAAATACCAAAAGTTGAAAATCTAGCAAGATGATGGATAAATGAGTAATGGAGCATTGCAGTGTCTTGAGTAAGGTGTATGGGTGTCTTGAAAGGTGGCTGTAAGGATGAAATGGGTGGTAATCCATTAAACCCTTAAGTTTTCTTTCAAACCCTAACTAGACCTACTTGAAATAAAGAAAAAGGAGAAATTTTAATTGGGGAGGTTATATTTTGAGTTGAAGTTATATATAGAGGATTGTAGGGTACTCTATATCATATGACCATCCTGTCATAAGTTCAACCTTTACCCTATCTCAAAGTAAATTCATAATAAGATCATTCAGTGTGTTTCAATGCACTATAGGGAATAGTGTCTAAAAGGTGATTGATCAACTCATTTAGTTTTGATGAGATATTGCTTCCTCCGAAGGCCTAAAAATGTCATTTTGGCCATTTTGTAGCTAATTGAACACCCTTAGGAAATTTTTAGAGAAAATATCAAGCATCTAAGGGTGATTTTAGAGAAAATTGAAGATGTCTTAGTAAATTTAGGTAATTTTAGGAAATAAAATCTTATTCAGAAGCAATTTGTTTACGATTGGATTTTTTAGGTGTAGGGAATGAAAGATGACTTCTTTGGATGATTCTAGGATTTTTGGAAAGATTTAGGATGAAAAAAAATAGGCATTAGAAGTCTATTAGAATACTCTACAAGGTGGAATAATCAAAATTGATTCAAGGTTTAAATGTTTTTTAGGTACTGAAAAACTCTACAGCTTCCTGTTCCAGTTCAAAATGAAATAGGGCCTAAATTTTGAGTTGTGGATAGAATTAGATTTTTTAGAGTAGTTTCATTGATCGTATAATGTGATTTGTAGTGTTTTAGTGATGTATGGAGGTCAAGAACATGTAACTCATCCTCAAATTTTATTCAAGGATTCATCCCCTAACTGGAGGAGGAAACCCATTTCCATGAGGAGCAACTTGAGAAAAAAGGTGTCCAAGTACCATAAGCATGCTTACACCTAGGTGCCATCTTAGTAAAGAAATTTAATTGTGAAGGAGTCATCATATTCAAAGGTGAAATTGGGATCTCAAGGAGTGACTTAATGATCATCATATCCTAAGTATGTCATTATACCCAAACCTCTCTAAATAACAAGCTAAATTGAGTTGGTCATGCCACCGAGGTATTAAATACCATCATGTGTGAAGTATTAAGGCATCATCTGTCTCCATTAGAGACATATGAGAAAAAACATCTATGAGAATCATGAATTTGATTCCATGAAAGTATGATTTTAGATCAAGGAAAGGTGAGGGGGATGGTCTTTATATGGAGCACCCTATTTCTGAGAATGAGCAATCATCTAAGTTCATTTGATGTAATTCACTTAGTGTTATTCATAAAAAATCATTTAACACCTAGTAGTGTGATCACATCTTAATGAGGAGGCACATTACAATCACCTAATTTTGGCCATAGGATCAAAATCCCATTCAGGTAGAAATCCTTTATCTACAAAGTGAGGATCTCATTTTAGTAAGAAGTATACAAGATTCATACAGTTGATTCATGCGCACTAAAGTGAATTATGGACCAAATTTAAATATTAGTACCAATTCAAGCAGTGATATTTCCAAAATCCAATCCAAAAACTCAAAAAACCTACAAAATGACTATATGCTTTCCGAAAACAAAGACCGACTACAATATATAGGCCCTGAAAGTTTTAGGGTCCTTTGTTGAAATCTTGAAAATGAGTAAGTACTGACCAAATCATATTTTGAAAAAATATCTTCTAGATTATAATTGTCAAAGCTACGGGACCACTTCCATCAAGTGCAAAGTGACCCCGAATTCTTATATTTACTAAAATAAATTTAAAGTATAAGAAATTTATTATTTCTTATACTTAAACATTTATTTTTGTAACAATAAGCCCCCTAAAAAACACATATATAGTCCATATTGTGAAAACCGCAGACGTGTTATAACTCGTACGTGTTATAACATGTACGTGCTACAATGCATATGCATTTTTCATAGCATAAAACATCCACACAAATGTGTACGTGTTATAACACGTACGTGCTATAACATGTATGTGCTATAATGCGTACATGTTTTACATAGCATAAAACATGCATGCATTTTAGGTTTGGGAATTACCAAACCAAAAAAGTAAAACTCATAACATTTTTTCTTGTTTTCATATTTTTGTCCACTTTTTGGTCCCCCAGATTGGCGCACTTACCCTTAAGTAACTATGAGAGAGAATACATTATATTTTTTATGTGGATCAACTAAAACATCACATAAAGGTACTTGTGTAATAGATACAATGATGGAAACATTGTTTGAGGTAAGTGTGTCATCTACATTAGAGTCATCAAAAGTGATAAGTGGCATGGGAGATGATGTGGTGACTAACAATGACAATCATTTCATCGAAAGGATGATCATAATGGGCAGGTAATTTCACCACATGATAAGTTTTGTATAATTATGAAGTATATTTTTCATTTTCATGCTTAGGAAGTGGATCATTGAAGATTTTCAATTTAGCATTATCATTGGTTATCATAGAAGATTTAGTGAGTTCATTCCATTCGATGGAATTTTAATAGATAAGATCTTGTATGACATGACCAATCTTGATACACTAATCAGTGAAGTGACCAAAACATATATGATAATCGTAGTAAGAAATTCAACATAGAAACTCTTGCAATGAGGATTTCTCGCATTAATCTAAAATGCAGGAGGGGAGACACGATATTAAACTCAAGATATTAATTATAATACAATGTGTGGGGAACATGGTAAGAAAGTAAAATTTCATACGGGCTGAAGTTAGAGCTTATTTGACTGAGCAATAACATTGACAACATCTTTAGAAGTGGCCCTAGTATCATTAGTATTTACTTTGAAAGTGGATTTCCTTGGAAACTTGGAATTAGATGTATTATGAGTGCTAGAAACATACTTGAGTTCATTCATATATAACAACATACCTTCGTGTTCTTTGAGTGTGTAGACGCACAATCGCGCACTTTGGGTAATTATCTAGTCTTAATTACATGTTACTATTCATATGATTTCTAAGTAAGAAAAGTAATAATTAATCCATGTCTTTGGCCACCTTACTTCACTTTCTGTTGTTGTTTTTAGTGTTACACCCTTACTTACTCAGTCTTCCTTTTTACTCTTAAGAATTTTTCATCATGGACACTAGTGCCTAGCCTGGATGATGGCACCAAGTGCCCTCGTCCCCTCTGGGAACTCATGTCCCTTTTATACTTTACTCTCACTTTTTGGGTCCTTTTTAGCCATTTGAGCATCTTATCATTTTGGTAGTCATTCTTTTTTAGGTTAATTACAAAATTCAAGTGAAGGAATCATATAAATATAAACTTATATGATCATAATAAGGAACCAAGCACTAATCATTAGCTATCACCTCCTAAGGTTGCATCCATCAAGGCATCTAAGAGATCCATTGCATCCATCTAGCTACGTCACAAGGGACACATGGTATGGTTTTTTGCATCATACTTCATAGGATGGAAGTTTTATTCTATTCCATGCAAACATTTACTACATTCAAAATCTAGCTACTTTCTCATTATCCAAGTGTGACACGCACAAGAGAAACCTAGGGCACAATTCTGCACACTATAACAACCACATTTTACACACACAAATACAAACATCAAAATTACTGGAATATTTTTTTTTTATTTTTTTCATTTCTCATAACACAACACCATATGGGCTCAAATGGAAAATTCAACATCACATAAGACACTTGCATAAGCATGTACCCCGGATATACAAACTTGATAACTTAGGTTACACATCAATGTCTTACTTAAATTTCGTAAACCAAGACGATGACCTAACTACGGTAAGGCACATAGGTTAGGCATGCTCCACAATATTGCCCCATTTTTTATGATTTACATATTTATTACATTTGGTTTTCCATTGTATATCCTTATAGTTTTCCAATGAATTAAACTTACAAGGGTGTAAAATTTTCCTTTTTCTAAAACTTCAAATACCTTATTTTTGTATAGCATTATCCTTTAAAAGAGAATGCACGGTTGATTCCTTTATTAATTTCCATTAATTATCCATAGCTCATTTGTTAATGAAATTAATTTTAAACACCTACGAGACTCTTAATATTAATTCTTACGTTAGAGGTTTATTTCACAAAATATTTTTAATTGACATTAAATTTTATCCTAGTTACGAAAAGGAATTAACAAGGTGTTAAGGTTCTGCTTTTCGAGACATATATTCGATGTTTAAGATTTACCTTTTCTAGACAAGGTTAAAACTATCATGAGGTCAAGGAAGGGATGTTAAAATTTAAAAGGGTGATTTAGATTCAAGATATCTCTTCCCATAAACATCCTTCCATCATAGTGCCCTATTTTTCATGTTATAGTTGATATCGCTCAATTACTTGTTTGAATCCATTCAACATTTCTACAACAAGAAATTTTATATAGAGTTATATATTTTTTTGTTTTCTCAAAAGTTTGATCTCACCAAGGGTATATCATATTTATTTTTAACAACATGAAAGTGTCTAGTTGAGTTAAAAGGACTTCAAGCATGACCTTATTCCTAATCCAAAATTGCATTAACTCTTGTACTCTTTACACTTACAATGCACGTTGGTCTCACTATTAATATTTTTAAACAATTAAAATTCAAATGATGCATAATGTACACTTAGGGATTCATGACTATAAGAAGTTTTGACATTGCACATATCAACTTATTTCATTTCACTTAGACCATCAAGAATTAAATGCACATAACAAGACAACCCAACAACTATATGCTTCTCAATTTCCTTCCAAGGAACAATTCAAATCATTATGTGAATAAGCATTAGTATTTTCTTCACCAAAAACCTTAAGAGAGGCTTTATGCTATCCTAACTTCAAAAGCATTTTAGGGATGGTGGATAAACTACCCCATATGAGAAACACATGGTAAACCACTACTACATACTAAGGGATACATTTATCTAAGAGGGACAAAAGGGGTTCAAATGCAAAAGCTATAAAATTTTACGCATTCAACAACCATATAAAGCCATATTTACAATCATTAATAATCATACATTGTATCCCCTTTGTCCAATAACAACAAGAGAGGTCACTCGATAAATTGCATTTATTAGTGCTTGAGAGTTTCTACACCTTACCTTAATATAAAATTTAGATAAATCAAATTTCCATTTCTCACAAGGGATTCGTGCCACTCGAGATATTCTGAGAATACATTTTTTCACTTTTGTTTAATATTTATCTTATAAAGGGTTCTATTAGATTTGGTTCATTTATTTGACTTAGAATAAAATATATCACTTGATAGTTAATTTCAAATATCCTATCATATTCACATTTTAGATTTGATTCTTAAATGGGAAACTATGTTTTCTTATTCACTTGTTTTCGCGTGGATAAAATCAAGTTCACTTTGCCTCATCTGAAATATTTAATGTGTTGCAAGAAAAATCCATGACCCTTGAAATGATTAGATCGACATCACAAGGGTACATTACAAAATGAGGGCAAGTTACAAATTGTCCTTTAAAATTTAAAAATTTAGTGAAATAATGCACAACATAACTATCTTTGTGGTCTTGCCTATTGTTCATTACATTCCACTTCTAACATTATTTAGTCTCCAAAAAGAGCCATGAGATTTCGAGCTCAACATGTCATCGTGTATGCCATTAAAACAATGTTATTCCATGCACTAAGGAATCGTACACACTTTCATACCTATGTGAATACTCTCAACTAGGTTTCTAGGGAGGAATACAAAAACACATACAATACCTCTATGTCTCTAAGACTACAAAATATGTTTGGAGCTAGCTTAACTAGGAGCTTACTAGAGAGGGTCATTACATTCAACAAATGTAAATATTTTGAACTATGTGTTTGTTTATTCACTTTCCACTCAATAAGAAAACACACATAATGTAATTTGATATTTTTATTTGAATATTAAGTGATTTTCTAGGTCATTACAACACTAGCCGATAGGTAAAATCACGTCATTTTAAATTACTTGCTAATAATTTTACTAGCACAATCATATCTAAACTTTCGGCTGTAATAACAATTTTAAATGACAAGGTTCTAATTTCATCTTCCTATATTCATTTTGACACTAAAAGAAGAAATATTTAACATTATTTTTCCAAAGTACATAATACAATCACCTCCATTTACTTAATAGACTATACAATTACAACAAAGAATAACATTTGTTAATTAGGTAAATGTACAACTACATACAAAATAGTACTTTTTCCCAATACGCAACACTATCATTTTCATCATGGAAATAATGAAAACAATACATTCTATTCATAAAAATATCATTGAAATATTCTAAACAATTACATTGCCTTTAAATAGAATGCTAATAAAAGACACAAATGTCATTTTTACTACACCTTTTGTTCAGTTACCTGTAACAAATGTTGCATTAGTCCTAGGACCGAGTATGGAAATCCTCTACACTCAAGCATAAATCCACACATTTATAATTTCTAAAAAAAATTTAAATAGAAGAGAGAGGGAGAGGTAGGGGTGGGAAGAAGATAGAGTTCGTTTCACATGCATTCACACTTTCACTTTCATTTGGACTTAACATTTTTATACTAGAGAGAGAGATATATACTTATTATTTCATTCAAAATATCATGGCCATTGCCCTTCATTTTGATCAAGGGATAATTTTTAAAAGTTCCCTAAACATCCCTAAATGGTGTCATTGTAGAAGATCATCTCGAGAGATTTCCAACGACTGTGAGAACGTGACAAACGGACATCGTGAGCTCTAGATATGTTCGGTCAAAGTTCAGATAGTGGGGAAAGTCAACTCTGGTCGACTGGTCAATATTGGACCAATCGCACTATGACACGTAGCTTGCCACCACTCGTCGAATTCACTCGATTTGCCTATCGAGAGACAACAAGTGGACTACATGATGAACGAGTTAATTAATTTCGATACCCCATGGTATGGGTCGAATTTTTATTTATTTGGTAAGTCCACTTACACACCATTCCAAATGCCATGTATATATATATATATATATTAATGTTCAAACATTAGTATAAACTGCCACATGCTAAGTCCATTTGTGAAGGAGGTAAGCGGTGGTGGGGGCATGCAAAGGACCACGTGGAAGGAGGATGAAGCAGTTGTTGGGGGCTTAAAGCCATGCGTGGTATTATCCACGTGAAGAATGGAGGGGATAAGGGTAATTAAACCTTACCCAAATATATGCCTCTCCATTTGGGATTATATCCCATTAAAACATTCAAAACCACTCCCCCTCTCCTTAGCCACTAAAATGGATACTTAATCCCATTTAAAATGCTAAGCACCCACTTTGGAATATTTTATCCCTTATCAAAATACTACGGGCTAAAGGTTTAAAAATAGCCTAAGGGATAATATGTAAGTGCATATTTTTTGGGCCCTAAAATTGTATAAATAGGGAACCCATTCCTTTGTAATAGACACACCCCAAGCTTATTATTTGTTAAGCTTATTGTGGGTACACACACCGGTGCAACAGAGAAGCTCATTGCTAGAGCACGCAAAGGTGCACACACACAACCTAAGCTTATTATTTGTTAAGCTTATTGTGAACACGTGTCAACAAATATTATTTATTGGCCTATTATTTTAGGCAAAAGTAGACAAAATATTTGTGATTGGGAGTAAATTATAAACTACCCAATAGGTCCATTGAGTCACACCAATTACTTGCAAATCTTGGATTTTCGACTGGAGTGCTAGCGTTGGGAAGGCTGATCGAAGCTGAAGGAGATTGTGCATCAGGAAGGTGAAGAATAATTCGACTAATCATCAGAAGTTTTTGAAGAACTGGTGTACTGATAGGCAAGTAAAAATTGCACTAGGTTTTCTTGTGAAAGTACTATTGTAACTTACAAGTTTTGACTAGTGGAATGGTTCGACCACAAACCCAGAGACGTAGGCAATTGTTAAACTCCGTAATCAATATTTGTGTAATTCTCTTACTGTCTTGCATTAATTTTTAAATTGATTACTTAAAAGGAGAAAATCATCGGCAAATATTTAAAGCCTACAAGGTTCTGAGATCAGGTAGTAATAATCTAATTATTTTCGAATCATGTTTGGTATCAGAGATGGTTTAGCTCCATATTTGTTTTTTAGTAAATCTAATTAATAGAGTGATTGTTTCAAGATTGGTGCAGTTGGTTCAATTTTTGTGAATAGGGAACAAGTGCACTATGGGCAAGATGTCTAAACAGGAAAAGATCGAGGAAATTGAAGCTTATAATCACTAGATCTAGGAAGAGAACTCCCTCCTGCGATCAATGTATTACTCCTTGGAAGAGGAGAATGCTCATTTGAAATCAAAACTGCAAACCAAGGATGAGCTCTTGGCAAGGTTACAGTGTGGTGATCAGAGGAAGGAAATACCTTCAACTTTAGATGCAGAGGCCATGGTAGATGATTGCACTGTAAGTTGTTCACCACTGGGAATCTTCTTCTTCCTCTCATTCAATTTCGGATTTAGGTAATGAAGTCTTTGGTTTGTTTGAAAAGCATACTAGAGGCATTGGATCCAAATTACTAGATAAAAATGGGATTTGATGGAAGAGTCCTTGGGAAAACTGGCCAAGGCATTTCTAACCCAATACAGGTCTAGGATCATCCTCATTTTGTAGGTTTGGGTTATCCTAGTGTGGGAATGGAAATTGTAGAATGCTTTAAGAACGCTGACGGGAGACAAGCTTCTGAAAGAAAAGAGAATACCCCACTAGTCTTGCAAGAATATTCTGAACAGGAAAGTTGTGCTTCGTCGTCTTAGGAAAGATGTGGCAAGAGAAATCAGTGAAGAGGTAATGAGAATTCCACCTCCAGTTTCTTACCATAATCATAAGCGTGCAGTAAAACTTCTGATCCACTTTTTCAGCTTAAGAATTATGGTTATGATTTTCAGAAGATGTGAAATTCTTTTCCATGTACTTTTTTGTGGATTGCATAATCATTCAGTGGCCAGATGCTAGAAGATAAGGACACTGAAGAAGAAGTTGATTTCATTCATCAGGAACAAGGAAAATCAGAAAGACCAATCTTGTCATGCAGATTCGAGAAATGGCAGAAATAGTTTCCTCATCTCAGAAGAAGGAGATTAAGAGGAATTTTTGTGCTCATTGCCAGAGGAATGAGCATCAGGTGGAAAATTGCTGGAAATTACATCCATCTCACCATCAGAGTAATGGGCAAGCCAAAGATGGAATGGAGGCCTATTGCAAAGGCAAAGGTAGTTACTACTCAACCACCAGTTGACAAGTCAACCTAGGACTAGGTAATACCTGAAAGTGAAAGTCCTTTAAAATGGGTAAGTCAACAATCTTTCAATTATATATTGCATAATTCAGATTGATGAATAGTATAACATTATTCATCTGGAGATCAGATATTGTGAGAAAATGTTGAGAGAAAGGTTTACAATACTCAGTGGATTTTCTTACTTAGAAAATTTGATTAATGCTCCAAACATATCTCCTAATCAGCTTATGAGTACCTGTTACAGCTTGGAGATTGCTCTAGAGATTGATCTACCATTTGTGCAGACAATAGAGTTCTCAAAAGATCAGCTCAAAACTTCATTCCGTGTAGAGGCATTGTGACCATGCAATAGAATGGTAGCTGAATCATCATTGGCATTGACGTCAAGTTGAAACTTCATTCTGTGTAGAGGCATTGTGACCGTTGCAGCAAAGTGGTACTTGATATTGTATGTCACCAAGTAGAGCTCTCAAAGGATTAGCTCGGAATATCATTCGATGTCAAGGCATTGCGACCACACATTTGAATAGTAGTTGATCAACAGACTTAGCAACGTGCATTGGAGGCTTGAGGTCTTACAAGAGGCTTAGTATCATGCATCAAAGGCGTTGAGTTCTGTAACAAACTTAGCATCATGCATTGGAGGCTTGAGGTCTTGAAAGAGGCTTAGCATTGTGCATCAGAGGCATTGAGGTCTAAAAAGGGACAAGTCATTGTCCATCATTGACATCAGATCAATCAAAGCTTTACGTAACATGGAGTTCCTTCAAACCAGTTTGGATTTTACGGAATCAACTCGGAGCCAGGAGTTGTGTTATAGAGTTAAATAAGATCCTTGTTGTTAGATATCA
Organism: Taxus chinensis; assembly: GCA_019776745.2. Lineage (NCBI taxonomy): Eukaryota > Viridiplantae > Streptophyta > Pinopsida > Cupressales > Taxaceae > Taxus > Taxus chinensis. The sequence goes on from CM034156.1 coordinate 591,269,199, forward strand.
AGAAGCTTAGCACCGCACAGAAAGAGCGTTGAGGTTTCATTCAGAAACTTAGCACCATAAAGCGTAGGCGTGGAGGTCTTCTTCGGAAATCAAAGTGGCGCAACGAAAGTGTCATGGGCCCATAACCCATAGGTCCCAGGATCGGAGCAGAGTTGTCAAAGTGAGAAGGTTTGAGGAGAAGACCCAAGGGTCTACTAAATCAGCACTTCTGATGGTGGTAGCAGAGTTTTCCACATTCAGGACAGTATGGAAGATTTTTTGGGACAAAAAGCCTTTCTCAGTGGGGAGGTGTGATTAGGGGATCATTTTTAAAATTTCCCTAAACATCCCTAAATGGGTGTCAGTGTAGAAGATCATCTCAAGATATTTCCAATGACTATGAGAACGTAAAAAACGGACATTGGGGAGCTCTAGATATGTTCGGTCAAAGTTCAGACAGTGGGAAAGTCAGCTCTGGTCAACTGGTCAATATTGGACCAATCGCACTGTGACACGTGGCTTTCCACCACTCGTCGAATTCACTTGATTTTCCTATCGAGAGATGACAAGTGGACTACATGATGACCAAGTTAATTAATTTCGATAGCCCATGGTATGGGTCGAATTTTTATTTATTTGGTAAGTCCACTTACACACCATTCCAAATGCCACGTATATATATATATATATATATATATATATATATATATATATATTCAAACATTAGTATAAACCGCCACATGCTAAGTCCATTTGTGAAGGAGGTAAGCGGTGGTGGGGGGCATTCAAAGGACCACGTGGAAGGAGGATGAAGTGGTTATTGGGGGCTTAAATCCATGCGTGATATTATCCACGTGAAGAATGGAGGGGATAAGGGTAATTAAACCTTACCCAAATATATGCCTCTCCATTTGGGATTATATCCCATTAAAACATTCAAAACTGCCCCCCCCCCCTCTCCTTAGCCGCTAAAATGGATATTTAATCCCATTTAAAAATGCTAAGCACCCATTTTGGAATATTTTATCCCTTATCAAAATACTACGGATTAAAGGTTTAAAAATAGCCTAAGGGATAATATGTAAGTGCATATTTTTTGGGCCCTAAAATTGTATAAATAGGGAACCCATTCCTTTGTAATAGACACACCCTAAGCTTATTATTTGTTAAGCTTATTGTGGGGACACAAACCAGCGCAACAGAGAAGCTCATTGATAGAGCACGCAAAGGTGGACACACACAACCTAAGCTTATTATTTGTTAAGCTTATTGTGGAGACGTGTCAACAAATATTGTTTTATTGGTCTATTATTTTAGGCAATAGTAGATGAAATATTTGTGATTAGAAGTAAATTATAAACTGCCTAATAGGCCCATTGAGCCACACCAATTACTTGCAAATCTTGGATTGTCGACCGGAGTGCTAGCGAAAAATTGATAGCATCGGGAAGGCCGATCGAAGCCAAAGGAGATTGTGCATCAGGAAGGTGAAGAACAATTCGACTAACCATCAGAAGTTTTCGAAGAACTAGTGTACTGATAGGCAAGTAAAATTCAATTAGGTTTTCTTGTGAAAGTACTATTGTAACTTACAAGTTTTGACTAGGGGAATGGTTTCGACCATGAACCTGAAGACGTAGGCAATTGCAAAACTCCGTAATCAATCTTTGTTCAATTGTCTTATTGTCTTGCATTAATTTTTAAATTCATTACTTAAAAGGAGAAAACCATCGGCAAATATTTAAAGCCTAGAAGGGTCTGAGATCAGGTAGTAATAATCTAATTATTTTCTGGATCACATTTCCATTTTCATTTCATTTCAAACTAATTTACATTTCCCCATTCATTTATGTTTTCAAAACAAGCCAAAGTTTCATAATTATTTCTAGAGAGAGAAGAGGGTAGAAAGAGAAAAAAACCCATACATTTCAAAAATCAATCATATAGAATAAAATACCAAAGAATATTCTATATGACATTAGGATGGTATTACGAGGTTAACACGCACCGTTAGAAGTCAACGAGACTCACAGAAGGTGATCTGATCTAAAGTAACAAGTTGAAGAAACTTACCCAGACAACAAAACTGCTTACAAACTAGGTCTTAAATACTCTCATTCTATGTTTGATCATGAAGTTTTATGATTCCTAATTACTCCCCCATATATAGATAATTTATTGTGACTGACGGAAGTCAGTTACATCGAGAAGAGATCAAGTTATAAGGGAAACTTTGGGGTCGGTTATCATAATTTTATTAGCAGCTCTTAACATAGTGACTAGTGGGTCCTAAAACCCACTTAAAAAATTAGTTTCCAAAGGCATTTCCGAAGGAATTAAATTATTTTATGATTCTCTAGTTGGCACCCTAGAGGTATGAGGTAGTGGATTTAAGTTTTGTTGAAGCCAATTGATGAAGATAAGTCGGCACTGATAGTGTTTTATTAAAACAAACACATCACAAAAGTGACTAGTAAGTTAAAAGGGTTAGGAGTATGACTTGTAAGTGCTTTAAAAAAAAATCAAACAACTTGGTTAAAGTTCCCTAAAGTGCTCCATTTCAACAGGGGTCACTCAACGAGTTTCAGTTTTTGCGGTACATTTTGGTGTGGCACTCCATGTGCATGAGTTTCAAGATTTTTTTTTTAAGATTTTGTGTCAAGGTAAGATTTTTTCACTTTTTGGAATTTCATTCCCTATCATTCAACATTTAATTTTTAAAAGCTAGAAATGATGAAGCAATATTTATTGCAAGCAAAAAGGGGAAAACCATACCTGTATTCAACATTTTCTGGAGTAAGATGACATGGGGTTGTTCATCCTCACTTTAATTCGATGACTTGCATTCGCTTGTGATTTCCCAATTCCTTTTTTTCACAAATTTTTTTTTGCATATCGATCCAAAACAACATTCCATGAAACCATTTTGTTTTAATGCATTTTGTCAACCAATTAGCATTCTTTATGATGAGACATTCCTTCAAGGCATTTAATCCAACAGTCCCATGTTCCTTTTTAGTCTCCCACCTTTACATATATGAAAAAGGGGTTTTTTAACTACATCTAACAAATTCCTCTTTTTTCCAAATGCTTTGATAGTTGTTTATACCCTGCTCCAAACCTCTTATTTCAATGCTACCTTGGGGGAAAAAAGGTGGTAAGGGGTGAACTGGTCTATAGACGCCTATTGGTTGCATTTTTTAAATAGAAACAATGCTTTCAAAGCTCTCCTCTTTGCACAACGAGGAAATAATTCCATATATTAAAGATATCTTCATTTTATTGGAAACTTCCATGATATTTTTAGCAATCCAGGTGTGAAAATCCAACTATCATCATTCCAATCAAAATAATTGGAAGAGCAATGGTTCCACACAAAGAAAGAGAGAAAGAGAAAAATTTGACAGAGACACAAGTGGGATAGCAGAAGAGGAAACTTTCAATGGCTTAAGTAATAAATGCAATGACTACATGAAATAAAATATAAAGAGAAGGAAAAATGAAGAATAGTGCTGCTCAAGTTACATTGTTTCTAGCAAATGTGCATAAAAGTAGAAGAAGTGAATTCATCACAGCTAGACATTACCTAAGAATGAAGCACTTCCCATTACTCTATCTTATGTATCCTCTGCACAGAACAACAAGCCAGTGTTAGGAAAGATTTTCCTTTCAACTCATAGAAAAATGAAACCACGTTAGGTAAATAAAAAAATCCAGATTAGTTAATTTTCATGTAGCATTGATTTATCCAAGCCATATACTGATATTAGGACGGTTATAGGTAGAGTTGTGTCAAGCATGGTTCCTTGTAATTTTTTGTACGATGCCAATATCTTATTATTGAAAAATTTAAACTTTAACTTGGGTTCAACTAGAGTTACCCTTTGGATCTTGAACATAATGTTGTATTTATTATGCAAGGAGATTGATAGGTCGTAAAAAAGCTTTTAGGATGTGTTTCTCTCCATGTTCTCCTGAAAACGTTGCCCCATACACTGCCAACCTGACAGATGCTGTGAAAAAGATGGCTCGAAGTCTCTAATCAAAGGGGGGAATTATATATCCCTCCCCTAATAATATCATCATTGTTGATGCGACACAACATCAAATGTCGAAGGATACGTAGGCAATAAAGAAAATAATGACATATGTCGTTTAATAAAACAACTTGCATGTACAACGAAACCACAAGGAAGAAGACTAATTTTGACAATATCTTAAATTATAATGTTATGTGAAGATTGGTAGTTAGTTATATTTTACTCAATTACTTAATTTATATTTTTCCTTTATAGTATTTATTAATCTCAAGCTCTTAATAATCATTGTTTAGAATTTTAATAATCTTATGTTCATGGGTACCCAACAGTAATTGGCCTCAAGATGTCATACAAAACTTAACACAAAAAAATGACCCACGAGACATCTTGCTACATACTTTCACAATTGTATCACATCACAAGACCTCTAATTCCACCATGAAAAAAATAAGTTTTCTACATAACGAAGTATTTCCAACATTCATGTCATAAGCATAAATCCAACACACACATGTGACTAACAAACATAATCATCTCGCTGATACATATGCAACTGGTATCACATGACCCAAAGACCATGATAGTACCCACACAGTGCCAAGACCATATCCAATAGTACATAGTAACCAATAGGAGCATTAAACCTCAATCATAACAATGCCTAACAAGACTCACAAGAGTACATATAACTCATAACACCAACTCCACACATCACAAAACATCATGGAAAAACTCCATATATATCCCAAAAAATCATAAATCAACTCCATATACCTCTCAACGAGAAAGAATTGTAGTACCAAAACCAAGCTGAGTCACTCAACCATAGAGCCCCATCACTTGATTTCTCCATATTGGGTAACTCAACCATAGAGCCCCATTAATAATATTGGGTCACTCAACCATAGAGCCACATAATGAATAGTGGTTCACTCAACAATATAGCCTCATTATCAGGTCACTCAACCATAGAGCCCCATCTACTTTCTCCTTTTAATGAGGTCGGGTCACCCTATTACCCTGGGCACATAAAGCCCCATCACCCCTAGCCCAAGTGACATAATAAATCATGGTTCAACAACCCGCTAGATATCTATAACTCCTATGGGCATACCCCCATACAATGAAAAGGTTCCATAGGTTCAAACACTCCATGGTGAATCCCATGACCCTATTACAACACATTATGACATTAGAACCAACATAACAATCTGTTTCAAATGCCAAGTGGCAAAAATCTTAAGCCTTGGGCTAGGCTATAAAAATTTTAAACATGAAAAGAAAGTATAAAACTAATAAAAACAAATGGATAAATAGCTAGTGCAAAAAAATATGCATGTTAGTGTAGCAACCAAATAAAATGCCCAAAATATAAGAACACATCAATCAAGAAAAACTACTAGTTCTTACAAGAAAAGAGATAATGATCAATTTATGAATAAAATACATATTGAGAAATAGAAAATTACAATCACTATGTGGCCTCATACGGCCACCAAAGGGGTACTCATCGATTTGTTGGCACTTGGATGTCGAGACTTGGCTCGTAAAAATATACATGTAGCCATAAATGAGTATATCAAATAATGTAATTGTCATCATCCCTGCCTAAATCATCCCTCCATACTCCCACAAGGATTAACATAGTCAAAATCACATAGGATTGTTCAATGGACAACCCAATAGGAAAGAGAAAGGGACACTAGTTTACATAAGTTGAGTCTAAGGTGGTGTGCATCCACAATATACTAAGCAAGCTCAAAGTACACTAAACAGATAGAATTGGGTTTTTAGTCTATATAAGACTCCAATTCCTCACTCGTACTCAGCTCAAGATTATGAAAATATGGTCCATGTCTCCTCTCTCAACACATACACTCTTGATGGTTTCTTCCCTTAGGGTCGTCTAGTGTAAGGTTCACAACATAACACATAACTACATTCATAACACATTGGTGACTCACGCACATTAACCATGACATCTTTCACATGGTATATATACAGGGCATACCACAATCATTACTTTAACGAGTTACAATACATCACATTTCCACATAATACACCCAAGTGCAACCACTATACAATAGGGGTCATACGATCAACATATACTGCTAATTCATGACATGAACATAATACACGAATTATACATATGATGAACATAATGAATAACATTATAACATATAGTCAATTGCAGTACAACATGGTTATGCACATGAATCATCACAACATGTTGGTGAAATCACGATACAATCTAGTTCACTCTACACCAATTTTTTCATGAAACACATCAACACACCTTCATATCACATAATAATAAAACACTCCAACACTTTGTAATCCAAAATAACATACTTTTCACAGAAAATAAGGTGGCACATCACACAATAACTCCTCATTGAGTCCATGAAAAGGAGAGAAAATACTCTCATTACAAACACATCAACATGATAACAAATACACACTAAGTGACATGCATAACATGTGCGTTCATAATATTACAATTATAAAATTGGTCACATCACAACATATATCACATTACGCTTCCCATTTCCACCACCACCATCTAAGATCATCACAACTCCAACCTATCCTAGAGGTTTGAGAGCATGAACCTCCCTGCTCTAATACCATATGTAATGACCACATTTTACACACACAAATACATAAGTAAAATTACCAAAATAAATTTATTTATTTATTTATTTATTTATTTCTCATAACACGACACCACAAGGGATCAAATATAAAAATTCAATATCACATAAGACACTTGCATAAGCATGTACCCACATAGAAAACTTGATGACTTAGGGTACACATCAATATCTTACCTAAATGGCATAAACCAAGACAATGACCCAGCTACGGTAAGGCACACAGGTTAGGCATGCTCCATAATATGACCCCCTTTTTTTTATGGTTTACATATTTATTAAATTTAGTTTTCCATTGTATAACCTTATAGGTTTCCAATGAATTAAACTTGCAAGGGTGTAAAATTTTCCTCTTTCTAAAACTTAAAGTACCTTATTTTTGTATAGAAATAACATTTAAAAGAGAATGCATGGTTGATTCCTTTCTCAATTTGCATTAATCATCCACAGCTCATTTTTTAATGAAATTCATTTAAAACACATACGAGCCTCCTAATATTCATTCTTACATTAGAGGTTTGTTTCTCAAAATATTTTTAATTGACGTTAAACTTTATCCTCATTACGAAAAGGAACTAACAAGTTGTTAAGGTTATGCTTTTCAAGAAATATATTCGATGTGTAAACTTTACCTTTTCTAGACAAGGGAAAACTATCATGAGGTCAAGGAAGGTATGTTAAAGTTTAAAAGGGTGAGTGAGATTCAAGATATCTCTTCCCATAAACATACTTCTATCATAGTACCCTATTTTTCCTGTTATAGTTGATATAGTTCAATTACTTGTTTGAATCCATTCAACATTTCAACAAAAAGAAATTTTATCTAGAGTTATATATATATATATATATATATATATATATATATATATATATATAGTTTTCTCAAAATTTTGATCTCACCAAGGGCAATTCATATTTATTTTTAACAACATGAAAGTGTCTAGTTTAGTTATAAGGACTTCAAGCATGATGTTATTCCTAACCCAAAATCTCATTAACTCTTGTACTTTTTACACTTACAACGTACGTTGCTCTCACTATTGATATTTTTGAACAATTAAAATTCAAATGATACATAATTTACACTTAGGGATTCATGAATACAAGAATTTTTGACATAGCACATATCTACTTATTTCATTGCACTTAGACCATCAAGAATTAAACTCATATAAAAAGATAACCCAACAACTATATGCTTCTCAAATGCCTTCCAAGGAACAATTTAAATCATTGTTTGAATAACCATTAGTGTTTCCTTCACCAAAAACCTTAAGAGGGGGTTTACGATCTCCTAACTTCAAAATCATTTCAGGGATGGTGGATAAACTACCCCATATGAGAAACATGTGGTAATCCACTACTACATACTAAGGGACACATTTATCTAAGAGGGACAAAATGGGTTCAAATGCAAAAGTTATAAAATTTTATGCGTTTAACAACCATCTAAAGCCATATTTACAATCATTGATAATTGTACATTGTATCCCCTTTGTCCAATAACATTAAGAGAGGTCACTCGATAAATTGCATTTATTAGTGCTTGAGGGTTTCTACACCTTACCATAATATAAAATTTAGAGAAATCATATGTCCATGTCTAGCAAGGCATTCATGCCACTCGAGGTATTCCAAGAATGCATTTTGTCACTTTCATTTAATATTTATCTTATAAATGGTTCTATTAGATTTTGTTCATTTATTTGACTTCCAATAAAATATATCACTCAATAGTTAATTTCAAATATCCTATCATATTCACATTTTAGGTTTGATTATTAACTAGAAAAGTATGTTTTCCTATTCACTTGTTTTCACGTGGATCAAATCACATCCACTTCACCTCATAATAAATATTTAATATGTTGCAAGCAATATATATTACCCTTTAAATGGCTAGATTGACATCACAAGGGTACATTCCCAAACGAGGGAAAGTTACAAATTGTCCTTTACAATTAAAAACTTAATAGTGAAATAATGCACAACATAACTATTATTTTAGTCCCACCCATTCTTCATTACATTCCACTTCTAACGTTTTTTAGTCTCCAAAAATAACCATGAGATTTGAAGCTCAACATGTCATCTTGAATGCCAGTAAAATGATGTTATTCCTCGTACTAAGGAATCTTACACACTTTCATACCTATGTGAATAATCTCAACTAGGTTTCTAGGGAAGAATACACAAACACATACAATAACTCTATGTCTCTAAGACTACAAAATATGTTTGGAGCTAGCCTAAATAGGATCTTACTAGAGAGGGTCATTACATTTAGCAAAGGTAAATATTCTAAACTATGTGTTTTTTTTGGTCACTTTCCACTCAATAAGAAAACACACACAATGTAAGTTGATATTTTTATTTGGATATTAAGTGGTTTCCTAAGTCAATACAACACTAGTAGATAGGTAAAATCATGTCATTTTAAATTACTTGCTAACAATTTTACGAGCATAATCATATCCAAAATGTTTGGCTATAATAAACATTTTAAATGACAAGGTTCTAGTTTCATCCTCATATATTCATTTTGACACTAAAAGAAGAGATCTTTGACATCTTTTTCCAAAGTACATAATACAATCACCTCCATTTACTTAACAGAATATAGAATTACAACTAAGAATAACATTCATTAATTAGGTAAAAGTACAACTATGTACAAAATAGTATATTTTCCCAATACGTAAAACTATCATTTTTCATCATGGAAATAATGAAAATAATACAATATATTCATAAAAATATCATCGAAATATTCTAAACAATTACATTTCCTTCAAATAACATGCTAATAAAAGACACAGGTGTCCTTTTACACTAATCCCTTGTGTTTAGGTACCTATAACCAACGTTGCGTCAGTCCTAGGATCCGAGTATGGAAATCCCCTACACTCGAGCATAAATACACACATTCATCATTTTTAAATGTTTTGTTTGAATAGAAGAGAAAGGGAGAGGTAAGGGGAGGAAGAAGATAGAGTTCATTTCACATGCATTCACACTTTCACTTTCATTTGGACTTAACATTTTAATACTAGAGAGAGAGAGACTTATTCTTTCATTCAAAATATCGTGACCATTGCCTTTCATTTCCATTTTCATTTCATTTCAAACAAATTTACATTTCCCCATTCATTTACGTTTTTCAAATCAACCCAAAGTTTCATAATTGTTTTCTAGAGATAAAAGAGGGGTAGAGAGAAAAACACCATACATTTTAAAATTCACTCATATGGAATAAAAGACTAAATAATATTCTACATGACATTAGGACAATATTACAAGGTCACACGCATCGCTATAAGTCAATGAGACTCACTTAAGGTGATCCGAGCTAAAGTAACAAGTTTAGTAAACTTACCCAGACATCAAAAATGCTTACAAATTGGGTCTTAAATACTCTCATTCTAAGTTTGATCGTGAAGTTTTATGATTCCTAATAACTCCTCCATATATAGATAATTCCTCGTGACTGACGGAATTCAATTACATCAAGAAGAGGTCAAGTTACAAGGGAAACTTCGGGGGCTAGTTATCGTAATTTTCGCCAGCAACTCTTAACACAATAACTAGTGGGTCCCAAAACCCACTTGCAAAATTAGTTTCCAAAGGTATTTTTGAAGGAATTAAATTATTTAATGATTCTCTGGTGGCACCCTAGAGGTATGAGGTAGTGGATTTAAGTTTTGTTGAAGACAATTAATGAAGATAAGCCAACACCGATAGTGTTTTATTAAAACAAACACGTCACACAAGTGACTATTAAGATAAAAGGGTTTAGGAGTATGACTTGCAAGTGCATTAAAAAAAATTCAAACAACTTGGTTAAGGTTCCCTAAGGTGTTCCATCTCACTAAGGGTCATTCAACGAGTTTCGGTTTTGCGGTACATTTGGGTGTGGTGCTCCATGTGCATGAGTTTTAATATATTTTTTTTAAGATTTCGCGTCAAGGTAAGATTTTTTTTCAATTGTTGGAATTTCATTCCCTATCATTCAACATGTATTTTTAAAAATCTAGAAATGATGAAGCAAGATTCAGTGCAAGAGAAAAGGGGAAAACCTTACCTGTATTCGATGTTTGTTGGAGTAAGATAACATGGGGCTTTTCATCCTCAATTTAAGTCACTGAATTGAATTCGCTTGCGATTTCCCAATGTCTTTTTTTCCACAAATCCTTTTGTGCATATTCAGCGAGCAAAATATTCCATGAAACCATTTTGTTTTAATGCATTTTGTCAACCAATTAGCGTGTTTTATGATGAGGCATTCATTCAAAGCATTTAATCCAAAAGTCCATGTTCCTTTTTAGTCTCCCACCTTTACATATATGAAAAAGAGGTATTTGAACTACATCTAAAATATTCCCCTCTTTTTTTCCAAATGCTTTGACAATTGTTCATACCCTGCTCCAACCCTCTTATGTTACAAATATAGTGTGTAACATTATTAATATATTGTAAAATTATGAATAATGAGTTTATATAAACTCATATTAATAATATAGTTAGTATTTGGGTGAGTTGTGAGAACAACTCACCTAGATATTTTGGTGTGTGAGAGAATAAAGGCTTCTTAGAGTGATTCTAGAGATAAGAGAGAGATATAAGGAAGACTAAGTGATAAGACTTGACTCCTAGATTATAGGATCAAGCATTTGTATAAGAAGTTATTTCTAGATAAATACAACATCCCACATAATATTCGGTTTTATTTCTTATTTTATTGTGTAGTTTTTATTGTGGTATTAGAGCAGGTTCCTTCTCTAAGTGCATGGATTCTTAAGTTTAGTCATGGGGCAGTTCATTTCTCTTATGCCCTAGTAAATGTGAGAAATTAGTAGCAAATTGGCATGTTTACTCCTCCGGGCCACCTCACATCCTTTACATGTGTTTTTCGTATTAAAGGCGCATTTTTCTGCTTGTATTTGTTCGCTAATTTCTACTATATCTCTTTCTATAATAAAACAGAAAGAGAGCAGATAATAGTGAAAAGTGTGATTGATTATCTGAAATCACCCTACACGAGTTGGATAATTTTAAACATACTACGCCAACGTATATGGTACTTCATCCTCATCTAGGACTACATACAGATCGTGTTTTCTCCTTTTACTACATGAAAAGTTATAGCTTGTTTTCTAGTTTATTTATCCACTCTCGGTTTTGTGTTCCTTCTTCTTACCATCCATCCAATTGTTGCATAGCAGAAGCATGATTTCTTTGAAGGAAGCTTACCATTGTGAGCTTAAAGACATTCGGCACACTATCAACTCATTACAGGTATCTTGGCTGTAATATGTGTGCAGCTATAGGTGTTGAATCCTTAATGCACTTCATTTGGACGCATACAGTTGTTTATTAGATCTGGGGTAAATCCAAGTGTACATTGGCCATGCAAATTTAAAAAGTTTATGATTTTAGGACGTTTTTTTTTATTTAGTTCTTTTATTTTAAAGTAGTTTAGTTTTTTATTACTTGGTAGATTCAATATTTAAATAGTGAAGTCCATGTCAAAGATTAATATAGGTTTATCATTTATCATTCAAGTTTGTTTTTTTTTTATTTTTTTAATAAATTTAAATTTAGTTTTTAATGTCCGTGGTTTTCTTTTTTTAATAGTGGTGATTAAATGTTATTATGTGTTTAGGATGAATAATTGTGTTTTTAAGTCAAGATATTTAAAAAAGTTATTTGAGTAATGCATGAGTTTGCTTTATTAAATTATAATGTCTCTTTAATGTTATAAGTCATTAGTTTTTATGTTAGGCGCTTTTTAGTTTTATGGTTTTTAGTTTTATTTTAATGTTTAATAGGATTTGTAATGTATTATTTATTTTGTTTTTAATTGTTTATATTCATTTTATTTGTTAATTTTATTTGTGGTATTTTAAATATTTTAAAGTCATCATTAACATAATTGTATATTTGTGTGTATTGTCGGTTTTTTTGTATTTTTTCATTATTGTCAAAGGTGTGTCAAAGTTAGTCAAAATATATAAGTTAAAAATGTCTAGAATTTTTTTAAAAAAATTGTCTTACAAATGCATTTTTGGTAGCAACTGATATCCATCAATGTAAATTGAGCTCATGATCATATTCGGATGAGTTAGCAGCATGTTCACATGGAGGATGGAGACAACGGAGGAAGGAGGTCAATCAACGACCTCTCATCATCCGCAAGCGACGGGGCTGCACAATAGTGTTGTGGCATTTTATTTCAGTTGTGTGTTTATTTTCTGCAAATAAGAACATATAATTTATATCTGTTCACCTATTGTAATAAGTAAGCTCCTGTGCGAGCGATATTTCCTACATTTTCTCTTGATGTTAGAGTAAATCAAAAGATCAGAAACACCAATGTAATTCAGTTTGTGGAAGATCCAGAAAACCACATGAGGTGGGCAGTTGATGGGTTCCTTTCATGTCAAGGTTTGTGGTAAACCTATTTAAAACCATGGAAGGAGAGAGCCTTTCTTTTGATCAAGGTCATGAGCCAAGTTGGGCATGCCACATGGGTGAGCATACTGCAGATAAGCATGTGAATGTTCTTTTTACCATGTTAACATTAGGGGAGTGTATATTGGGAATTAATAATGTTAACAATAAGGGAGTGAATGTTACAAATATATTGTGTAACATTATTAATACTATTAATAATGAGTTTATATAAACTCATATTAATAATATACTTAGTATTTGGGTGAGTTGTGAGAACAACTCACGTAGTTATTTTGGTGTGTGAGAGAATAAAGGCTTGTTAGAGTGATTCTAGAGATAAGAGAGAGATATGAAGAAGACTAAGTGATAAGACTTGACTCCTAGATTATAGGATCAAGAATTTGTATAAGAAACTATTTCTAGATGAATACAACATCCCAGATGATTTCTAAATTTTCATATTATAATATTCGGTGTTTATTTCTTATTTTATTATACAATTTTTATCATCTTATTTCAATGCTACCCTGGGGAAAAAAGGTGGTAAGGGTGAACCAATCTATAGGCACTTGTTGGTTGCATTTTTGAAACAAAAACAATGCTTTCAAAGCTCTCCTCTTGGCACAACAAGGAAAGGATTCCATAGATTAAAGATATCTTCATTTTCATGGAAACTTCCATGGTTGTTTTAGTAATCAACATGTGAAAAGCCAAGTATCGGCGCATTCCAATCAAAATAATTGGCAGAGCAGTGGTTCCACGCAACGAAAGAGTGAAAGAGACAAATCTGACAGAGACAAAAGTGGGATATCAAAAGAGGGCACTTTCAATGTCTTAATAATGCAACGACTACATGAAATAAAAGATAAAGAGCACGAAAAAAGGAGAATGGTCTTGCTCATGCTACAGTGTTTGTAGAAAATGTCCACAGAAGCAGAAGAAGTAAATTCATCACAACTAGACATTACCTAAGAATGAAGTGCTTCCCATTACTCTATCTTATTCATCCTTTGCATAGAAAAACAAGCCAGTGTTAGGAAAGAGTTTCCTTTCAACTCAAAGGAAAATGAAACCTCTTCAAGTAAATAAAAAAATCTAGATCAGTCAATTTACGTGTAGGACTGATTTATCCAAGCCATAGACTGGTATTAGGATGGCTATAGGTAGAGTTGTGTCTAGCACAATTCCTTGTAATGTTTTGTACGCTACCAATATCTTATTACTGCAAAATTAAAAATTTAACTTGGGTTCAATCGTGGTTACCCTTTGGATCTCGAACACAGTGTTGTATTTATTATGCAAGGAGATTGACAGGTTAGAAAAAATATTTTAGGATGTGTTGTTCTCCATCTTCTATTGAAAACGTTGCCCCATATGTTGCTAACCTGACAGATGCCTTGATAAAGGAAATTCGAAGTCTCTAATCGAGGGGCGGGAATTACACACACAAATAGAACTACATTGGATCTGAGATGTAGTGCAGCGCTCAGTCATAAGTTCACCATTGTGATAGGTGAGGACAGTCTGACCCCTCATTTTACATCTTTCTTTTTTAGGATTTGATGTCTATCTAAGGGTTTTGTAGGTTTATTCTTCATTACACGTTTTCAATGACCTTGGAGGTCTTAGTGCGACCATAGAGATACCAAAGGTGACTAAAGGTTAACACCTTACGACACCTCATAGGAGATTTTCTAAGCATTTTCGCAGACCTAGGTACCCATAAATAGATCTAGGGTGCTCACGTGTGTCCATGTCCCTCTCTAGATACCCTAGTCCATCATATCTCCTAAGATCTACATTTCTATGTGCTCCAGTGTGACATTCAATGCTTTACATCTTCCAACTTTCCAACTTCGTGTAATTTCCAAAACTCTACGAATAAGCTAAGGATTTTTACCCTCTCTTTGTTACTAGGGTTTCACTATTTATTGCTTAGTTTCTTGGGTGTAATTCATGTATTTCATTTTCATTT
The DNA here is from genome assembly GCA_019776745.2 of Taxus chinensis. NCBI lineage: Eukaryota > Viridiplantae > Streptophyta > Pinopsida > Cupressales > Taxaceae > Taxus > Taxus chinensis. Next base: position 591,284,300 of record CM034156.1, read on the forward strand.
ATTTACTGTTGTTATAGCATTCAAATTAGGCATATATGTTACCTTTCATATTACTCATTTTAGTGAACCCAAACTTGATCTTTGCACTCCTAGGATCCTCATTATTTTACTGTTCATCTTTCTACAGTCTTATCATTATGAATATCTTTATTAATGATTTATTTCTCATCAACCTTGAATTAAGAGAAAGAGTCAGAAATCTCCTAGCTACCACTCACATTCTTGCCAATATGCATCCTTATTCAGTATATCAAACATTTTTGGATGCCTTCTCTTAGCATATTTCTTTCGCATCCAATCCTCATGTTGATCTTACTATTTTTTACAATGATCCACCTTTTCATATCATGATTCACATTTACAATATCGGTATCAAGCATACTTTAATTGAAAATGGATCTTAACTTAATCTTTGTCCTATGTCATTTCTCAAAAAACTTAGACTTTCTGCTACTAATGTCATCACATCCTCTCTTTCTCTTCGTACATATCATGGCTTTGTTCATCCATGCTTAGCTCACATTACTTTTCCTATCACTGTTGGACCAAAAACTCTTAACAACATCTTCTTCGTTATTGACTTCCCTGTTTCATATAATTGTTTACTTGGTAGTCCATGGTGTCATGCCATGCAGTCGCTTCCCTCTACATTGTTTCATTGTGTTAAGTTCTTGCTTGAGGACATCGAGTCTATTATTTTCCTTGACCGTCATCCCTATAAATATTGCGACCATGATCCAAATAGTAAACTTCCTACTCCAAGAATTGATACTACTGATGAACCCCAACTTATGGATTCTCTGCCTCATTTTCCACAACTTGAGGGTGTTATTTTCATGATAGAAATTGTCTCATCTACACCCTCACCTCCTCCTACTACTACCACTATGATTCTTTATCAGGGACCTGTCAAGTCTATGGATGTCAATTCATCCCCTGCACCTTCATAAGAATCATCTCCATTAGCATGCCCACCATTTACATACACACTTTTCATGAATGACACTTATTGTGAACATATTCCAGTTGATCTTACTTTATTTGAATTTGTATGCACACATGATGGGTTGACTCGGCTAGGATTTATAGTTGATGACGTCTATTCTCTACCTTATGAACATCATCTCTACCATGGGTTTATTCACATCACCACTGCTTATGGGATTCGAGTCTTATATCTCATATTCTTTCTTGCACATGTTCCGCATACTTCTCCACTCACACTAGGACAATCTTTTCTTGATTGCATTAAGGGCACATTAGACCTGGATCATATTGATATCTCCTTTCCTATGCCTTTTGGTTATGTGTTCATTTGAAATAGTTATATTCTTGGATATACACAAAATCTTACTCACTGGTATGCACGTGAATGCCCATTACCTCCTTTCACTAATGAGGAATACATTATGGGAATGTACAATGTACACCTCAATGGATCCTTTCTTTATCAACCTGACATTATCACTTATCAGGTTTTGGATGCTTCACCATTCGATTTCGATCGTGACAATGAAAACTTCTTAGATGACATTACTTTAGTACACTTATCACCACATGCTTGGGGGACATTGCACTTATTGTTCCCACCTAACATCAACACGTTTCTTATATTCACATCATCTCACACCTATTCTTTATCATATATAACTTCATCTACACTCTAGCATCATCATTTCCCTATGACGCACTTTTGTGATATGGTTCACACTTGACTGTTAAAGGCATCTTATACATATGAACCTCTCACACTGCATAGTAGACACTCATATCTTCACGTATCATACACTTTTCTACATATATAATCTTCCATCTATTCTGCACTACATGCTTCATTAACCTATAGATCATACACATTCTACACACTATATTACTATACATTTCCAAGATCTACACATATTACATTCCACTTTACACATTTTGTATCACACATTACATGCTTTACATGTCACATAATTACGACATTTCCTCTTGACCACATCTACTACACACATTACACATTTTACTCATCTTCTTCTACGTTCCGCACTCACTACCCAATGATGCACTCTAGTCCAATGGTTCATACTCAACTGCTAAGGGTATAAATCAAAATTGAACCTCACCTCATCACACCAACATCATTCTACATTTTTATCTTCATAACTAAATTCATCAATATTTTTTATCATACCATGCAACATTCCTTGCTAGTGTCATCTTCACACATATTGTGATATACACCTTATGTTAAATCATCGCCCCTTTCTAGCTTTCCAATTCACAAATTTCATGATATATGCATTTTTCTACATCATCATGTTTTCTAACATTCCATCCATACATTTCATGATATACACTTTGTGCTACATCATCACGTTTTCTACCATCTCTATTCATATATTTTTTGATATATGCCTTGTTCTACAGTCATCACGTTTACTAGCATCTTACTCACCCATTTAGTGATATACGCTTTAGGATAAATCATCACACATTCTCACACATCATCCCTATGTCACATTCAATATCATGAACTATATTCAATCAACCCTTTCTACATATAGAACATCACTCAAACCATTTCCCGATGACGTACTCTCACTTACAGTTCATTCTTGACTAGTGAGGGGGGCATAAACAAGTGAACCTAGTAGCATACATGCACATCCACTCAAGGGGTAACTCTGCTCCTATCATTTATATTGGATTCCATTCCACCTTATCCACATAATAATAGCATATCTTGGTTGCATTTACTTATTACATGTTCATCTTATTACACATGCTAGATAGATATCTTTTAATTCATTATTTTTATCATACACACATGTGCATTCACTTGAGTTTCTAGTTTTTGATCACATAAATTATATAGATCCATTACACGTAACATGGATGCTTGGCATAGTACCTATTATTAGTCCCATCGTGGCTCCTAAGGGATTCCACTTTCGTACACTACATGTATTATTCTTTCATTTTGCTTCATAACACATCACTTTATCATATTATACACACCCTTGACATACTTTTTATCTTTCTAATATGCTAACGGTTACTTCATGTGCAACATTTATTTTGTAGGACTATTTTCTTCCATGATTGTCTATTGCATTTCTTGTTTTCTTTTGCTTTTCATTGTTTGCGGGCTTTGCCCTATGTCTTGTTTGTTCTCTGAGTTCTTGTTGCCACTATAACCTTGTTTTTTCTTGTGACATTGTGAGTGATGTCCCATGTTTGTAACCCACTTTTCATGATCTACATCATCTTCTTGCATGTTTACTTGCATCTTAGCTTACGCATTGTCTACTTATATTACGTTCTATTTTTTACATGAGTGTTTGTCTTTATTTGTACGAACACTTGTTTTCCTAGCCTTTTTTTTTTGTGTGCCTTAGTTTCTACCAAGCACATCCCCTTCTCCCTATAGGGAAACATTTCAGTATAGCAGTCAGTCCTCCTTTGGACCGCTTACTCCTTTAGCGATGTCATATGCACCCCAAATGAGGGGGCATCATTTGGGTGAATCAGTCACCCCCATACAACATTATACACACCACATTATCGGTACAAGCATAGTTTTTAGTTTTAGACAGGGCTCGAGATAAGAATTGGGTCCTTAGCACAACGACCTTTGTAAGATGTCTAAAACTAGGAGTAATACAGAAGCCTTTCTTGGATACCTGAGACCAGGGGGAAATTACACAAATATTAATAGTTCAGCACACTCTACAAAACTCCATACACGTCGGCTATTACAGGGCTCATAATCAAATTTGGGTCCTTAACACATGCATTTATACACACCATCTACAATGATGTTCTACATAGCGGGAAGCATTTAAAGGTTGGAGGATGACACTGGAAAGTTCCCCCTACACTTCTTCCTTTTCATTGGCATGAGATCACCTGAAAAAACTTGCACATCGACATCATCTACAGGATTTTTTCTACAATCTTTCCTTAACATGGATCAGGGTGCACATGTTCCTTTTTCACACTGTCAACATTTTTCACATAATTTTCTTACACACATTATTTACATATTTTGATCATACACATGCGTATTTGACTACTTGTTGGCTTCTCTTTTATAGGTCTGTCTATATGGGAAGTTGTAGTCAACATCAACAACCAAAAAAATCACACACACTGACATCAACAACATGTACATCATGACATCTATGCATACATTTCCACTGTAGGTTCATTTTCATCATAACTTTTTTCACTTCCTCTTCCTTAGCCTCCACACTTCATATTTTTATCATTCCACGCTTTGTCTAGTCACTCAACACGCTTTCGTTATTGATCTACATGGTTATCAGGTACACATCTCTATTTACTTTACGTTACTGAGATTTCCACTCACCAACATAAAGTGGGGGAAATTATAGACACGCAATCACGCAATTTAGGCAATTATCTATCCCTGACTACATACTACTATTCATATGATTCCTAGGTAAAAAAAGTACTAATCAACCCATGTCTTTGGCCACCTTTCTTTACTTTCTATTGTTTTTGGTTTTGCAACCTTACTTTCTCAGTCTTCTTTTTTACTCTTCAACATTTTCATCCTAGAAACTAATGCCCAGCCAAAATGTCAACATCAGGTGCCCTCATCCCCTGAATGTGCTCATGTCCCCTTTATACTTTACTCTAACTTTTTGGGTCCTTTTAAGCCATTTGAGCATCTTATCTTTTTTGTATTCATACTTTTTGAGGTTAATTATAAAATTCAAGTGAAGGAATCATATAAATATAAAGTTATGTGATCATAATAAGGGATTGTTATGTCAAAAAAGTAGCATCCTCGGATTTGCACATTACAAAACCCTACTTTTGACTAACATAGGATTGTCTCAAGGTGTGGGACCTTTGTAATTGAAACAAACCTCTAGAAAAATCTAGTTCCTAACTTATTTCAATGTTGATCTACTCCTAAACTACCAATTCCAAGGGACCAAAGGAAGAGAAATACATAAATGTAAATCCTAACCTACATGAGGTGATAGCACCAAAACAAGACTAGAGAGATTTCTAGTGAGTGAAAGTGGAGGGAAATGGGGAAAAAGAGGGTAGATAAAATGACACAATCCTAAAACACATTCAAACCTCCAATCTCGTGGAGCACAACAAATTTAAGTCATGCAAAGGAACACAATATGTACCATATACCTACAAAATATAATAGAAGGAAAGAAATGAAATATAAATCAAGTTAGGGCAAGAAGAGCCACAAAAAACTAATTTTATTGCTTAAAATGATGCACAATCCATTACAGTATAGGCACAAGGCAAGAATCCCTCACAAAATGCATAAATTTGAGGCCTACAGCTCACAAAAGTGTTGGAACAATTTTGGTAGAGTTCCTTTACAATTTTGAAATCTCTCTCTTTCAAATGAGGGAAATTTACATATATATATAGAAAAGGAACTACCAACCAACACCCTTTATTAAATGCATTTACGTAGTTATGGGCAGCCATGATGGTTCACTTTTCAATGGTAATTTTCTTGCACTTACGACAAGGGTGTCATACCTCATTAAACTAGTTGTTGAGCTACCTTGTACAGTGTCATTAATATCTGGTTGTATCTGAAACTCTTTGTTGTATCCCAATGGAAACCACTAGCTGACGCATGAAAATAAGGGAAGAGTCACCACTAATGATGGAAATACTTTTCGCATGACAAGAAGAAATGTTGTCACGTGACAGTGAAGGGAGGTTGATGCACGATAGCAAAAGGAGGTTGACGTGTGACAGGATGAAGGCGTTATCGTGTAAAAGGAAGAAGGAATTTTTTCATGATAGGAAGAAGGTGTTGTCACGCGACAAGAAGAAGGCGTTTTCATGTGATAGGAAGAAATAATTTTCATGCGTCAACAAGGTGAAAATTCATACATTTTTTTATTTTGACCATTAATGAAAATCCTAGTCTAAACCTTCATCACGGCGAGCTTGCTGCTCCCATTAACTATCAATGCCCAGACCTATAGGTTGATCCATTTTACAAGGGGGTGTAAAAATGGATAAAAATTGGTGACTTATGGGGTGATCTTCTTGCTAGATCTAAAATACCAATGATTTTCCATCCATTGGGCATGGAGTCAATCTAATTGTTGAAACTGGTCTAATGTCTGAAACCTCTTGTTTCTTTAGATCACTGCTAAGACGCTACTTTATCATCAGATCTTTCTTGAAACTCAAAAGCGCAATAACAAAGCACAACCATGTATAAAAAGCAAAATCATACATATCCCAAAATGGAACATGTAGAGAGTGTACAAGCACTTATTCTGCTGAAAACAAACCTACCTACTCTACGATAACTGGAAGCAAATGGAACTCAAAAAAATCATGTAACTAGCAGGGAGAAGTTGTTTCCCTTTCTCAAAATAGGCAGCCATGTATATGATTTGGTGTTAACCATAGCTCTTATTATGAGTGAAAAATCGACAAGAGGTTGATCCTCCACCCAAATAACTAAAGTATCAATCAAAAATACCTCCTCACTTTTATTGGCATTAGACTTCTGGAGGTGTTAATGGTGACCCTTGGTGATTTGATACTCATCCTCATGCCTTGTAGTGGGCATGACCAGTTTTAGCTTCTCCCTCAACTTCAATGAAGCCAAGTACCTAATTGGGCATGGACTGATCCAATGGATGTGCCCTTTTCTATGAAATTTAGCTCCAAAAATGGAGTCTTTTTGTGGACCTTCCTAAAAAAAGAGGTTGCCTGCATGTTGATTTTTGTGTTGCATTTCTTGTGCAAGTAGCTTATCCTCTTCCTTGATAAATGGCACAGAAATGGTGTCATCACTATTTCTTTCCTCCTCCTAAGAAGAACATGGAAGATTAGGATCCTCCAACCTTGGTTCCAGAGGGCTGTTATGAAGTGTAGGTTGTTATAATTGAATGTTCTCCCCCATAGCAGTGGTTCCTTGATGTTGGAGAATGAATGATGAGGTAGGGAAGGTTGTAATATCTACAGGCTCCTCTCCATCGAAGTAGTCCTTCAAATCAGAAAAATAATCTACCTATTTTCTCTCATGCTGCATGTTCTCGACCTCCTCCACTGTGTCCTCTTGATCTACAACTTGCTCACCATGGTTCCCCTCATCCTCGAGCATAAAGCTTGAAATCTCAAACTCTTATTCGACATTAGATCTCGAAGGGTATGAAGTGGGAAGAAGGATTGAAGGTTTTTTTGTGGATTTATTTGTGTTCAAATCCTTTGAAACTGCATGGTTCTCCTCCACAGCCAAAGTGCAATCCTCCTCTTTTGGATTTGTAGTAACTACTTCTTTCCTCACTTATGTTGTAGCCGAATCTCCCACCACCCATGGCTTAACCTTAGCCTCCTCTAAGGGTTTCTCCATCAAGGGGATTTTATCAATCCCAAATCTAAGTGCCAAGCTTCTGATCATTTCTTCTTTTCTTGGCTATTCTTGTTGCTACTCTCCTTGACTTGATTTTTTAGTCTCTTCCTAACACGGGCTCAGGACAGTAGGAGTGGTGGGTGGGGTCTCCACTAGTTGTTTCTTTATTTATGGTGGAGGGGAAGGTATTGCTTTTGGCTCTTGTGGAGGGGACTTGGATTTCGAAGGGAAAAGGGAAGAAAAATTGAGGTGTGGTGAAATACTAGGGGATATAGAAGGTTAATTAACATGGGGGCACAACATACAATGGGCTTGACTCGTGAAAATGCTGAAATGATAAAGCTTGTGAGGGAGAAAATGAAATACAAGGAGCTGGTGATTAACATACCCATTGAAAAGGTTGTCTTGAAATTTTTTTCATATGCCTTAATATCCTCAGTCCACTATGCAAGTTGAGGAAGCATTTCAACCATGAAGTCAAGCTTCTCCTATGGGCTATAGCATCTTGGAAAAGGGTATTCCCATGAACAAGATGCTCTGCAACCAAATTTTGAATGCCTTAATTTGTGTTCTAGCCCTTGACTGAACTATACCTGCCTCCATTTTTTTAATCTTCTCTTGTAAATCGGCATTCTCCATGTAATTTATGTCTCTACATGCATATCCCTCCTCTTGATAGGTTCCATAGAAAAACTCATCTTGGTACTTCTCATAGGGGTAGGCATAGTGATTAATAATTTGTTCATATCATTGATCTGGAGGAGTTGAGAAATACATTAGAGGTGGACTGCATTGCTGCTACTGTAAGTGTGAATTCCATGAAGGGAATGAAGTCATTATTGCACAACTTCATGGAATGGAAGAAAATGGAAAGATTTGGAGAGAAAGATGATTGAAAAATTGATGGAAATTGATGAAAAAGGGGGTCTGGAATTTCAGAGAATGGGTTGTTGACCAGATGGAGTCACCAGATGTGTTTATAGATGAAATTTCAATAGGAACACACCAACCTTCGAAAAAATGAATCCAGCTCCAAAGATGAACTACACACTTGTAGATGATCTTTGATTTGACTCTGCATCCGAACACCCCTGAAATATTAAACTCTAACTTTTACAAGGTCCCACTGGGCATGCCATAACTGTTATGTTGGAAAAGTAGCACCCTGGGATTTGCACATTACAAAACCCTACTTGTGACTAACATGGAATTGTCTCAAGGTGTGGTACCTTTGTGATTAAGAAAAACCTCTTCATAAGGCTAGTTCCTGAATTATTCCAATGATGTTATACTCCTACAATACCAATTCCAAGGGACCAGAGGAAGAGAAATACATAAATGTAAATCCTAAACCAAGGAGAGGCGATAGCACCAAAACAAGACTAGAGAGATTCCTAGTGAGTGAAAGTGGAGGGAAATGGTGAAGAAGAGGGAAAATAAAATTCCATAGTCCCAAAACACATTCAAACCTCCAATCTTGTGGGGTGGGATAGGAAGAAGGCCTCCAATCTTGTGGGGCACAATAAATTTAAGCCCTGTAAAAGGAACACAATATGCACAGTATACCTACAAAATATAATAGAAGGCAAGAAATGCAATATAAACCAAGTTAGGGAAATAGGGAGATAAGAGCCATAAAACACTAATGTTATTGCTTAAAAATTATGCACAATCCATTAAAAATATATGCACAAGGCAAGAATCCTTCAAAAAATGCATAAATTTGAGGCCTACAGCACACAAAAGTGTTTAAAACAACTTTTGCAGAGTTCCTTTACAATTTCGAAATCTCTCTCTTTCAAATGAGGGGAATTTACATATATATATATAAGGAGCTACCAACCAACACCCTTCATTTAAACGCATTTACGTAGGTATAGGTAGTCATGATGGTTCACTTTTCAATGGTACTTTTCTTACATGGTGACAGGGTTGCCATACCTCATTAAACCGGTTGTTGAGCTACCTTTTACGGTGCCATTAATATCTAGTCATATCTGAAACTCTTTGTTGTCTCTCAATGGAAACCACTAGCCGATGCATGAAAAGAAGGGAAGATTCACTACTAACAACAGAAAGACTTGTCACGTGATAAGAAGAAATGTTGTTGTGCGACAGCGAGGAGTGGTTGACAGGCGATAGGAGGCTAGTGGTTGTGGGATAGGAAGAAGGCATTGTCGTATGACAAGAAGAAGGTGTTGTCATGTTATAGGAAGAATACGTTGTTGTCCGTCAACAAGGCGATAATCTGTACATTTTTCCAATTTGACCATTAATGCAAATCCTTCTCCAAACCTTCACCATGGTGAGCAAGCTCATCGCAAGATACCTTATAAACTACTCCCATTAACTATCAATGCCTATACCTATAGGTTGATCCATTTTGCAAGGTGGTGCAAAAATGGATAACAGGGACCAAGAAATAAGCGTTGGCTATCACCACCTAAGTTTGCATCCATCAAGGCATCTAATGTTAGTGTAGGTTATTATTTATCCTTTTATTTATTTATTAGGATAATTCTTACACTTGTGTGGTTAACTTGCTTAGGTGTATTAGTTGTGTGGAGTTATCATACTAGTTGTGTTGAGTTAGCTTCTTAGTTATGTGGAGTTATCTTACTAGTCTTTTGGAGTTAACTTAACTACCAGTATCGGTTAGTTAGTTGTGTTGAGTTAGCTTCTCAGTTATGTGGAGTTAGCTTACTATTCTTTTGGAGTTAACTTAACTACCATTATCAGTTAGTGGGAGTTCTTCGCCACTAATTTAGGGTAGTAGTTGCACTTCCCTCCTCCTATATATACATATTTATTATTGAGTAATTCAAGTCATTGTAATGTAATGTATTGAGCATTTATGGATTAATGATGGATTTCCATATATGGTATTTTAGCTCTTGTGTTTTGAAAATCTAATGTCGTGTGCTATTATCATCTGAGATAATGGCTTGGAATGATCTTCTTATCATTCCTTTCATGGTAATCAAAGCGATTAGATGATGTAGACATCCATCTATAAGTTTATATTTGCACTTGTAAGGGTTTATTATTATCATGTATTCAAAATTTGTTAGTACTTTTCTGTAAACATGCATGTTTATGTAAAACGAAGTGCGCCATTGGATTTGGAAGGTGCCAAAAACCCTATAATTAATTGTAACCACAACCATGTTTTGAGACAGTCAAATATGGACGCACATCTATACCCTCTGGGTGCATTCTTTTATCCACTAAACGCAGATCTGTACCCTTTGGGTGCATTCTTTTATCCATTGGATATAAGTGTGTACCTGTACGATAAAAAAGTAAAATACGAGGATGATAATCAACAAGTGACCTTCCCCATACCTGACCTCCTGAGGTCGTGCTAAGACAGCCAGTGGTATGAAATGCGGGTGACTTAGATGAAGCCATAGCCAAGATTATGGCAAATTTTTCAATGATAATAAATCTACAGGCGAGGATGAGAATCAACAAATAACTTTCTTATACCTAACTATAGGAGGATCAACGACTAAGATCTAGTAGTGTGATCTCCTAGTAGCTGAATTGTAAAAGGGGAGATTTAAAGGCTATGAACAGGTAGCATAAATTCCCTATGGTTTATCCTCTTAATTAAGATCTAAGTGTTAATCTAAATTTAAGTCTCTAAATTAACTTAAATTGAAAATAAAAACTTATGCTAGTGCTGAAAGGGAAACTAATCTAAACAATACACAAGATTTAACCATTATAATTACAAACAATAATTAAAATATTCTTATACTAAAACTAAACAAGCTAGATAACCCGGTGTGGTTATTCACCTATGTAAATGTGTGAATCTATATGAAATACATCTAATTAACTTAATTGAAACCCTTCAATCTTATCTCATAAGTGAGGAACAAATCATAGCTTCTCAGAAAACTATTATTCCCCACAGCTTCCCTAGCAATATTGAAAGCGAGCTTAACTAAAATAAAATGATTTGCTACTCTATTTGATATATTGTAACTACAACTTTGATAATTAAAAACCTAGTATTTTAAAGGGCAGAGACAAATCCAGTTGTGTTGTAGCTTGTCCCCTCAGTGTGATCTCTTTGTTCTTGCATGTTCACGTGAATCCAGAAAGAGTAGGATTATAGCAGCATCAGTGAGAGAAGGCACTGGGAAAATGGTAATTTGAAGGTAAAATGGCACAAAGCACAAGTAGGAGAGGGATGGTACAAGTGAACTGAGCTTGGCCTATGTGATTCCTAGCAGGCTCATTGCAGAAATGATGAAAGAAAATGATATATAGTAGGTACTCAAACAATGGGCAATAGGAACTTCGGAGAAACACAACGAAGTACAAGTAGGAGAGGGATGGTGCAAGCGAATTGGGCTTGGCCTATGTAATTCCTAGTAGCATCGTTGTAGGTATATAGTGAGGTGTAACTAAATGTTCAGGGTTCTAATACATGCTAGTGGGATTTATCCTATGTAGCAGGTAATAATGAAGTGATTCATAAATAGACCTGGGAGAGATAAGAAAAGAAATCTTTAGACCAATGGTCTTTAGATCAAGAAAATGGTGCTCTTGGACAAGAAAAGAAGTCTGGTCCTTTTCCTCCTTCATAGCCTTTTTCTTCATCTTGGTGTCTCTGCTTTACTTCAGTGCAAACATATTATTTATAGCATTTTTAATTGCCAAAAGACAATCTCGAATTAAACTCCTCTATCATAAACAAAGAGAAATCACTATTTACCAGGTGGCTAAAACTTAAATGCAATCAATAGTGGTTGGGAAATGTGAGTGCCACTTGATTTTTTTCATTGAAGAAAGCGTCAGAAAGTTCCTGAAAATGTGCACAGGACCGCCACCCTGCGCAGGGTGGCGGTTACAAGACCGCTGCCATGGCAGGGAGGCAGTCTTGTAACTAATGACAAAAATGCAAGGAAAAAGAGAGAGAAGGTTAGGAAAAAACATGTAGAGGTTGGACAAGGATTTTTGGGATGCAAATGTATACTCGGTGAGCTTTTCTAGATTGCGAACACCTTGCGAAGAGATCTGAATCATCATTGGGGTTTTCCGTAACCTCTTTCTGACAGTACAGTATATACAATTTTGGGTACTTATAGTACCTTCTACATGAATTATTTTACCCTTTGGATATTTCTATTTTGGATGCATTCTTTTATGCACTTGACGTAGATTTGTTCCCTCTCAGTGTATTCTTTTTATCCATTGGATATAAGCATGTACTTTCTAGATGCATTCTTTTACCCTCTGGATATTTTTGTTTTGGATGTAGTCATTTATCTGTTGGATGTAGATTTGTACCCTCTCGATGTATTCTTTTATCCATTGGATATAAGTGTGAACCTTTTTGATACATTCTTTTACCCTCTAGATATTTGTGTTTTGGATGCAGTCTTTTATCCATTGGACGTAGATCTATACCCTCTAGGTGCATTCATTTATCTATTGGATATAGACATGTACCCTCCATATGTAATTATTTACCCTCTAGGAATTTAGGTTTTGGGCACTGGATTTTATCCTTTGCTCGCAAGCCTGTATAATGTGGATGCACTCTTTTACCCTTTGCACATTTGGGTGTCATGTGTAACTTTCAAGAAAAAACATAAGCATTAAAATATTATTTTAATAGCAAAACCTTCCAGAGCTCATAACTTTTGATTCGTAGCTCATATTAAGGTGATCTTTTTTTTTAATATTGTGTATTTTTTCAAGATCTACGCATTGGTGAAATTTTATACAAATATTTCAAATGTAAAAGGTACTTTTATTCATTGTAATATTTACATGCACTCAATTATAAAGTTCCAAATTTGGGAGTGTGTTGTAATCACTTGTGGATGTAATTTTGGTTGAGGCCGACGTCCTAAACTTTTGGTTGTTGCACTCTTGTTTCTATGGGTGTATACATTTATATTTCTCTTATTTTTTTTAGATATTTTGGATCTATATTTTTTACACTTTTGTTGGCATGTTGACAGTATCTCTTATGGGAGATCTATTCTAGTGAAGCCCAGTGTTAGTTTGTCATTGTTCGAGTAGTTGATTTTTGTAACTCATACAAATTTGTGGTGTCACTCTACCCATTTAGCAATATGGTAGGGTGTGGTGTTAATACTGATTCTTTGGGTTTCGTGTCCTTGTCTTGTTACGTGTTGATATTGATTCTTTGGGTTTTGTGTCCTTGGTTTGACTTGGATCGTGGAAATCTTATTTATTTGGATCCCATGTCCTTGCCTTGTGTGCTTGGTTATTGTTCTTGGATTATGACACACCTATTTGTAGCAGTTGATCTTGCATCTTCAGATTTTGTTTCCTTTCCTTGTTACCTTGGATGTTCTTGGATCATGGTACTCCTATTTATTTGGATCTCGTGTCATTTCCTTATTTCCTTGGTTTTTCTTGGATGGTGGTACACATACTTGTAGCAGTTGATCAAAGTATGTTTGGTGTTTTTTTGCACTTTCGACATCACTCCATTAATAGTCTCCTTGTATGGAGCTATTATGGTGAAGCCTAGTATCAATTGTTTTTGAGTTCTATGATCGAGCAATGGATACAAACCATAGTGTGCACTAAATATTTTTAGCATTGTATGAGTTTTTGGAGATGAGCTTCTTAGGATGTATTATAGCAGGATTTTTCTCTCTACTTTTTTATTACTAGTTTCGGGTACCTTGCGGTGTCAAATTTTCTAAGTTATTGTATGTGGGTACCTCATCAGGCTTTGTTTTCATGACCCACCTTCTTTTTTGCCCACCTAAGTTATGCTTATGGGAGGGTGTTAGTGTAGGTTATTAGTAATACTTTTATTTATTTATTAGGATAATTCTTACACTTGTGTTATCCCTACACTTATTGGATTAGCTTTCTTAGGTTTATTAGTTGTGTGGAGTTAGCTTACTAGTTGTGTTGAGTTAGCTTCTTAGTTTTGTGGAGTTAGCTCACTAGTTTTCTAGATTTAACTTAACTACCATTATCAGTTAGTGGGAGTTCTTCACCACTAATTTAGGTAGTAGTTGCACTTCCCTCCTCTTATATGTACATATTTCTTATTGAGTAATTTAAGTCATTGTATTTTAATTTATTGAGCATTATGGATTATGATGAATTTCCATATATGGTATTTTAGCTCTTATGTTTTGAAAATCTAATGTGGTGTGCTATTATCATCTGAGATCGTGTCTTAGAATGATCTTCTTATCGTTCCTTTCATCTAAGAGATCCATTGCATCTATCCAAGTACATCACAAGGGACACAAGGGTTGGTTTTTTACATCACACTTTATACAAGGGAAGTTCATTCTATTCCATGCACACATTTACTACGCTAGCTACTTACTCGTTATCCAAGTGTGACACGCACAAGAGAAACCTAGGGTACAATTCCACACACATAGAGAACTACATTAGGTCTTAGATGTAGTACAGTGCTCAGTGATAAATTCACCATTGTGATAGGTGAGGACATTCTGACCACTCATTTTACATCTTTATTTATTATGATTTGATGTCTATCTTAGGGTTTTACACATTTATTCTTCATTGCACTATTTTCAATGACCTCGGATATCTTGGTGGGGCCTCAAAGTGACCAAAGGTGACTAAAGGTGAACACCTTGTGACACCTTATAGGATTTTTTCTGAGCATTTTTCATAGACCTAGGCACCCAAAAATAGGTCTAGGGCACCCACGGGCACCACCGTCCATCTCTAGGTACCCCGGTCAAGCCTACCTTGTAATAAGATCCACAATTTTCTATGCTTCAGTGTGATGGTATGTGCTTCACATATTTCATCTTTCCAACTCTGTGCACTTTCTAGAACTCTACGAATCAAATAAGGTTTCTTACCCTCTCTTTGCTATTAGGGTTTCATTATTTATTACATAGTTTCTTGGGTGTAATTCTTTATATTTCATTGTCATGTATTTACTACTATTATAACATTCATATTAGGCATATAAGTTACATTTCAGATTAATCAGAGAGTATGACATAAATGTTCAAAAGGTCAAAAATGGTCAAATATGACAAATTCTTGCAAGGTAGAAATCAAGATTTGTGTATACATTCAAATTTGGTAATTTACACTATGACAACTCTTGATTTGACTATGCACTATCTTACTGTGATAAGTAAAACTTATCAGATTCCCACTTAGTACTTTTTGAGGTCAATTTCTTAACTTGTTTATCCTTACATATTGACATATTGACACATTTTGAGAATACAATGCACATAATAGATAGAAAAAAACATCAGTTTATCATTTCCAAACTTCATTGAACATATTTCTTACTCCTAGTAAGGGTCATATAGTTTGGTCAGGAATTTATATTCAGTCATGACCAATATGTACAGTCTTGAACTAACATGTCTTCTTCCAACATCACTTTCAAACTAATATATTTCATTGGGTCATATACTTCATTTGGGTCAAACTTTCTTAAATAAAACATCTACGAAACCCTATAGAAGCAAGTAAACACAACCTCATTTTCTAACTTAGGAACTCCTAAGGTAATGAAATAGAGGACTCACTTAATACACTTGTAAAAGACATCCAAACATCCCTAAATATTGTACTATCACATCTAAATTCATTAGCATAGATGCCCACATCACATGTTTGAAGATGTAAACTAGGTCAAGTAGTCCATATCTCTCTTCCATAAACACTCCAACATCCTCTATCTATGTATTTTAGAAAGAGCAAAGTCAAAGTAAGCATAGTCAAACCAAACACAAAATTTGAGTGATCTATTTAGATATCACATGCTAGGTTTAGAGTGACGTGCAGTTTGAGGCCTCTTCGGAGTAGTGTGAATGTTGGTGGTTCACGAGGGTGACCAAAACCCTTATAATGTTAATTTTTCATGAATCTTCATCTATAAATAGGGTTTGAGATTATAATTAATCCATAAAAATATTCTTGTTACATGTGTGAAAAGTAGGGTTTGACGGTGATAGATAAATATAAGAAAGTGAGGTCAAAAAAATTTACGTGATCCAATTCAAAGTAGGTTCATGACCATGACTGTACAGTTTAGTCGTGACCATATGGTATAGTCTTGGTAATTTGGTACACCCTTACCTCAGGTGGATTTTAGAGTCATAGTTCCAATTCCAAAATTTGGTTAGGTTCAAATCACCCATTTCCAGCATTGTGTAGTCCCAAATATCTCTAGAAACCATCTGTAACTAGCATACAATTTCAATTGCATGTTAGGTTGATTATTAAATGCTATATTCTTTCTAACTAATCTTAATTAAAAATATGAGTTATTGTGTCTAATGTAAAATATTTGAAAGATCTATAATCAACACTATTATAATCCAAACCCAATTAAATTGACCTAAATTTAATTCAGGGTTAAACACTTTGTGTAAAGAGGTATTGTAATTCACTGACAGCTAACATATGCCTCATATTAGTAAGCATGGTTTTTTTATTTTAATACATAATTGTTGACAAATTCATTGGATCCTTGTCACATTTTAGACAGATACGTGAAAGAAACTTGTCCCCAATTTTGATATAGAATTGTGCTAAAACTTGATTTTCCAAAGTAGTAAATGAGTTGTATCACCCACACATGAAAGACCAAAACACAAGACCAAATGAACCAAGATAAAAAAAATTGTCTTTCATTTACTTATTATATGACACCACTTGGACTCACTTAGAATTACTCAACCTCACATGAGACACTTACGTAAACATGGACCCACATATACAACAAGATAACACAAGATGCACATCAATGCCACATTTTCTCAAGTGAGTGAATACCAAAACAATGACCCAACCACTATATGAACTCAGGGATAGGCATGATCCACAACACATAATTTTTGTGGTTTACATATTTATTACAATCAATTTCTCATTGTTTGTTATTTAAAGAGAATTTATCATGTAAAATCATATATTCCCATCATCTAGACTACATTTTATTTATTTCATATTACATTTAACTTATAATGAGTCCACTTATGTTGGTTCATTTCTCTTATTAAAATTATTTTTCATAAATCTAGTGTTATTTAGATCATTTTTAAAATCATAGGAGACACCTAAATACTCAATCTCAAGCAAACATTTATTGATCCCTGACACTCTACTTCACTTCAATTTTCATAAGGGAATACTAACATGAAATTAGAGGGAATTAAATTATGCCAAAGAGTTGAAAACCCCATTTTACATCTTCATTAAAATATTTAACATCAAGCATACACTTCATTCACTTAACGTATTATTGCAATAACTATGTAATTAACTATTTAGTTTACACCATTTGGGGTATGCCTATGAATCAAAATCCACTAGTTCCCAATTAAAATTCCTAGGTTTCAAAAATATGTTACACATGGAACAACTCGTTTCACTTGTATTAATCATAATGAGCGCTTGCATTAAGTAAGAGGAATTATCATGATTTCCACTTAAATTTATGCTAAAGTGGGGGGAGATATCAATTTTTTTCTTTTGCTTGTTGTAAATCAAGAATATATAATTAGTTGGGAGCATTAATAATATATGCATGAGTCACATAATATTTGTTTGCAATCAAGAGTTAGTGTTATCGGTTTGCATGCACCAATAAGGAACCATTCATTTTAACATTAATAACATCAAGAGGCTTCACAAATTATTTAAGAAGATGAGTATCAATTTTTTTTATCCTTTCTTCTAACCAACATCTTAAGAATTCAATATAAATAATTAAAAGTTAGTTACAAATTTCCGTTCACAAGTCAACCTCTTATCAGTCACGTTATAGCAACATAATTTGACAATAGAAATTAAATGTAATTTTCATCTGCAATCAATCCTCTAAGAGATATTTCAATAAAAAATTATCCTATTTAAGTCACCATAAACCCTACATTCTACTTAAGAGCACATATTTTAATATTTTTCTTAAAATGTGAGTCATAATTCTCTTTCAGGTATAAACATGAGGGTGCCACCTCACCTTATGATTTGTTAAGTTTTTTTTTTATCATTTATAAAAGATGTAAAATTACATTTCATAAATTCTCTTACGATCCCCTGCACTTACAACTTTTATCCCTTCCATTTAAGCTTATCATCTAAGACACACATTTAAATACCTTATTAATACATTACATCATTCATGTCTAAATGCAACAATTTACCCTTTTACCATTTCATGCTAACACACTTCTACAGGGACGAAAGCCATCTACTTGGTTCTTGGGGAAGAACACAATAACTTCAACATAACCACTAAAATATCTAAGACTACAAGATAATTTTGGTCACTAAAATGAATTCACTCATTCAAAAAAAAACATCCAATTTAAACCATTCTTAGAGATCACTATTTCACTTGAATCCCATTTAAAGTGAAAGACAAAATACTAACACATTTCTCAAAGGGTAACAATTTGAAGGATCATTAGATTATGTTCATTTAGATAAATTTTAAAGTAACATCCTAATAGTGGTCAATCCATAACCATTTCTATATAACGTGGTTTCGTTTCTTTTGTCCATAAGCATACATGTTCAAACAACAACTAGAATTGGTGACCCTTATCTCCTCCAAGCTATGAGGTGCCAACAAGTATAAAAATAACTAGGCTCGTCATTTGAATTTGAATTTTCTATGTTTCTATGTTATGAAGGTTATCACACATAAGGGGAAACCACGCCATAATGTTTATTATAAGGACCTCCTTTTGATTTGGTTCTTTTCTTATGAGTTCTCCAAGTATTTAGTAAAACACACAAGAATATATATTCATTACTTTTGCATAGGATCGCATTATAAAATGGTCATTTCATTTCCAGATATTAGGTACATCTACGCCATTAGTGATATAAAGTCATAATCAAGATCACTCCCATTATAGAATGTCCATTTTACAACATATTAATAAGCTAACAATTTCATACTCATCACAGAAATCAATAAATAACATTCATGTGTATAATAATAGTGTTGATTTATACATTTATAATTACATGTGTTTCAAATATGACACGTTATTACAAAAATACAAGTAATGCTACAATTTCTTCTTGTCATGGGTACTTCTAACCACAACATGGTCAAGAAAAAAAGTTGGCATGGTACCTTCCTACAATCTAGTATAATTTCATGATTTGAAAATTTTCCATTCATAACGATAACAAAAATTTACACACATCTATATGGATTCAAAAATACAAATGTAATTTTATTTCATTTTCAAATCTAAAGAGAGATAGAGAGAGGAGAGAAAAACACCATTTTTCTCATAATCAATTTTCTCAAAACAATCATCAAAAGGAAGTTCCATGCTTTTATTTGTTATGGATTACATGTTTCTTGATAGATATTTCACTTGAATAAGATCCTACAACAATTCTCCCCATTTTTTCATAAGATTAAAAAAAATCATAAAATTTATCCAAGTGGCTCAAAAATATACGTTCAAAAATTATCTCTCAGACTCAAACACACAAAGATGAAAATCCTCACTTAGTTCCCTATATACATAGAACCCCTTAGAGCTGATAAGCCCCAAAACTAGTAAACAAGTTTTAATCGGCAAACACCTATCCAGAGCTACCAATCATAACTACACCAAAAGGATTGTTGTAAATAGTGTCATTGATACCATATGTTAGGCATATTGTGATATAGTTTGAATTTTTCATGTTGTGAATTGAAGTAAACTAATTTATAGTGGTATGCAGGTTTCAGTAGTGTTCCATGGGTGGTGGTATAACTCCACTGGTGTTGATATTTCTTCACGGGTATTGATATTGTTCTATGGTTAGTGATAATAGTACACAAGTATTGATAGTGCTTTGTGGGTGCTGATAGTGCTCCATGGATGGTCATAATGTTCCACATTTAGTGACAGTGCTCCAAAAATGGTGATAGTGGTTCACGGGTGATAATAGTGATTTACGTGTATTCAAGAAAGGGACGCGGATGTTAGAAAGTGTCACTTTGTTAAATGATGTGCAAGGAAATGTTGAGGAAGGTGTAGTATTCCTTTTATTGAAGGGAAATGTTGTAAAATTTAGTGTGTGGTGAGATATGAAGGATGATAGTTGTGTAGTGAATAATTTACTCTAGAGTGTTCAAGGTTGTTTGTGATGGTCATAAAATGTTGTAGGAAAAAAATAAACTAGGGATGGTTGTGGGAGTCGATGAAAATTTCAAATATTAAAAATTTCCAATATGATAAAGTTGAATCATGATGAATATTCTAAAGGATGATGATTCATGAAAATTCATATTTCTTCATGAATTGAACATAATATCTAAATTAAATCAATTACAAATTCAGTGATGTGTGCGCTCACAGTATTATGATGACTTTTTGAAAAGAGAAGGATGAGAATGACAAGAAAGGAGTGATTAATTAAGACATGTCAATAAGATTAGAAAATAATGATAAACAAACAACTCGAGTAGATTAAGAATGTCATGTTTTTGAAGAAGATTGCAGAGCGAGAAGTGCATAAGAAAATAATAGAGCGTATATTACAAGAAGAGAAGAAGGTAGTGAAGAGTTATCTATATGGCATCAACAGGTTGAAGAAGCAACTATAGAGGGTGGATATTCTTTATTACTGAGTTGGTGCTCAGCTTTAGGGATTGGTGTTTCTAGTGAGTTGGTGCTCATGAATATTGTTGAGTTGGTGCTCGGCATTACGGATTGGTGTCTCCAGTGGGTTGGTGCTCACAAATCATTGCTGATTTGTTGCTTAGAATTGGGGATTCGTGTCTCCAATAGGTCGGTGCCTACAAAAATTTGTAAAATAATTAATTTTGTGATTGGATATGGATAGTAGCTCCAAGAATTCTTTACTCTATGGTTTTTTCTCCTGAAAGGATTTTCACATAAAAAAATTTATTGTGCAATTTTTATATCTTATGTGATTGTTTTTAATGTTTAAATAAATAAAAATTGGATAATATTGATTCAACCCCCCTCTCATTATAAGTTTGTTTTCTACAATTGGTATTAGAGAAGGTTCCTTCAGAACAGTTTTATCACTGTAAGGTAGATCATAGAAACACACATGGCTAGTCAATAAGAGTTTTCCTCAAACAAGGCTCCATTATTCGATGAAACCAATTATGATTTTTGGAGTATAAGGATGCACACCTATTTAATGGATCTTGTTTTTGACATTTGGAAAATTTTTTAGTGGTTATGTAGCTCCAACAAACTCCTTCAACATATCAGGTAGGAAATAAGGGGAGTAAGAGCAATATAAAGGCTATGAATGCAATATTGAGGGGATTATGTGAAGTAGAATTTGTCAAATTAATGCATTGTAGTTCTGTAAAGGAGTTTTGGGATAAGATAAATAATGTCTATGAAGGATATGATAAAGGAAAGAAAGATAAAATTTAAGTATGCATAATTCAGTTTGAGAGTTTGAAAATGAAATATGAAGAAAAACTTACTTCTTACCTTCTCCGCATTGATGTTGTTGTCAATACTATTAGAGGTCTTGGTGAAGAAATTAAGGATGAAATTATTGTGAAATTTTTTCTTAGATCTCTTCCTATGATATTTGACACCAAATTATTTTTTATGGAAGAGCTAAAATATTTAATCATCTTAACAATTTATGTGTTGTAGTATTTTCTCATTCATTTCAAGTTAATGAGTTACCTAATAAAGAAAGTACACAACTTATAAATGATGGAGGGTTTACGTTACCTCAAATACATGATGGATGAAGATGGGTGCAAAGTAGAAGATGGATCCCAATGCTACCAGCTGATAACCTACAAACAATAAATACTAACATGAAAATGGATCATATGGTTTATGTGGGGGTTGCCCGAAAAAGTGGATCCAACAAGATTTAACTTCCTTGGTGGATTTCAACCCCTATTTGTTAAACAAAAGTGATATAAATGAAAGGTAAACTGGTAGTATGCATAAACTGAAGAAATACAAAATCTAAAATTAACTATGATGGATCTAAATACTGATCTAATTGAAATAAAATGTAAATTGGATTATACCTGACTGTCTAGGTAGATGCGGTGACCTAAGAGTGAATATCTGAATAACAAGTGAATATGCACACCCTGTGGGATGTGGATAAAGTATGGATGTAGAAGAGGCTTGTGTATGTTGGAATCAACCTGCATAAGGGATCTAAGGAAGAAGAAACCAATAAAATGACATAAATTAGGGATTGGAAAGGGTAGATTAAGAATTATGACCCTGGTCGATGGCGGCCATGGTACAGATGGGCTGGTTGGATTTAATGAAACAGGGGGGCTAGATGGTGGTTTTAGTAGACTAAGGTACAACATAGAACTTGTGAAGAAGTTGTAGATGGATCTAAGAGAGAATTTTTGGTAAAAGAAGGTTAGGTCGATGACAATATGACATGGTTGACAGCAATTGTAGTAGAATTGGAAAAGGTCAAGGAAAAGCAAGCTAAAAAAGTAACCTGCAAGTATGAAACTGGGAGAGGAAGTTGATAATGGATATCTGAGTGTTTTTTAGGATGATCTACTCCTACAAGAGGTTAGATATAAGAAAAACAATGATAATACGATAAAAGATTAAATAAATTAACACAAAGATAATGATAAGCTCATGAAGGATGATCATGACCGATGAAAACACATTCCAATGAGGACTGAAAGGTCTATAACTACTTCAGGAATGCTCAAGCATGGGAGAGATTTCACGTATCACAAGGAAACTTGGATGTTTGTATGCATCTGATGATTATGGAAAGAAATGGCTTAGATTTATAGGTTCAATAGTGACTGGGCTAGGTCATCACTGATCACAGGGAAATTTTCCCCACTGGGGCCATATTTATGATTTTGGAAGTGATTTCGGGATTTTAAGGATTGGAAAAATGCTTTAAATCATGTAGGCAAGAATAAGGTGTGTCATGAGTGATTTAGAGGTAGAGATAGGTTAGAAAAATCCTAGGGATGTAAAATATAAATTCTATTATGGAATGGTAATGGGTATTAATTAATTAATATGAATTTAATTAATTATATGGATTAGAGGTGAGAGGGTATGGGAATTTAAATTAAATTAAGGGGTCTATCTAAGACCATGTTAAAAACATGCACACATGGAAATAAGGGTATAGATACTGAATTTAGGTGTCTACATTTTTCCCCTTTTTGTTGAGTGGTTTGCACTAGCAAGCCATGATACAAAAATGATGAGAGATGAGGATTAAAGAAAGGTAGATGATAAGATCCCCCTCAAATGGTGGATTTGATGACGCAAAGGAAAATATAAATGATGTGTTTGAAAAATGTAGATGATGAAGGGTGGGTGGGTGAAGAAAAATGGGTAAAATGATTACCAAGGACAAAATGCCCCAAGAAAAAAGGAATCACACTAACAATAAAAACTATGGTGGTGACTCCAATATCACATCAATAGGGGAAAATTATGGTCTCAACGGAGATGGGTGACAATGTTCCATGGGCCAGTGAGTGGGTGAAGATCACTTAGTATGGATGCAAGTTGTGATGACCAATGGGTCATAAGAAAACATCAAAATATGCATAATTAAATGTGAAAGGTATGAAAAAATCCTTTGTACACAAGGAATCGAGTTAATAGGTATGCATCCATAAGGGATAAGGATGAAAATTTATGGTGCCCCAGCACAAGACATGAAAAATGGCTGAGAAGGAAAAGTGAAAAACCAAGTAATGAAATAATATGCCCCAAAAGGGGAAGTATGTATGGCCACAAAGGTGGCCTTTGAGAGTAGAAATGGATAGAGTGAATGTTGAAATATAATGCCCCAAGGGTGGAATACATATGCCCTCAAAGGAGGACTTTGTGCATGGATTAGATAGGATTGTGAAATAAATCCCGAAGGAGGTGAAAATATGGCCACAAAATTGGACTTTTGAGGGTAGATTGGATAGGATTAAAATGTCCAT
The DNA here is from genome assembly GCA_019776745.2 of Taxus chinensis. Lineage (NCBI taxonomy): Eukaryota > Viridiplantae > Streptophyta > Pinopsida > Cupressales > Taxaceae > Taxus > Taxus chinensis. The sequence continues at coordinate 591,308,611 of CM034156.1, forward strand.
AGGGAAAATAAATATGGCTACATAGGAAAATAAGGAAAGGAATGATTTGAATGTAGAATTAAAATTCCTAGAGGCAAAAATAAATATGGCCTTTTAAAGTACATTGGATAGGATTAAAATTCCCTGAGAGAAAATGAATATGCCACAAATGTGGACTTAAATGTTAGAGAGATTGAATAAGGTCAGATGGGGTGTAGGATAAGATGTTACTTAACAAAGGTGACCTATGGGTATGAATGGAACTATGTCATATTAAGGAACATCCAAGGAAAATATGCCTCCAACTGCATTAGAGGTAAACAAGAAGGGGATCAAGGTAATGTAAGGCACATGCAACCAAAACAGGTTTTTGTATGCAACCAATGACAATTATTCATACAAAAGATCATAAGGAGCATGGATGAAATGAAATCATCAACCTAATGTTGACATGACAAAGGGGTTTGAGATGTAACTTGTATACGGGAAGAGGGTTCTTCAAAATTGGTGTTCCCTAAAACTATGTCCCAACTCTGGGAAGTGGAAAGAGAAAACTAATCAATGCGGGAAGTCTACTAGAAGAAAGTTGATCAATGTGGGAAACTATTTTAGGATGCTAGTAAGATGGAAAATTGATTAATGCAAGAATCCTTCAAATTCCATAAGTAGTATCCATCCTTCAAGGGTATGGTCTACCTTTATACATAATATAGATGGCAAGAATAATAATATATATGATAGTCATCCTTCGAGGGGTTAGTCTATTTCTTTTGATTTTGATTTTGATTTCATGATTTTTTTTGCATGAATAGTTGTCCTTCGAGGGATCAATTTTTTTTCAATAACTTTGATTTTTTATAAGAGCATCCATGATTTTTTATTTTACATGTGGGGGAGAGATGGGACTAGCTAGCTAGACCACTTAAGAGAGGACAATGAATGTACAAGAGACACCTCTAGACCCTTTGCATGGTTCCAATATGTGAATAAGAGGGTGATGGATGTAATGATCGCACAAGATCTCACCAAGAAGGGAGAACCTATCCATGAGGAAAATACTATGGGTAGAGCCATGGTGCCCATAATTAAGGTCACATCTAGGAAGTGATGGAAGACCACATAATTCCAAATCATCACAATGAGAGATGGAAAAGGATAAGATGGAGGAATGATCTAAAGATATTACTAAAGGCACTGGATAGACGTGCTAACTAATAGAATGGAATGCAAGTGCAATGCAGTAAGAGGTTCTACTTCCGGATAGACATGATAAAAATAGAATCGATGGGCTCCCGACCAATACTTATGCATGATAATGTATGGTCCAATCTAGTTAGGGGAAAACTTTCTGCCTTGGCTCCTTTCTAGAGTGGTGATGTTCTGATTTTATTTTAGGACAAGGTCACTAAAATTAAAGTCACATTCTTTAAGGTGCTTATTTTAAGCATGTTTAATACACTCTTGATAAACATGATGGTGTTCCAAAGTGAGAAGGTGGCGTTCATATAGCAACTCGAGCTCTTCTAGACATGTTTGGTGATAGTGTTCATCAGATATGAAGTTATGAAGGGACATATGCAAAGATGGAATTTAAAATTGAAGGAGAAGGAATCCTTCAAATCTGTAAACAAGATAAAAATGTGTAGCCCCTGTGGAGGTATAAATACTAGTGTGATAAGCCCAAAGGGAAAAAGGAAGTTGGAGATGTCAATTATGACCTGTAGTTTTGGAAAGAATGTTTCTAAGGTTTTTATTGGTAGATTTGACTTTGTCGTTAGCTTGAGGATAATATGGAGAATAAAATCTGAGTTGGATGTTGAATGCATTACATGTTTTCTTAAAATATTTTTTAATAGAACTTTTTGTTGTCCATGAAAGCTTTGTCGGGAATGCCAAAGTGGAAAATGATGTGTTGGTAGATAAAATTAATGATTGGTGTTTCACCGAATTATTGTAGATAATGAAATAGATAAGGGTAAATAGGCCAACAAGGAATACCTGTAGTCACCTAGTTGAAGGTTGAGTGCGTGCATTCTTATTTCCGATCTAAAATAATTGTATGACCTTCCCTTTAGCTAGGAGGAACTACCTGTAATGCAAATCAAGACCACAATATACAATCAATAGCAAAAGGTTAGTGGATTGCCTAGCATGAGCTAGATCCAGGAAGTGTGATACTTCCTCAATAGTTTTCAATCCACTGATATATATAATACAATATAAAATAAATGAACATGCAATTAAGAGAATCAAATGCTAGTGTTCTAATTTAGGTATCTCAAATTACTATCAATGTCAATCCAATTAAATGATTTAATAATTAAACTGGTGAAGTATCTCTGGGTTAGATTACAGGTTGGGTAGGTGGTCTGAGGATCAAAGGACAGGGTCTAGGTAAGATTTGGTGAATTTTAGGTTGATTTTGGGTGGTTAGTGAGCTTGCTGGTCTAAGGTAGTTTTACCAGAGCACAGAGACCGACGTCGGTCAGGGTGTGACCGATGACAGTTCAGGGTGACCAATATCAGGTTACTATGGGTAATATTGGAAGAATGTCAAAAGTGGGTGTCTAGGCTCTCTATTTGTCTGTACAAAGAGTTAGGAAGATTTGTGGTGAGGTTGCAGGTGAGGTATCAAGTTTAGTGTGAGGTTTTGTGGGGTTTTGAGGATGTTAGGGGTAAGCTTAGTGAAAGTTGACAAGAGACATAGTAACCAACATCAATCTGGTGACTGATGCTCGGCATAAAGGGGATAACCGATGACAACAGGTTAAGGTAATCGACATCGGTAGGGGTGAAATGGTGGTAATCAAATAAACTTTATATTTAGGGACTTCTTTATGATTGCACAGAGAATGGAGGGAGGATGGTTAGGTTTGTAATAATGTCATAGGAAGACTCAGGAATGCTTAGAAGTTATGCTATGGGGAGCTAAAAGGTTGTGGGTGCTTGGATGGGTAGATTGGAAGGAAGGTGGGGATGGAGGAATGTAGCGAAAGAACAAGATCTAATAACACAAAGATGGAGCAACTACAATTTAAGTAAGTACAAAAATGAATGCAAACCAAATACACTTACTTGTATTTATAGGCCTGGTTGGTGAAGGATGGCAGTAGTTGATACTATGAAGAACTTTGTGGTCAGTGCCGTAGTAGTACTTCCCGAAGTGCTGCTCGTGAATGGTAACTGCCTTTGGACGAGTATCAAGCACTTGTTTGGGATCCTGTGGTTGAATTTATTTTGTCATCTGGATGCTAAGAAAATATATGGTTTGTGCTTGAATGTAGATAGCTCTCTCAAAACACAAAGTGACCAACCTAGGAAAAAGGTTGAAAAACTATATAAATGGTAACTGACGATGGTTAGGGTGACCAGCGTAGGTTGAGCATTAAACAACATCAGTTAAGGCAATAAATACTAGGTTTACCCAAAATAACAGATCCTTTTTATTTTCAGCGTGCTCTTACTATCCATCCGAGCCTCAAGTGATGGTTAGCACTTAGATAAGTGGAAGTGTTATTGGAGAAGGAATAGGACTTTAATGTTAGGGTTGGACTAAGTCCCAGTTGGTTAAGATAAGTGGATACTTAGTCCTAGTTAATTAATAGACTAAGAATAAGTCCATGGTGAGGTGTCTAGGTGAGGTGTAAATTAACTCAATTAAAGTAATTAAATTGATTAATAGTTTGAGGATGAGTATTAATTCAATTGTAAGTAATTAAATTAATATGAGTGTGGGATAAGGGGTCATGTTTAGGTGAATACATTACGTTAATTATTAAAGGGTACCAAGGGGAGTGTGACCCAAATTTAGTCTCTACATTTGCCCCTTTTTATCATGTAGCTTGTATTGGTAAGCGATGCTGACAAAAAAATAGGAAGTGGTTTCCCCAAATGTAGGTGAGAGTGGGATTACCCTAAAGTAGGGATGAAGGTGAGGTCACCCCAAGTGTGGGTGGAGGTCATCCCCCTCAAACCAGGAGCTGATGAGGTGTTAGACGGAGTCACTGAATGGTTTGATAAATGGGCAAGTGATGAAAGTGAGGGCAGGTGGGTTGTAGGGAATGGTATGGGCAATTTGGGTAATGGGTAAGAGTCATATTGGGTAACAGGTAAGGGTCATATCAAGTAATTGGTAATGGTAATCGAACACACACACATGTATAGATTGTGACACGGTACCAAGTGGAAGAGCTTGCAAACTCTACGTCATCCAAGGTTGATAGGTCATCCAAATGAGGTTAAAGTGATTCAGGTATCCAAGGTATAGGATATGGTCTAGAAACATAACTTAGGTTAGGTACAGGAATTTTTAGGTATGATCTGGTACACCAAAGGTTTGTTTAGGATAAACAGCACGGCAATAGGCAAGGTAAGGTCATCAGGAAAAAACAACACAAGTAACGGCATCGCAAGGTATAATGAGTACACAAATTTCATTGTCACAAAATTCTATTCAAGTCAGGGTATGTAGGTCATGACATGGGTAAGGCCAAGGTATAGGTAAATAACAAGTCCCTAAATGTAATTAAGGAAATGTACAAGTAATTTAGACATTTGGGTAGGGTACAATAGGCATTTATAAGGTCAAAAGTTATTGGAAAAATAAGGGTTTGAGGGAAAAAGGGCATGGGGTGGGTGAATCAGGCATGATTGAGTCAAGGTCATGTAGGCATGGTTGATTTTAGGTCATTTAGGCATGATTGAGTCTAGGTGATTTTGGCAGTCGAGGTCATGTAGGCATGATGGAGTCAGGTTTTTTGGGTTTAATTTAATGTCCAAGTGATTGGTAGTACGGAAAATAAATGATGATGTATATGTATGTTGTGGTTTAAGTTTCCAAATAATTTGATCTTGGGGAAATGTGAAATGATGGATTGGATGTTTTTTATGATGTGATAAAATGGTAGGTATGCATGTTTTTTTATTGTTTTAATTTCCCAATTTTGTGTAAAATGGAAAACTAAGGTAGCATGTGAATAGAAAAGGGGGAAAATTGGTGAGGGTAAAGAGTGGCCGATCTAACCTCCAAGGGCCCCATGCCCTCAGAGTTCTACCTACATAGCCCTAGAGAAAAGGGGCCTCAAGCCGATGTAGTTCTCCCATAAGCTAGGGAATAATATGATGAGGTAGAGGTATGGGTTGGTAGGTTTTAGGCATGATTAAGACTAGGTCAATTAGGCATGGTTGAGTTTAGGTCATTTTAGGCATGGTTGAGTTTAGGTCATTTTAGGCGTGGTCTCCTATATAGGAGAATCAACAAGTAATGAAGAAGGTGAATGGTAAGAGGTGACAAAAATCCTCCTAATTGAATAAGAACCCTAATAAGTCTATCATACCAAAGATGGGCTTATGAACATAAAACCCTAAAGGTGTTGCATAATTGACTATTCTAAGGGTGAAGAAAGTCACATGATCACGAAATTTGCATTTGCGGCACGTCCCTTAAGAAGGTTAGGAAATTAGGGCGAAAAGGAGATGAGGTGAAAACAGTTTTGGTTTTAGCATAACCTAGTGTGAGACAACATGCCTATTTGGTAGGAGACCCAAGATCAAAATAGGCAAGTCCATGACGAAAAAGTTATCTTTTTCTTTTTACTTTCATTTTTATAAATTGATTGATGCAGGAAGTCTATATGGGATGAGTAGATTATCTCCTTGAGGTATTTCTGAATTTAATCGATGTGGGAAGCTTCTGAATATTTTATTTTATTTTTCTAGAAATAGTCTTCTTTTTTTATAGACTAAGTACAATATGGCTAGCTTTTAATAGTTGTCCTTCGAGGGAGCAGTCTATTTATAGTAGCAAGATAGAAATATAGATTTCCTTTTTGAGGGAGTCATCTATTTGCTAGAAGTTTGACTCAAGGAGTTTGAATTTGAAAATCTCGTATATTACTTTTGAATTGTTTTTTGGACTTTTAGGTCATGGACAAGACTATAGAGAAGTATAGGCTTCTTTTATGAAGACAAAACCATAACACAGAGAGGTTAACTATGAAAGAGAGGGTTTAAGGAATGAACAACCATGGGATTCCATCTTGAAAAAGATGAAAAGTATCCATGAGAATCATCCCATGGGTAGAGTCGTGGTACTCATATTGAAGACAAGGCTGAAAAAGTGATGGGTAATCACATGATTCTTTTTTAGTCATTGATCCTTAAAATAGGTAAAATGGAAGGTGAATGGTGCTCAAGGGACGAGCATTTTAACTAGACAAAATGTGATATAGGACTTGATTCAACAATAGAATGGTTGAAGATGTAAGGCATTGAGGGGCTCGGGTTTAGGTTTACCTTCGAGTGAAGACAAACGATAAGCACCTGATCCATAGGTATGAGTAATGATATAGGGTCCGAGACAATTAGGAATCAAATTTTCCCCATTTACTTTTCTCCTCTTTTGTTACATGTTGATTTTCCTTCAGGAGGAGGTCTGCTAACCTAGAAATTTCATTCATGGACATGTTTATCATAGGCCCATTTGATACATTTTGGGTAGATTTTGGAGGTGATCGAGAGCATTAAGACGATGTTCGTCTAATAACTTGAGTTGAGCTAAACGGTCTTAGAGAAATTCATCACCATTGAGCATATCATTTGAGTGAGATACAAAGAGATGGAATCTAGACTTCAAGAGGCAGAACAACCTCTATACCGTAGACCAAAGAGAAAGGCATGGCAGTAGTTGAGGTACGAATACTAGTGCGATAAGCCCATAAGGCAAAAGGAATGTGTGTATGCCAATCCTTTCCAGTATCATCAACTACTTTCATAAGAGTTTTGTTTAAGGTTTTGTTGGTTGATTCTGCTTGGCCATTTGTTTGAGGATAATAAGGTGAAGAAAATACTAAGTTGAATGCCGATAGGCATCACAGAGTTTCCATAGGGTTTTTTTTTGAACTATTTTTCATTATCATTGATGAGGTGATGAGGAACACCAAAGCTGACAAATGATGTGATGATTGATGAATTCACATATTTTCTCATCTTTTGTAGAAATAAGAGGTATGGCTTTAACCCATTTAATGTAGTATTTCGATAGTGGTAATAATCCATTGATGACATTGGGAAGAATGAGGATTGATCTCTCCAACAAGATCCAAACCCCATTGAGAGAAAGGCTAAAGGTCTCGTGTGACCTGTAAGGCATGACTAGGGGTGTGATGAAGATTAGCATGTTGTTGGCACTTCACACAATGTTTGACATAGTCACAATAATCACGGTTTAGGGTTGGCCAGTAATAGCCTAAGCGTAGAATGTGTTTAGCGACAGCTAAACCACTGAAGTGACACCCACAAAGTCCATGTCGTGAACTTTATTGATGGTATAGGGAATTTCAAAACTTGTAAGGCATTGTAAGAGGATACCGTCAAATTCATGTTTATAAAGAAGACCACCCATGATGACATAGTGAGAGACACTTTTGAGAAAGGCTCATTGTCCATTGCGAGTAAGATTTGGAGGCAAAATGGAAAGGGAAAGGTAGTAAGTAAACTACTTATACCAAAGGTCATGTAGGTCAAGTTCAATGGTTCTGAACAAGGTTGATGTCTCGAAATAGATAAGAAAGTGATTGCAACCTTTGTATTGTGACAAAAAATTTTTGAGTCGGAGGGTGAAGTGTGGATTTGAGAAGCAAGGCAGGCCACATTTTCTACAAATTTATTAGTAGAATGCGAGGGTGGTTTGAAGTTTCATAATGGTTAAAGGTAGTCAAAAGTATGTCAACATGATGCTTATACTTTTGAAGTATCTTGTTACAACACTAGTATATACCATTAACTTGGTTCACAATGAGTTGAGAATTTCCAAAGATATTAATTGATTTAACATCTAAGGTGATGGTGGCTTGGAGACCTAATACAAGTGCTTCATATTCGCTGATATTGTTAGTACAATAAAAATCTAGTTTGAAATGATAATGCCATAGGCTCACCATCAAGAGGAATGAGGATAACTCTAAAACCACCCCCACGCTGACATTTGGAACCATCAAAGAATAAGGTCATCTGGTAAATGGTATTTCCCAAAGAGAGGGTGGTGATGGATTCATCCAGGAAATTGAAGTTAGAGGATTGATTACCAGAGAGAGGTGTGTCTGCAAGTTGGTCAGTGATGGTTTGTCCTTTGACATATTTTTGATGGATGAATTCAAGATCTAGGTCTGCAAGAAACATAAGCCAACATGTAGCACATTGATGTTGATAGGGATTGGTGTACATGTAATGTAAGGGGTCAGTATTGGTGACAACAAAGGTTTTGTGGTTAAGTAGGTAATGGCACAAGTTTAGTGGTGACAAAAAACTAAGGCTAAGAAGATTTTTTCAACATGAGTGTATCTAGTTTCATAGTCTAAAAGGGTACATCTTATATAATAAACCATTTGTTCCCTATGTTACTCATCGCGATAAGAAATCATGGCACCCAAGGAATGATCAATAGTAGAAATGTAAAGGTAAAACGGTTGGTCATCCTTAGGGGGAATGAGCATAGGTAGTTGGAGGAGGTATTGTTTTAAGGCCATCAAAGGATTTGTGGCATTCATCATCCCATTTGAAGGAGACATCCTTTTTTAGGAGATGATGAAATGGGTGGCAGCAGTCAGAAAGCTGTGAAATAAAGTGACAAATAGATTGCAACTTGCCTTGTACAAACTACAAAGTTGATAAAGGTTAGTAGGTGGAGGCATTTCAAGAATAGCCTTGATTTTAGCAGGATTGACTTCTATGCCACAAAAATAAATGATAAAACCAAGGAGATTGTCAAAGAGAATGGCTGAAGACACACTTCTTAGGTTGAAGGTGAACACATGGTACTTGATGAGATGGTCAGAGAAGATGCTTAAGGACGGTAAGGTGTTAGGCCGGATGTTTAGATTTGGCAAGAAGATCGTCAACGTAATCTTCCAATATGTGATGCATAATGTCATGAAAGATATAAGTCATAGCCCGCTGATATGGGGGCACCAGCATTTTTAAGGCCAAAGGGCATGACACGGTAGAATAAGGTCCCCCAAGGAGTGATGAAGGTGGTTTTGTGTTGATCTTCCGAGGCAAGTAATATTTGGTTATAACCTGAGAAACCATCCATGAGGGATAGCATCTCGTGGCCCGTGGTGAGATCAACTAGTTGGTCAATACTAGGTAGAGGAAATTCATCTTTAGGGAAAGCTAAGTTAAGGTCACATAAATTTGTGCAAATGTGGAGTCCCCCTGTCACTTTTGTGACATGATGTTAGAGATCCATTAGGGATAATCAATGGGTAGGATGAAGGAAATCTGAAAGAAGTTGCACTGGAGTTCTTCTTTGACAAGAAGGGAAATGCAAGGATGCATTTTCCACAGCTTTTGTTTCATGAGTTTGGCTTTAGGAATAGTGATGATATTATGTGTACCACAATGTTTGGTTCAATACTAGAGCATATCAGCGTAGGACCAAGAAAAAGTGTTTCTATGATCCCAAAGGAAAGAAGTAAAAGTATTCTTGTTTAGTAACATCTAAAGATTGGCCTATCTTTAAAATATGCAGATCATCTTGAGTGTTAATATTGATTTTGATGGTCGATTCATTTAACATGGTTTGTGTCTTCGAATGTAATGACCGGTGAATATATGAATCTTCTACACCAAGGTAGGTGAGAATAGACTCATCATCCTAAAATTGAATGAAATTAATAGAAGTTGTATCGTCATCGATCATGTCAGGATACAGGAAGGGAAGAGAAGAATGAGCCTTTCCATCTCATTGATAAGTTAGAGGTCCCAGATAAATGGTGTTCATAAAAAAAAAGTTATGAGGAATGGATTCTATATCCATAGACTCCATGGGTGAAGGTGGTGAAGTTGGTGAATAGGTTGAAGAAGGTTTATCATCCTCAATGAGTTTGACTTGGCCTTCTTGGGAGATGGTTTTGACAAATCCAATACCACTATGGTCTTTGTGTTTACGAGTGGTGCACAGTGATGACAATATGGAGCGGCATTGTTCATAGAAACCAAAGCCAAAACCCTTCCATGCACAACGATGGAGGAAGGTGTGGGCGAAGTGGTGGTTGGTGAGAGATTGAAGGTCATATGAAAATGGTCACATTTGGGAAGGTGGTTCGGGGTGAGTAGGTAGAAGTATCAAGTCCCCCATACATTAAGTTGGTGCGAAGGTGGGGAGGAAAAGTAAGGGAAAACCTCACCTATGAAGATGATCATAGTGGGGATGTTGGCAAAGGTTACCATACTCTTGAGGAGTAAGGAATGTGTTAATGTTGTATTGGTGGTACTCCCCTAGAGTGAGACATTGAAAAACAAATTCTAACGGATCGGTAGTCGGTATGTGGGTAGCATAAATGGATGAATTACTAGGTGGCAAAGAAGAAGAGGCATTAGTTGGTTGAGAAGTAGATGGGTTAGTGGATGGGTAGCTACAAAGGTTGTGGCTGCACTGGGAATAAAGGAGTTAAATGTGGGAGAGGTAGCATAAATGTTGGTGGATGGGGTCATGGGTGAAGGAGATATGGTAGCGGTGGTGGATGCCTTAACTGGTATAAAGACATCATTAGGTATATACAGCATGTTACATGTTTTGAATGGTGAAGGGTCAGCTGGAATGGTATAGTTATGTCCTTCATGTTAAAATTTTACACGATGATGTAAGGTTGAAGGAACACAACCCATGACATGGATCTAAGGTCATCAAAACAACAGGTTGTACTAGAATTCCCCCTCTAATACGTAGAATAATTATGGAACAGTAAGGGGGCCCACATAAATATGGAGAATGATGGTGCCAAGGGTCAAAGTTATGGAATTATTGAATGAATATAGCATAAATGGGTTATTATTCATGTAATTGGTAGGGATGCTCATTTGGTTGTATGCATGGGAAGAGATAATATTGATGTTGGCACCGCCATCAGTCATAACGTGTTGAACACGTATATTAACAATGTAGATGGAGATGAATAGGGTGGGATAAGGATCATCTGATTCGAGAGGTACAATATCGTCGTTAGAGAAACTGAGAGCGGCTACTTGATGAGTGGTAGTAGGTGCGGAGGAAGGTGATGAAGTGGTGAGAGATTCCACATGATGAGGAGTGATCATGGATGCCACAAAAGTTGGTTCATTAGGTAAAACCTTAATAGATTTAATAATCTCCATGAGGGCCTATCGATGAGACTCAAAGGTTTGGACAAGGTCATATAATGACATTTTGAGAGGATATTAGTGTAATTATTTGATCATTATATGATGGGTGACCCTGTCAGAAATAGGGTATGTGGGTCCCTAAATGGTAATTCTTTGTGTGGGTGCAAATGGTATATTGGGCATAGGATTGGTAGATGGGCTAGTTGTTTTCTCCTTTCCTTTATCTTTAAGGGCATGAGTGGAAATGTTAACCATATTAATATGGGGTGAGGGAGTATTTGAGTCATGATGAGTGTAGCAAAAATATGGGTAATAGAATGATGAGGGAATATACTAGTGTTGTGCAAAGTAGACATCGCATTGAAATTTGGGTAGAGGTTTGGCTAGCTCTTTTATGCAGACCATATTGATCTCAAATGTTGGATGTGGATAAGAAGGTTGTGGAGGTGGAGATGAAGTTCGTTGGATAGGTAAGGGATGAGGGTGTGTGGTGATAGGTGAAGGTGGAATAGGGTCCTTGTCTAAAATATCATCGTCATAAAATATTTCTTGAGGAGGACATAGTTAGGGAAGAATGGTCTTAAGAGCCTTACAGTTTTCTACATCATGCCCTAGCACACGATTGTAGTTGTAAATTTTTGTATCGTCAAACCCTACTGGTTTGGGTTTGAGTGGGTCATAATTTTTAAGGGGTGGAAATGTGATGACAGAGGTCTCTAAAATGTTTGCTAAGATGTTGGCGTAAGACCCCGCCAATGGATCAAAATGTGAGGTAAGTTTGGGTCTGGATGAAGAAGTTGGTGATTTTGGTGGGAGAGGTGTTATAGGAGATGGAATCGGAAGTGGAATAGGTTTGACTACCAGTTTGGTAGGTAGTACTATTTTTGGTTTGGGTTGTACCTTCTTGGATAGAGATGTAGAAGAGGAACTAGCGGTTGAAGGTGTTGGAGGATCGACTACTTCTTTGGAGGATAATGGGCTCTTGGATTTTGATTTCACCTTCCTAGGTAAAGGGGCAGAAGGAGTGTGTGATGTAGAAGGGAAGGAAGATGGCAGAAGGGGATGAGTTATCCAAGGTTCTAATGGAGGTGCGGTGAAGGTTTTTAGAAGAGGCAAGATGGAGGATATTGGTTGAAGAGTGTGGAATACCATAGGTAGTGATGAGGCTACTAGAAGTGGTGTGGGAATAGGTGGTAAAAATGTTGTAGGTGATGGAAAAGGTTTACACTGTATAGGTAAGTTAGGTGTAACAGATGCTCATGATGAGGAGATGGGCTAATGTGTTGTTATTTTACCTTAGGTAGGAGGTTGTTTGACCAAGGTGGATGGGTGATGTCCTAGAATAGATGGAAGCAGTGAAGGGGAAAGAAGGGTAGTAGGTGAAACCGGTGCACTCGTCCTACAAGGTTGAGTCTTCCTTTGAGGTGGAGGAATGGTTTTTACATGGGCTTATGAGGATGTGGCTAAATCCAATTTGACATGAGGATGGACTAGTCTTAATTTCGTCATGACACCCAATGTGGTAATGGTTTTGGATGCGGGGGAAGGCATGAATGATGGAAAAAGGTTTACGTGTTGGAAAAATTTCAATTGTTTATAAGGGTTTAGGTATGGGCGAAGCTGATGAAAAAGAGGTCATTACGGCTGGTATGGGCATGGTTGGTTTGGTTTTCTAAAACACCTTTGAATAAATCATGGAGGTATCAGCAGACAACATTTGCATTTGGGTTGAAAAATGTTGTCGAAGGCATTCCCAAAGCATGGAATTATCAACATAATCCAAGTGGTCATCCAGGCATGAAAATGATATTTTTGTAGGAGGAGATGATGTTGACTTGGTGGTAATCCTTGTAAAGAATGTCTATGAGACAGGGAACTATTGAATTTAGACTCTGTAGGTAAGAGAGCTGAGAGAAAATTAACAGGATCATGGAAGGCTAACAGGTAATTGTTACTAGCAAGTAGTGGCACTTCTAAGGTACCTTTGATGGGTAGGGGAGATGATGAGTGGGGTGCAGTAGGTTCCTCTTTTAGTGGAGAGGAAGGTGACCATAACTCTCTCGGGGGTAAGAGAGTTAACACCGTTGGTTATTTGTTGGGTTGAGAGGTATGTGGGGAAATGAAATTAGCTGATATTGTGGACTCCTCCGCAGGTGAAAAGAGAGATGAAGGAGACTCCTCTATGGGTAAAGGAGTAGATGGAATAGGTTCCTCCATGGATGAAGGATCTCGTGTGAGAATATCTTCGATAGAGGGAACAAGAGGAAATTGAGGAAGGGTTGGTATGATGTCAAACACAGCATGAACCTCACGAATGCTATTGTCATTTTTCAAAGGCTCAGTAGTTTTCTTAAATGATGGGTTATGATTTAGGAATGGATTCTTGAAGATATGTAGGTTTAGATTAGCCATTATGTTTGGGTTATCCCAAATGAGATCTTTGTTATCTAACATTCCTGGATGATGTTTTTGAATGTTATATAATTACCATCACGATGACCTTTAACACAATGATAGTTGTAATAATAATGTACCATGTTGGCATAGGACAAGTAGGGGTCAAAACCAATATGTGGTTTGATGGGTGGAAGAGAAATTGCTCTAGATTTTAGAAGTTTTTCTAAAACTAAAGAATAGGGTTCTCCTATAGGAGTGTACTTTCATTGCTCCCACCTGAACTGGAAATCTTGAATGGGAGAAAGGTTAGAAATAGGATTTGAGTGATTAGATTGGTGAGATGGGCCAACTTTTAAAACTACCACATTGGGAGATCCTTTGGCTTTGGAATAATTATTTTGGGGTTTGGAAGAGGAAGAGGCATCGTTTGACTTGAATGTAACATTTTTTTTTATGCAATTGAATTTTCTTCTCTTCTATGACATGGATTTCAATTTTTCTAGTCATGGTGAACACCTCATTCGAACGTGCGGAAGGTTTGAAATTGGAGAGTGGGTGAGATGTGTCTAGCATAAGCCCTGGAAAACAACTCTTTAAGCTCAATTTGAGGCAGTTAGAATGTGAGATGTTTGATCAGGCTTTACCAATGAGTGACAAAATATGCAATAGATTCATCTTCGTATTGTCATGTTGAGTACAAGTCAGTCATGGTGACCTTCTTGATGATATTGATCAAAAAATGGTCCAAGAAGGCTTGAGCCAATTGGTTTAATGAGTAAATGGAATGTCAAGGTAAACCATTATATCAATCCAATGTAGGTCCTGTCAAGGACATTGGGAATGTCCGTAAGAGTAGAGCATCATCATGAGCGATTAGATAACACCGATATTTGAAAGACTGCAAGTGTTGATGTGGGTCCTCTTTTTTTTAACTAGTTGAATTTGGGAATTTCCTAATGCGTAGGGTATGGACGAATGGGAATATATGGATGAATGGGCTCATTGTAGATTTCATCGTATGTCAAAGAGTTGTGAGATCCAGAAACTGATGCTTCTAATGTCTACATCTTTTCCATCATCATTTTAATAAGGTCATTGGTAGGTTGTGATGACTAGGCACCCCTTGTACTATAAGGGGGTAGATGGTGAATGTATGATGAGGACGACATCCTAGTATATGGTCGTGCCAAGTACGATAACTACAAGGGGGGAATAGAAGTAGGTGAAAAATAACCCAAATAGGAAATAGATGAGATACAGGGTTGTTGGTGATATGTGTAACTAGGTGGGGTGTATGTAGTGATTCTTGTAGTGATTGGAGGTAAAGATTATGGGATGGAGAGAAAGATGTTTTGGAATGGACTATGGATTTTTGATACCATGGGTGGTTATGATGCAATAGGTATATACGAGGTGGCGGGTGTAGATGGAGCTATGATCAAGGTGGCTAATGAAGGAATGGTTGATACCATGGGAGAAACTGACATCAAAAGTGTGACCGATGCCGTAGGTGTAGTAGATATTGATGATGTGGGGTCAAGTTGGGATATCATTGGTGTTAAATAATTAGAAGAAGGTAAGGCTGAGTTAGTACTATCCAAGGCAAAATTGGGTGGAAGGGTAGGAGCAATGGACGTAAGCATGTCGTTTACCAGCTATCCTGATGAATCTCGAGTGGATGAATTGGCGAGATAATATTGTAAGGCAGCGGGGTTTTGGTCAAGGAGTCTTGTGAACTCCTCATAACCAGTACTGATGATAATGGGTTGAGTAGGATCCATAGGTGACAGGATGGAAGGTGGCGATAGGCTAGGTGGGAGCGGCTGAAGGCTTGCATGGAATATAAAGGTGTTTTCTTGACTACAAGTCAAAACCATGTGAGTTGGCATAGGCTTGGTAATATGCTCTTTATACATGACACAGAAAAATAGAAGGAATGGATAAAATAGTTCCAGAAGATCAAACCTAGTGTTTTTTAATTAAAAATTAAAACATAGGAACTAGTGGAGGTTGGGTTAATTGATGACAGTGATACAGGGTTACCAAAATTGGTTACAGTGGAATAATCAAAATTTTGATAAATGTGGTAATAATTGATGAAAATGAGGCAAAATCAAGATTTGACAGTGATTTCAAAGGTCCAGAGGTATGATGATGTATCTGAGAAACCCCAGAAAGAATAGAAATGTGATGACTATTTTTCTGGTGAAATAATCTTAAAAAGTAAGAAATTGACAATGGTTAGGTACATTGATGGCAGTCAGATGTAAACCGGTGACAGTCGTTGGACCGAAACCGATCACTATGAAATTTGAAAATATGAATAAAAATGGGACTTGGTGACTTAGATTAGATAGAATACCAACCCAGGAACCTGAATATGGTAATGATGAACCCAAACACACTCAGAAATAGTCAGAATACACCAAATATGATTTTGGAGTGTGAAAGGAAGAAAAGAAATGGAGAAAACAACCTCTTAACTCAAAACAAAAATCAAGAAAAAACTAAGAAACATCAAATCCTATTGGTTAATTCTATGTTTTAGCTTATGTTATTTAGGACTGACTTGTGAATACAATAGATTTACTGGTTTGATAGAAGGTACCATATAAAAAGCTAAGAACTAAAGATGGTTTCAGGTAGATTTTTTGCAAGGGTGTACCTTTCTGTAAGATAATGACTGGATAGAGAAACCATTTGGGTGCCCACTATCAATCCTTTGATCATGTGATCATTGACAGCTTCTTCTAGATAGGATGATGTTCAATAAGATGTGTAAATTATTTAAGTGGTTTGGTATAGAGATTGTGCAAAGTGAACTATGATTAGATTAGTCAACCATCAGTTGGGCATGACTTCTAGTGTATATGTGAGCTACAATGCAATAAACTAGAATGAAATGCAAATGTTTTAATCTCAAATCCAAAATTACTTTTTATGTCAGAAATGGAGAATAAGAAGAGGAATGATCTTTCACTAATGCAATGCAGTAGAAAGAAAGATGTGTGCTTTTTAAAGAACCAAAAGCATGATTTATTTTAGATAATAGAAAGAAGGAGAAGATTCCAAAGAAGAAAATTAATGTGAATACTTTTCAAAGGGAAATAAACACACAATTTTTACCTAGGAATGAACAAATGCAAAATAACCCCTGATGGATCACACCGGGTGTGCCAAAATGTTTCACCGAATTATTGCAGATAATGAAATAGATAAGGGTAAATAGTCCAAGGAGGAATACATGTAGCCACGTGGTTGAAGGTTGAGTGTGCATGTTCTAATTTCTTATCCAAACTGATTGTGTGAGCTTCCTTTTGGCTAGGAGGAACCACCTATAATGCAAAGTAATACCACAAGATACAATCAATAGAAAAAGGTTAGTGTATTTCCTAGCATGAGCTAGATCCAAGAAGTGTGATACTTCCTCGAAAGTTTTCAATTTACTGATATATATAATTCAATATAAAATAAATGAACATGAAAGTAAGAGAATCAAATGCTAGTGTACTGATTTTGGTATCTCAGATTACTATCAATGGAAATCCATTAAATAATTTTATAATTAAACTGGTGAATATCACGAGTCAGGTTGCAGATTGGGTAGGTGGTCTGAGGGACACAAATAGGGTATGGGTAAGATTTGGTGTAGTTTGGGTTGATTTTAGATTATTAGTAAACTTGATGGTTTAACACAGTTTCCTAGGCATAGAAACTGACATCGGTTAGGGTGTGACCAATGTCGATTCAGGATAACTGATATCAATTACTGTGGATAAAGTCAGAATGTTAAAATTGGGTGTCTAAGCTCTTCCTAAATCTACACAAAGAGTTAGGAGTCCTATGGTGAGGTTGTAAATGAGTTATCAGATTTGGGTAAGGTTCTGTGAGGTTTTGGGGACGTTAGGGACAACTTGGTGAAAATTGACAGGGGAGATAGTAACCAATGTCAGTCTAGTGACCAATGTTGGTGAAGAGGAGAAACCAATGATGGTTAAGGTAACTGACATCAGTAGGGGAAAAATGGTGGTAATTAAATAAACTTAGTTTTTGGGATTCTCTTTGATTTCTCAAAGAATGGAGGGAGCCTGGTTAGGCTTGTAAAAATGCTAGGAAGGCTTAGAAATGCCTAAAGGTTAGCTAAGAAGAGGTAGAAGGTGGTGGATGGTAAGTTAGTTAGATTGTCAAGAAAGTGGAGGGGGAGGAATGTATGAAAGAAAAAGATCCAATAACACAAACATAAATAACCTATTAAGTGTAGAAATGATGCAAGTCAAATACACTTACTTGTATTTGCAGGCTTGGTTGGTGAAAGATGGTAGTGGTTGATCTATGAAGAACTTGGTGGTCAGTGTCATGGAAATGCTTCCCAGAGTACTCATGTGAATGAAAATTCATGTGGATGATTATCAGTTACTTTCTTGGCCTATGGTTGAATGTATTTTGTTATCTGGATGCTGAGAAAATATCTGGTTTGTGCTTGAATGCATATAGCTCTCTCAAATCTCGAAGTGACCAACCTTGGAAAAAGGTTGCAAAACTATATAAATGGTAACTGACAATGGTTAGGGTTACCGGCATAGGTTGAGGGTTAACTGGCATCGGTTAAGGTAAGAAATCCTAGGTTTACCCAAAATAACAGATCCTTGTTATTTTCAGCGTGCTCTTACTATCCATCCGGGTCTCAAGTGATGGTTAACGCTTAGATAAGTGGAATTTTTGTTGGAGAAGGAATAGGAATTTAATGTTAGGGTTGGACTAAGTCCCAGTTGGTTAAGTTAAGTGGATACTTAGTCTTAGTTAATTAATAGACTAAGAATAAGTCCATGGTGAGGTGTCTAGGTGATGTGGCTAGGTGAGGTGTAATTAACTAAATTAAAGTAATTAAATTGATTAATAATGTGAGGATGGGTATTAATTCAGTTATAAGTAATTAAATTAATATGAATGTGGGATAAGGGGTCATGGTTAGGTGAATACATTACGCTAATTAAATAAAGGTGACCAAGGGGAGTGTGACCTAAATTTGGTATCTACAATTGGACCATATTTGGTTGAGGTGAGTGGGATCGCTTCCACCCATTTAGTAAATTTTTTTTTTCAGTGATGATAGAATTATGTTGGTGTGAGGAATGAGGATTAATAAGACCAATGAGATCAAGACTCCATTATGAAAAGGGCCAAAGATCTTGAGCTGGATGCAAAACTTGACTAGGAATGCAAATAAGATTGGAGTGTTACTGACATTTTTCACATTTCTTAACATACTCACAGCATTCATCATTAAGAGGAGGCCAATAATATCCAAGACAAAGGACGCACTTAGCAATGGCTAAGAAACTAAAGTGTCCACCATAAATACCATCGTGGAATTCTTGGGTTTCTCAAGAGGCTTCATGGTACCTAAGGCATTGAAGAACAACACCATCAAATCCGTGTTTATAAATAATGTCTCTAAGGATCACATAGTGGTTGGTGCGTTGAAGGAAGGACCTCTTAGAGTTCTTGGATAGGTCAAGGGGAATAATGGATAGGGATAAATAATCAAATATTTGGGAATACTGTGGTGTGATGAATTAGATTCAACTAGATTAACTTGGGGTTATTCATGAAATGGTTGATCACTGCGATGAACGATGATAAAAAGCTTAGATTCCTTTGTTATCTAAGGAATGAAATTTTTAAGAGATGTCATCGTATCAGTGAAATGATTATTCGATATGGGAACAACTGTGATAGTTTATGAATAAAAGGCTTCGAGGAGAATATGATTTATGTCATGATATTTTTTAAGGGTATCATTTTTGCATTGATACTCACCTATGACTTGTTTGATTACAAGTTTAGAATCTTTATATATGTCAAAGATTTGAACAACTAAAAAGGAAGCAGTTTCAAGACCTAAAATAAGGGCCTCGTACTCTGCCATATTATTTGTACACTAAAAATTGAGTTTGTTTACAATGGGAATAGGAGTTTCCAAAGGAGAAATGAGAATGATGCCAACTCCTCGCCCTTCCTGACACTTAGATCCATCAAAGAAGAGAGTGAATTTAAGGGTGCCGAAAATTGCTCATGAGGAAGATGTGAACTAGGAATAGGGGCTTCTCCTAATTGGTCTGCAATAGCTTGGCCCTTAAGATATTTTTGAGAGATGAACTCGAGGTCGAACTCAAACATAAGCATGATCCACTGAGTTATTCAATCATTATGGCATGGCTTAAAATGCATCATCTTAAGGAGATGAAAGATAGTAATTACATATGTCTTATAATTAAGGAGATAGTGTTGAAGCTTCAAAGTAGCAAAGAAGAGAGCACAACACAACTTTTCAGCTTCATTGTATTGTTTTTCACAGTCATGAAGGGTTTGACTAATGTAATAAACAGCTTTCTCACAACCTTTGTCATCATGATGTGCTAACATATCTCCTAAGGCATGATTAGTAGCAGATATATATAGATAAAAGGGATCCCCCTCGTTTTGAGGTGTAAGCACTAGTGGAGACATTAGATATTGTTTAAGATCATAAAAATCCTTCTAGATATTATGGTCCTAATCAAATTCTATGACCTTTTGAAGGAGGTGATGAAAAGGTTGATAGTGATATGAAATTTGAGAGATGAAATGATAGATAGATTGGAGGTGGTCTTGAAAGTTGCAAAGCTACTTAATATTGAAAGGAGGATGCATTTCAATGGTTTCCTTAATTTATGTGGGTTTAACTTCAATGCCCCTAATAGAAATGATAAATCAAAGGAGTTTTCTAGTTAATACTCCAAATACACACTTGGCTAGCTTGAGATGAAGACAAAAACAAATAAGGCACTCGAATAGGACTTTGAGAATGGAAATATGGTCACGTCGATGTTTATATTTACCTAAACTACATCGACATAATCTTCTATGGTTTTTTGGATGAGATCATAAAATATGTAAGTCATGGCTCGTTGATAGGTAACACCGACATTCTTTAGACTGAAGGGCATGACTTGATAACAAAAGGTCCCCCAAGGGGTGATAAAGGAAGTCTTGTGTTGGTCCTCTAGGGTGATAAGAATTTGATTATAACCAAAAAATCCATCCATAAGATAAAACATCTCATGACATGTGGTAAGATCCACAAGTTGATCAATGTTTGGAAGAGTAAATTCATCATTAGGGAAAGTGAGATTGAGATCTCAAAATTCAGTGCAAATCTGAATTTTGCTAGATTCTTTAACGACTGGTAAAATGTTTAAAACCCATTGGGGATAATCAATGTGGATAACAAAATTAGCAGAAAGAAGGAACTGTAACTCTTCTTTAAAAAGGAGGAAAACACGAGGGTGCATGTGGTGAATCTATTACTTTATCAGTTTAGCATTGGGGAAGGTGATGATATTGTGGACGACGATAAAAGCATCAAGACCTAGCATATCTGAGAAAGACCTATTACTGTAAAATCACAACACCCCTGAATGTATGCAAATCGATGGGTTGAGATTCTAAGTGTGATTGCATAATATGGAGCATCTCTCAAAGTGTGGGACTTTGAAATTGAGAGAGCTCTCTGGATGAAGGTTGGTTCCTATTCCTCTATTCAAGTTCACACATAAAATTTTCAGAGGATCTATTCTAAAATATATTCTAGCTTACTAAGGAGATAGGGTTAATAAGATGCAAGAAATTAAACCTAAACTAATAGAGGTGATGCACCAAAGGAATTATGAACATCGGCTTTGCTATCAAACATAGACCATTAAAATGTAATACAACCACAATGCACAGATAACCAATATTGCAATGAAAGATCAAATAAAGGAAATGAACACAAGATAGGGTTGAAATCATCCACAGACATGTATTATTGCTTCACATATTGGTACAGAACATTACAATGGCCAAGAGGCATAAAACTTGCATTATAGTCTTAATAGAAGGTTCAAACTCCATGAATTCGTCTGTAGACCAGAGAAGAAGGGAGGGTGCAAAACCAAAATGTCCAACCCTTTACAATGAGCCAAGATCTTACCTTTATAGATGAAACAAAGAGAGGAGAAGAAAAGAGGTACGAAATCTGATTTGGAAGCTCAGCTACTAGCTATCAATGCCCCTACAAATCCACCTACAATCTGTCAAGTCTGCCTCTTTATGTCTGTTTGGTGTGTTGAAGAAGGAAGAATGGTGGATCAAATCAAATCCAATTTGGTTGTTGAAGTAATCGGATCATACATTAATGACATGAAATATTTCTTCCTATTTATCACCCACCTAACCCTATTAAAATTAAAGTTTCAGGTTTCCATGTCATAGATGAGGTTGAGACCTTTCCAATGGTACCAGTTTTGTTGAATTTTGAGTACTAGATCGAAAGATATGCCCATTTGAATTCTTGAATCGAATTCATACAAAAATGGTGAAAAACCAATTTAGCAAAATGGATCTACAGGCCTGAAATTCACTTTGCACCTTTTGGAAAATGGCGACAAAACCTCCTCGGACCCACGGGCCTACACTTACAAATTGTGCTTTTATGAAAGTTCTAAACCTTCTCGTTGCAAAAGACATCCCACAGCCCCACAACTTTACATTTCCCAAAATTCAGCTCCAGGCCCATCGGCCTGTATGTTCTGCTTGGGAAAAAAGTCTTCCCCAGGCCCGCCAGCCTGCTTTGGCCTAAAACATGGCCACAGGTCCCTTTTGTTTGGTGGGGTCATATGTCTGATCCTAGACATGTGGAGGCTAACAACACATTTGGGACTCTGCCCCCAGATTTTACCTTTGAAGTTGCGCGGATGAGGCACATGGAGGTTTCTACATTGTCCCTTCTATACTTAGTCGATTTAAGCTAAGTCGGCTCTGTCCCATTTTTTACTTTTGGACACATGGAGGGCCTGCGCCAATTTGGGGGACCACCTTCGGAGTTGATCTTTGAAGTTGCACCAAGTAGACACGTGGCACCTTCTGCTAGCTTACCTCTATTTCTTTTATACTTAGTCGATTTTGGGCCTACTACCTTTCTCATTCCCTAACTATGTGGCAGGCTAGCACATGTTTGGGGTCTTCTTTTTGGGCTATGCCTTTGAAGTTACATGTGGACATCTTCCATCGGCCTGTCCCAAGTTTCAATTTTTCAATTACCGACTTTGTTTCCTTTCTGGACCTAGGACACATGGAAGATCTGCGCTCACTTGGAGATCCGCTTTTGGATTTACCTTTGAAGTTACGCAAAAGAGACATGTGGCATCTTTCACTAGCTCATAGACTTTTCAATGGCCAGATGCAAATTTTGGGGGCTCTGGACACGTGGAGGGCTAGCGCTTGTTTAGGGACTTCCTTTTGGGCTTGACCTTTGGATGTGCCATTGAGGCACGTGGAATCTTCCACCGTCTCTTCCATACTTAGTCAATTCAAGGCCTCAAGTAAACACTACCTCGTCAGGTTCTGGGACACATGGAAGCTCCGAGCTCATTTGGTGAATTACCCTTGGCTTCAACCCTTGAAGATGCACGTGGAATTGAGACATGTGGCACCTTTCACCGTTCCTTTTATACTTAACTGATTTGGGCCCACTCTGAATCGTATGTGAAGTCCAAAAACTTCGATCCTTTCCCTATTTTCCTCCTGAGATCCTCTGGCCTCATTTGATGTTTTTTGATCCTTCGCCAACCCTGCTTGTCCATTATGCAGATCTTGCCTACCCCCTTGACTGTTGGATTTGAATGTGAGCTTGCAAGACAGAAGTCAACCCTTATATTTCCTTCTATGCAGGGTCATGTTTGATCAATTTTTCTAGGGGGAAAAATTGGGATAACAGTTTGGTGACTCACGGGGACATCTTCCTGCTAGATGAAGAGACCAGTAGTCTTGGAAGTATCCATTGGGCATGGATTCTACCTGGTAATTTCAAAACTGGTCTGGAATTACCTTCCACTACATGCACTCTTATCTTTGCAAGAAAATCTTTCTATTCAAGATTTGTGAGAGTAGAGAGTTGTCTGAAACCTGGAAACTTCTCCCTCATTTGATTTTCCACAAACCTGATCTATTGGAGTGCAATTAAAACATCCAGACCTACTCCAATAGGTATACTCTGTATATTTAATTTCTTGTGGCCACAAGTCTTTTCCATGAGTGAGATGAACTATATACAAGCATACACCAGAAGCAATAGAGCATGTGCACCAGCACTTAGGGAAATTGAAACCTAAACTATAACAAGACAATGTGCATACGCACTTGGAGAAATTGAAAACCTAGGCTAATATTTACAAGGGTGATAAATTTTCCTTTTAGTAGTAGTGTTTGAGGTAGATCCCATTGACTAGAATCTGTAATTCTTTGCCATCCAACTTAGCCAGCCAGAAGGCATTGCTACTTTTACATCTTGTGACCATGTAGGGGCCACTCTAAATGGCATCAAACTTGGAATGCCTTCCTGGTTTTTCCCGATCTGCATCCCACTTTAGAACTAATTCCCCCTCTTGAAAGGTCCTTATTCTTGCTTTCTTATCAAATCTCTTCTTGATCGATGCTTGATCTTTCTCTATGATTTGCATTGCATGTTCTCTTGCTTCTTCTACTCCCATTAGCTCTGCATACCTAATTTCCATAGGTTCAAACTCAGCTAGTTCCAACTATTTCATGAGCTCTAAAGTGGGCAGCTCCAATGATATGGGTAATACTACCTCTTTTCCATATACAAGCTTGTATGGGGAGCTACCTGTAGACCTTTTGGATGTGATCCTATCAGCCCATAGAGCTAATTTGAGCTTTGTGTGCCAAGTTCTCTAATTTTCATCAAGAGTCCCTGATAATTCTTAGTAGGTTCTTGTTTGTGGACTCTACTTGGCCATTACCTTGAGGGTAATAGTTTGATGAAGTGCTGAGGTATACACCATTCTTGACAGCCCATTCAGTGATCCTTGTACCAAGGAATGCCAATGCATTATCTGATATGATAGTGGTAGGGACTCCAAACCTAGTGACTATCCCTTCATAGAAATCCAAGATGTTGGATTCATTTTCCTTCTTTAGTGCCACCACTTCAGTCCACTTGGTGAAATAGTCAGTTGTTGTGAGTATCCACTTGTGGCCCTGGCTTGAATTTGGGTTGATTACTCCAATAAAGTCTAATCCCCATTGCATGAATGGCTGATCCACTGAAATTGGACGAAGGGGTAGGGCTGTTAATTTTTC
This sequence comes from Taxus chinensis, assembly GCA_019776745.2. Classification (NCBI taxonomy): domain Eukaryota; kingdom Viridiplantae; phylum Streptophyta; class Pinopsida; order Cupressales; family Taxaceae; genus Taxus; species Taxus chinensis. The sequence goes on from CM034156.1 coordinate 591,333,310, forward strand.
CTTCCCTGTGAAGAATGCACACTTCTTGCATTTCTTGATCCATGAGTAGTAATCCCTAAACACCATAGGCCAATAGTAACCAACCCTCATAATTTTGAGCATTGTTACCCATGGAGCAAAGTGGCCTCCAGCTTCTCCATCGTGGAACTCATGTAACACCTTCTCAATTTGGACTGTCCCAATGCACCTTAATAGGATGCCATTGATGTCCCTTTTGAACAAAACATGCCATCAACAAGTGCATACGGGATGGCTTGTAATCTAAAGTACCTTCTTTTTGTTCTTCTCATTTCTAGAGGGCACGAACCTGTTTGGAGAAAATGCACCAAATTTTGAGTCCAACATGGAATGGGTGCATCATTAGCTAGATGCTCTAGCTCATTCTGCGTTAATAGGACAACCTCTTCTTCATCTGCTGACTCAGTTTGTTGCTTGGAAGCAAGCTGCTCACACAGACCCTTTCCATGAACCAGCTTGGTCACTTTGATTTCAATATCATACTCCATTACACAAGTGATCCAACCTGCTCTCTTCTCATTCAAGTCCTTGTTTAGGAGAAAATCCTTGACACTAGCATGAGACACTAGCAGTTGAATCTTGTTGTTTGAGACCAAGTGTCTTAACTTCTTCAAACTCCTAATGACAGCAAGGACATGATTTTCAATGAAAGAATACTTTACTTCATAATCCTCCAAGCTCTGACTGAAGAAGGCTATGGGCTGTTCTGAACCTTCCTTGTTAGGCTGAACCAAGATAGCTGAGATTGTGTCTGACCCTCCAAAATCATATAGCATGAAGTCCTTTGAAAATTCTGGGTTAATAAGAGTTGGGGCCTGTGATATTGCAAGCTTGATGGCCTCAAAACTCTCTTTGCCTTCCTGCTATCCATTTGAATGCAAGAATCTTCTTTAACATCATCGTTAAAGGCTTCACAAGAGTGGCAAAAATTAGGCACAAATCTGTGAACAAATTTTATCCTTCCCAAGAATATTTGAAGAGATTTCTTGTGTTGTGGAAATGGAAGTGTTCAGATGGCTTCAACTCTTTTAGGATCAATTGTTAACCCTTCTCTTGAGACAATGTGGCCCAACAACTTTCCCTCGTGTGCCAAGAATACACACTTCTTTGGATTCAATGACACTCCAAACCTTCTACACCTTTGAAATACTTCCTGAGGTGAAAGAGGTGGTCTGTTGCATTCTTTGAGAAGACAGTGATATCATCTAGATATACCAGCACCATCTTGTTGATCAAGCCTTTGAATGCCATATCCATAGCTCGCTGAAATGTTGCTCTGGCATTGGACAACCCAAATGGCATCTTCTTGTAAGCATATGTGCCCCATTTGGTGGTGAAGGTCATCTTGTACTGATCTTCCTCTTTCACCATTATCTGATTATAGCCTGAGTATCCATCTAGCAATGAAAACCTCTCAGAGCCAGCTACAACCTGCAAGATTTTCTCCATCGATGGAAGTGGGTAGTGATCTTTGAGTGATGCTTTATTTAGATCACGGAAGTCTACACACAATCTGATTTCTCCATTTCTTTTCCTCACAGGCACCAAGTTTGCAACCCAACTTGAATGCTTGATAGGGAAGATGATGTTGGCCTCAATTAGCTTGTTCAACTCTTTTCTCATGAGAGGTTCAATGTGAGGGTTTTACTGGCCTTTGCTTTTGTCTGAAAGGCTTAGATCTTGGATCCAGCTCGATAGTGTGTTGTGCCAACCTTGGGTTGAAACCTCTTAAATCCTTGTAAGTCCAAGAAAAGACATCTGGGAATTCTTGACAAAGTTGAATGAACTCATATTTTTCTTGTTGGGTACTTACCTTGCCAATTCGCAACATTTTGCCTTCATCTATGGAAATGGGCTTTGAATCTTCACCCTTTACCTAAATATTTTCTTTCTCCTTCCGGAATTGATCATTTGGGTTGAAGATTGACTCCAAGGTTACAAGACCTTTTGGTAATTTGTTAGTTCTCAACTACACCACTTGGTCACCATACTGTTGTTCCAATTTGTCTTGGTTTCTGGAGGAGAACTCAACTTCTTCTTGTAGAAAATTGACAATTTGTTGATCATTCTCGAAGACCTGCCAACTTGTGTTATTATCTGGGACAGCTATCCTTACAACCACCTTGATATGGGGCTGAGACTTATCACTTTTTATACTTTCTATAACATCAAACGCTGCCCCCAATTGTTGTCAATCTATCTGCTGCATCATTCTTTTTCCTGGGTATGGACACAATGTTGAAAGCTTCAAAGTCCTCAATGAGGTCCCATACCTGGTTTTTATAGCTCCTGAGTAGGTCATTCCTTGCAGCATGTTTTCCTCTGACTTGGTTCACAATCAAGCTCACTATCACCAAATATTTGCAAATTCTTAATCCCTCTCTTTCTTGCCCAATGCAGTCCATGGATCAAGGCTTCATACTCTGTTGTGTTGTTTGAGCAAGAAAATTGGAAAATGGAAGGTTGAGTAATATTTCATACCTTGAGGTGAAACAAACATAGCTCCTCCTCCTTCCTTGTCTACTTCTTGAGCCATCAAAGAATAATGTCATACCTCATTATCATCCTTGTGGTTCTGGCTTAGTGATGTTAGGAAGAGGATGATTCTCTTCATGCAAACAATAAACTCCTAGCTCAGATTCTCCATTTCCTTGTAAGGGTCAAAAGCATGCCTCTTGCTTTCCCATTCATCAAGGGTCAAGTCTGGAATGTATCTGAATTTGGTATCAACTTCATGGGTGCTTGGATAATCTTCTTGATCAAGGGCTGAACAATTTACATTGATTGGACTCGGTGTATGAGGCTCAATATGGAAGTTTGCAATAGGCTCAGATCTGATTGTAGCCTTAGCTCCATACCTTGTTCTGAATAACATGTGTGACCAATCAGTAGACAAATAACCTCCAATTTTAGTAGTGAAGTCTCTTGACAAACACAATGCAAAGTGTGGTGGCAAGTCTATGACTGATACATTTTGCAAGATGGTCACATTGGGACATGCATGCAATGTGAGGCTCAAATCCTTGATGACTCCAACCGTTGTTAATGTTGTACCATCCAATTGTACCACCCTTTGGAGATGACTTCATATTGAAGACCCAGCTGATCAGCTATTTGTTTTGGCATTACAGAGCTACTTGCTCCCAAATCAATCATGTAATTATGCACTAGCTTGTCTCCAATGATCAATGAGACATAGAAGGGAGGAGGCTTTAGATTCTTACCTTGTTATCTCTATGATTTCCTTCAGGCTGAGCTGCATTGGTAAGCACTTTCTCTTGTTGATTGGGTGACTGATTTGATGTTGACCAATTTTCCATAGCAGCTTGCAATAGGTCTCTTTGTCCTGGGATAGCCAATGACTCCCACATTGAGATGTTTACATTTTTCCTCTTCATCTGCTCAATGATGTTGAATGGAGATGAGTTATCTCTCTATTTCCCTTTTCCTTGCATATTCTTCTCTTACACATGGGTTGTTACAATGGTGCTTGAGCGGGTCTAGAAGGTGGCTTGGGCTGACTCTGTACATTGAGGAGTTGCAATTTATGGAGTAATAGAGGGTTGTGGATTATTTGAATTTGATGATTTCCCCTCTCTAATATTCCTCTTCTTGGACCATGTATTTTCTAATCACACTATGAGGAGGTGCTTGATTCATACCACAGAAGTCTTCTGTTTTCCAATTAACAAGCATAGTTTCAGTTGGAGGTGTCTCTTGCTGAGCTTCTTGCTGCTGATTTTCCTCTTGACTAGGTTCTTGGGACACACCAATGGTCTGTACCATCAAGGCCTGGTTTAGTACACCATTGAAACACGTTGATTGATTATGAGGTAGATTACAAGGGTAACACCAGTCATACTCTTGTGCCATGTTGTTTTTTGTTGGAACCAAGGCCCTTGATGTTGAAGTTGTGTTTGGATCATATGGTCAGAATGGCCCTAGCAGCTTGAGGTTGTCCTTGGTTTTGGTTTTGATTTGTGGCATGAGCTTGGTGGTCTATTTTGTTGATATGGGGGCCTAGCTTGATATTGAGTTTGAGGTTGATACAGCCTAGAACTCTGAGCTTGTTGTCTCTTGATAGTCACTAGCTCATTTCCTAGGTTTTGCAGTTGTTTCATAACCTCTTATAGCTCTTTTGAAGTGCTAGAAGATGAGGTGGAAGCTTCAGCTGAACTCTGATTCCTTGGAGTAGGTATGGGAGCTAATGTGGGTGTTTGACTAGTGCTTAGAGCTCCTAGTTTTGGATATAGAGGCATAGGTGCCTAGGTGCAAGTTTACCATCCTGAATTAAGTAATTTTCAGCTCTAATGGCAATGTTATAGGCTGCAGGTAAGGTTACACCTCCCATGGATTGAATCATTATGGAAATATCAGAATTTAAAGCTCTAAGGAAGTATAGAAAAGCACCTTTGTCTATTGGTCTTACGGCCACTAGAATCCTATCCCACATCTACTAGAATCTGAAGTTGAATTCGAGTCAACTGCTCATTAGGATCCCTCTTGATTGTTTTCAGTTGTTCCAACAAGGATAGATTATCTCCCTTCTCTCCAAATTGATTGTGAAGAGCTTGTGCACAGATGGTCCCAATTCTGAATAGAGCCTGTTGTTAGACTCCTGAACCATTGCAAAGCTTTACCCTTGAATGAAGAGGCTAACAATTTGACTGCAACATCCATCTCAATGATTTCATGAATTGCACAAGACATTTGCAATGTCTTGAATGTGGTCACTAGGAGTAGTCTGGTTCTCTCCAGTGAAATATGGAATGCTCTTCAATGCTGCAACTGGAACTAGATTTTGTGCATTGAGAGTGAGTGGGCTGCTGCCAGTGAAGTTGACATAGGGATTGGGTTGTGGATGTGCCATTATGATTGGCCTAAGAACCTTGTTGATTGAATGAAAGGCCTACCAGGGGGAGGTGTTGACAAGGTTCTATTTGGTGGAGATGGAGACCTTTGAGCTCTTCTTCCCCTTCTCCCTCTGTCTGGGGACAAGTGCAGATAGACAAAACAATCCTTCTTCTCTAGTTCTTGATCTAGTTTGAATTCTTCTCATGAATCTTGCCAAGCCTGGACTGTTAAAACTAGTGGACTCTGCCTCTTTTAGAGTCACCAGATGTGTAATTTAAAAGCTCCTTACAAGCTAAAAAACTTACAACAAGTGCACATCAATCTTGTTGTAATAAAAATGGAAACCTCTTGGTCCCACCGACGCATGCCAAAATTGTTAGTGCAAAATCACAACACCCCTAAATGTCTACAACTTAGATGGGTTGAGACTCTCAGTGTGATTTCATAACATGGAGCATCTCTCAAAGTGTGGGACTTTGAAATCGAGAGAGCTCTCTAGATGAAGGTTGGTTCCTATTCCTCTAGTTCAGGTGCACACATAAAATTTACAGAGGATCTATTCTAAAATCTATTCTAACTTGCCAAGGAGACATGGTTAAGAAGATGCAAGAAATTAAACCTAAACTAATAGAGGTGATGCACCAAAGGAATGTTGAACACCAGATTTGCTATCAAACACAGACCATTAAAATGTAATACAACCACCATGCATAGATAACCAATATTGTAATGAAAGATCAAATAAAGGCAATGAACACAAGAGAGGGTTGAAATCATCCACAGACATGTATTATTGCTTCACAAATTGATACAGAACATTACAATGGAAAAGAGGTGAAAAAAATTGCATTACAGTCTTAATAGAAGGTTCGAACTCCATGAATTCATCTGCAGACCAGAGAAGAAGGGAGGGTGCAAAACCAAAATGTCCAACCCTTTACAATGAGCCAAGCTCTTACCTTTATAGATGAAGTGAAGAGAGGAGAAGAAAAGAGGTGGGAAATCTGATTTGGAAGCTCAGCTACCAGCCATCAATGCCCCTGCAAATCTACCTACAATCTATCAAGTCTGCCTCTCTATGTCTATTTGGTGTGTTGAAGAAGGAAGAATGGCAGATCAAATCAAATCCATGATCTTGGTTGTTGAATCAATTGGATCGTACATTAATGGCATGAAAGAGGTTTTCCTATTTTTCACCCACCTAACCATTGTTCAAAATTAAAGTTTTAGGATTTCATGGCGTAGACGAGGTCGAGACCTTTCCAATGGTACCAAATTTGTTGAATTTCAAGCACTAGATCGAAAAATATGAACATTTGAATAATTGAATATGAATCCATACAAAAATGGTGAAAAACAAGTTTTAGCAAAATGGATCTGCAGGCCTAAAATTCACTTTACCGCCTTTTGCAAAAAAATTACAAAAGTACAAAAAATGTCCTGCAACCCTGCAAGCCCGCAATTCACTTTTTCCCAAAAGCCCCCACAAGCCCAAAACCTTCTTACGTTTTCCTTTTATTGAACAAACCTCCTCAAGCCCGCAGGCCCATACTTACAAACCGTGCTTTTATGAAAGTTACAAAAAATCCTTAAAAGACTCCCATGGCCCTGTAAATTTATATTTCCCAAAATTCATCTTCGGGCCCCGCCAACCTATAATTTCCACTTAGGTGAAAAGTCTTCCCCAGGCCCGCCTTCCGCTTTGACCTGAAACATGGCCACGTGTCCCTTTAGTTTGGTGGGGTCATATGTATAATCCTGGACATGTGGAAGCTCAGCACACATTTGGGACCTGCCCCTAGATTTTACCTTTGAAGTTACACAGATGAGGCATGTGGAGGCTTCCGTCATCCCTTCTATACTTACTCGATTTAAGCGACCGTCTCTATCCCTTTTTTGACTTTTGGACATGTAAAGGGCCTGCGCTAGTTTGGGGGACTGCCTTTGGAGTTGATCTTTGAAGTTTCTCTGAGTCAAAACATGGCACCTTCCATTAGCTTGCCTTTGTTTCTTTTATACTTAGACAATTTTGGGCCTGCTACCTTTCTCGGTCCCTAACTACATGGTGGGCTAGCACATGTTTGGGTCTCCATTTTGGGCTGTGCCCTTGAAGTTGCATCGATGATACACATGGAAGCTTCCGCTAGCCTGTCTCAAGCTTGTACTTTTCAACTTCTAGATCTATTTCCTTTCCAGACCTAGGACACGTGGAAGCTCTGTGCTCGCTTGGAGACCCACTTTTGGAGTTACCTTTGAAGTTGTGTGGAAGAGACACATGGCATCTTCCACTGGCTCATATAATTTTCAATGGTCGGTGCAAATTTTGGAGGCTCTGGACACATTGAGGGCTAGCGCTTGTTTAGGGACTACCTTTTGGGCTTAACCTTTAAAGATGTGTCATTGAGGCACGTGGAAGCTTCTGTCATCTCTTCCATACTTAGCTGATTCATTACTCGAGTAAACACTACCTCGTCGGGTTTTGGAACCCATGGAATCTCTTCGCTCATTTGGGGAACTACCCTTGGCTTTGAACCTTGAAGATGTGTCATTGAGACATGTGGCACCTTCCATCGGTCCTTTTATAGTTAAACAATTTGGGCCCGCTCTGAATCATATGTGAAGTCTGAAAACTTCGAGCCTTTCCCTATTTTCCTCCTGAGAGCCTTTGGCCTCCTTTTAAGTTGTTTGATCCTTCGCCGACCCTTCTTGTCCATTGTAGAGCCTACCTGCCCCCTTGACTGTTGGATTTTAATGTGAGCTTGCAAGACAGAGCTGGCCCTTAGACTTCCTTTTGTGTAGGGTTGTTTAATTAATTTTTCTGGGGGGGAAATTGGGATAACAAGACCATGCAAATTCCTAGCTATGATAAGAGAGGAATTTAGTCAAATATTTAAGCTCATGTGGGTCAATAGATTGGCCAACTTTGAGAATGTGAGGCTCCTAAAGAGACCCCATATTGACATCGATGGTGGCTTTGTTGAGAAAAGTAGGTGTGCCAAATGGTAAGGTCTTATGAAGATAATAATATTCTACCCCCCATGTGGGAAATAATATCATCATCATTAGCACATTGACAGATGTCGATGGTAGAAGAATCTTGTTCTATCATTTTTAGATGGCGAAGGGGAAGGGACCTAGTCTGATTTTCACATTGATAAGTGAGTGGGTCCCAAAGTGGTGGTGTGTACTAAAAAAAGTTAGAGGAAATATACATGGTATCATCCATATCCATGAACTTGTAGGATGGATAATATGGGATGGGTGGAGAAGGAATCTCCATTAATATCTAAGATGGTAGAATGGGGTCAAGGGATTGCTCCCAGTAGCTTAACTTAAACTTTTCGTGAGGCTTACACCATTGATAAATAATTAGGCCATGCGGTCCCTTCTTATAACGTCCCACCTTTCTATACACAACGATGGAGATATTTGTGTGAAAAATATGGTTTGTTAAGGAAGCCAAAACCACTGGTATAAGGTTTGTCATGTGGAATATCATCAATGTGGGAAGAGGGGGTATCAAAACCGCCATAAATAAGATTGGTGTGAAGATGTGGTGGACCAAAAGATAAAACATCCCTGAAATTTGGTTAGTACATAGGTTCTTTATCAAGTCTAGTGATATGGTGAGGAGTAGGAAGATTGTTGAGTATGAGGAGATGATACTCCCCCAGCGTGAGTTTATCCATCACTTTATCTAGGGATTCGTCATTAGGAAGTTTTGAATAAGGGGTGGATGATCTGGTGGATGGTGTAGATGGATCATTCTTGGTAATGATTACATCATTTGTCCTATATGTCATGTTTCATATTTTGAAGGGGGGAGCATCCCCGGGAAGTGTTAGAATATTTCCCTCATGCTCATACTTAAGGGATAGATGAAGTGTAGAGGGGACGCAATGCATGGTATAGATCCATGGTCGTCCAAGGAGAACATTATACTAAAATTATCCCTAGATGATGTAGAAGACCTCATGAAGGAGCTTCTCACTGACACAAATAGGAAGAATGACCATTCCCAAGGTGGGATCGATAACATCGTTGAAAGTGCAAAGGACTGCATGTGTCTGGGTAATAAATTCCTTTGGGATCTTAATTTATTCAAAAGTATGTGAAGTAAGGATATTAATTGTTGCCCCCACTATCGATCATGGATCGTCAAATTAATTTATCACTAATCCTAACCATAATAAAGAGGGGAAGGTCATATTCTTCTGTCGGGATGTTTGAAATTGTAGCATCATCAAATAATATAGCCGCAGAAGTAGCAAGTGCTCCTACAAGATATGCGAATGGCTGAGCCTCATTAGTGGATGTTGGAATATGCTTTAAGGCTTCAGTGAGAGCCTATCTATGGTTTGGTGAGCTTTGGCTGAGCTCGTAGAGTGAAATCCTGACTGGGGCCTCATGGAGTTGTTTTACTATACTTTGCTCAATGGGATAAGAGCCGCTAATATGGAAACCTTAGGTGTCGATGATGTGGTTTACTCCTTAGGAGGAAGAATGAAAAAGGAGGAGGAATGATAATGAAGGTCTTGGATTTTTGGTTTGGATGTTGATTTTGGATCATGTGGGCCAGATCCAGTGGTTACCTAAGCAGCATTACTGAAAAAAGGGGGACCATCCTTAGAAGATTTATCTCTCAAAGGCGAGATGGAAAATATTGGATTGGATGTGGGAGGACGAGACTGGCTCGGTCTAACAATAAATATTTCCTCTTTAAATGAGGTTATGTATAATGTCCTGGAGTGCTCTACAATGATTAGTATTATGCCCATGGGTATGATGATAGACGCACATAATGTTGGAATTAAACCATGAAGGATTATTTTCATTTGGATCAAAGGCCTTGATAGGTGGAAGCATGATTGCAAAGGTTTGTATTAAGTGTTGGAAGATGCCTTGTGAGATATCTTAGATGTTTGGGGTAAAGTCTGAGTATGTTGAGGTGATTTAAATCTAGTTTTTATGTTTGTTGGTGCTTAAGTATTTCGTTGTTTTGGATTGGTGTGTTGAAATGTTCAGGGTCCTAAAACATATGACATTACATTTGATTTTCTAACTCTAGGATTGATCATATATTTTGTATGTGGAGATGCACCCTTGTGAGGAGTGACGAAAATTTTAACCAAAGGATTGGATGGTGATGTCATTTTTTATACAGGTGAGGAAGAAGCATTTGTTTGATGTAATGTAAGGAAGGTGGAGATTGTTTGGATTTTTTTGATGACATGGAAGGAACACTTGAGGTCATTTTAAGTTGAAGTGATTTTAATAATTGCTCAAATGATGACATTGGTGTGACGGAGGAAGTTTGAGTGGATGTGGTTGCAGCAGTTGACATGGGTAAAATAATGGGAATATGAACCAGCCTAGGTTCTAAGGATGGTATGACGGGAAAAGGTGGAATTCATATAGGTGAGGTGGTTAATTCTAATGAAGTAGAAGTATACAAGATATGGGAGTTGATGTGGGACTAATGTAAGATGTGGAGATAGGTTGGAATGGTTGCTTCATGAATATCTCAAAGGGCATGAATGATATATTTTCAAATAGGGTTTTAGTGGTTATAGATGTGGGAGTGGATGTTTAGATAAATGTAGGTATGATACATGTAGGAAAAATATCAAAGGGGGTAGACATGATCAATGATGGAGAGGAATTTATGGATAGAATTGGCTCTTGATTAGCAGTGTGAAGATTATTTATAGTGTGAGCATTGGGTGGTTGGGTTATAGTAGAAGTATTAGCTTGTATTTTTGGTGCATGATTTGGGAAAGGTTGTTTGAATATGTCAAGTGGTTGATTGGGTGAGGAATTTGGATTGTCCACTTAAATATTTTCCTGATCAATGAGTCTTTGGACCAAATCCTTGAAAGTTTGACATATCTTTATGTCGTGTCCTCAGACTTGGTGGTACTTGCAATAATGGTCTTCACAATACCACATGAGTTTTGGTCTTGACTCATCAAAGGGTCAAATAGGAGGAAGTTTTATAAGGTTTCCTACCATCAACTTTTCAAATAGTGTACTATATGACTCCCCTAGGGGAGTGTAATTGGGTGTTGGTCAAAGGGCTCACTGTTGAGTCCATGTGCTAGATGTAGGTGTGGAAGATGATTTAATGACCACAACATTGGTCATCACCTTTGATTTGTCAATTTTCATGGAGGACTTGCTAAATTCATGTTTATGTTTGTTTGATTTTAATTTTAAATGACCCTACTTAAGGGCGCGTGTTTCAATTTTGTGAGCCATGGTAAAGGCTTCGTCAAAGGTTTAGAATGATTGTATTTGTAAAGTAAAAGATATATGCTCCATACATGAATGTGAGAAGAGCTCGATAAGGTCAGTTTGCAAAAGAGGGAAGGATAACTGGTTTATAATGCTACACCACCATGTGACAAATTCTGTGATGGATTCATCCTTAAACTTTTGGATGGTTTATAGATCATTTATAGTTATTTTTCATGAAATTTTATTCGAATTTTTTTCTAAAAATAGGTGCACGAGTTAGGAGAAGGAGAATATAGAATATTGAGGAGTATTATTGTACCCAGTCTAGCATAGGACCGTCCAAGGACATGGGGAAAGTGTGAAGCATTAAGTCTTGATTGTGTGCAATAAGTTAGCATGCATGTCTAAATGTGTGAAGGTATTGTTGCGGGTCCTATTTGTTGTTAAACTTGGTGAATTTCAACAATTCCTAGTGTAAGGATATGGTTTAATTGGTACAGATGGGTGAATAGGATTGTTACAGATTTGTTTATATGATAATGAAAATTTGGATCCTAGACTAGTGGCTTCGAGATTGGATAAACTATTCATAAAAGCTTGCCTATGGTCATTCAAAAGAGTCTATTGGGGGATGAGAGGTGGTGGTTGGATGTAAGAAGTGTCCAGATAAGTTTTTTGGTGAATTTGTGGATGCGTAGATGTTTAAGGAATTTGATGGAAGTGAGTGTAAATCATTGGTTGTGATTGAAGGGGTGGTTGTTGAAAGAATTTGTTTTGAGAAATAGGAACATGGTATGATTTTTGGGACTGGGTTGGTTATTGCGTAAGTTCTGAATAGGGATGTGGGTATGAATGGGTACAAACTATTGATGGAGTGGATTAGACATTGAATAATTTAGATTAACCATGAAATGGGGTTGGGAAGTGTTGACATGCATGCTAGATATGAGAAGGTCATGTTTTTTTAATAGGGAATGTGATGTTTGAGTATGTTGGTTATGGACACTAGTAAAGATAACAACCAAAGAGGTGATAGGGAAGGTAGTATTGACTAGAGGGAGATTGTGAGATTGTGAGAAATAGGCATGATTATTTGGGTAGTTTAGTGAGATGAGGGATTGGTGGAAGAGGATGCAAGATGGGTTGTAGAAAGTTCACTTATTGCAAATTAGGTGGTTTCATGATTGGTCTGATAAGGATAAACATGTTGAAGTGGCGGACCATCTGGAGGCAGCTAAGTTGATGTCCTTAAGAAATAGTCTTGGAGTGCCACTAGATTGACATCAAGAATTTTATGGAACATGGTATCACTGAGAAGGACTTTAAGAGGTCCAAAAGGTTCTGATCTAATGGGTGGTGGGGTAGTTGGCCTAGACAGGATATATTGATGATGTAAGAATGGATTGGTTTCTTCTAAGGTTGTAGTGTAGACAAGGGGTCCTTGGTGAGAGATATTAATGGGAGAATGAGCTTCCAGGGATGAGGTAATTATTGTGGTAGGAATTTGAGATGAGGAATTGTTTGAGGCAAAATTTTGTCCCATTTTCTTGACTGTAGAACAAGTAATTACGAGCATGAAAAAAGAACAAGTTTTATGTTAACTAAACCAAGAAATTCAAGTAGGCGATTATTTTTTATGTGTTTATATTATTAAAGTGTGAAAAAGGGGATGGATAACAAGGTACCTATGAGAGGGAAATCTATGTCTAGTTTTAGGTTTGTTATGGCTAGGTAAGTCTCAGGTGGCTTCCTATTAGGTGATGAAATCCCAATCAATAAACCAGGTAGGATGTTGTTTTGATGTGTGATTTGATTTGTGAGATCTAGGTTGTGTGTGATAGAGTTTGAGATTCAACAAGTTAACCCCTACTTAAACTATATGAGAAAGTAGGATGTAGAAAAGGAAGGTTCTTTTAAAACAAAAATGAAGTGTGATATTTTGATGAGGAAACACACAAGAAAGGGAAATATCATGCAGAAAGGAGCAAATAGGAAAAAAAGGAATACCTGGATAGAGCTTTTCCTTTTTATCTTAACTTAGGTGAAGATTAATCCAAGTATTCGAACCCAACATAAGAAATAAAAAAGTGGAACCTTGTGCTACAATATTACTAGAAGACGAAACTCTTATCTAAATTCCATTGCCCACTAAGAATAGATAACAAGCAGATTCCTGTTGAATTGACCAAGTATTCTTTAAGGTTCCTACAGATTTGAATCCCACCAGGGATCGAGCCTTCGGCAACATGGAAAGAATACTTATCCGAATCAATGTGTTGATCTACGTTTCCAACTTCCTGTCCAGGTGAGTGTACGAGAAATCAAGAAACAAAAAACCATGTTGAGTATATAAGGGCTTAATACCTTGGAGATGACAATAGATGCTACAGGCGCAAAGTTGATATTGGAGTCCTCGGTGTGATTCTGCCAAACCTGGAGCTCACATATACTATGAAAATAATGATTAGAAATTTAATGCGGGGACTGCTTGACAAAGCAGATCTGAGAAGCGTTAACTTCCTAGGTGGCTTTCAAACCCCATGCGATAAGAATAATAGTACAATAGCATCCAAAAAAATGACATACAAATTGATAAATAAATGAACCTGGATGGTACCGATATGCAGACATAATTAATGATCTGATGCATGTAACATGAATCTCATTACATGAACCCAAATCATGAGCAGAATGTTATGGAAATCCCACGTGTTATCACCCAGATAGAATAATAATGATATTATAAAATGACAAAAATCTCATAACATTCACCTCAATTTCTTCCTCTCCATTTTGAGAGGAAGAAGTCTCATATTTATAATTTGAATTTGGATTAAAATAGAGGATTAACGAATAACCATAATTTGCAAAAGTAATTTTGATTAAGAGGACGTGATGAAGAGTTGATTTGATGGTAGGGTTCATGATGTGAAAAAAAGAAAAGGTGTGATGTGGAGTGGAGACATAGTTAGGTGTAATAGTGGAGCTATGTGCTCACTTTAATTATTGATTTTTGGATTTGTTGTGAGATAGGGGGATTTTTGAATTATTGACTTCATGGGTTGGGTTAATAATTTATATTTGAAGGGATTGAATTTTTAGGTGGAGATTGATTTTTAGGTGGGAACTTGATTTTGACTTAAGTGGGGAACATGTGGGATTGGGTAGGTGGGATGATAGATTCTACCTTTTGAATTTAGGAAAAGAGTGTCGGATGTGTATATCAATACTCATGAATTATTAATTTATAGAAGATGGAAATAATATCAAAAATTTGAATTATCAAATGGGTCTACATGGAGCCCATTTGATAATTAATTAAGCAAATGGATAGGATTTCATGTAATTTAAGAGAAAGAGATGTGAGAATGGAAGTAGCATGAATGTGAGACGATAGAGGCGCGTTATATCCAAAAATAGGTGTCTACACAAAAATCAAAACTAAGTCAAGACAAGCCAACTCAAACGGAAGCAGCGATCTCATGGAAAGTTCCAACTGTCAACCTAGCACGAGTTCTAGAAAACAAAAAGAGCGGAGGCCTCCATTCCTCGCGGTACTTACATGTGGATTCAACTATAAGTGACCCATCCAAGGAAAAATTCTTCACATTAATATGTGGCAGGCTCATTACTTACTTAAAGGAAAGTGTCCTGATCATAAACAGTACTAGGTGTCAACCTGATGCACTTCCAAAAGCTACAGCGGGAACAGAGACCCTAGATAAGCAATTGGCCTCCACGTGGATCTTGCAATAAATCAGCTCCAAATTCTAAGCAGGTTGCTAAAGATTGGTGATAAGCCAAATATCATGTAAGGGGCAATTATGAAGCCTATCTAAAATTTTTAAATGCTCATATATTTTAAAAAGATCAAAGACAAAGGGTCATTCAGCTGGTATTTTCAATGATGAAGTTAATGCATAGTTTCGTGTGAAGAGTACAAACCTTTGAATACTTAATTTTTTCACATGCATTCAAAAGGTCATTTTAATATAATGACAAAAGTAGGTGTCGCTTGAATCATGAGCCCAGGACCTAATGTACAGCAATTAAAAGATTCAAATATGTAATAAATATTTGAAAGAATAAGTCCGCTCCAAGGGATTCGGTTGCAAGATAGTTAAGAGATGTATTAAATAATTATGGGTCTCACCCCTTAAAAATAAATCATAGGGAAGTGTGAGACATATCTAAATCAATCTACTTATGTCACTTCACACCATTTATAATGAGAAAGCAATTAGGAAATAGTTAAAATCATCTTCTTATCTTCTTCCCATAATATATATTGTAAAGGGAAGGTTTCAAAAAAAATCATTGGGAGTTAGCGATTCTTTTTTTATCAGTTCCTCTTATGTGAAAGGCAAGGTGGTAGAACTCTGACCTTCTTTCTGAGTTTTTTAATAGCACTTTGCCTCTTATCTATTGTAATACTGTGCACATTTTTGGAGTAATATAATGTGCCATATGGTGTAATTCATCCATCCTTTACGTAATCTGTATTTTCTCTTATAGCCTTTATTTCGACGTGGGTAACTGTGCATGTTTTTATGTTATTACTATCTTCAAAAGTTGTGCTTGAGTAGTTTTGAATAGTGTTCTATGTGACTTGCCTCTAGTTTGTGGTGCTTCTTGTCCACCCTTTTCATAGCTCACCTTTTCTCTATTTCAGGGAGTTGTCCTACGAGTTAAATCCTTCACTTTTCGGCATATCAATCCCTTTAAGTTTTACATTTCGTCTCATTTTTTCTGACCCTCATCTCACATTTTCAGAGAAGATCCAGATTCTTTAAAATCTAGAGGTCACCTTAGGGCACATGTCCCACTAACCTAAGGTTTCTTACAACTCTGACAATTCATCTGCAAGGATTATCGTCAACAAAAACAAACCAAAATTATGAAAGAAATGAAAGGGATCACCGAAAGGGTGGTCCCACAAGGCGTGCCAGGAATGTTGTAGTATTTTCTTGTTTATTTCAAGTTAATGAGTTAGCTACTAAAGAAAGCACACAACTCAAAAATGATGGAGGTTTTATGTTACCTCAAATACGTGATGGATGAAGATGGGCACAAAGTAGAAAATGGATCCTGTTGCTACCAGCTAATAACATACAAACAAGAAAGACTAACACAAAAATGGATCAAATGGTTTAAGTGGGGGTTTCCCAATAAATAATATCCAAGAATCGTTAACTTCCTTGGTGGATGTCAACTCCTGTTTTCTAAACAAAAGTGATATAAATGAAAGGTAAATGGATAGTATGCTGAAACTACAGAAATATAGAATCTAAAAGTAAATATGATGGATCTAAATACTTATCTTATTGAAATAAAATGTGAATTATATTATACCTAGTCTAGGTCAACGGTCACTTAGAATATGCACAAACTGGTCGATGGTGACCTAGGAGTGAAGATCTGAACAAGTGAATATACAAACCCTGCGGGATATGGATACAGTTTGGATGCAGAAAAGGCTTGTGTATGCTAGAATCAACATAAAAAAGGGATCTAAGGAAGAAGAAACCAAGAAAATGACTCAAAGAATGCGATTGGAAAGGGTAGATTAAGAATCATGACCCTGGTTGATGATGACTAGGCTGTAGATGCGCTATTTTTAATGCAACAAGGGGGGTCGGATGGTGGTTTCAGCATAATGGAGACAATACAAAACTCATGCATAAGATGGAGATTGCTATGAAACAGAAGGTTTGGTAAAAGAAGGTCAGGTCGACGACAATCTGACAGGGTCGATGGAGATTATAGCAGAATTGGACAAGGCTAAGTAAAAGCAAGCTGAAAAAGTAACCTACAAGTATGAAACTAGGAGAGGAAGCTGATGATGAAGATCTAAGTTTTGTTGAGGATGATTTGCTCCTGTAATAGGTTAGATACAAGAAAAAAATTATAATATGGTAAAATACTGAATAAAGCAATACAAAGATAATGATAAGCTCACAAGGATGATTGTGAGTGATGCAAGCACGTTCCAAAGAGGTCTAAAAGGTTTGTTACTACTTCAGACATGCTCAAGAATGGGAGATATTTCACAGCATGGAAGGAAACTATGATGTTTTTTTACATCTGATGATTATGGAAAGAAAGGGCTTATCTTTATAGTTTTGATGGCAACTAGGCTAGGTCGTCTCCAATCACGGGGAAAGTTTCCTCACTGGGGCCTAATTTTATGATTTTGGCATGATTTCAGGCTTTAAAGGATTGGGAAAATTCTTTAAATCATCTAGGTGGGAAGAAGGTGTGTCATGGGTGAATCGGAGGTAGAAATAGGTTAGAAAAAGCATAGGGATGCAAAATAGAAAGTCTATCAGGGAAAGGAAATGGGTATTAATTAATTAATTAATAGGAATTTAATTAATTAATATGAATTAATTATGGCTAGAGGTGATGGGGTATGGGAATTTAAATTAAATTAAGTGGTCTAGTTAAGACCGTGTTAAAAAATTGTGCACATGGGTGATAAGGGTATAGATATCGAATTTAGGTGTCTACACGATGATCTACATGGAAATCTCACTAGATATGAGATGAGAGTTGAAAGTGATAAATCATCAAATTGAAGATCATTTTTTTAAATCATAAAATAAGGAAAACCCCAGGGAACATGATTTACATGCTTATTCTAGTAATGAGCTAGATTAATAAGAAGATCACTTTGTTAGAAGAATGAAGAAAGGATCTAGAAAATATAAAGGCAAGTTACCATTCAAATGTTTGATTGTGGTAAAATATGACATTATGTGAATAAATTCCTATATAAAAAAATTTATTGATAAAGAAAAACAAAGCTTTAAGGAGAGTAACATGTATTATCAGTCAAAGAAGAAGATTCATAAACCTGGGAGATCTAAAAGTAATAAGAATTTCTACAAGCAAAAAAAAAACCTCTATCCCAAGGAGGAAAGTAACTCATTTGAAGAAAGTGATGAAAGCATCTCTATCAGTGATAAAGATGAATCTCTACTTATGGTGTTAGTGGGAAATAAAGGAAAAGAGGAGTTAAATTCATAATATGATGAAGATACTAAATTTAAAGTAGAAGTGGATCTTGAAGGTGAACTTATTTCTTCCCTACAAGAACTCAAGGGCTCAAAAAAAAAATCAAAAACTAAAAACAAAAAATTCATAAGCTAGAAAGTAAGTATGATGCTTTAAATCCAAAGATGATACATGATCTTGAAAAATACAATAAAATCATCATTGATATAAAGATTCAACTTATAGACATTAATTTTTAGTATGTTTTTCCTCCACCCCCGTGTTTGATCCCCTCCATCATAATATTTCATGTGCATGCCTATTCTTATTCAAATTTCTATTTCCCTCCTAAATCCCATTTATTTCATCTAATTCTCAATTTCCTATCTTTATCCTATCTTTATTTTATACCCCTAATCTACCCTTAATCATATTTAATTACCCTTAAACCCAAACATTTCCCTATAATATATTCCATACACACTCCATTTATCATCCCTAGGATCCCATTTACCCCCCCCCCTCATTCAATGCATTTGTACCCTCCACCCACCTTTTATCCTCCCTATACAACCCTAGCCTACCTAAAGAGCCTGAAACCCTAATATACCCCCTTTAGGGCCCTCTTCATTGATTTAATCACCATCTCCACCACCAAAATTAATGGTCATCTGTAGTTGATGGTGACCCTAGTAGGTTGCCATTGACCCTATAAGTAAGCCCATACCCCCTCTCATCAGGATGCAATGTTTACAATTCAGGTCTTGCGATTTTTGATGTGTTTCTTTCTCTTCTTTGGAGCTGTAACCATCAACTTGGAGCTATTTTTAAGATCTTTCATACCATCTTAGGATATTTAAAGTCCATTTTCTTGTTTATATTCTATACCATTGCTTCATTATCTCTTTGCATAAGTCTTGTAGGTCTGCTAATTATCTTAGAGCTTCATCATTATTATCCTCCATTGATCCTTTTCCCATAACAATTTTCCAATCCATTTAGTCCCATAAAATCCTAAATCTACCCCCCCTTGATTATTGTCAACCCTTCCCATCTGCCATCAACCCAATCCACATCTACTTTGTTTCTATCCCCTGTTTCATCTGTTATTTTCCCTACAGCTTCCTTTAGCAATCAAGTCTCTCTGTTCCTATGATCTACTTGTTCAAGAGCCCAGATCTTTCTTTTTGAACCCATTCATCGTTGATACAACTCAATTATCACTGAATCTATCTTTAATTATCATATATGTCAATTTTCTTGCATCCTTTTAATCTCTCCAATATTTCAACATCAGATTTAGGACATTCTCAATGTTTCAAAGCTTGTTGCAGATCTATTTTCTGCATTTTCTATTCTACTCTATTGTAATCACCATCGACTATCCTTGTCAGTCTTGAGTCAACGTTGACCCAACCAAGTTTTATTTTTATTATTTCATCTTTATCATTATCTATATTATTAGATATTTAGGATATCTCTAATCTCTATTCAATTCAATTATTTACATATTGCATCATATCTATCCATTATCATTTATCTATATTTTTTTCAAAGTGGTTTGACATCCATCCTTAGGAAGTTATCACTTCACAAGACTAAATTTTTCAGGAAACCCACCATCTTATCCAATAATTTTTTTCATGTCTAGTTTCTCTTTGTTGTGTAGGTTATCGAGCTCACAATGGAGAGGATATTTTGCACTCATATCATCATCATCATCATCATCATCGCATATCAAGATGTAGCCTTAAACCCTCTCATCATTTGGAATTTCCTATTTTCTTGTATTCCTTTCCATTAACTTGAAAGAGGAGAAGGAAAATTTTATCAACATTATGGCACACCCGGTAGGACCTACCCTTTCAATTTGGTGAGTTCTTTCTTTATTTCAATTCATATTCCACTTATTTCTTTTTACCAACCTTGTAGGTGGGAGCTTCGTATGCTTACATGTGTGGTGGATTGCTTACTTAGATCAACAAAGTGTGTGCTTAAACTAGAAACAAAAAAGGGAAAAATAGTATTATCTACGTATTCCTCATTTTGTCCCTAGTTTCTCTTTTTACATCTCTCCTTCCTTTTTCTGCATGATCTTATTGAATACAAAATTTCTCTTTAGGATTTAAAAATAACACCTTCATGCTTGCTTGATAACATTTTTTAAAC
Source organism: Taxus chinensis (assembly GCA_019776745.2). Lineage (NCBI taxonomy): Eukaryota > Viridiplantae > Streptophyta > Pinopsida > Cupressales > Taxaceae > Taxus > Taxus chinensis. The sequence goes on from CM034156.1 coordinate 591,353,584, forward strand.
TATGATGTAATTCATTGCATTCACGCTTCTTCCACACACAACCAAGCTCAAAAATAAAATAACACATATGAAACATCTTCTACCAAGTGGAACTATTGAGATTTCACCAACTAATAGGAAATTTTCCATGGTGTTCGAGCCGTGTAAGATTTTTTTATATTATCGGCATATCAGCTAAGCACCTTATACCCTTATCATTGTGCTATGTGAAGTGAGGGGGGTAGGCCCCAATGCCAAGCCATGTACTAGTAATCATCATTGATTTGATCCTCATATACATTTGGGTATATTAAGGACACCAACCAAGACAACCTGAAATCATGCTTAGATTGGTCACTTCTTAGGTTCCCTTTAAGCCCCTTTCTTTTCTTTTCCACACATTTTTCTAATAAACATGATAATCAACATTGTGTTGCTTGATTTTCTTGTCATATTAAACAATAATCATAAGTTCTTGTTTGTTGTTTCATACCTGTTATAATTGTAGACACCAAAATTGGGTCACACTCTCCTTGGTCCTTTATCAAATAACTAGCTCAAACATACTCATCTAACCATGGCCCCTTCAACCCCACATCACCATTAATTTAATTAATTTAATTTAATTAATATATATCCTCACAATATTTAATATCTAATTACCTTAATTTCTACCCCACCACCTCACCTAGACACCTCACCTAGACATCTCACCTAGACACCTCATCCAGCCACCTCATCCGTAACTAACAATAACTAAGTATTACTCACCTTAATGAGCTAAGATTTGGTCTAACCCTAAAATAAATCCCTAAAATATCTTTAACCACATTCCCTCCCATTATAAGGGAGGTTTCCATTCTAATCCATGAGAATAAACTAACTGGGCCAAAGAAGGAACCATCGTCAGTTACCATTTATTCACCTTGGCAACCTCATTTTTTGCTTGGCACATTCTGAGAGCAAGAAGATGAGAAGAGAGTTGCATGCAAGAAAAACCAGAGTCTTTCATGTACGCAAGCATTCATAGCCAACTCCAGGATACATCCAGAAGCATTGCACTCACATAATCATTATGGGAGCCACTGCTATGATACCCAACACTATTCTTCTGATCAACGGCCACCTCCATTCAGCCATCAAAACATGTATCACAGTAAGTACATCTCTACCAACATTGTCTATTTCATATAGTTAAATGTTGTCATTCATGTCATTAATTTGTACTTTGCATGTTCATTCCTCCATTGCTTATTAGCTTGTAATTCAACCATTTCCCTTACCCACACCACCAAATCACCATTTTGACCTAATATTTGTTTTTGAGCATACCTGAGATCTCCATAGACCTTCTCATCCACTCTCCCAACCTCATTTGACCTCAGATCATCCCCTTCCATTTGATCTATTCAAGTTTCTTTTACCTCCTCCATACCGACACCAGTTATCCACAACCGTCGTTGGTTCTACCTAAACTAGCATCGGTAATACCCGAATGACGTCAGTCTCTATGTTTTATACCTTGACCAAGAACAGACCCAACAATCATCTCACCAGTTGACCTAAACAACCTAGAACCTGACCCTGACCAGTTCCAGGAACCTAACACCTACTTATTATTTAGATATGATTATAACCTAGCCTGTTATATTAGATTCACTTATTGTGCTTAAATGAGATACCTAAATCATATCAACTACAGTAGGATTTTGTTTATTTCTCACATTAATTTGTTTTAAACAGTGGATTGACATCCATCTAAGGAATATCACACTTCCCGGATCTAGCACATGCTAGGTAGTCCACTATCATATATCATTTAACTATCTTTTTGTGGTCATGTTTTCTATTACAGGTAGTTCCTCCTAGCCAAAAGGAAGCTCTTGTAATCAGTATTGGATCAAGAATTCCTCCTTGGCCCTTACCCTTATCTATTTTTTCATTTCAAAAAGGTAAAGAAAATGGTGAAACATTTTGGCATGCCCGGTGGGACCCATCAGGGGTTCTTGTTGCATTTTCTTCATTCCTAGGCAAAATTTGTGTGTTTGTTTCCCTTCAAAAAGGTCACACATTAATATTTTTCCTTGGTAATCTTCTCTTCTTTATAATTTCTCTAAAGGATACATTTTCTTTTGGCGCATTTAAAAAGAACCATTATTCTTGATTTTTTGCATTTAGTGAAAGAGCATACCCTCTCCTCTTTACCATTTGTGTCATCGAACATAATATTTTGATTTGGGATTAAAATTGGTTGTATTACATTCTAATTTGTTGCATTTAGCTCACATTAAAATGAGGGCAACCTATATGCTAGAATTCATGCCCAGTTGATGGTTGACACAAAAAATCATAGAAAGCACATTTTCTCTCTCTATGTGTCTTAGAAAACTTGCACAAAATCAAAATATACACATCTTTCTTAAACATCATCTTACCCTGGAACATTTTTTAGTGATCACACGATCTGATTGGCAAGTACTCCCCAGCTCATCACCTCTTTTGATTCATCATCTCAGAGGACGGCCCACCCTTGCCATAACATACCTGAAACCTCTCCTTTTAGATATCCTTTTTCATAGGATGCCTTCCTAACCAAAAACTTCCATTCTAAATACACACAGTCAGTCCTAAATAGCATAAGCTAAACAAACATAATAAAATCACTGTTAGGATCAGGTTTTTTCTTAGCGTTCTTCTTGACTTGTGTTTTGAGGTGTGAGACTATGACTCTCCATTTTTATTCTTCCTTGCACACTCCACAATCGTAGTTGGAGTATTTTGACTTTTTCTAAGGGTGTTAGGGCCCCATCTCCTCATTCTTAGGTTTCTAAGTTTTATTCTTCACCTAATTTAATTCACAAAACCCACTTACTTCATTTCTTTCTAATTTCACAGTCACCAACATCGGTCTAGTGACCATCGTCGGTTCACATCTAACCATCATCTGTTAAACCCTAACTAGTGTCGGCTTATGGATTTCTAGTTAATTTATCTGGAATAGCCTCAATCACTCTTTCTGTTTTGTTTCTAGCCCTCAGGGCATCATCATATTTCTCCCCTATTAATACCTACTGACATACACAGTTTCCCCAATACACATCCAACATTCATTTTTCATTCTTTGAGAGTAGTTTTCTTCCACAGTGAGTGGTATCAATTTTAGTAACCATCATCAGTTTTCCCTCAACCATCACCAGTCAAATTGACTATCATCAATTTTCCCTCAACTATCACCAGTCAACTTGACCATCGTCAATTTCCTGTGTTTGATTTTCACAATCTAGACATTGACTAGATTCACCTCCCAGACCCCATTATTCTCTGTTTCTATTTTTTTTGTTTCATCTACAAAATACAGTTTTAACAGGTCAACACTTGTTCACATGGTGTTGACTCGCAGCCAAACTAACACCCTCATATTCCACGCTAGTCATCAACCACTCCCACCTAGTCCCTCACCGTTTTCCATCCTGTCACCCATGGATCCAACCTTCCTACCACCATTGTTGCATGTGATGAAGATTTTGTATGACTCCTTGATTAGAATCCTATGGTCTTACAGTTTTACCTTTCACACTCTTCCACCCAAGACTCCTCAAGTCAATTGATATACGGCATGCCTGTATCCATCTCTCCTACCCTTATTCCTACTTCTACATCAACCCCTAATAATGCGGTGTTACCCTCACCTGCTTCACCCCCAGTAGTTTTTCAGTTAGGACCCATACCCGCCATGACCATTTCATCTACAGTATCATTCACACCTATCGTATTTATTATCCCCACATCAACCACTCAGGCCATAGCCCAATCCACACCCATTGTCTTACAAATACCCATTACAACACAACCACCTGTGGTGTCAGTGACCCCTACTCCATTCTAGAATCTTGTCCTCTCCATCCCATAAACACTACCCCCAATCCCTACTAGATTCACAACGACCATCCCACCTACATACACATACTATCAACAACCCCCTATCTCGTCTGTCACCCATTCTAGATATGTGCCTTCTAAATCGGTTCCCTATTCTCAACCTCCCTATCATGTTTGATATCCACCCCCTTATGCCACAAGAGGTGTCCCTCTATCACAACCTACCAATGACCTCATTAATTTGATTATGGAAAATATGTAGACACTAGAAGCATCAGTTTCCAGCTCACGCAATTCCCTCACCTATGATGAAATTTGTAATGATCTTATTCACCCATCCATTCATATTCGACCATATCCCATACATTGGGAAATTCCAAAATTCAATCGCTTCAATAGCAATGAAGACCCACAACAACATTTACAGTCCTTTAAACATGGGTGCTACCTAATTGCCCACGATGACGCTTTACTTTTAAGGACTTTCCTAATGTCCCTGACAGGACCTGCATTAGACTGGTATAGTGGGCTACCAAGACACTCCATCTACTCATTTAATCAAGTAGCCCAAGCTTTCCTCGATCACTTCTCCATCAACATTGTTAAGAAGGTTACTATGATAGATATTTATTCCACATGACAGTAAGAAGATGAGTCTATTGCTAACTTCGTCACTCGTCGGTGCAGCCTCATTAACCAACTCACATTTCAATTACATCAAACTGAGCTTATAGAATTATTTACTCAAGCTTGTGTGAGACACATCTCACCAACCTTGCAGGTGTAAATATTTTACACTTTCGACAAGGCATTCACCATGGCACAGAAATCGTAAATTCATGTTATCGAAGAAAATAAGATTCAACTTCGTAACAAGAACATCATGTTCAAATAAAATGATAATTCTTCATCTTCGAAACCCTAAAACAACTATTCAAATCCCAAAGGGTCTATTAATTCCATAGTTCTCAAACCTGGTCCCCTCATCAATCAAACCAAGCCAAACCCCCTTCTAATCTCTCTCCTATCCAAGCTTTCTAGTTCAGACGAGAACAACGAAATTACACTTCCATTGGAGAATCTTATTCTTCTATTTTGGAAAATCTTGTTAAGGCTGGTGTCATTACCCTTCCACCTATAAGACTACATACTGGTTTTGACCCTAAGCAACCCATGCACGCGTGGTATAAGGAACATGAATTTTTCAACTATCATCGTGTCAAAGGTCACAACAACAATACATGCATCACCTTCAAGAATATCATCCAAGAAATGTTAGACAATGGAGATCTAGTCTTAGATAGCCCAAATGCACCTACTAACCAAAACTTGCATATCTTCAAGAAGTCATTCCCTAATCATGCCTGGTTGATACCTCAAACAATGATAGCAATGTCTGTGAGGTCCACACTATTTTCAATGACACACCATTTACGTCCCAATTATCTCATGTCCCTTCAATACATGAAATATTAGCCTGTGCTCCCCTACCTACACCAGAACCTATTTCATCTACTCTTCTACCCAGAGAGGAACCCCCTTCATTTTCCCCTTCACTCGTGGAAGAGCCTATAATCAGCATGCCGCCTTTGACCCCTCAAAATTCTGAGTAGTTATCAGTGACACCTCTCCTACTCATAGAAGATATAGGTCCACCGCCTACACCAACACAAGGAGATTCCACTTCAGCTAGACCATCCTCTCCTCTACCCATGGAGGATACTATAGAAGTACCACTACCTATAGATGACCATCCACCATCAAACCTTTATGATCCTGTTGATCTACTTTCGGCTCTCTTTCCCACATAGTCTGAGCCTAGCCATTTCCCTGTATCTCAAACACATTTTACGGGGATTGCCACTCGATCCAAGTCAGCCCTACTTAAAACAGTACCATTCTCATGCTTGGCCAATCACCTGGACTATGTCAATAGAGCCTTACTTTGGGGACACCTTCTACTTCTTGTTTTAACACAAATGCAGTTGTCACTCGCTGACACCTCCACTATCTATCCAAAAATGATTCAAGCAACCAAACCAAACACAACCACAACTATTACAATACCATCCACGGAACCACTCATGGCCTAACTCATACCTTTTCCCATATCCCAACATACATCTACACCCAATCCCATGCCTATATCATCTCCCTTACCTAAACCTATCACTACCTTAGGGGTCATACTAACAGCTAGCTTTACTCACCCACCCATAAATTTAGATTCAGCTACATCTTCCAAAACTAACACCAAACTTAACCCAGCCCCTAAAATGTAGATCTAATCTTCTAGACCCCATACACCAACTTTTCCTACCACTCCATTATCATTGTCGCCCCTTCTGTCCATCCTAGGACCTCACCCCTCGACCCTGGCCAAGAAACCCTCGTCCACTGGTAAACCAAGAGTGTAACAACCCATTTCCCTATCACATACCTCTAATATACCCAAGAAACCCACACAGCTTCCACCCTCACCCATGACCTTCTTACCACCCATACTCCACTACCATCAATAACTTCTTCACTACCCATGACACTTTCTTCCCTTTCACTCATGCCTCATGCCCAACCTACACCACCTACCTTTGCAACACCTCAATTACCCCCATGGGTAACCCGTCCTCTTCTACCATTGGCTTTTCCCTCCACATCTCATACACACGTGTCACCTTTGTCCAAAAATTTGCAACCTAAAGCTAAGAATCTGCTACCTTCCAATAAGGTAGTTAAACCAACCAAGACTTCTATCACCAGTTCTTCTACCATGCCCCTACCCAAGCAGATACGACTAACACCTAAGGCCACACCACACACCAAACTAGTGAACTAACCCATTCCCTCTCCTGTCAAACCTCTTCCTCCATAATCATCCATACCTGTACCCAAACCCACATTCACCTCCCATTGTGATCCATTAGCAGGGTCCTACGCCAAAATCCTAACCAATCTCCTTAAAAATTTTGACATCACATTACCACCTCTTAGACCTTATGACCCACTCAAACCCAAAACAAAAGGGTTTGATGAAACTAAAAATTATGCCTACCATCGTGTGCCAAGACACAATGTAGAGAATTGTAAGGCCTTAAAAACTGCCCTTGTCCAATTATGTCCTCCTAAAGAAAATTTTGATGAAAATGATCTTCTTTATGAGGACCCCATTTCTCTATCACCACTTTCCCCAGATCTCCTTCCATTACCCACTCAGCAACCAAAATATCCACCCCCACAGTCCTTTGATCCACCCCCGAGATTCAAAATTAACATGGTTCACATTACCACCCATGTCCAGAAAGACAAAGGCAAGGAAAAAGCAATTGGCTCATTAACTAACCTTATACCCAACATACCATCCACACACATACCTAAATTTATCATTCGAGGTCCTGCATATCCTATTTCTGATGGGGTCACACATCGTACAATGCTAAAATAATTACACTAATCCCCCCTCAAAATGTCTTTATATGACCTCGTCCAAACCTCAGAATCATGTTGTCAAACCCTCATGGAAGTCCTTCAATATATTGAAGTTTTACCAAATGACCCCACACCTTTAGCCTCCATCATTACCCCTCACCACGTAGCCTCTCTCACTAGGTCTTCACCTTCCTCTACACCTCCACCTACTCGCCAAGTGGCTTCCCTTAGCTTTTTAGATGAAAATATTCCTCCCTTCCATTCTGATGACCCCGACCTTGCTCTTTTCATCTTTGTCTTTATCAATAATATACGCATACGACGTGTTATGATAGATGGTGGTGCTAGCATTAACATCATATCCTCCCACACATGTGACCAAATGCAGATACCTCCCAATTGCATGTATGGTAACCATGTTATGTTGCATTCCTTCAATGACTCCATAACCTCTACCTTGGGTATCATTGTTCTCCATGTCCGCATGGGCCCCCGCACTGTCTCGGAACTTTTCTATGTTCTAGAAGGAGAGTTCTAATATAACTTTCTGCTCGGCCAACCTTGGATTTGTGCCATGGGTTGTGTCCCTTTCACTTTACATCGATGTCTCAAATTTAAACACAAGGGACATAATTTCACCACCAACCCATCACCTTTCAAGACCTATAACATGTTATATCGGCCCAATGATGTGCTTATACTGGTCAAGGAATCTACCACTATCACCACTTCACCTTCACCCACGATACCATCCACCAAAGTTACTAGTACTTTTGTTGCATCTAACCTTGCTATCCCCACTGCAGCTATAGCTTCTACCACTGGTGCCCCCTATTTCCACATCATCTAGTGAGCCATCTATACCCATTACCCATATACCAACTACTGATCCCTTAGAAGGTGTTTTTCAATGCCTCACTCTAGAGGAAATACCGCCTATACAATATCAATACCTTCCTCACAACACAAGAATATGGGAATCTGTGTCAACACCCCAGCTACAACATCTACATCGGTGTTGTTTTCCCTTATGGCCCTCCCCACCTTAGCATGGGGGACTTGATATGGCCACCTATAAACTTGAACCTCCATCCCAAACCCAACCATTTTCATCTGACCTACACTCCTTCACTAACCATCGCTTTTCTCACACTTTCCTCCACCAGTGCATGTGGAAAGGATTTAGATTCAGTGTTTATGAACAAGGCCACCATACGGTCATTTCCTGTACCTCTCATAAACATAATGATCATAGTGACATTGGTTTTGACACTCCACCCTCCAATAAAGTTTGAGTTGACCCTATCTAGGACAAGAAATATTCCCCCTGTCATTCACCCACATTACCAACTTCACCCACGGAGTCCATAGATCCTGAATCTATTCCTCCTAAAAGTATTTTTGAACACCATTTCCCTAGGACCGCTGACCTATCAACGCAATAGCGAGGCTCCCTCTTCTCTCCATTTCCTATATCTTGACATGATCGATGATGATACGCCTTCAATTAACGTCATTCAATGTTAGGATGATGATTCCATCCTCACCTACCTTGGTGCATAACACTCTTACATTTATCAGTCGTTACCCTCGAAGACGTAAACCATGTTGAACGAATCAACCATCAAAATCAACATTAATACCTAGGATGACCCACACATTCTAAAGAACAACCAATCCTTAGATGGTACTAAACAGGAAGCCTTCACCATTTTCATTTGTGACCATAGCAACGCATTTTCCTTTTCCTATGCTGATATGCCCGGTATTGACCCAAAAATCATGGTTCACAATATCGTAACCATTAATAATGCCAAACCCATCAAACAAAAGCTGCGGAAAATACATCCTCGCATTGCTTTCTGGTCAAAGAAGAGCATTAGTGCCTTCTCTTAGTTTCCTTCATTCTACCCATTAATTATCCCCAATGGATTTCTAACATTTTTCCTGTCACAAAAGTGATAGGGGGACTCCACATTTGCATAATTTTTCGTGACCTCAATCTCTCATGTCCCAAAGATGATTTCCCACTACCAGGAATTGACCAACTAGTTGATCTCACCACCGGCCATGAAATGTTGTCACTCATGGACAGTTTCTCAGGCTAAAATCAAATATTACTAGCCCATAGGATCAACACAAGACTACATTCATCATCCCTTAGGGGACTTTCTGCTATCGAGTCATGCCCTTTGGCCTTAAAACGTTGGTGCTACATATCAGTGGGCCATGACTTACATCTTCCATAACATCATGCATCACATATTGGAGGATTATGTAGATGATCTTCTTGCCAAATCCAAGCATCGAACCAAACACCTACCCATTCTTAAAGTCATATTTTACTGCCTCATCAAGTATTGTGTTCATCTTCAACCACAAAAGTGTGTCTTTACAGTACCTTCCGAAAAACTCCTAGGTTTCACCATTTCTTTACGTGGCATAGAAGTTGATCCTACTAAATTCAAGGCTATTCTTGAAATTCCGCCACCTACTAATCTCCGTCAACTTCGCAACCTACAAGTAAATTTTCAATAAATTCGTCATTTTATCTCACAGCATTCAAACCATTGTCAACCATTCCATCATTTTCTGAAGAAATACGTGTCCTTCAAATGGGATGTTGAATGCCATAAAGACTTCTAAGCCTTGAAACAATACCTCCTTCAACCACCAATGCTCATTCCTCCTAAAGATGACCAGCCCTTCTACCTATATATTTCTGCCACTGACCATTCTCTAGGTACCATGCTCACTCATCATGATGACCAACATTGAGAGCAAGCAGTTTATTGCATAAGTCGTACCCTTCTTGACTACAAAACTAGATATACCCATGCCGAAAAACATTACCTAGCCTTAGTTTTCATCGCCACCAAACTCTGACATTACCTACTCAACCGCAAAACCTTCATCATTACTAATACTGACCCATTACACTATATGTATGCCAAACCTTATCAAAATCAATGTGTCACATGTTGGAATATGCTTCTAGATGACCTCGACCTCAAATTCATCCATCAAAACTCCATCAAGGGCCAGGCTATCACCGACCAATTGGCTGGTGCACCTATTCCCAAGAATCAACCCTCTAACTTCAACTTTCCAAATGATTCTATATCTACCCTTTCCCTAGACGAACCCACTTACCAAGTGACACTCTTCTTTGATGGCTCCAAGTATCAGCATGGGGGTGGTTCTGGTGTTATCTTCATTCCACGTGATGGTGAACCTATTCCTTTTTCATTCAAACTCAATTTTGATTGTACAAACAATATTGTTGAATACGAAGCACTCATATTGGATCTTCAGGCTACTTATGCCTTATATGTTAAGTCAATCAACATCTTTGGTGATTCTTAGTTGGTCATAAACCAAGTTAATTCTATATACTAGTGTCATAATGAGATACTTCAAAAGTATAAGCATCACATAGACATACTTTTGACCACCTTTGATCGTTACACAATTCAAACCACCCCACGTTCTACCAATAAATCTGGAGATACCATGCCCTGCTTGGCTTCTTAGATACCCACTTCGCTTGCTGACTCTAAAATATTTGTCACCATATAAAGGCTACAATCACCCTCTTATTTACCCGTGAAGTCTACTATGTTAGAACCGCTACCCCTAACCCATGTGACCTTTGGTATAAGCAATATGCAGACTATCTTTCCCTTTCCATTTTACCCGTTGATCTCACTCGCAATGGACAACGTGCCTTTCTTAAAATTGTCTCCCGTTATGTCATCATGGGTGGTCTTCTTTACAAGCATGGTTTCAACAACATTCTCTTGCACTGGCTTACAAGTTCTAAAATTCCCTACACCATTAAGGAAGACCATGATGGAATTTGGGGAGGTCACTTTAGTGGTTTGGTTGTCGCAAAATGCATTCTTCGCTTAGGTAATTATTGACCAACCCTGAACTGTGACTATTTTGATTATGTCAAACATTGCATGAAATGACAACAACATGCTAATCTCCATCACAAACCTAGTCACGCCTTACAGGTCACACTAGACCTTTGGCCTTTCTCTCAATGGGGTTTGGATATTTTTGGTGAGATCAATCCCCATTCTTCACAATGCCACCAATGGATCATAACCACTACTGAATATTACATTAAATGGGTAGAATCCATTTCTCTCATTTCCACCAAAGCTGAGAAAATATGTGAATTCATCAACCATCACATCATTTTTCATTTTGGTGTCCCTCACTGCATTATCACTAATAATGGAAAACAATTCAAAAAAAAACCTATGCAAACTATGCGATGTTTTTGGCATCCAACTCAGTTTCTCATCACCTTATTACCCACAAACCAATAGTCAAGCCGAATCAACCAATAAACCCTTGAACAAAATTATTATCAAGGTAGTCAATGATATTGGGAAGGATTGGCATACGCACATTCCTTTCACCTTGTGGGCTTATCGTACTAGTATTCACACTTTGACTACTGCCACCCCCTTTTCTCTGGTCTATGGTACTGAAGCTATCTTACCTCTCGAATTCCAGATTCCATCCCTCCGCATCTCACTACAATACATGCTCAATGATGATGATTTTCTCCCAGGATCATTTGGTGTGACTAGAATTATTAGATGAACATCGTCTTAAAACTCTTGACCATCTCCAAATCTACTAAAAACGTATCAAATGTGCCTATGACAAACATGTTCACGAATGAACCTTTCAGGTTGGTGACCTCGTCTTGAAGGAAAATCAACATGTAACCAAAGAGGAGAAAATTAAACGGGGTAAATTTACTCCTAATTGGCTTGGACCCTATATCGTTACCCATGCCTATGGATCATGTGCTTATCATTTGTCTTCACTCGAAGTTAAACCCAAACCTGATCCCCTTAACGCCTTGCATCTTCTACCATTTTATTTTTGATATCAAGTCCTATATCACTTCTTATCCGTTGATCACTCGTCCCTTGAGCATTATTCCCCTTCCATATTACCCATTTTGAGGATCCATGACTAAACAAGAATCATGTGATTACCCATCACCTTTTATCCTTGTCTTCAATATGAGTACCATGGCTCTACTCATAGCATGATTCTCATGGATACTTTTCATCTTCTTCATGATGGAATTCCATGGTCGTTCATCACTCAAAACAACCTCTTCCATAGTTAATCTTTGTGTGATACAGTCTTGTCTTCTAAATAAGAGCCTAATCATCTTCTATAGTCTTGTCCATGACTTAAACGTCTAAAAACAAAAAGGGATACCACTCCTTGAGTCAAACTTCTAGCAAAAGATAACTCCCTCAAAAGGGACATCTTTTCTTTATATTCTACCACTATCAATAGACTGCTCCCTTGAAGGACAGATATAAATTCATTACAAAATATAATAAATATTAAGAAGCTTCCCGCATCGACCAGCTTCATGAAGACCTCAAGGAGATAATATATTCATCCCATCTAGACTTCCCACATCAATCAGTCTATTAAAAACAAACAAATGAAGAAAAATATGAAATTTTCATCATGGAATTCCCTATTCTTGATCCTAGGTTTCTTGCTAAGAATAACATCCTACCGTACACTAAGTTACGCTAAACCACCCATTCTCACCTCATTTACCTTCTTATCCTAACTCCCTCTCTACTCAAGGGACTCACCGCAACCATGACATTTCATGATTAGGTGAATTTTCTTCACCCTTAGAATAGTACATTATGCAAGGCCTATAGGTTCTTACGTTCATAAGCCCATCTGGAGTTTGGTACACTCAGTAGGGTTCTTATCAATTAGGTGGTTCTTTTGCCACATGTTACCTTTCTACTTTATTCATCACCTATTGATTCTCCTATAACAGGACCAGCTCATCAACACTTATATTTAACACAACTCAATCATGCCTACAACCTAAACTCGATCATGCATATGACCTACATCACCCATGCCTAGCACCTATCAACCCATTTCACTATTTCACCCTAATCTTCTTTAGCTTATGGGAGAACTACATCAACCTGAGGTCCCTTTTCGCTAGGACTATGTAGGCAGCACTTCGAGGGCATGGGGCCCTTGGAGGTTAGGTCAGCCACTCTCTACCCTAACCAATTCCCTCTTTCCCTTTCCTATTAGCATTCTACCCTATTTAGTTTCCTTTCTATATCGATAACTAGAAATTACACCGAACAAGAAATAATTGTTACACATCTTTACCATCATAATTTACACATTCATTTCATCTTGTCCACAATTTCTTTATTATAATCAAACATTTTCCTATAAATCATCTTAACACAATCCACATCATCATTAATTACACAAATTAATGACTTAGAAACTCAACCATACCTAACCAACCTGACTCGATCCATGCCTGAACCAACTTGACTCCACCATGCCTAAATCAACCTGACTCAAACATAACTAAACTAACTTGACTCAATCCATGCCTATGACCTGAGTCAATCATACCTAAACTAACCTAACTCCATCTAGGCCTATGACCTAACTCCATCCATGCCTACATGACCTTGACTCTATCAGGCCTAATCCACTTGATTTCCGCCTATATATATATATGATAATGAAAATTAACACATGTATATCATCCATACCATAAAAACCATCATCTATAAATCAAATAGTTTGTATAAAAATACATGTGAACATATATCCCAATAATAATCACAATCATCTCAAAAAATCTCATGATACATCCTCACCATCTTTGGCACGTAGAGCCGGTATATCATAAAAAATCTTTAAAACTCTCATGTACATCCTCACTCTCTTCGGCACACAGGCCAGTGTATATCAAAAATACATAACTATAAAAAAACATGAGGTATATATGACTATCATACATCACCATGACTGGATATCCTCCATATTTTTCTCACTTGTCTCCTCCTCCTCCTCTGCCCCCATAGAACATCCAGCTAGCATCTCACCACCCATCATCGGTCTTGGCCAGATCTCTTTTGGTACCTCAACTGGGGCTGGCCTCCATGAACTAGTGGCCTCACCCTAACCCTATCTTGGGGATCAATGGCCCCCTGTGCTCTCCACATTGTGGGTGTGTGACCTGGTCCTCTCACTCGAGGCCTGATGTAATCTATGCTCTCCATAGGATATAAAATCTATCCTGACAGCCATCAAAATATCCTGATAATACCTGACCATGCCTAAGGCATCCCTCAACTTTCCTATCAGTACTTTTTGGGGTGGAGCCATCGGTCTCGGCCCCTATTCCTATCTCTCAAGACCCTATCTTGCTGGTAACTACAAAGAGGGACTTTTTCCCTATACCCATTCCTATCTTGAAGGAACCTGTACATGTGCTTGTAACTGGGCCTGAAGCATCGAAACCTACGCTTGTGCAGTGGCCAACTAGCCTGAAAACCTGTAATATGTGCCTATAGGGAAGCCACCTATACCCCATCTTCATCTCCACCTTTTGCGAGTACCTGTCCCTGCACCACTTGTGCCTGTAGAGTGGCCACCTGTTCTTGCAGAATAGCAACCTATTCCTTTGAGCCTATCAGGTACCCCTATACTATACCTAACTATGTAATCAGGATCACCACCTGCCCCTGAAGGGCATCCCTCTGCACTGTGATGGTGGCTAAATTCAGTTACCTCGACCTCAACGATACTACTCGTAAATGTGTAGCCCACCATTGTCTGTATCTATTTGTAACACTGGCATCATCAATCCGTCGATCTCTCACCTACTCCTCCTACCCTGTCGGCATTATCAACTATGGTAGAGATAGAAGCCTCTCCACATCATCCCTCTTGTACTATGGGAAAGGTGGCAGTATATCCTGAAGTAGCTTGAACTCCCATCTAACCCTATCCACATGTATCATCTCGTGCTCTCCTACACGTCACCCCTCTATCCACCGGAGTATCTATAGATCTTGTAGCTCCTCTGCCATCCACCCATATGATGGAAAACCCACATAAGGCCTCCAAATGATGTCCACGCTGGACAACCCCTCTAGTAAATGCCTATAATAGGCTACATCATGTGTAGCTCTAGTTGCTCGGTGCTCCCCAATCACATGCACCCATTTCCTAAAGCCCACTCGAATAAAACCCAACTCGAATGCATCAGCTCGAGGCATACTGACTAGACGCACACATACAATGTGCTCATACGCCCAACAATGAAGTAGGAAAGTACATCACATACTAAACCTCTATAGCTGCCCATAAGCCCATAGCTCTTTGTATAACTATACCAGGAATGTGGACACCCAGGAAAAAAGGGTCTTTTCCTCCACCATGTCATGTATAACCCCCATCAAGGATCATGGGAATCTCCCACCCTCTACATCCGACAGTGCAAAGTAGCAAACTACCTCCATCAGCAACACTATCAGCCTCATCTCATCCGGATGGGCTCAGTACATATCACCATAGCTCATACTAGTGATATGGAACCTCAACTCTATAAGCCCCTCACCAAACACGGTCAGCATCAACTCTTCAAAGGTCTCTGAGGATATAGAATACACCTGCATCCCCACTATCGATAGACACAGGATCTTGTACACATCCTCCAAGGTGATTGTGATATAACCCGTTGGCAAATGGAAGGTATTGGTCGCTGAGTCCCATCTGTCAATGATAGCAACCATCAAACTCATCTCCTAAACAACATGTCAGTAGCATCTGACCCCAATCAGGAAAACCTCTACAACATGGCACCAGTCCTCAATTGTTGCACCCCCTTGCACCTCCACGAGATAGGGAGGTACCCTATCCTGCATCTATAACTGGTCCCTCACCTACACCCAAAAAAACACCCTATTGTCAAAACCTTACCATACTAAACACACTCCTTACCTCATAAACCTCGTATCCAACTCTCACTTCTTATCGTACCCACCCAACCACTTACCCCTTACTAGACCAATATATTCATGCCATTTATACCTACTCCCTTATTTTTCTCTTATGAGACCTACCCTTACATCTCTTAACATATCCTTACCTCTTACCCTTGCTCTCTATTGCCCTATTTTCCCATAAAGCCAACCAACACCAATCAACAGCGATCATTATCGGTCATGTGTAACTGGCATCGGTCACCCAATTCTTGACCGATGTTGGCCAAATACCACCGATCTCAGCCAACACTTGACCAATGTCGGTCACTGTCACAACATCAACAGTTGCAAACGCCTACCCTACTTTTCAAAAATTCCCAAAATCTACCCTAATCCTCCACTCTAGCCTACCTAAATCTATCCTAGCTTTATTCCCAATCCTATTTAACCTACATTAGACCTTCTCACCCCTCATTTCCTTCCTTACCCATACATTCCCAATAATAAAATTACACCCAAATTTTCACCCAACCCCATTTAAATAGCCTATTTTAATCACAAATATAGGATCGGATAGAATCCTACCTCATCTCAGTGTCATCGACATGGTGGCACATCTAGCCGCTATACCGGTGGACCACCCAAACCTTCTCTAGCCTCTACCATGTCTAATCACCAAATCCAATCCTCCTGACCTTCACCTAATCACAATCGATCCCCCTGTGCTCATGGACCCGTCTACCTGGATCCTCTAACCAACTAGATATCCCCACCTCAGTAGTATATCATCCCTCGTCCTTTCCTCCTGAAAAAGCACAACTCGTTCAACGCTCTATCATTTTCACAAAAGCCAAAATGTACAAATGAATCTGTATTATACAAATTTTTACTTTTTTATATACCCAGATCAACCTAACCGACATCAGTTATAGTTAAACTGACATCAGTCTTGTGCCCTAGCACACCGTGGTCGATTATACCCAAACCGACATCGGTCATCTACCCTAATAAACTTTGATCGGCTTACCTAGACTTTCACTGGTTACATATTACCGGCATCGGTTACTTGTCATACTCTTGTCCATACCATTTTCCCATTTCCGACTAATACTTAACCAAACTGACCACCATTTGACCTTACTCAACCTTATTGCAGCTAACCTCCATGCCTACCTTACCTATACATGTCCTTAATTACATTTTGGGACTTATTATTTTACTCATACCTCGGCCTTGCCCATGTCGTGACCTAGCTACTTAGACCTAGAACATTGTTACTGACCTATGACCTCATGTGCTCGTTATACCTTATGACATTGTTTCCCATGTTGTTTGACCTAAGTACCTTACTTTTCCTATTGTCATGCCATTTATCCTTACCTTACCTTTAGTGTACTGGAACATACCTAAATGTTCCTGCACCTAACCTGTGAAGTGCTTCTGTACCATATCGTATACCTTGGATACCGGAATCACCTCAACCTTGTTTGGATAAACCTATTGACCTTAGACAATGTAGAGTTTGCATGCTCTTCAACCTAGTACCGTGCCACAGTTTATACGTGTGCGTATGTTTTATTTTCTCTACCTTTGACCCTGGCCCATTACCTTGATTTACTTGATTGGACCTTCACCAATTACCCCCATTGTCCACCTTCCTCTTCATCACATCCACCTTTTATCAAACTACTCACCAATTTTGTCTTCTACCTCATTAGTTCCTAGTTTGAGGGGAGTCACCTTTACCCACACATGGGGCAACCACATCTTATTTTTGTTAGCGTCACTTACCAATACAAGCTACGCAACAAAAGGGGGAAAAATGTAGACAAAAAAATGGGTCACACTCCCCTTGGTCCTTTTTCAAATAACCAGCTCAAACATACTCATCTAACCTAGGGAATCTTACCTTAACCGATGTCAATCATTCGTAAACTGATGTCGGTCAAGAAGGAACCATTGTCATTTACCATTTATTGATCTTGGCAGCCTCATTTTTGGGTTTCCACATTTTGAGAGCAAGAAGATGAGAAGAGAGTTGCATGCAAGAAAAAACAGAGTCTTTCATGCACCCAGGCATCCATAGGCAACACCAAGACAGATCCAGAAGCATTGCACTCATGGAATCATTCTGGGAGCCAGTGCTACGATACCCAACACTATTCTTCTAATCAATAGCCACCTCTATTCAGCCATCAAAACATGCATCACAGTAAGTACATCTCTACCAACATTTTCTATTTCAGCATAGTTAACTTTTTTCATTCTTGTCATTAGTTTGTACTTTGCATGTTCATTCCTCCATTGCTTATTATCTTGTAATTCAACCATTTCCCTTACCCACACCACCAAATCACTAGTATAACCTAATATTTGTTTCTGAGAATACCTAAGATCTCCACATACCTTCTAATCCACTCTCCCAACCTCATTTGACCTCAGATCAGCCCCTGTCATTTGATCTATTCGAGTTTCCTTTACCTTGACCATACCAATGTCAGTTATCTGCAATCGTCATCGGTTCTACCTAAACTGGTATCGGTCATACCCAACCGACATCGGTCTCTATGTTTTATACCTTGACCAAGAATAGACCCAATAATCATCTCACCAGTTGACCTAAACAACCTAGAACCCGACCCTGACCAGTTCTAGCAACCTGACACCTACTTATTATTTAGATCTGACTATAACCTAGACTGTTATGTTAGATTTTCTTATTGTGCTTGAATGAGATACCTAAATCATATCAACTACAGTAGGATTTTTTTTATTTCTCACATTAATTTTTTTTAAACAGTGGATTGACATCCATCTAGGGAGTATCACACTTCCCAGATCTAACACATGCTAGGCAATCCACTATCATATATCATTTAACTATCTTTTTATGGTCTTGTTTTCTATTACAGGTAGTTCCTCCTAGCCAAAAGGAAGCTCTTTCAATCAGCATTGGATCAAGAAGTCAAAACGTATGTAACTATTGCGGTTAACACACTGGTTATAAAGACAATATATCAGATCTAAGCATACATGCAAATAAAAGTGGATATTCTACCAGAAGAAAAATACAAAACAAGAGACATAAATCAACACCAGATTTAACATGGTTCACCCAGTGTGGGTTACGTCCACAAAGAAACAAGCTAATCTATTATCACAAGCTTCGACAAGATATACAATGAAGATTTACAATCTTCTACACTTCTCAGATGTTCAATACTTTCTTCCTTCAAGCTTTTTTGATTCTTCACCAAGAATTCTCTCTCACATAATTATCTTGTAATTATGATCAATCCTCTTATTCTAAACCCTAGCTTTATGCTTTAAATAGTCATTTAAGACTTTAGGGCACTTAGCCATGCAATTACATTCATTAAATCTATTCTAATGCTAAAAATAGAAATAAATCCAGAGAATTAAATAAAATCTTGTCACATAGGTAACCGATGCCAGTTCTTCTCAAGCGTCACTAGTTCCAACTTTCCCTGACTGATGTCGTTCAAACCCTAACCAATGCCAGTTACTATCAACTTCCAGCAAGTTCTATTACATGCTAAAACATGAGTAATTTAGCTCCATACTCAACAATCTCCCACTTAGAGATTAATTACTACACACTATACATGTACAATGCCATTCTTGGATCCTCCTAAGATTTTATTCTTCCTCTTCAAGTTTCAAACTTGAAGACCAATAGAAGTGGAGTGTAGCTCCAACTTCTCCTTTTCTAATGGCTTCGTTAGCATATCCTCAGGGTTCTTGCTCATATGAATCTTTTCCAGATTCAATTGTCCATCCTCCAATACCTACCATATGAAGTGATACCTCAACTGAATGTGTTTCGTTCTCAAATGAAATGTTGAGTTCTTTGCCAAATGAATTACACTCTGACTATCACTGAACTGTTTACAATTACTTTTCTCCTTTCCCAACTCTTCCATGAACCTACTCATCCATATCATCTCCTTGCTAGCCTCTGTAGCTGTAACATACTCTACCTTTGTAGTAGACAAAGCCACAACCTTCTACAATCTCAAAATCTAGCTAGCTGTCATTCCACCTACTGTGAAAATATATCCAGTAGTGTTCCTCCTACCATCTAGATCTCCAGCCATATCTGAATCAACATAGCGACGTAAAGAAATATCTGAACCTCCATAGCATAACTGCATGCTAGATGTCCCTTTCAAATACCTGAGTATCCATTGGACTGATTTCCAATACTCTTTACCTTGATTAGCCATATATCTACTCACAACTCCCATTGCACCTGTGGAATGTCTGGTCTAGTACAAACCATAACATACATGAGACTTCCAACTGCTGAAGCATATGGCACTTGTGTCATGTATTTAACCTCCTCTTGTGATGAAGGACACTGATCTTTACTCAATTTGAAGTGTCCAGCCATAGGTGTACTAACAGGTTTTACATTTTGCATGTTGAACCTTTCTAACACCTTGTAGATATAATCCTCCTGAGACAAATACAATTTCTTGTTTTTCCTATCTCTATGTATTTTCATGCCAAGGATTCTTTTTGCAGCTCCTAAATCCTTCATTGCAAATGTGTGAGCTAGCTTTCTCTTAAGCTCACCAATGTCCTACATACTAGATCCTGCAATAACCATATCATCCACATATAATAACAAAATAATATAGCTCCCATTTTCAAGCTTATTGAAATAAACACAATGGTCAGATTCACATCTCAAGTAACCATGCTCATGCATAAAAATATCAAACCTCATGTACCATTGCCTTGGAGCTTGCTTGAGCCCATATAGGATCTTTTTCAACCTGCACACTAATTTCTCCTTACCCTTGACTTCATACCCAAGAGGCTGTTGCATATAAATCTCTTCATCCAAATCACCATGAAGGAAAGCCATCTTCACATTTAGTTGCTCTAAATGTAAATCTTCTACTGCAACTAAACTCAATACAGTATGAATAGAAGTCATCTTAACAACAGGAGAAAATATTTCACCAAAGTCAATACCTGCTTTCTGTGTAAATCCCTTTACTACAAGCCTTGCCTTGTACCTTTTTCTGTCCACCCTCTTCTTCCTTGATTTTGTAAACCCATTTGTTCTGCAATGTTCTCTTACCTTGCTGGCAACTTAACCAAATCCCATGTTTAGTTCTGTTCCAAGGAGTCCATCTCCTCATCCATGCCATGCTCCCACTAAACGTGGGTTTTATCCTGCATTGCTTCTTCAAAGTTTTCTGGTTCACCACTATCAGTCAATAATAAATAAAATAGAGAAGGTGAAAATCTTTTTGGAGGTTTACTTACCCTTTGTGACCTTCTCATAGGAGTTTGGGGTACCAGAGGCTCAATCTGGACCTCCTGGACATCTTAGTATTGACTTATGATAGTGACTGATACCGATCACCTCTAACTGATGTCGGTTCTAGCTAACCGAAGTTGGTTCTAATCCTTCTATAACCATTACCGGTTCATCTGACCGATGCTGGTCAAGATGCTAACTGACACTGGTTACTGTGTATTTCTGTGGTGTTTCTTTTAAATCTGAGAGTTCATTTTCATTCAAAAACTTCTCAACCGGTTCATCCTTGGGTACAAAAATTTGATCCCTATACATTCTCTTTTCATTCCATTCAACATCACGACTCCTAATAATTTTAGAATTCTCTAAATCCCAAAAATGGAAACTGAAATCACCATATCCATAACCAATGAAAGTGCATCTCTTGGATTTTGCATCCAACTTTTTTCTATTTTCCTCTATCAACATGCACAAAAGCTTCTGAACCAAAAACTTTAAGAAAAGAAAGATCTACCTCTTTTCTAGTCCAAGATTCCTTTGGTATTCCTCCATCTAGTGAACTTGAAGGGCCATGGTTAATCAAATAAACCATTGTATCAACTGCTTCTGCCCAAAACTGCAAGGGAAATCCAGAATGTATCCTCATACTTCTAGCATGTTCCATGATTGTTCTGTTCATTCTCTCTGCAACACCATTCTCCTATGGTGTTCTTGGAACCGTTCTTTCTCTACGTATCCCATTCACTGAACAATAATCATTGAAAGCCTTACTACAGTATTCACCACCATTATCAGATCTAAGGCACTTTAACTCAGAATTTGATTCATTCTCAATAAGGGCTTTCCATCTTTTAAAAGTCTCAAAAACATCATGGATTTGTGTTTAATACAATAAACCCATACCTTTCTTGTAGCATCATCAATGAAAGTAACATAATATTGGGATCCTCCATGAGAAGCTACCTGAGCTGGTCCCCACACATCTGAGTGTACAAGCTCCAATTTCTACTCCTTCTTAGTTGCCCCAACTTTGAGAAATCTCACTCTCTTTTTCTTTCCAAAGATACAATGCTCACAGAAATCAAGATCTAAATCTTTCAAATCTAATAACTTACCCTTAGCCTTTAAGATCTACATTCCTTTTTGACTCATATGACCTAACTAATTATGCCACATGCATGCATCTGAATCTGAAGTAGATAATGCAGAAAAGGAATCAGTAATACAGGTAGATAAATATAACGTTCCTACCTTCTTACCTCTTGCCACAACAAAAGCACCCTTGGTGACTTTCCAAGAGTCTCTTGTAAAAGTAACCATGCAACTAGATTCACCTAGTTGCCCTACAGAAATAAGATTCCTCCTGAGGCTTGGCACATGCCTCACATCTTTCAATACCCATGTATTTCCATTCTACAATTTTAGATGAACTTCCCCTTTACCAGTAATACTGCAAGGTTCATCATCACCCAAATAAACATGCCCAAAATTTCCCTAGACATAATTTATGAAATAACCCTTATTAGGGGTTGCATGGAAAGAAGCTCCTGAATCTAAAACCCATGATTCAATTCTATTATCTAAAGAAAGAATAAGAGCATCTTGCATTACCTCTTATGCAGCAAGATTTGCCTCTTTACCTTTTTCTGATTGTTGGTTCTCTTTATTCTTTGACCAACAACCTTTCTTTGTATGTCCTTTCTTTCCACATTTCCAACAAGTAATTCCCTTACTTTTAGATTTAGATCTACTATCCCTTGACTTTGATTCTCCCATTACTCTTACTCTTGGATCTCTCCTTCTACCTGCCCCTACTTTCTACATTCAAAGAATTTCCAGATGATGTTTCCTCTGTACTTTCCTGTGAATTTATTCATTCAAGATTATACTAACCACATCATCAAACTTCAAAATATTATTAGCAGATGTTGTATTACTAACAACCATTACCAAGTTATCCCAACTATCAGGAAAAGAACATAAGAATAAAATTGCTTTTACTTCATCATCAAATGGTATTGAAACCAATTTTAACTGATTTACAATAGATCAGAAATCATTCAAATGACTAGATGAAGATCCACCTTCATGCATCTTAGAACTAAAAAGTTTCTTCATCAAATAAACTTTATTTGAAGCACTAGGTTTTTCATATAAATTAGCAAGAGATTTCATTAACTCTACCATAGTTTTTGCTTCTGTAATATTAGAAGCCACTGATGCTTTCAGGCTCAATCTTATAGATCCTAAAGCCTTTCTGTCAAGAATTTTCCATTCTTCATTAGTCATCTTCGTAGGTCTAGACTTCTCATCCAACGGTAAGTACAAATCTCTCTGATAAATATAATCCTCAATCTGCATCTTCCATAATTGATAATTTCGACCGTCAAAGTTATCTACCTTTTATTTATTATCTTATGTCATTACTATAGCTCCCACTCAATCAGAAAACCCTATGTGAGTAAATCTTTCAACACACAAAACCCTCAAACAAATCTCTGATACCAGTTGTTGGGGTTAGCACACTGGTTGTACAGACAATATATCAGATCTAAGCATACATGCAAATAAAATCAGATATTCTACCAGAAGAATTAAACAAAACAAGAGACATAAATCAACACCAGATTTAACGTGGTTCACCCAGTGTGGAGCTACGTCCACCAAGAAACAAGCCAATCTATTATCCAAAGCTTTGACAAGATATACAATGAAGATTTACAATCTTCTACACCTCTCAGGATGTTCAATACTTTCTTCCTTCAATATTTTTTGATTCTTCACCAAGAAACTCTCTCACACATATGTATCTTGTAATTATGATCAATCCTCTTATTCTAAACCCTAGCTTTATGCTTTATATAGTCATTTATAGACTTTAGGGCACTTAGCCATGCAATTACATTCATTAAATCATATTCCAATGGTAAAAATAGATTCTAATTTCCAATAGTTAATTAAAATCTCGTCGCACAAGTAACCAATATCAGTCGGTTGCCCTAACTAATCGCCAGTTCTAACTTACCTGACTGATGCTGGTCAAACCCTAACCGATGCTGGTAACTGTCAACTTCCAGCAAGTTCTACATTGCATGCTAAAACATGAAGTAATTTAGCTCCATACTCAACAACGATAAGACCATCTACCGACCAATATGATAAACAAGTATTCCTCCTTGGCCCTTACCCTTATCTATTTCATCATTTTAAAAAGGTAAAGAAAATGGTGAAACAATAACCCGTTGTCAATCCAAAATAATGGAACAAGAAACTTCATCCATACTGTAACATCCCCACTTCCAATAATATTTCGTGCTACAAACTTATGCACTTGTCATTATTTCCTATATGCCTATGATCACCACATCTTTAATTTCCCAACCCATAAAAATGTCTATGATTCCTGCATCATAAGACCCATGTCATCTATAGTAATCCACATCTTGAAACTTACCTGTTCCTGTATCATCAGTCTATTACCTCTAAACCAGCTACACCCTCATCTACCACATCCTTGCAAAAAATTTTGACCTCCCACTATCCCTCATGGATGTGTGGATTTTCAAGAGCTTCTTGATGCCAATCTCGTTGATCTTCATGACTATCTCATCTATAAATATACCAATCTCCCCATTGATGGACCACCCCTTCAACAGCTTTATGCTTATCACTCGCAACGTGAATCTACCCAAGTCCTTATTTCTCAACTTTTGGTTTTCTTTCCAAAAGCCATGAATGAATTAGCAATGTTCAAAAATGAACATGACCTCCATAATTCTTCCACCATGATCTGTTAATATCATCAATCCAATCAATTAGTGGTCCCTATTCCACCCAATTTTCCTCACAGTGAACACCACTCATATATCTTCTATCCCCATCACTTCTTCATCTATCGTGGTTATCAATGCTTCTACCTAAACCCATCATAGAATCCCATCTAATTACAAGTATGCATACATTATTTAAGAGATGAAGGAGTGCATAACAGGTTGAATATTGATTAATGAACCATGTGAGCAAAGGTTTAGATCCAAGAAAAGATGTCCAAGAAGAAGAAGAAAGAGTGAGTTAGAGAAATGAGGGTTTAATTGTGATTGTGTGAGCTGAATTAAATATCTCCATTAATTGTGGTAAAAAAAAAATTAGATATCATCGTCATCATGTGGATGGTTAGTTATTAATCATCTTAGGGGGTTGTCTCCTCCTTGTGGAGTGGGTGTTTCACTAAATTAGGGGTTGGTGCTCATTGTAGCATTGATGTTCTATTAAACTATGGGTTGGTGCTCCTTGTGAAGTTGGTGCTTCAATAAATCTCTTTGGTTTGTGTAATATAAACAAGAGTTTCTATGGTTTTTCTTCCCCTTGAGGTTTTCCCACTTATAGATGGTGTCATGTGTCTTATTCTCTTTTATGTTATTTTGAATGCTTAATGCAAATCACCTAATGTGCACATGTATGGTTATGGATGTTAAATGGATGAATAAAAATGAATGAATGGTAAATTAATTAAAAATTTTTTAGGACTGATTCACCTCCCCCCTCTCAGTCCATTTTTCTTCCTAACAATTAGTATCAGAGCAGGTCCTTGAGAAACAAGTATAATCACTTGAAGGAGATCCTAGAAGAACAAAACAATGGGTAATGTCTTCAGATAGTTGAAGTGCATTAATTAATGAAGTAGGAATGGTTTTCTCAGTTAGTGATTCATGGATTACAAGATCAGATCAAGTATATTGAGATAGAGCATGGTCAAGCCATCAAGGATTTGGAGTCACAGGTTGAAAGTGTGTCTAAATCCCTAAAGGAGGAAGAAGACATTTGTTCTAGGTATGAAGAGAGGTTTAAAATATTTATAATATGATTTAGAAGTGATCATTAGTATAGGTTAAAGGATGTATGAGAATTTGGAAAATAAGAGTTATGAAACTCTTGAAGTGATCTTAGAGAGCCAAAGAATTAGTGACAAAACATAAGTATAGGGTTTAAAGGAGAAGCATGTGAAGAATGATGGTGAAACTAGACCAAGTTCTCAATATCAATGAGAAAGGGAAACAAGGACTGATTTGAGAAGGTATAACTCTTATTAGACAACCTAGTGTTGTGTATGAGGTATGGTTTATTTCAATGTATATTACTTTTTTGTCATGATTTTGGTCATAGATCTAGAGATTGCAAAAGAAGGTCTCTTAGGAATGGTGTAAGCTCTCTTAAAGGGTGAATTTAATTCATGTTGTGAGTATGGTCATAGAGCTAAGGATTGTGGTTGGAAATATAAGTGTATATGAGCCTGAAGAGGAAAGAAGGATGTTATTTGTGCTACAAATGTCAAAACAAGGTCATATAGCAAGTATTGTTCAATAATCTTCATATACTAGAAGGTTTCAAGATTAAAAAGGAAAATAAATCCTATTTCAAAGAAAATGTTTATCATGATGGCTAAAGATAGTCAAGGGTCCTAGGTCAAGAATCATGTTTTTCAAGCCAAAGACATCAAGAAAATTGATCCAGTTGAATTTTTGCACAAGGATGAAGCTTAATCCATTCAATTTTTTCAAGACAAGTTAATCAAGGAATATGTTTTCCTTTAGTCTGAATAAGTAGAATAATGAAGAATACCATATGTGCCTAAATGTAATTCATTCCCAATGTTCATGAGAATTGATGAAGGCTTGGATTTTGGAACACTTCAAGTGTGATAAGGTATGTGAAGTGACATATCCATGTGTTTTTGAGTCCTTGTCTTTATGTATATGATTTTGTAATTTTTCATGTAAAGGTGAAGATCATTTTATGCTTTCCTCCATGTTTATATTCTATTAGGTCTGAAGTTATGCTAATGTATTTTAAAGTCATTTTGATTTGTGTCAAGGATGTGTTTTATAGGTAAATTTTGTCATGTCACAGTCCTTTTTTAGGTTGCAATGGTAGAGATTGAAGTTCTCATGTAAGGTTCATGATCTTAGAGTTATGTTATGTCTTTCATATGCATATAGTTGTTCATAGGTCAACTATCACAAGGGTAGAAAGATGTCTTATGTGTCTATTGATGTTTCATAAACTAGTCTTATGTTTTATAAATATGTGTCTCATATGTTCTTGAGTTGGAATTGAGTTTTAGTGATGGTTGAAGGTGTCATAGAATTCCTTGTGAATGAGCCTAAGTCTAATAGTTGATCTAAGTAAGTCTGTGTGTAAATGGAAATTTTGTCAATCATGTCATTTTCAAGATAGTGAAATGTCCATTTTATGTGATAATAGTGCAAGGTATTGAATCTCAGTACATGAAAAGATGTGAAGCTTCAGAGTATTGAGGATGAAGTATTCATATAATGTCTTCAATGTATAAGTTTGAGTTTGAGTGCAAATTTTGAGTGAAAACTTCTGCAGTCTGTGTCCAAGGTTGAAGAAATTTGTAGTCATAAATTTGAAGTTTGTAAGGTCAGTCTCAATTCTTTCATCAAGGGTTTGATGGTTTTATTATTCATCAAGTTCTATAATGGTATGATAATGTGTCAGCTTTATGGAGAAGTGGTAAATTTCTTGGTATCAAAGAGTGAAATATGCTACATTCATGAGTGTTAATAGAGATTTATAGTCGTGAGGTATGCATCATAGTGATATTTTGATTGATAAGAATATTCTTAGCCTAGAACATGATCTACAATTGTCAATAGTTCATGTTGTAGCCTACAAGGAGGTAAATTTTACTAAGTCATCAAGAGGTTTATCCAAATTTAAAAAGTTCATATTGTCTAGCAAGTGTAAAACAAGTTATGCAACAAAGGTATGTAGCTGATATCCCTCATTATGAAAATTTTGATTAGGATATCCTATACTAAAAGGTTCATTTGTTCATAATATGTCAAGAAGGTAAATCTTAGTGTAAAGACATCTCATGCTTTCAAGTTACTAAATCATGAAAGTTAAGGTCATTGAGAATTCATTGCTTATTATGCAAGGTATCAAGTTAAGTTTGTTTGAGAATTTACTTCCAAATCTTGAAGGAAGTTTTTGGTGATATATGTTGACATGAGAAGGGGGATTCAAGAAAGTAGACACATGTGAAATTAACCTAAGGAGTATTACATTTGTATCAAATGCAAGGAAGTAGTGTGTTATTGGTTTGTGGACATTAAATTACTCTTATAGAGGTTCTCAAGATCACAGTGAAAAGGGTGTTTACTTAAATAGAGTAGATTAAATACAAGCAAGATCTTAAAGGAAATGATATGTACTGTTGACCCTGAAAAAGTACCTTAAGGTAGGCACAAAGCTTGTATAAGAATGAGTGAAAAAAATTGATGTTAAGGACTTGACAAAAACTCTTAACATTGGTTCCAATGTACATGTCAAAGTATGAAGTGAAAATTATCTCATATAGATGAGGCGTACAGATTAAGGAGGGCTTGATGTCCTAAGTTAGATTTGGTATCAATATTTTTGTATGACAGTATGTTTCAAAGGGTTTTCTTCATGAATAAATAGTGAAGAGGTTAATCATGAAGTCATTCAATAATTTATTGTAAAGGTATTGAAGAACTGTGGATTCTATTTGGTTTGCACAAAAAGGAATCCCTATAGGTATGAGAAAGTTTTTATAAGAAGTATTCATGATTGGTCTTGCCACAATTTCCAGAGTTAGAGGTGTGTGCCATCCTAGAAAATGTGATGGACAAGTCATCAAATATGAGTATGGTTATCATTTAATCTAATTTAAGATCTTATCAAGGAGTCATATATTGTTAAGCAAGTCTTGCAAGACATATGTTATGTCTTGAGAGTTCAATTATAGAGTAAAAATCTACATGCTTAAATGTACTATGTCTTATAGCTATGCGTCGTCTACTGAGAATAAGTGATGGTATGAATCTTTAGAGTTTATATGCTCATGTTTTCTCGAGATTAGGATGTGATGAAGGTCATATGTCCAGAAGTTTGTAAGAGTCATTGATATTGATAGGAGTATGGAGAGGCTATTGAACTAAATGGAAGTGAGAAGTCATTACATATGAAGTTGATATGATCAGTTTTAAGAGTTGTAGTAATCTTGTAGGAAATCATGACAAGAAGGGTCTCTAGACCTAAATGTGCAATTTGCACTTAGGATTGTAACAGAAGTCTTGAGATCATGGTTTCAAATTTCAAATTCCATAAGGAGATAAGCTAGGTACGTAAATTTTTTAATTGGCTTATCATGGGTTGTGTACCCCTGAAACATGTTATGTGATGTCTTTCAGGGAAATATTAAGAGGGTATAAATCATGAGAGTTCTACATGCAGACATTGTCTTAAAAGATGAGAGAAAAAAGAGTGCCAAAATTTATTTTATGTATGAAGGTTTCCACTGAGGATGAAGTATTTAAGGATTGAAAGTTTGTTCAAATACAAAAAATTACTGGTAAGTATCAGGTCAAAGAAGATGAAAAATGTGATAGACTTTTTGCAAATTAACTAAAACTGTGATCCAGGTGTTTCTCAGCTAAAATGGTAATTGTGGTCATTGATCCCAAACAAGGTTGGTGTGATGAGTTTAACCTAGATACCTCAAGAAGTCATTCAAGTTTGCAGAGTGTTATTTCTCTTGAAGGTATGATATTCTATGAAATTGTCAAACAATTAGAGTGAGGATGATTTGAGAAGTCTATAGTTCAAGGGGTTTCTTAATGAGATTGGTTAGTTAACTGTGTTAAAACCAAATCTATGTTTGGAGACAAGTGTGATTTCCATGATTCCCTAACTTTAGAATGGTGGTTCACAAATCTTATATTGGAAAGGGGGATTTCATCTTATTATTTAATTGGTGATCAAGGTGTATAAATATATATGAAGTCGTGTATGCAAAGTTGATTGATTGTATGAAGAAAAAATTACAAGATATGTATGTAATGTACACTCAAAGATGTGATCATATGCAATAAGAATGAGAATACTAAAATAATATTTAGGAAAAGGGTGTTGTTGTTGAGTTCCATTCTTATGGCTACATATGCAAGGTATGTGGCCTTAATTTTTGCATTTCTTGCTAGATTTAGGATGATATAATCCCAGGGAGGATATATACAGAATTGTTTCATGTTGTGTATGGTTTCATGGCTTGGTAGAAGTTTGGTCTATGATGCAATAAAAGAGTATGTTTAGGGACATTTGGTCCTAAAGTGGCTATGTTAAGCTTGAGGAAAATATTGTGGTTCTTAAGCATGAGAAAGACCTATAAGATAGATGTTGAGTGTGAATGAAGGAAAAATAGGAGGATATAATCTTCAAGGGGGGCTCTTTGTGAGTGATCATATTAGGTCCAATAGATAATATTTTTGTTGTTTTTGAGAGTCAAAGAAGAGTAAGTATAATCCCAGGGGGAGCTCATTTGAGTCAAGTAAGTTGTGTTTTTACTTTATTTCCATTGTGTTTAATCAATGTGCTTTCATTTTCCATGTAGTATTTATCATTATAGCCTTTTTCATAGATGTCAAAATGGGGAGAGAAACATTAGAAACATGGAAATGAGGTCTATGTAGGAGTGTTTGGTCTTGTTGGTTGCCATCAATGTTTCTGAAGGTGGTTATCATCAATGAAAAAGGGGGAGATTATTAGCGATTGTTTTTTTTTCATTGATGTCAATTACATTGATGGAAAAAGGTGTCATGTTGTCATTGTGAGTCTCCATGAGGTGTTAGTCAGTGATGTCAAAGCATGAAGTTTGATTAGTAGTGACAAGATTTGGTGAGTTTTCATGGTGTCCTGACATGATTCTAGCTTTCATAGTACATGTTATGAGCTATCTTGACTGTGCTTTGAATGTTTTCATGAGGTAGATACATGGTTTTGGTAGTGATGTGTCATGAGGTGTCTAAGAATTTTTATGTGGTCAGTATGGTCAGTCCATGAGGTGTCATGTGGTTGAGTCAGGTGCATTCCAGGCCTATTCCTATCCCTTGAGCATGCAGAATGAGATGGAGATATGCATTTTGGTGCTGATAAGTATTGATGAGATCATGGTAGAATCATGGTGACACTGTATATACAGTAATTTAAGGCTGAGTTTAGGTCCAATTTGGTATAGTGCATGTATGAGGTCCTTGGGAGGAAAGAAGGTGAGAACATGCAAGAAGACATAGGTAAGTCTTAATGGATGGAGAGTTTCAGAGATATTTGGGCTATGGTGAGTATTGACAAGTTATATATTTTTTCATGATGCTTCATGACAAATTTGAGGTCATTCTGAAGAAGGAATTGCAAGATATGCAAGTTTTGGCAAAACCAGGTAATCTATAATGAAGTTTTTGACCCAAAAGGTAGACCTTCTGATGCTCGTTGTGAATTGTGTGCTTTCATCGGACCTAAATATTTTTGGGGATGTTTTTATTAGGTTATTTAAGAAGGTTTAACAAAAAATAATGAGGTGGTTTTATGGTCACTTTTTTATGAATGCCCGTTAAGAAGATAAGTTTCTTTGAAACCCTAGCTAAACTGTAGCTCAAAGTGATTTGGGAGAAAGTGAGTGTACAAATCCTATTTTAATTGATTTTTAAAAAGTGATAATTGGATTAGATAGAGAAATCCTCCATATATTTCAAGAAGGTAATATAGAGTTTGTGAAAGTATGTGGGTCTCATCTGAAAATGTTTATTTATGAAGAAATTATAGTTTAAGGAAAGATTGTCTAAAGGAGTGTAGAAATAAACTGACATTTTTTTATCCCTCGAGTTTTTCTACATGTCCATGAATAGTTTCATATCATGGTTGAAGTGAAAAATGGAAAAGTGTGCACTATTTATCCAGACTAGTTTTGGGGGGTAAATTTGGAGTGGTCTTGTACTAAAAGTGAGATTACAGGAGCTACAAGAATAGTTAGGACTGACATTAAAGTTTTTCTGTGACTTTGGTTTAGAGATATTTCAAGAGATATATAAAAATTTTGTGTTTGATATGTTATGCATAAGTTAGGACATATTCTTTGAGAGTCAAATCTGGAGGATGCTTGTTCTAACATGGTGTCAAGTGGATTCATGAGGTAAAGTGATAGTTCATGAGTTTTTCATGATTGTTAAAGGTTTTTGAGTTATTAAAAAATCATGTCTATGGTGTGATCCATGATTTTGGTTAAGCTATGGAAGTAATTTTCGAGGTGATGGAGAAAGTTGCGCTCAATGCTCTAGTTCTTGAGTCCTATAAGGCTTAATAGGTCAGTTTTAAAGATATGGTCTTGGTTGAAAAAATTACACTTGAATTTGGAAGGAAATAAAACATATTAAAGAAATAGGATTCAAATAAATTTATAATGGTATATGTTTTGTTTCTTGGTGATTATATTTGATGGGCCTTACAGGTCAGTTTGTGAGGAAGAAGTTGTAGTCTGCATTTTCAGGACAAGAATGTTCTTGCTGAAAGATTGAAGTTGAATTGAAGCATCAAATTGTTGCGTTGATGCTTGATATCACCTAGAAAGTGAAGAGGGGAGAAGTGTGGAATCGTAGTGAATGAATTTAGAGGTCTTGAAAGTGATCATTAAGGGGTTCAAACTAGTTGAGTTTGTAAAATAATGGTTTTTGCGTAGCTTGATTTTGGTGAAAAGAAACAATAGTTGTGGTTTGAACTACGTGAATGTTTCATAAGTCTATAACTTTCTTAGGATGTGATATACCAGGTCATTAGGAATTCCATTGAGTGGTCAAATTCCATATTTGAGTTCATCTTGAGGGTGATCTTCAGGCCCAAAGGTAAAGACAAGGTGTTGGAAATATTCTGTTTAGTGAAGGTAATGAGCTAGGTTTGTGCCCAATGTTATGAAATAATTTGATTGGGTCGAAGTATAATTAATGACCATGAATGAGGTTTTTAAATGTTATATAAACACATTTATGGTGAATTATGGGAGCTTTAATAAGCATGGTTTTTGGCATGAGTAGATTTTTCTCATCCTAGTGATGGGGTTTTGAGGATGTTTTGGTGCATGGTGAGTGGTATTTGGGCATGGCCATGACCCATATTGGTCCATATCTGAACCATTTTAATTAGTTTATTTTATTTTTATTAAGGTGTATTGGTCTAATTTATCATGAGATTACCGACATCATCTTTTGGTTATAAAGAAGAAAATCATATAAAAGCATGTGTTTTGAGGTCATTTGGGTGAACTAGTGCTCTTGGAGGGAAATTATGACCTAAGTAGCAGTGTTTTATAGGTATGAAGGTATGATTTGATATTTTAAGAAGTGCATGATAGGATGAATATTGATTGGAAAAATATATTGAAAGATTTCGAGCCAAGACAATTCCAAGAAGAAGAAGAAAGAACGAGTTAGAGAAATGAGGGTTTGATTGTGATTGTGTGAGCTGAATTAGAGATCTCCATCAGTTGTGGCAGAAAAAAATTCAGATATCATCATATTTAGGTGGCTGAGTTGGTTTTTATTCATCTTAGGTGGGTGTATCCTCCTTGTGGAGTTGGTGCTTCACTAAATCAGGGGTTGGTACCCCTTTTAGGGTTGTTGCTCTACTAAAGTAGGGGTTAGTTCTCCTTGTGAAGATGGTGCTTCACTAAATATATTTACTTTATATAATATAAGTAGAGTTTCAGTGGGTTTTTTCCCCGTGATGTTTTTCCCACTTATATATGGTGTTCATATGTCTTGTTCTTTGCTTCATGTTCTTGTGAATGCTTAATACACACCTAATGTGCACACATGGATATGGATGTTAAATGGATGAATGGTAAATGAATTAAATGTTTTGTAGGAATGATTCAACCCCCTCCACTTCAATCTATTATGCTTCCAATAGTATCCTCTTTATAGTATTCCAAAGTTTTATTACATTTATTGCTCCTCACCTACCACCGCTCCAAAGCTTTAAATGTACTTTTTGCTTGTTCCCGCACTTTTTTCCTGCTTTCTTCCGCATGTGGTAATCATAACCTTCTGGTGCACTACTACTCTCCAAGTTACAATCATCCTTACATTGACATCCTTGTGCCACAACCCATCTTCCTCTCCTCCACACACTAAGTAATATATCATGTTTTTACCTCCCTCACATTACATTGTGTGGACATATTTCTCATGTGGTCTCCAAATCTAAGCAATTCCTTTTAAGCACAATCATCCTAAAGCACCTATGACACTTCCCTTTGCTTTTGCACATCCCCAGTTTCATATCTACTACGCACCCTTCTTTCACATCATCGTTCGCACCAATACATTATTGTACTGCACATCTTTTCATACCAATGCATACCTATGAACAAACTCCAACTGTACTGACATCACATAGCCTCTTTTATGCACACTTGTACCTATTTCACCTCACACTAAAAGTATGCATGGTCCTTTGCACACCAACTTAACAGATAGTAATCAGCTACTGTACGCAAATGCACTTATTATAACAAAACAAAGAAAAACAAACATGAAATGGAAATCTAATCTAAGTGGAAATACTACCTTATTACAAACATAAATGTTCATCTTATTTACGTTTGGGATTTAGCTCAATCCTATTGAAGTAACCAGGAAACATGGTGTCAACCAAAGCTTGT
The DNA here is from genome assembly GCA_019776745.2 of Taxus chinensis. Lineage (NCBI taxonomy): Eukaryota > Viridiplantae > Streptophyta > Pinopsida > Cupressales > Taxaceae > Taxus > Taxus chinensis. Next base: position 591,388,526 of record CM034156.1, read on the forward strand.
AATTAATATGCACATGATTCTAGTATCTTTATTATGCCAAAGGGTCCCAACCAATGAAATTTTAACTTTTCTAGATGGCGCACAAACTTGGATTCATACAGAAGTACCATCTTTCCTACATCAAAGGACGTTTCTTGATGTACCTATCATGTCAAGAATTCTTTCTTTCCTTCTTTGTATTTTGACTCTAATGCGTAATGGTGCGCCATTCATATAATTGCATTAATTTATTAATGCACCCATTAACTTCATGTACATCATCCAATATTCCTACGCATGCAATACGCAGGGATGGCAACATAAACTCAACAAGTAAAATAAATTTTACGCTAAATACTAATTGAAAATGTGTGGCCTTATTCAACTATTTATATGTTTTTCTATATGCCTAAAGCACTGTTGATACTTTATCATCCCAGTATTTCCTTCCAACATCACATATCTTGGTTAGTGTCTAACCCAAAGATCTTGTTGAAAGCTTCTATAGTCCCATTAACCTAGGGGTGATAAGGTGTATTCTTATGGTGTGCCACCATAAACTTGACCAACAAATTATAATAGTTTCATTCAAGAAATGAGTCCCTCTATCACTTGTAAGGCTTAATGGACATTCATTCTGAATAATGATGTTTTCCCAAAGGAACCTTGTTGTTGTAGTGTAATATTTTATAGACATTTCCTCTTCCCACCTTTTTAAATAATAAATACATGTGATGATGTAGCGCACACCTATCCTACGCATAGGTGGTGTAATTGGTCATATAAAATTAATCGTCTATTTCTCAAAAGGCTCCACACTCGCTATGGGCCTAAATGACATCTCATCTCTAGCTCCAAGCTTTCCAAATTGCTAACAGTAATCACATAATTTAACAAAATCCTTAATGTCCTTGTATAATGTCTCTCATCATAGACTTGCTAAAAAGTATCTTTTCCATGTGTGGCATCTTCTGCATAGTGTCCTTCTGTTATTTCTCCATGAGCTTCCTTCATGATAGTGTTGCACTCATACTCCATAACACATCTATACAAGACCTCATCTGTACCCATATTATACAAGTCTCCTTCTCCAATGAGCTGATATGGCACTACTCGAATATCAAGCTACTTCTTTTCTAAGGTCTTGATCCCTTCTGGTGCTTATCCAGTGCGTAAAAATACTGCAATATCTTCCAAATTACGTTGGCCACGTGGTTTAATCTGAATAAATGTGCATCTGACATAGTATCTTCAATACTTTATACATCTTATCCATAGTTGATTCATGATAAATGATCAAGAACCAGGTTTCCCTTGTCTAGATTTACTATGATGGTGAAGTCAAATTCCTTAAACAAAAGGATCCATCAGTGGATATGCCCTTTTAAAACTAGTTTTTTGACTAGGTACTTCAATGCCATATTATTTGTACAAAATATAAAGGGTGTGGCCAGTAAGTATTGTCTGAACTTGTGAAGCACATAGATCATGGCTAAACACTTTGCACTTTATCATTGTATAGCTCTGATTAGTCAAAGTCAACTTCCTACTTGCAAAAAAATAGGGTGATCAACATTTCCTTCTCCTGGATGCACCAAAAACTACTCTAATGGCCATGTCAGAGGCATCCACATGTACATGGAAAGGCTTGTTCCAAGAAGGAAAAATGCAAGATAGACACAATGGTCAGCCATTCCTTCAAGTTTTCAAAAGCATGTTATTACGCATCCCCCTAATAAAATTTTCCTTAGGCCTTCAATAATTCTTCAAGGGGCACGGTGATCCTTCCATAACCCTTAATAAACATTCAATAGTAACTAGTATGCCCCAAGAAACCCCACGCTTCACTCAAATTGGTTGGTTCTTCTAGCCCCAAAATCATTACAATCTTAGTTGGGTCTATCAACAATCCATCCTTACAAATAATATGCCCAAGTACCAAAGGGGGTGGAAAATATACACTTCTTATATTTTTGAGAGATTTTAAGCTTCCTACATCATTCAAACATCAGCCTCATGTTATCACAATGATCTTTCACTAGTCCATAAATGGTCTAATCATCCAAGTAGACCTACAAAAACTTATGACCTAAAGTCCTTAAATTCCTTAACAATGATGCACGAGAACACCATTGAGGCATTCTTTAACCTAAAGGGCATGACAATGTATGTAAAACTTCTACAATTAGTTGTGAAGGTGGTCTTTTCTTGGTCTTTGTGTGTAATTCATACCTGATGGTACCTTGGGAATCCATATATGAATGAATAGATTTTTCACCCTACAACACCTTATAAGATCTCTTCAGTTAATTGAGTAGGGAAAGGATCTATAACACATGAACCATTGAGCACCCTATAGTCAACACAAATCCTAATCTGGACATCCTTCTTTATACTAATAACCATGGGTCTGATCCATTCAGATTCCTCAATAAGCTCAATGCTCCCTGACATAAGCATCTTATCAATCTCCACTTTTACCTTCACGCGTAGGTTCAAATTCATCCTATAAGGCCTCTTCCAAACCAGATGCACTCTATATTTCAACTTAATCTTCATCTCTCCTAATGATGGGTGCATGCCCTTTAACTCATGATATCCCCTTGGGAATAAAATCATAGAATTCATGCAATAGTTAAATTATCTTTGCAACCTTTGGTTCTAACCAATAATTTCAAATAATAGCCTCTTTAGGCGCATCCTCAGTCCCAATATTCACCATTTTTATTCTTCATAGGCATATGGTACATGCATGCCTACTCATCTATGGAAATCAATACCTCGCGTGCACCCTCTATGTGTTTGACGTCCAAATATTCAACTTCTTCATCATCAATGATGTATACCATATTCCCTTTTTCCTTCTCTTTCTACACATGCCCTACCAGTGTTTCTTCAGTTTCCAGTATATCCTCATGTGCCTGAGTCTCAGGTTCTCCTAAGAGATGGATCATAATTTCCTTTGCCCTTGTGTTATCTCCCAATGTGATGTGCTTCATGATCTTCAAGGCCTCATGAACTGATGGTTAGTGGAAAAATTTTCAAAGGTATGAACAATACCTTCCATCATGTCATACCAACTTGCAATTTCTTGCTTCAACTCAGCATGTACATACCAAACATGCTGCAAATCCACTCAAAATAGAGTAAAACTTGTGTACCCAGAGGGATTGTGGTGTAACTTCTTGTACTTACACCCATTGTCTCTCACAGTTATGAATGTGTACCAAAGCAGGAGTCTTCCCATCATACTCATGTACAAGAGAAGGAACATTGCTCTGAGTAATCCTTTTAACAATTCTACCATCACCTTGTGTCATCCTAATAGATTGTTTCTATATGTCACCCATCAGTGCATCATTGTCCCATGTAATGTGTAGACCATCATATTTTTTTCTATCTCCTTAATTTTTCCACTGGTCTTCCATTTCTCGCAATAAAGAATAAGGTTTCTCTTCTCTAGTATATTTAGGAAAGCTGACCTTACCCATGTGCCTAGCAATGCATGGCTTAATCATCCTGGTAACTCTCTCCTTGACCTATCAACCTACTATCTCATAAGTTTCATGGTCCCAATTATCACATGCCACACTGGTAGTATCACTAATAGATTATGTGTCTCCCTAATGAAGAACGCCTTCCTTTTATGGCTCCACATTTTCTAGATTGTGCATTGTATGGGCATATTTTTGTTAAGCTCTTCTTTGTTGATAGGATATATATAAGGTATAACCTTCACATCATCCAAAGGTATGACAACGCATTCCTCCTTGTTCTCAAAACTGATATATCTCTTGTTAAAGCATATATATGCATTATTAGCATAGCACGCCAAGGTCCTCAAAGTAGTGCAGGGAAATTATATTCCTCAACAAGCTCTAAAAATTCAAAATCACCTATAAATTTAGCTCCTTAAATAGTGATTGGAGCATCTTTCAATACTCTAATAGACATGGCAGTTTTTTTTTTTCATGTATAACACATTGGAATATGGTTGTAAGGTTGACCTTCCCATTTAGTTGCAAGCATCTAATGTTAGAACATTGAATTTTGTACATGTATCAATGAGAATGGTTACTCACCAACCAACCATCTATCACTTCATCTAGTGTAATATCCTTGTCATATTCATAGTTTTATGGTAAAATTTGCATGAAGGATCTAGCGTTGTTTCTCAATCCCTGCATCTGGTACTTTCTCTCAGAACCACTCTCCTAGAAAACAAATAATTTTTTCTTATCACAACATCCTACATGCTTCTTTCAAATCATCAATATCCTTCTATGGTAGCTCAGTATTTCTCGTGTGTTCTCTCTCTCGCATGCTTGTTCTTTTAGGTGATGTATTTTTACTTATAGTTCTCTCATGATGCCTATAGTCACCTAATAAACCTACTTTTGGTAAGCCACATTTGAATATTTAACATGTACTACCTCCTCTTTCCTGATAAGGGTTTTTGCTTTAATATGCTCATGTTGTATGTTGCTTCTACATGTATAGTGACTAACATAGGTTGAAGATTTGTATCAGCTATCTTCTTAGGTTCCCATTATTCATGCTTTGGTGTGTTACACCTTAATCATACAAGTGCCTTTTTCCTTTTATTCTTACACATATGGGCATAGGGGTCTAGATAATCCTCAGTCATATGCACCTTTCCGTAATATGTGTATACTTGAATCTTAGGGACACTCGCATTGATAATGATCTAGTGATCCACAAGTATAACATGTCCCATGCGTGAACATTCTTCTAGCAATGGCCTCTACTCCGATATCTACCTTGAAATCTGCCATTTTTACTATTGTGTCTTTCATTTTTATGCCTTTCTTTCACTTGAGAACTACGTGCATATAGTGTTCTGTCATAATCTAGTATCACAAGCCTCATAAATAGGATTGATCAAATGGAAGTCAACTGTATCATAGGTATGTGCATCATAAATCTTGCAATATATAGAGATATTATTTTTTTGTTTTGCACTAAAAAAGAGGATCATTGTGGACATCATGATTCTTGTTGCAAATCTCACAAGATGTTAACAATGCAGTCACATTCCTACGTAGACAACTATCCTTCATATGTCCTCCTACTTTGTAATCAGTGCACCATAACCCACTGTGTGTCTCATGCGCCGAATTGGCAGACAAATTCTCCAACTATGATGCCATTATTGTTAATTTTGCATCAAGAAACAATCTTACCCCTATATCCACACTTCCAACTTCTTTTGTGTGCAACATTTCTTCTAAATCCTTACACAGATCAGTAAATTTTTTATGTGATAATGTTGTTCGGAAGGGGGTCAACAAGCCTCCAATAAACCACTATGCATGTTGGATCTTATGAATATCATAAGAAAGCCTGGATAACATGGTCTTAAAATGTGTGTCATATTCCATTACACTTTTAGACAACCCCCTGTTTAATTTCCTTTAGTATGTTAATGTGTTGTTTCTTGAACTTAGGGGTATGAAACTCAACTCGAAAAGTAGTTTGCAACGTATCATAATCCATCGTACTATCGTGTGGATCATATTTCCTATACCATATGTGTGCACGCTATTGAAGTGTGGTGGAAAATTGACTTGCCTTCCTATCAAGAGTTGTTATTCCCTTAGCTATCCATAATAACTCACACTTATGCACATGTTCATCTACATCTTCCACACCCCTATACTCTGGTAAGTGAAGGGGCATCTCAAAGTAGATTTGTGATGTCTATTGTTGTGGTTGTTGTGGCCCTTGTTCTCGAATGGGACCAAATCTTGAACCTGAACCTCCACCAAGATTTCCTTAGTGCGGTGGCTAACTTGAACCTCATGAGCCCCCTTCTCAACCTATGGCTCTATAGATGAGCTTCCTTATGTCCCTATAGTCATGCTAAACTAGAAACTGATTATTTGTTTTATAGTTGCACCTATGGGATAACTTTCAATGATTTGTGCACCAACACTCTATCTTAATGACATGCCTATAAAGTTACCTCCAAAAATATTCTGTCTAAACATGGGTGCTAGTGCACTACCATGTGTGCATCCCTAATATGTTACAACTCTTGAGATGAGACTAAAATATGCCTACCTATATCCCCTACCCAATGTGAATATCCTTCTTACTCACCTTCACTATGATGTTTCTTTAACAACAACCTTTGGATTTTGAACACCTTTCCTAAGGGATAAGTGGCTAGGCTAGGTGAGATGCATGCCCATGGTTATCACTCTCCCCAAAATCACTCTTAAGATATGTTGAAGGGGTAATCTCTATTGCACTTCTCCAATGTCGAGAGGACATGATCCTATGGTCCTTTACCTTTTACATGTTTCTCATCACTTCTGCTAGTCATCATTCTTCTCAATCTCAGTGCCTCATCAAATTCCCCTCTATTGCACATCGTTATAGCTAATTTTTCTTTCCCTCTCTTTCCCTTTCTTCTGTCAAGGCTGATTCCATCCTTCCTAAGCCTACTTCCTTCCCCTGTATGTGGTGGGGTTTTAGGTTTCCATTGGTAGGTTCTGCATTCCTAGTTCAACCATCAAGATCTTGATAGATAAAGGTGTCGCACACAAATAGGATCCTCTTGGCTCACAAAAAAACTATAACTCTGATTCCTCTGGGCAAGAAGGTATGTCGAAATTGCATAATTTAAGATATAACTACACAATACACCTTCCCACCAACTATCTACAACGTTAGTCCATGACTCATCCAAATCAAAGAGTTCCCGATAATTTTCCTATCTCCAAGTTTGCTTCCTTCCTATCTGGACACTTCTGTTAGTCATGTAAGCTACCAACCACTAGTACAATTCTACTAAGAAAAAGCTAAAAAGAATCTCATTCAAGTAATCATAAATATTTTCTTTTTCCCACTTTTACATAGTAAAATCAAGTCCACTGCTATATCTTTGAGTAAACACATCCTAACCATCATATATCTAGTTCTCAATATTCTCAAAGGACAATTGAAATGTCATCTGCATGCAACATCCCTAGCAGAAAAATAGAAAAAAAGGCCCCAAAAATGGAACTATTGTCCCAAATTCACCCCCAGGTTAATTTGGGATAACTCATTATAAAAGGACTTAACCATTGAAAATTCAAAGATGCCTATACGGCCATCAAATTCCAGTCCTAGGTATTAGAAGAGAAAGGTAGTTTAGGTGAGATAAGTGAGCTATGACGAGTTGGGAAATATGGTTGACAGACTGAGCTGGTATGATTCATCCAGCGAGTCAGGTTGCATAGTGATCTAGTGAGTCGTAGTGAGGGTTAGACTCAATTTTCCCCATCAAGTCAAGAAATTGATCAAAGGCCACATCAGTAGAGAGCACAATGAGCTCCCCTAGTTCCCCAAGTCGGGGTGAAGATGGTGCAAGGTTGCACAGAACTTAGACAACCATCCAACCCAATCTACTTGGACAACCTTCCAACCCCACAAGTTGGACGACCAAGGTCAGACGACTCACTGTCGGGTTGGTGGTTGGGATCATCATCAAGGTTGGCCAAGTTTGAGGTAGGTTCATGTGAGGGAAGTAGGGTGAAAAATAGTCAACTCTCTGAGTCGACTCAGCGAGCCTGGGAGTTATTTGGTGTTGCTGCAATAAGGAAAAATCACTCACAAGTTGGACGAGCTAAGGCAAGATCAAATGACAAAGGTTTAGATGATGAGAGGTTAGACAGAGGATAGACAGTCATCTAATCAAATCTAGTTAGATGGTCATCTAACCTAGGTTGGACAAAGTACGGTTGCACAAAGAATGTATATCATTGAGGTGGGCTCAAGCTCGTAAGTCTTAGTGGACGGTGGCTCGGTCGAACAACTCGACGTAGGTTGGATGGGTCACTAGGTTGGACAGGTTGTGAGGTTAGACGGGTGGTTCACTGACACAATTGTACCGATGGAGGATAAATGTTTGTCTAACCCAAGAGGTTGGATGGCTCACTATGTAAGGTTAGTGGACATCTGGTTAGATAGTTGCTACAGGGATGTATGGCTACTAGGTTAGACAGCCCATATGTTCAAACACTCATCTCGATGTACGGATCGCAACATGGATGGCTCGTGGGTTGGATGGGTCACATGTCAGGTAAAGGAGGGTGAGAAAAAGATAGCTCAATAACGGGAATTAATGTAGTTTGTAGACACCAAATTTGTGTCTTACAACACCCTGTGCCCCGCATCTCATTTCGCAACCTAACCTCACCACCTAAACCTTACACAATTATTTATTAATTACCTTATAATTAATAAATCCACATCTCCAAACCTACCACCTCATTTTTGCCACCTCATCATGACCTAGCCCTAACCCTAAACTAACCTAATTAAGACCTATAACTTGGTCTACATCCACACCCATGACTAATTACTCCTCACCCGCACCAAAACCAACCTAATAATGACTTGACCAAGCCCACAACTAATCCCTCAGGAGAAAAGGAGGGAAAGTTGGCTATTTTACTAAAAATAGCCCACTTTGACTTAACCGACATCGGTTCCTACTAACCGCCGTCGGTTACGTAACCGCCATCGGTTCCCTGTAAATGACCTTCCCCAACCAAAAACAAGGGATCAGAATTCATTTGAAAGATCCGGAATTCACTTAGCAAGACAGAGACAAGTGAAGAAAAGAGAAGAGTATTGCGGAGAAGGACATCGAGCCCAAGACTGCAACTGAGTAACCAGAGCACAGTGACACTCATCCAAGCATTGGGAGAGAAGATAGCTCACTTTTGATTGTCAAATCATCCCACCTGAGCCTTGCCTTCGTCATCACAATCCTTGGACCTGTATCTTCATCAGGAACTAGTAAGTAGTGTCTTGTACATTCTTAAATACCATTTCTGGAACTTCTGATTCATAGTAATTATAAGCTCACTCCTAGATCTACTACCCGATAGCACCCTGCATCTAACCTTCATTCCTCTACCCCTACATTGCCCCAAGAACAGCTCCCACACTCTCTGAGTCTTCTCCATCACCCTATTGCCTACCCCTGATCATTTACCAACCTTATAAACACCATAACCGCCTTACAGCCAACCTTCATTAAAAGCCCCTAAATCACTGCCCCTACTGATATCGGTTATTAGCCACCAGTACCGGTGTTATAACTACAGTCGGTTATGTAGTGACCGGCATCGGTCACTGTGACTCAAACCAAAACCAGCCTTTCCTCTATTGCTTTTTAACGAGGTAACTAAATCATAATTTCGCAATAACTTCTTTGTTATCATTTGTGTTAATTCGTATTAAAAGGGGAACTGACCACCTTCGAAAGGAAGTCTAATATTTCCTGGGCCCAAGGCAGTTCCCTCATTTATTGTCTAACTATAATCTGGTGGTCTTGCATTCTTATTCACAGGTAGTCCTTCCCAGACAAAAAGGAGTTCTTCGCAATCGGTCTGATCTCTCTCTACGGTACGCGCACACCCTCCCAACACTCAACAGGTATTCCTCCTAGCCCTAACCTTTATCTGTTTCTCAAGAGAATGAAAGGATAGAAGCAACTCTATTCTAAGAACGGAAACATTCTGTGCGAAACATTTTGGCACGCCCGGTGGGACCCTTTCTCGGGTTTCTTTCTTTCTTGCTTGCTTTCATATAGGGAGCATACTTGCTATTTTCTTCTTCTAAATATTCACAAGATATTTTGTCATTTTGGTAAAAGAATTTGTCTTTCTTCCTCATCTTTGCATTAGTGAAAGTCATCTTCTTTGCTTCATCGAATATCATTTTCGATTTGGGTTTAAAACACGTGCATCACATTCTTGCTTGTTGTTTTTAATTCTAGTGAACGTAGATTAAGTAACAGGTCGTACACGTGGGGGTGATATCCACGGTATTGACAAGAAATTAATCTTACTTTCACTGCACAACACATACCAAATCACATCATAATCAACACAACAGCTCAAACATCCCCCCTTTTTCTGCGGTATTCCTCCACCCGATTGAGGTAACCTTATAAGCCAAAACAAACTTGACATCTCCCTTAGGTCTTTTGTTTAGGATTGACATCATCTTGCGTCTAAGGCATAAGCCCACAATAATTAAAACTAATCCTAGGGTTAGTCTCTTGATTTTCTTGTGCATCTTGCTTGTTTTTAGTTCTGTTTCTCTGTCATACACTGTTTCAGTGATCACTTCAGAACAGTTTGGTGGGTATACTAAGCATTGTTAACCCCAAATCAGCAGCTTCTTACATCTTCTCTTTGCTTTCACAGTGACCGATACCGGTCCTATTATACCGACATCGGTTAGCTGACCGACACCGGCTACAGTCTGAACGACATCGGTTATCTGACCGATATCGGTTACTGTCTTTCACAGTTCCCGACAAACCAACAACTTACCAATTCCAACATTTTGTTGTTGTTTCTGTTCCGGATTGATTGAATCTCTATTGTGTACTCTTTTCCATGGTTGTTATCACTCGGAAACAAGCCGCAGCCATGGTTTCACATGCCTGTTCCGTGCCTTTTCCTGAATCACCCCCTTCACATCCTATGGGGAATCCTACGGACACCAGTGATGTTCCCAAGATCCCTGTAGGAGATAAGGACTTTGCCAAATTTTTGGATGCTAATCCTAGTGCCGTACAGTACTATTTGTCTCATACCCCTGACCGTACACCTGACGGTCAGCTTCTCGTTGGTATGCCCATTAGTATAGCTGCTCACTTAGCTCCTTCCCCACCTAATAACTCCTGCCTTACCATCTTCATCCTTAGCCCCATCTCCCAACTTAGAGGCTTCAGGGGTTCATACTGCACCGATTGGCTTTCCTTTGGTTAATCTAGGGCCCCACATATCACTACCGTCCACTGCCCCTTTCATAACTTGCTCTCTGCCACCTATCCACATGAGCTTTCCTTCTCAAGCTCCGCCCACCTTTTCATTTCCACAAACTTATCTGGTGACCTCAACATCTTATATAGGACACCCTTATTCGGTCGCCTCAACACATTCGTCATCAATACCTTATCAATATTTAACCCCACCTTTGTCTAGTAGCGGCTTTTATCCTCCTCCGTTTACAACAACGGCACCATCATCTACCCAACCAATGATCTAATCAAACAGATGATGGACAAGATGCAAAATCTTGAGGCTTCTGTTTCAGGAAGCCGTAACACCCTGACATACGAGCAAGTTTTTCGGGAGCCTATTCATCCTTCTGTCCCCCTTCATTCATATCCTCCTCAATGGGAATTACCAAAATTCACTCGCTTTAATAGTAAGGAGGACCCTCAACAACACTTGCGATCATTTAGACATGCCTGCTACCTGATTGCCCACGACGATGCCTTACTACTCCGTACCTTCCCCATGTCCTTATCAGGACCCGCCTTGGAGTGGTACAGTGCTTTAACCCAGCACTCAATCTTCTCTTTTAACCAATTAGCCCAATCTTTCTTGGATCATTTCTCCATCAATATTGCCAAGAAAGTATCCATCACCGACCTCTATGCCATCCGACAATTTGAAGACGAATCTATCGCAGATTTCATTGGACGATGGCGGGGCCTCATCAACCAACTTACTTATGCCTTACCTCAGGCCGAACTCATCAAACTCTTTACATGCGGGCCTGTGCTAAGCACATTTCTCCCACCCTCCAAATTCAAACTTTCCGCACCTTTGATGAGGCCTTTACTATGGCTCGAAAACTAGAAATTCGAGCCTTAGAGGAGGAGAAATTGAGGTTGCGCAACAAAAACCCCAATTTCTGAACCCAAGACTCCACCAACAAACCCAACACCACCAATTCTCACGCATCGACTGCTTCGAAATCAAAAGGAGTTGTACACGCGGTGATGGTCAAATCCCAAGCACCGTCTAGTACCCCGCCAAAAACCACCTATAAGTATAAAGCCGAGCCCATCAATTACACTCCCTTGGGAGAAACTTATGGTGTGATCTTGGAAAAATTGCTCAAAGCAGGAGCTATCACCTTGCCTCCTGTTAAACCTCATTCCGGGTTTGATTCCACCCGTGCTATACCTTCTTGGTACAAAGAAAATGACTTCTGTAACTTCCACCGCGTGAAGGGACACAGTCACGAAAACTGCAAGATGTTGAAAAACATAGTGCAGGAAATGGTTGATGCAGGGGATATAACCCTCGATAATCCTAATGCCCCTGCTAACCGAAATTTGAAAATCTTCAACAAACCATTCCCAAACCACTCATCTAATAGTAACATAAACCAAGATATCTTAGCCGAGGAGAGTGTTCATGAAATCCATGCAGTTTTTGACTCCCAACCAAAAGCTTCTATCGAGGAAATTCTGAATCAAGCCTCGTCACTAACGCAGGGATCCGCACCCGCTTCACCACCATCAAGACAAGATGATAACCTTGCCATTCCTTTACCCATAAAGGAATTAACCACCCAGAGTTCTCTTCTCACGAATGAGTCTTCTTACACCACATCCCTGCAAGATTGTGAGCGGATGTTATCTAACTTATCTATTTCCCAAACATCTCCTTCCGTCACTCTTGCTGTAAAAGAAGAAGGCTCGCCACTGTTTCTGTCATCCTTAGAAGAGAAACCTCTCGAACCGACATCACCAAACTCCTTAATCATGACGGATCCCCTCAAACATGCTCTCCTACCTATTAGTTCTTCATCGCCTAAATCTTTTCAGTGACCGATTGACCTCTTAACACCCATTGATACAGTGCCTCATTTACCCCCTGTATCACACCCACAGTGGACCGGAATCACAACCCACCTCTCTTCCATATCAAATTTCCTATTCACACGTGAAGATTGTCATCCCTCAGAAGATAGACGAGTCCTATGGGAGCGTTTGAGTACACCATGCTCTACTCAAATGCAGATGACCGATCCAGACACCTCTACCATATACCCGAGGTGTTTACAAAAGCTCAAAATGCCTATGTCCTCATCTTCACCCCTCTCATCTCTACCGAATACCTCATCCACCTCTATTAACCTAACCAAACCTTCCCCTACGCTTGGGACTTCACCAATACCTAGCCTAACACACCCACCTAAACGGTTAGATTTATCCAAAAATAAAGCCGTCCATCCACCTAGGAGACAAACCCAATCCCCTCAAGTCCAATCTATGCCTCTGTCACAACTAAAACCCTTGCCGTCACACCTACCTTCTATATTGGGACCTCACCCCTCCACCTTGCCTCAATACATCATACCTCCTACGTTTTCTTTAAAACGACCTGCACCTTCTGCACCCATACAGAGATCCATGGGTGTATCAACACCGTCACCCCAAGTATCCTGTCCACCTATCAACCCTAAACAAACTCCATCATCAAAGGATTTGTTTGTTGTCACTCCTCTTTCTCCGTGGTTGTTTCCTGCCACCACGTCATCTGTGGCCTCATCATCTAACCAGCTAAACATAACTTCTGCGCCGAAGAAGCCACGTTTAGTTAAATCCAATTATCAAAACCCCTTGTCTAAACCACCACCCGTACGAACCAACCATACCCAACCATTACCAAAACCCACCCAATCAATAGCCTCATCTTCCTCTGACTTTGACCCACTCAAAGGATCTTACGCCAAGATCCTTGATATGTTGGTGGAGAATGCGACCATTTACCTACCCCCACTTAGACCCTATGATCCATCTAAACCTCGACCTATAGGTTATGATGAGTCTAAAATCTGCGCTTACCACCGCACACCAGGACATGATGTAGAGGGATGCAAAGCTTTGAAAGCCATCCTTCGTCAGTCTTCTATCTCGGATAGAAAGGTTAAGAAAGACAACTTACGAAGGGAGAAACCTTTAGCTTCAATCCCCTCTCCTATACCACCTGTCCCCACCTCACCAAGATCTATCATTATTGCAACCCCACCTCCCGAAAACAATGACTTATCCCTGCCATCTTCCTCCTCTCGTGTTCACGAGATCAACATGATTAGTATTGCTACTCGAGGGCAGAAAAACAATGGGAAAGCTAAAGAAAGCACTCCTGCGGCCTCTCTTTCTCCGTCCGCCATCCCGATCGCACCACCACCTAAAGTGGTTATTCGTGGACCTGCCTACCCCATCTCTGATGGAGTTTCCCACCGTACCATGATCAAACAGCTTCACCAATCACCTGTAAAAATGACACTGTATGATCTCATTCAAACCTCTGAATCTCATCGACAAGCTCTCATTGAGATCCTCCAAGGGATAGAGGTCCTACCTAACGAAACCTTTCCCGTTGCCTCCATCTTAACACCCAACCATGTTGCTTCTCTCACCAAACAATCTACCACTTCTGTCCCTGTACAGCAAGCCGCTGCTGTCAGTTTCTCCGAAGACGAAATTGTCGACTTTGGTGCAGAAGATCCTGACCCCGCTCTTTTCATCTCGGCTTACATCCGGGACATCCGAGTACGTCGTGTTATGATTGATGGGGGTGCTAGCCTAAACATCATCTCTTCCAAAGCCTTCCAACAAATGAATATCCCTTCTAGCTGCATGTGTGCCAACCCCACCATGTTGCATTCATTCAATGATGCTATTACTTCTACTTTAGGCACCGTGATCCTTAACATTCGTGTAGGGCCACGTACCTTACCCGAACTCTTCTATGTCCTTGAGGGAGAATTCCAATACAACATGTTGTTAGGCCGCCCTTGGATCCGGGCTATGGGATGCGTTCCCTCCACCTTACATAGATGCATAAAATTTGAGTATGAGGGGAAGTCCTACACCGTAAAAGCTGACGCTCCCCCCTTCAAAACCTGCAATATGTTATATCGCCCTAATGATGTGCTTGTACCAGTCAAGGCACCCATTCATCCAACCCAACCATCTACTTCGACCACACCTCAACCATCCACCTCGACCGCACCTACACATTCAACCAATGAAACCGCCGCCGCAAATACCACTTCCTTCCCAGCGGACAACATCCCAACCTCAGATCCCTTGGTAGATGTTTTTCAATGCCTTACACTGGGGGAGTATCGCCTATATAACGTTAGCACTTTCCATACCCCACAGGAGTACGGACAGTTACATGCACATCCTACCTACGACCGTCGTGTGGGGGAAGTAATCTCCTATGGACCACCTAATTGCCGCACCAACCTAACGTATGGGGGTGTCGACGCATCCTCTGTCACCCCTGAACCTCCCCTTGGTGTGGTTCCCTTCCAATCTGATTTTCAATATCTAACTAATCGTCGTTTCACCCTCACCTTCCTGACGCGTTGTGCTTGGAAGGGCTTCGGTTTCGGTCTTTATGAACAAGGCCGACATACGATCATTCCCGTGACTACACGCAAACACAAAGATCGTCGTGGTCTTGGATTCTCTGAACCACCTACACCGAAGAAACCACATATCCATTGTATCCAGGAAGACGATGAAGTCACCCTTTCTGAACCATCATCACCCATTTTGCCATCGTCACCCACAGAGTCGATAGACCTGGAATCTATCCCTCCTAACTTTTTTTTTTTTTTTTTTCGTAAACACTATCTTCCTGGGTCCTCTCACTTATCAACGTGATAATGAAGACCCATCTTCTTTTCCCCTTCTGTATCCAGACATGATTGAAGAAGACTCGCCTTCAATTAATGTTGTTGAGTGCCAGGATGACGACTCCATCCTCACTTATCTTGGTGCGGACGACTCTTATATTCAACGTGCCTTACCATCTGAAACTCAAACCATGTTGAATGAGTCGACTATAGAAATCAACATCCACACAGAGGACGATCCTCACATTGTGAAGATCGGACAATCTCTTAACGCATCAGAACAAACTGCCTTCACTACCTTCCTCCGTGCCCGCAACCAAGCTTTCGCTTGGTCCTACGCTGACATGCCAGGAATTGATCCTGACATCGCTGTCCATAACATTACTCTGAAACCTGACTCCAAACCAGTTAAACAAAAACTGAGAAAAATGCATCCACGCATTGCTCTCTTGGTCAAAGAAGAGCTTCAACGACTCCTTTCTGTTTCCTTCATCTTACCTATTGACTATCCTCAATGGATTTCTAACATCGTACCTGTCACTAAAGCAACGGGGGGACTTCGGATATGTACGGATTTCTGGGACCTTAACCTCGCTTGCCCAAAGGATGACTTCCCCCTACCTAGTATTGATCAACTTGTTGATCTCACTGCGGGCCATGAGATGCTTTCTCTCATGGATGGCTTCTCGGGATACAATCAAATTTTGGTAGCCCCGGCCGATCAACATAAAACCGCCTTCATAACTCCTTGGGGAACCTTCTGCTATCGTGTCATGCCGTTTGGCCTTAAGAATGCTGGCGCAACCTATCAGCGGGCTATGACTTACATTTTTCATGACATTATGCACACTATCCTTGAGGATTATGTCGATGATCTTCTTGGCAAATCTAAACATCGCAGTGAACATCTCGATGTTTTAACCATTATTTTCGATCACCTGTTACAATACTGTGTTCGTCTTCAACCAAAGAAATGTGTCTTTGGTGTCCTTTCGGGAAAACTCCTTGGTTTTATTGTCTCTTTGCATGGCATCGAGGTCGATCCAGCTAAAGTCAAAGCTATCCTAGAAATGCCCCCACCCACTAACCTCAAACAATTACGTAGTTTGCAGGGAAAACTCCAATCTATCCGGCGTTTCATTTCACAACTCTCAGATCGATGTCAACCTTTTCATCATCTCCTTAAAAAGGACATTGTCTTTCAATGGAGCGACGAGTGCCACCAAGCCTTTGAGGCTCTTAAAGCCTATCTCTTGCAGCCACCCGTGCTTATCCCACCTCAGGACGATCGCCCTTTCTACCTTTACCTTTCTGCCACCGACCATGCTGTAGGAGCCATGCTCGCACATCGTGACTCTGAGCATCGAGAACAAGCCATTTATTACATAAGTCGTACTCTTGTGGATTACGAGACTAGGTATACACATGTAGAAAAGTTGTGCCTAGCCCTATCATTCGTGGCCACCAAACTCCGCCATTACCTCCTGAATCACAAAACTTTTGTCATCACCAACGCGAACCCCATCCATTATATGTACGCCAAACCTCATCTAAACCAACGCATCGCCCGATGGCTTATGCTCCTCGCCGACCTCGACCTTGAGTTTGTACACCAGAAATCAGTCAAAGGACAAACTATCGCAGACCAACTCGCGGAAGCCCCCTTACCTGGGGAACAATTTACCAATTTTACTTTCCCTGACGAACTCATCGCCACTCTTTCACTCAGTGAGGAGTCGTATCCAATGACCCTCTTCTTCGATGGATCCAAATGCCAGCGCGGCGGAGGGGCCGGCGTTGTTCTCATTCCTCTTGACGCTGAACCTATGCCTCTTTCATTCCGGCTCGATTTCCCCTGCACTAATAATACAGCGGAATACGAGGCCCTTGTTTTGGGTCTCCAGGTTGCGTTACACTTAGGTGTAAAGTCTATTAACATTTTCGGTGACTCTCAACTGGTAGTCAATCAAGTTACGGGCATCTACCAATGTAAAAATGAAGAACTTCAAAAGTACAAACATTACGTGGACTCACTGTTGACCTTATTTACTCATTATTCTATCCAAACCATTCCCCGCTCAACTAATAAATTTACGGATACTATGGCTTGCTTGGCCTCGCAAATTCCTACCTCACCAACTGACTCTGACATATTTGTCTTGGTCCAACAACTCTTTGCCCCATCTTACTCAGTCCCGGATGTTTGTATCGTAAATAATGTGTCTGCTAATTCGCAGGATACCTGGTATCACCAATTTCACGACTACCTTACAACCTCTGTTCTCCCACCTGACCTTACTAGTAACGGAAAACGTGCTTTTCTTAAAAGTGTTTCTCGTTATGTCGTCATGGGGGGACTCCTCTATAAACGTGGCTTTGATGGCATCCTCCTTCGATGTCTAACCGGTGTGGAGGTCACCTATACCATCCAACAAGTCCATGACGGCATTTGTGGTGGACATTTTAGTGGCCTTGCCATGGCCAAACGGATCCTTCGCCTAGGCTATTATTGGCCTACTCTTAATAACGACTGCTACGAATATGTTAAGCATTGTGTTATGTGTCAACAACATGCCAACCTTCAACATACTCCTAGCCATCCGCTACAGGTCGCACGAGATCTTTGGCCTTTCTCACAATGGGGTTTAGACCTTATTGGTGAGATTCACCCGCCCTCTTCGCAACGTCACCGTTGGATAATCACAGCAACTGAATATTACACTAAATGGGTGGAGGCCATTCCACTCATTTCAACCAAAAAAGAAAAAATCGTAGAGTTCATCAACCATCACATTATCTGTCGTTTTGGTGTTCCTCATCGCCTGATAACAGATAATGGAAAATATTTCAAAAATAAGTTGTTACAAGACCTTTGTGACAACTTTGGTATCAAACTTAGCTTCTCATCACCTTACTATCCACAAGCAAATGGTCAGGCCGAATCTTCTAACAAAACCCTGACCAAAATTCTCATGAAAGTCGTTAACGATTCTGGGAAAAATTGGCCTGATCACATCCCCTTTGCCCTTTGGGCTTATCGGACCAGCATTCGTACCTCCACTCATGCCACCCCATTTTCGTTGGTATATGGTACCGAGGCTGTCTTGCCTCTCGAAATACAAATACCCTCCCTAAGAATATCTCTCCAGGATATTCTCACCAATGATGATTTCCGCCAAGAGCGGTTAGCCCAATTGGAGCTTCTTGACGAGCGTCGTCTTACAGCTCTTGACCACCTTCAAATCTATCAAAAGTGCATCAAGCGTGCTTATGATAAGCGAATTCATGAGCGTACCTTTAAGATTGGTGATCTTGTCCTCAAAGAGAATCAACATGTAACCAAACTAGAAAAGAGCAAGCGTGGAAAATTTGCTCCAAATTGGATTGGGCCTTACATTATCACTCACACTTACGGATCAGGCACTTACCGTTTAGCTTCGCTCAATGGTAAACCTGAGCCTGAACCCCTTAATGCCTTGCATCTTCGACCATTCTACTGTTGAATTTAGTATTATATCACTTCTTATCTACCTTGCGCTCGTCCCTTGAGCTCATTTACCACCTCATACACCTTGTTTCATGCATCTCAAAATAGAATCACGCTCACATGGTTTGGTCATCATCTCCTCTTAAAGATGCCTTCCCCTTTTTAGTCTGGTCCATGACTTAAAAGTATCAAAATAACACGTTCTCAATTATACAATTATGGGATATTCTTGAGTCAAACTTCCTACAAAACTAGATGCTTCATGCCAAACGGACATCTAGACCTCAAAGTTATACATAGACTGCTCCCTCGAAGGACAGCTATACACAAAAGCCGCATCTGCTACTATAAATAGACTGCTCCCTTGAAGGACAGCTATACAAAGTCAGCCTCTATCAGAAGCTTCTCGCATTGATCAGCTTCGTGAAGAGCTCAAGAACAACAAAATGCATATCCCATATAGACTTCCCGCATCGATCAGTCTATATTCAAAAAAAAAATAATAATAAAATAAAAAATAATAAAAGTAGCATTCAAAAGCACTTTTGAGTCATGGACTTGTCTATTTAGGTTTGGTTCTCTTTCGTCAGAATAATCACCTTATAACAAGTTTGATCGCGCCCCAGCTATACCATCTACCTCATCTCACCATTCTTCAAAACAACAAAACTCAAGGGACGTGACGTATATCTGATATATTGTGATTATACAACTCTTTTCACCTATCGACTTCTCACCTATGCAAGGTACCTAGGGATTCAAGTTCATCCTCCGATAATACGTGGTTTGTTTAGCTCTTTCCAACTATGGGACACTTTTCCCTCTTTTACCCGAATCTAGGATTATGTGTTGACCTTAATCAGGACACGTTTCCCTAATACTTGGGTAAGCTAACCTTCGCTTCACCTATACCTACACCAATACCGCCAATACCTTACCAACACCAACAACATTACCCTACCAATATCAATATTTTTACCAACCAACAAATTGCCTAACCACAACCAAATTGCCTGAATTCACCTCTCCCTGGTCCTAAGGGAGAACTACATCGGTCTGAGGCCCCTCCTTGCTTTGTGCAATGGGCTATGTAGGTAGCACTTAGGAGACATGGGGTCTCCGAAGGTTAGCTCGACCATCCCCTACCATAACCTATCATGTGTTGTTAAAATATAAATGATTTTGCATATTTATATTGATAACACTCACCTTGGTCCTTTATCAATTCAAAACATTCAAAACACAAACATTCTTATTATTATCATAACTCAAATCAACATACATATTCAGTTTTATTTAGATGTTAAACAAATACATCTTCTCTATCATCGACGTGCAGGTCGGCATCCTTATTTATTCTTCTACCCCTATGAAATTCACTTAGACCCTTGCGCCTCATCCCGAACCAGGTGATGATCGTGATCGTCGACGCCGCTCACCTGGCCTCTCCATCCTCAAAGGTGCCACTGCTATTGGTTCCTCCCACTGATCTGCCAATCTCTCCTGTAACATATGAATACGCCCTCTCGCATGGAGGAATCTCACCTCTAGTCTCTCCACTCGTGACTGCGCAACCGCTAACAATCCTGTTGTCTCATTCACCTGCGTTTGAAGCTGGTGAACTAAACCCTGCAGGTGATCTCTCTCCACTGTAATCACAGCTATGTCAGGATGATCGGCCCTCTCACGTGAACCTCGCAGCTCTGCTACCCACCATAATCTATAAGCCTCTGTCGCTCCTGCATCCATTACCCTGCGATCGGCTGCTGTCTCTTCTGGTCCTTCTAGAGGTGTCGGCTGGGGAGGTGAGAATGATGCCTCGGCATCGATCCTCATGTATGGTCTATAAGCCATGGGTATATCCTGAACAAATCCAAATTGTCACCGCACGTGATCTAGAGGAATCCTCTCGTACTCACCTGGCCTGTGTCCCACGATCCACCTTAATCGCTCTACACCCCTCAAATCCTCAGCTATGTTCTCCATCACCATATAGTTCCCGTAAGGCCTCCAACTGCAATCGTCACCATCTCCCACATCTGCCTATAATACTCGACATCATATGTCACGGCCTCGAATCTCGCCTTCTTGTCTGGACCCATGTCTGAACCCATGCACTCCACCTGGATGGGTCGGCCTATTTGTCACAAAAAAAACCTCATAGGCCCACCAACCAGTGTAGTCTCTCCTGTGGATTTGGGTCGGGCCATGCGACACACGCTCATTTAACTACATTTCCCAAACAATGTCACATTTTATTAAATTTTGGATTCCTACCCCCAAACCCACTCGTTAAATTCATTAACTTCACATAAGTAGGGGTTCAGAGACTACAATCGTGGTGGGATAGGTGGTGGTGGTCCAGCTCCTCCAGCACCTGTTGCTCCTCAGGCTGTGCCATGGCTCCAAATGATCCTCAGCAAGGTCCTCAACCAATCAAACTCTGCCTCCTGATCAACTCTCGGGCCTACCAATACTGCTGTCACTCGCTCCACTCCACTAGTGCCCTCAGCCCACAAACTCAACACAATCACTTCACACCTCAGGATAAAATTGGGCACTCAAATTGTAACAAAGTGACAATGACATGCCGTATTTTTCTTTTTATAGGTTTTGACCTATAACCGATACCTAATTACACCAACCCTAGAATACCGGTATTCTTGTAACCGATATTGGTCACACATAACCGATATCGGTTATCTACTTCACTTAACCTAACATCTCGCCCGACCACAAGGCTCCAACCAACCAATCACCTACGACCCAGCTTTGCTGACTAGCCAACCAATCAATAGGCCCGACCCAAGGCCGCCACAACCAATTAGGCCTGACCCAAGGCCGTAACCAACCATTTGGCCTGACCCAAGGCCGCAACCAACCAATCGGCCTAACCCAAGGCTCGCAACCAACCAATTAGGCCCGACCCAAGGCCACAACCAACCAATTAGGCCTGACCCAAGGCCGCAACCAACCAATCAGGCCCGACCAAGGCCACAACCAACCAATCAGGCCCGACCCAAGCCCGCAACCAACCAACCAATCTGGCCCGACCCAAGGCCACACCCAACCAATCAGGCCAGACCCACGGCCACAACTAATCAATCGGCCCGACTCAAGGCCGCACCCAACCAATCAGGCCCGACCCAAGGCCCTCACCACTCAATCGGCCCGACCCAAGGCCGCACCAATTAAGTACCTCGACCAAGACCCACAAATTACGATTTTATCCACCCATCATGTAGCTTTTTGTTCAATCACGCTCACCTGTTCGTGTTTTTAGCATGATTAGGATACTTGACTTGATCAGTCGACCAACTTTGCCTAGACCAAGACCGTGACGTTTATCTCAACCAAACCAACCATTTGGTACTGCCGAACATGCCTAAACATTCCTGTACCTTACCCATTATATCCCCTGGAGCTACTTCCTATGCCTTGGATACCAGGATTATATCAACCTTGTTTGGATAAACTATCGACCTTTGCCTATGAATTGCTTGTTTGCTCTTCAAATCATGTACCCTGGTCGCACTACTGCATTTCAACGTGCGTCTGCTTCCTTGAACTTACCCCACCATCTTACCATCATCTCAACACCATTCACCCTTTATCAACCCTATCCCTGATTTCACGTCGCCTCAATCTGTGATAGATTTGAGGGGGATTACCTATACCCTTAACGGGAGTAACCACTTCTTATTATTGTCAGTGCAGCTTCACAAGACAAGCTACACGACAACAAGGGGCTAATGTAGACACCAAATTTGTGTCTTATGACACCCTGTGCCCCACATCTCATATTCGCAACCTAACCTCACCACCTAAACCTTACACAATTATTTATTAATTACCTTATAATTAATAAATCCACATCTCCAAACCTGCCACCTCATTTTGCCACCTCATCATGACCTAGCCCTAACCCTAAACTAACCTAATTAAGACCTATAACTTGGTCTACATCCACACCCATGACTAATTACTCCTCACCCGCACCAAAACCAACCTAATAATGACTTGACCAAGCCCACAACTAATCCCTCGGGAGAAAAGGAGGGAAAGTTGGCTATTTTACTAAAAATAGCCCACTTTGACTTAACCGACATCGGTTCCTACTCGACCGCCGTCGGTTACGTAACCACCATCGGTTCCCTGTAAATGACCTTCCCCAACCAAAAACAAGGGATTGGAATTCATTTGAAAGATCCGGAATTCACTTGGCAAGACAGAGACAAGTGAAGAAAAGAGAAGAGTTTGCAGAGAAGGACATCGAGCCCAAGACTGCAACTGAGTAACCAGAGCACAGCGACACTCATCCAAGCATTGGGAGAGAAGATAGCTCACTTTTGATTGTCAGATCATCCCACCTGAGCCTTGCCTTCGTCATCACAGTCCTTGGACCTGTATCTTCATCAGGAACTAGTAAGTAGTGTCTTGTACGTTTTTAAATACCATTTCTTGAACTTCTGATTCATAGTAATTATAAGCTCACTCCTAGATCTACTACCCGATAGCACCCTACATCTAACTTCATTCCTCTACCCTTACATTGCCCCAAGAACAGCTCCCACACTCTCTGAGTCTTCTCCATCACCCTATTGCCTACCCCTAATCATTTACCAACCTTATAAACACCATAACCACCTTACAACCAACCTTCATTGAAAGCCCCTAAATCACTGCCCCTACCGATATCGGTTATCAGCAACCAGTACCGGTGTTATAACCGCAGTCGGTTATACAGTGACCGGCATCGGTCACTGTGACTCAAACCAAAACCAGCCTTTCCTCTATTGCTTTTTAACGAGGTAACTAAATCGTAATTTCACAATAACTTCTTTGTTATCATTTGTGTTAATTCGTATTAAAAGGGGAACTGACCACCTTCGAAAGGAAGTCTAATATTTCCTGGGCCCAAGGCAGTTCCCTCATTTATTGTCTAACTATAATCTGGTGGTCTTGCATTCTTATTCACAGGTAGTCCTTCCCAGACAAAAAGGAGTTCTTCGCAATCGGTCTGATCTCTCTCTACGGTACGCGCACACCCTCCCAACACTCAACAGGTATTCCTCCTAGCCCTAACCTTTATCTGTTTCTCAAGAGAATGAAAGGATAGAAGCAACTCTATTCTAAGAACAGAAACATTTTGTGCGAAATAGTAGTATGGCATTCTTGTCTTTTTTTATAGAAAAGTACCCTCAGGAAGTGAAGTGGTGTGGTATCCCATACCTCTTTAATGCAGGTTGTATCCCAAATTTAACCTCTCTGGGTTAATTTGGATAATTTATTATAAATGGACTTAGCCAATCAAATTTTGGGACATGTGGATGACTATCGAATTCATCCCTAGAGATCGAGAGAAAGATAGCTCAAGTTACCTCTGTCGAGTTAATCTTCATGCGCAGCATGCTGGTGAGCCACGAAAAAATGATTTGGTGGGGTTGTCTGGTGAGTTTAAACCGAGATGGATCATAGTAAAGATGTAGAGTGAGATGGACGGACAGGTTAGCCAGGCGGATTGGTTGGTCGGGTTGGCCAGTTGGACGGATTAAATAGTCTAGGTTGGACAGTAGTTAGACGGCTAGTTAGGTGACACACTGGGTTGGATGTTTGGGTTAGATGCTTGGGTTGGATGCCTAGGTTAGAAACATGGGTTGGATACCTGGGTTGGATGCTCAGTTAGATGGATCCCAGGTTGGTCAGATGGGTGTGTCAGCTGGGTTGGATGGCTTAATGATTGGTTGGTGGTGCAGCATATAGACTGGTTAGACATCGTCCAACCCCCTTGGGTTAGACGTCACAGGGTTAGATGACACACATGTTGGTTGGCCCATTGGTCGATGTACACATGGAGTAGATAGATGGCCATCTAACCCCCAGGTTAGACGGCATACCAGATGGACAAATCATATGGGCATGGATGGATGGCTAGACTAAGTGAAGGAGAAAAGGAGGTTTGTCGGGTCACAGGTTGGATGCATATAGATAGGTTAGAAATTCATCCAACCTCACATGTTGGATAGCCCACGGTGAAAAGGTGATGACCATCAGGTTGGTCAGTGACCACAATAATGTATGACCCGCATGGTAGGGCAGCCCATGAGTCCTAAGCAAGGTGAAGGTAGGTGGATGAATGACAGCTCAACAACAAGATTTAATGTGGTATGACGCTCATGTCTTCATCTAACAAAAGTACTCTTAGGAAGCTAAATTATATGGTTTCACATACCTCTTTAATGAGGGTGGGTGAAAATTGGGTATATAAAGAACTCGAACTCCTCATTTTTGAAAAGATGTCCTATGAGCTGGGGAAACTCTTGAAAATTTTTGCCTTCACTCCATTTGAGTTATAAGCCTTCTCCTACGCCTGGCAAGCACATTTATGCTTTTGTGCATCAGTGTAATGGTCAGTGCATACTACGAAGCAATAAAAATTGTGTTTTGTGGTGTTTCTTCAACCCTAGATTGATTTTATTATGTTTCTCTTGCCTCCCCATTGTGTTATTATATTTTATGAATATCTTTCTCACTTGCAAGTTTGTGAGGTTGTGCTTCATGGAGTGTAGATGGTGATTGAGGATTTTGGTTTGTGTCATATTCGCCTGACCTCTCCCAACCTTATTTCCCCTCTTATTTCTCCCTCAGCATGATATCTCGCCCCTTTTCCTGGTGTTATCACCCCCCCTTAGTGTAGGATTTCCTTTTTCATATAATTTTTCTCTCCCTGTCTCCTTGGAAATCTTAGGATAGGTGTAGTTAGGTGTTTTTCATGCATTAGGAGTAGTATAGCATTTGGATTAGGTAGAGGAATTCGGCCTTCTCTAGAGGTTTATTTCAAGTTCGCAAGTCCCACAGCTTTAGAGATAACCCCATGTTAGAAAATTACATTGGATGCCCCACTCACAATCAGGTCATTTAGGGGGTGCTATAATTTTGCATTAACAGCAGGTTTTCGGTTAGTGAAGAAAATTCAAGGATCTTCATATATATATATATATATATATATATATATATATATATATATATATTGTAAAAACTCCCTCATTTGAAAGGGAGATATTCAGTAATGCAAAGGAACTCTATCAAAATTGTTCCAGAGCTGTTGTGAGCTGCAAGCCTCGAATTTCGGCATTTTGTAAAGGATCCTTTCTTTATGCCTATATTGCAATGGATTATACATCATTTCAATCAATAAAATTTTTGTTTTATGGATTTTCTTTCCCTTATTTGAGTTATATTGTATTTTCTCTTCCCATTATATTTGCAGATATCTTGTGCATATTTTTATCGGTTTGCAAGGCCTAAACTTGTTGTGCTCCCAAGATGGAGATGTAAATGCTCTTTATGACTGTGGCACTCATGTACACCCTCTCCCACTCTATTTACTCCCCATTTTCACTCACTAGGAATATCTTCATTTCCTTATTATTGGTGTTATCACCTCCTTTAGCTTAGGATTTCCCCTTTTTGCATCTTTCTAACCATTTCTCTCTCCCTGGTCCCTTGGAATGGTTATTTTATGATTAGTTAGTTGTATTTTCCCTTCTAGGAGTAGTGTTAGCAGTAGGATTAGGTAAAGGAATCGACCTTCTCCAGAGGTCCATCTCAAGTCGCAAGTCCCACAACTTGAGAGGTGGACCCATGTTAGAAAAGTTACACTGATTTTCCCACACATATGACAACAAATCCAGGCGTGTTGTAATTTTGGCATAACATGAACCAAAATTTAGTCTTTTATTTACCAATGTTAGCTATGCACGTTGGCACTTCATCCAGACAAGTCTGGAAGCTCGCCCAAAGCACGTGTAGCTACTGTTAGTGCCAAATTACAGCACCCCTGGACGCTGATCAGATTTCTAGGTTGATCACTCTTGCATCCAGTGTAATTGCACAACATGGAAACCTCTCTCCAAATGTGGGACTTGGAAACTGAGAGAGGAATCTCCAGATTAGAGGCTGGTTCCTCAAACTCCTCTGATTTAGATCTATATTTTGCAAAACTACAGAGGTTTAGATCCTAATCCTATTCTAACTTGCAAGGAGACAGGGGTAGAAGTGCAAAATTTGAAACTAACTAAAGATGGTGATGCACCAAAAAGGAGTGGTGAAACATATTAGTCATGCAAATAGACACAGACCAAGGTTCACAACATAAAAACATACACAGACTGATAATGTATAATTTAGCATCTGAAATCAAGCAAATAATACAAACAGAGGATTGAAACCCATTCACAGAGCTTGCATCATCAATTTAATATCAAAATACGCATTACACCCTCAGAGAGGTAAAGAAAACTGTTACAATCCTTAGAGAGGTCTGATACTTCATCAATCCCTTGAAGAAGGGGAAAGAAGAAGTCTGCTATGCCCAAAAATGTTCCTCTCTTTGAAATGAGCCCAAAACTGGCTTTTAAAAATGCAAGGGTCGAACCCAGGGAACAGGAGACATACAAAGGCATGGGAGCCCATTCTTTCTTGACTGCAGGTGTATTAAAATGGCATGGAGGACCTTACAAACCCATACCCTATCATTTTGACCGGATTGCAGGAGAATGCGACCCATTCTGCATTAACTTTGGCCGCTGGAAAGTCATTTCCGGCCATGAATACGCATCAGAGCCGTTTCTTGATTTTTCTCCCTCCAGACTGCTCCAAAACGCAAGATTGACCCCAGAATCATGTAGAGAATTTCACCAGCTTTCCGTTGATATAAAGAACGTGCAAATCTGAGCTCTGGATCAAAAGTTATGGCGATCTGAAGATCTAGGGCACAAAACAGGCGAAAGCGTGTTTTGAAATCCTTTCCCGCGCTCTGCCACCTGGACGACACGTGGGACGTGCTGATTGGATGAGAAATTCTCTCTCCTCTGTCTTTCACGGGCTTTCATTTTGAAATTCGCTTGTGGGGCCCTTAACTGGACACGTGGCGCTATTTCATTGGTTCGGGCTGACTCTTTTAAAACTTGCCCTTTGACCTTTTTTACCCTTTTTCCCTGAGACACGTGGCGGCTTCTGATTGGTTCTCAGCCCTGCCGGCTTTTCCGCGTACTTCACCTCCATTTTTCCTGGATGTCCCATTTGATTTTGGGCCCTTTGTGCTCATTTCGGCCGATTCGGCCCGTTCGGCCATTTTTGGCCAGCTTGTCCCACTTTGCTTCGGACTGACTTGACTGATTTCGGCCGGTTCGCACCTTTTTGGCCCAATTGTCCCGAACTGTCCCTCTCAACAGTTAGTCAATTTTCTCTCGGTCAAACTGGCATTTCACGCCTGCCACGTACTTTCGTCCCATTTGTCCCATTTTCTTTCGGACTGCCTGTGCTCATTTCGGCCGAACCGGCCGGTTCGGGCCTTTTTGTCCCAAACGTCCCGAGCAACACTTAGCCAATTTTTCTTCCTCTTTCGGCCGGATCAGCTTTTCACGCCTACCGCATATTTCTGGCCCGATTGTCCCAAATGCAATTTGGGCTGCCTAGAGGCTTTTCGGCCGATCCGCTTCCATTTGTCCCACTTGTCCCAAATGCTACCTTGAGCAGGACTTAGCCAATTTTCACACTCTTTCCTGGATCAACCTATTTGCCTTTCTGTAACTTTTTTGCATTTTCTCAGAGCTTGCTCCCTGTTTCTTCAGCCAGGGGAGTTAGAAAAATACCTGAAGGGACCCTAGAAACCTGATTTTGCTCTGAATCAATCAATTTGCTTGGGATTTGAATCTTCTGTTGCATGTTATCAAAATTAACACCCTAGGGGGGTTAATTTTGGATAACAGCTACCAGGTCCCTCCTTTTTTTTCTTATCAAGATGTTAACATGCATGTTCATAATCATAATCATAAAAACCATTCATGGAGGAAGATTCATCATATCATAAACAATTAGAAACACATATAATAAGGAAATTAAATCAATATAAGGAATGATCAACAAGATTTGAATTCCCATAACTCCATATTCAGATTTAGTGATCCTAGCAATCCATACCCAATTATCCATGACACCATAACTCATTACATATAAGCTGATTACATCACAAACCAATACATTCATGCATTGGACCATGCACACTCACATACAAACTCTAGGATGTGCTTACATCAAGAAGACCTAACACTACTCAACACTACTAGAACTATCTCACCTCTAGCACTAGCAAATACAAGGACATGTCACCTATTTATACACAGTGGGGACTTTACCTTCACTACCTTCATGCAAATCCTAATAATGGGCATGCTCTAACAATATCCTACATGCTTTTCTAACTCCGCTAAAGACAACAGTTCAAGCTATAAATAGTTTTTCTTAATTATGCCTTAATCCCTATAATCAAACAGCATCCAAGCGTCACTTTTGTCCTTTTCTTCATGTTCCTTATCTTAATAATAGACTTTTCTTATGTCTCAACTCATCTTGATTTTTTCTATTTTTAGCCCTTGTCCCAAAATGGCTAAGTCCTAAATACTCTACATGCATGCACGTAAGCCTTGCATGTTAACATGTTTCATTGTATCTCCATACAATGTCTTGTCTTTATTTACTTACTGTGTGTGGGCTTCCGCATGCCCCTTCAAACCTGTATGCATTTTTTTTTTTCATATTTTCATACATGACTGATACTTAGTCATTTCTTGTGACCAACACCCAACAACTAGAGGCCTAGAAAACCCACTTAAAAAACTAGGTTGCAAAGTGATTTTCTAAGAATAAAATATTGGAAGTGATTGTTATAGATAATTACTAGAGTTATGTGGGGGCCAAATTCCATTTCTCCATCATGGGCCTAAACTAAAATCTAAAACCAAACTGAAACTTTGACTTTCAGCAATTGTACAAAGCTACAAAAAGGGAAATTGTGATCCTTTAAACGCTTGATGATAAATGGTCAAAGGAATGTTTAGATTCATTATAGGGTTTGGTATAACACTCTAAGCGATAGGGAATATATTCTAATCTTGACTCTACCATTACAGGGTTTAGAGAGGTGTTATGTGTTTCATTAAAAACAAGTTTTATTAGCATTTTGAAAGGTCGTCAAGTGGTAGATTTAAACTCAAATTCATGCTTAACTTGAAAAATGGGTGGCTGTAGCTATCCAATACCATCAACTAAGTTTTCCAAACATCTCAAGAGGTAAATTGTGAGTTAGGTTTATATTCAAAGTAAATCTTCTAGTTTCATATAAAAGAGGTAAATTTTCTATTAGGTACTATGTCTTATCTAATTCACCGAAAATTTAATCTTCTATAATTTGATTTTCAACACCATTAAAAATAGGAAAAATAGAAATGATAGATCATGTAATAAAGGGGTAAGATAATAATGCCTAATAATAATCGAAAAGGGGGTATGCAGAGGCTCTAGTTGATCTACATTCACAACCCGAAAATACCATAAATGTTTATGCATCCCAACAAACAATTTTCAAACTTTCAGTAAGTTTCCGTATTTAACAAAAATAATAACTACCCTCAACCATTATCTGAAAACATTTAACTTCACCTCACGTACCCACTTCTACATATATTTTTGAGAGAAAAACAAATATTACATCATTTATATGATCCAAGTCAACTATAAATACCCCTAAGCCTATATATACATGATTTACAGGAACCAAGAAAATGCTTCCACATAACCATGACATGTTTAATTGGCATCTAAATAATAATGTTTAAGGGGTCACCAAGATATCCAACAAGGGAAAGACGGTCAACCATGCACACATAAAGGATCAATTGTAGGTGTAATGTTATATGGGTTTCAAATTCGTTGTTTTAGTCTCTTATTTTAAACACAATTAGAGAGTACTAATCAAGGGTGCAGTGATCAAATAGATACCTGCTAGGATGGAAATGATAATAGGAGAAAATATGTGGTTGGGCATTGATTTTTACATCTACTGGAACATTTCTAAGTCCTTCTCAATAGATCTATTTTATGTATAACTACAATCCTTGCATTTCATGAGCTACACCTCACTATAAAATTACA
The DNA here is from genome assembly GCA_019776745.2 of Taxus chinensis. Classification (NCBI taxonomy): domain Eukaryota; kingdom Viridiplantae; phylum Streptophyta; class Pinopsida; order Cupressales; family Taxaceae; genus Taxus; species Taxus chinensis. Next base: position 591,419,475 of record CM034156.1, read on the forward strand.
CCCAACAACTTACAAAATGGTCTAAGTTTCCCACAATTTACATATAGGTCTATCAAGGCAGTAACAACTACAACACTTGATTTAAAACATTACTTTTTGCTAAGCTTTGATAGATGGTCCATACCTTTTTCCACAGCTCCCATTTTGGCATAGGATGGAAAAACTTAGGCAAAGACTTTGGTGTTTCTCTTTACACCTGTCAATTTACATTTTCCTAAAATTTTCCAAGGCCTTTTAATAATCCAAAGTGTGTGTATCCTAAATTTATGGCATTTTATTGGAGCCACATTTCTTCAAGGCATTATGTCATACAATTCTCGTGCCTTATCTAGGCTCCCTAAAATTCAATGCTCCAATAAGAAAATAAACAAACAAAGCCAATGTACACCCTTGTGAAGCACATGCTTCCATATTTTCTTACAAGTTTGTCTAGTCCCTTTGTAATGTCCCCAAATGGAACACATTGCAGCCAAGTTGGATTTTTGGCAAATCCAAACCCAAAATGTAAATTTATAAAAAATTAGATCAAACCAAATATGCAGATTTGGAATTTCTTCTAGAAATTATGACTAGGGCATCCCATAAAACATATAGAAACATGCATTTATAATAAGATATTTTCACCACACTTTATCATATTGCATTTATGAGACCAAAACATGAAGAAACATACACATTTAGAGGTGTAAAAAGGATGATATTATTTTATTAAATCAGAAAAACAAGATGCACTTATAAATTATTAAAGATGGTACCTTCAAACACCAAAAATATCTTAAAATGACTAGATTCGACCTCTTAAAATCATCTTTTTTGAAGGCTGTCAAAAATAGATCAAAAACAACCTCCAAACATTCTAGATTTGCATAGAAGTGGGTCGCTCCACATGAGAAATAATTTCCCACAAACCCTTGTACCAAAATCTACAATAACCCTTTATTCTACTGCTAGAAAATACTCTGAAAATTATTATAAATCCATTGAAGCACAATGGAAGCCCTTGTGTAGAGAATCCTCACAAACTCTTAGAGGGTCTTCATCCTCAAGGGTATATTTCTAAAAGTTTTTGTGTTTATAAATAAAATAAACAAAGCTAGAAGCTTCATACAAAAATCAGAATTGAGAAAAATATTCAAATGCCTTCTCCTAAGGCAAGTCAACTTGCCTTTATAGCACATAAGACCCAAATAACCACCTTTCATGGTCAATCATATTTTTCCTTCATTTAATATTTTCTTCCACCCACTTTTTCTCCACAAGCAAGTTACACTTTTCCGTGGATAATTTATTTTCTCTAAGTTCTTTTCCCCTTTGTTTCTTTTTTCTAGGTTTAATTTAGTCTTAAGTCCATAATAATTTATTATAAGTGCTTTTTATAATGTTTTATTTTATTTTTGCACTTTATAATAGAATATCATAACTTAAGTCGCCCTTATTTTCTTCCCGTAGCCATTGGGTAGACAAAATAGGCTAAGGGTATTCAACTAGGAAGGGGATATTATAGTCCTCCCTTCTCAAAATTTCTTGCCCTCAAGCAATTTCAAACTTGTTTTGTCCAAGTGCCATGCATAAGAGACGAAACATGCTGAAGTGATCCAAAATCCTTGTACATGTACCTGTCAAATGAGCTAAAAATTTCCACCACATATCACTCACAATTTGCTCATATACACATGGTTGTACCCAAGGCATTACATAATGAAAATTACATATTTCATCATCTAGATCATCACTCTTTTCAAAATAAATATGAACATACAACATATATGACATTATTTCGCTAGTATCATACCTTATTAAATTACCATGGTTCACAAAAGGCTGATTTTTTTCACAAATCAGCTGCTACAATGTTGTGTTCCTTCCTTCATCAAACACCTCTTGTGAAATCTTCCCTTCTTAGACAACTCCAATCATACTCTTGGCTTTCATTCTTTGAGGAGCTCCCTCAATCATCTCATCATGAACTGATGTTTGGGAATTTTTTAGCGAATCTATCATGATCAAGGGAAACCAGAAGTGTACACTTTTCCAAGACAAACATTCCTCCTACATCATCCTTATAATATTCATCAGAATATGAGTGTTTTTCATCACTTTGCCTCATAAAGTTATTAGCAGCCAAAGGAATATCAATAAATACCAATGAACTTTTACCTTGAGACTCATGTTCCATGAGTGCTTCCTTTTTTCTTGTCAATAATGAAGACCTCTTTGCCTTATACTATTGTAAGTGTTGTTTCCCTTGAGCGTCTATCAATCTAGCAACACTATCTCTTCTTTACCACTTTCTTTTAGTTTCCATTGTATCCTCCTTGCTTGTATATATGAATTTATTCTCCTGTCTAATATAAAAATTTGGTTCCCTCAAAATTATTTTTTTTTTTATCAAAGGTTCTTGGATGACATGCTCCTTAACTTCCTTCATATGGGTAGACTCCGTGATTTCACTTCCTTTCTCATCCTTACTATCCCGCACATAAAATATTTAAAAAAAACTTTGTACGAAATGAGCAAGTGAAGTAATGGATTCAACCCCTTGGGTCTTCAACAAATGATACCACCATTTATGTGTTATTCCATCCATATATCTAGATATGAGCATGAGGGCATCATATTGACACATAGGATTATAACACAAGAAGGTATCAAATGTTTTCAACTAATAGCTCACAGAGATTTCCTCGGTTCCATCAAAAAAGGGACTTAGGTCCACTTCAATTTTTCCTTTGTTGTATTCAAATCTGATTTTTCTTTATTTTCCTCACATGTTGGGAGGATTTCAAGTTCTGATACCATTGTAATGTCCCCAAATGGAACACTTTACACCCAAGTTGGATTTTTAGCAAATCCAAACCCAAAATGAAAATTTATAAAATATAGATCAAACAAAATCTGCATATCTGAAATTTCTTCTAGAAATTGTGACTAGGGCATACCATAAAACTTTTTAAAAATGTGCCTTTATAGTAATATATTTTCACTCCACTTTATTATATTACATTTATGAGACCAAAAAATGAAGAAACATATAGATTTAGAGGTGCAAAAAAGGCTGATATTATTTTATTAAATCAGCAAAATAGGCTGCACTTATGAATTAATAAAAATGGTACCTTTGAACACCAAAAATATATGAAAATGACCAGATTTGACCTCTTAAAATCAAATTTATTGATGGCTGTCAAAAATAGATCAAAAACAACCTCCAAACATTCCATATTTGCATAGAAGTGGGTCGCTCCACATGAGCAATACTTTCCCACAAACCCTTGTACTAAATTTTGAAATACCCCTTTATTCTACTGCTGGAAAATACTTTGAAAATTACTATAAATCCATTGAAGCACAATGGAATCCCTTGTGTAGATAATCCTCACAAACTCTTGGAGGGTTTTCATCCTCAAGAGTGTATTTCTAAAGGGTTTCATCTTTAGAAATAAAATAAACAAAGATGGAAGCTTCATACAAAAATCAAAATTAAGAAAAATATTCAAGTGCTCTCTCCTAAGGCAAGTCAATTTGCCTTTATAACAAATAAGACCTAAATAGCTACCTTTCATGGCCAATCAAATTTTTCCTTCATTTAATATTTTCTTCTGCCCACTTTTTCTCCACAGGAAAGTCACACTTTTCCATGGATAATTTATTTTCTCTAAGTGCTTATCCGCTTTGTTCTATTTTTCTATCTTTAATTTATCATTAAATCCATAATAATTTATTATAAGAGATTTTTATAATGTTTAATTTTATTTTTGAACTTTATAATAAAATATCATAACTTAAGTCACCCTTATTTTCTTCCCTTAGCCGTCGGGTAGACAAAATAAGCTAAGGGTCTTCGATTAGGAAGGGGATATTATAGTCCTCCCTTCTCAAAATTTTTCTTGCCCTCAACATTCAAACTTGTTTTTGTCCAGTTGCCATGCATAAGAGACGAAACATGCCTGAACGTGATCCAAAATCCTTGTACTGTACCTGTCAATGAGCTAAAATTCCACCACCTAATCACTCACAATTTGTCATATACACATGGTTTTGTACCCAAGGCAATTACGTAATGAAAATTACATATTTCACATCATCTAGATCATCACGCTTTTCAAAATAAATATGAACATTACAACATTATGAATTATTTCGCTAGTATCATACCTTATTAATTACCATGGTTCACAAAAGCGATTTTTTTTTTTTTCACAAATCAGGCTACATAATTTGTGTTTCCTTCTCTTCATATCAAACACCGCTTGTGAAATCTTCCCTTCTTAGACACTCAATCATACTCTTGGCTTTCATTCTTTGAGGAGCTCCCTCAATCATCTCATCATGAACTGATGTTTTGGGAATTTTTTTAGCGAATCTATCATGATCAAGGAGTGAAACCAGAAGTGTAACCTTTTCCAAACATAACATTCCTCCTACATCATCCTTATAAGATTCTCAGAATATGAGTGTTTTTTTTTCATCACTTTTGCTCATAAAGTTATTAGCACCAAAGGAATATTCAATAATAACCAATTGAACTTTTACCTTGAGGACTCATGTTCCATGAGTGGCTTCCTTTTTTCTTGTCAATATGAAGACCCCCCTTGCTTATACTATTTTAAGTGTTTGTGTTCCCCTTGAGCGTTCTTCATCTAGCAAACTATCTCTCTTTACCAACCACTTCTCTTTTATTTCCATTGTATCCTCCCGTGCTTGTATATATGAATTATTCTCCTCTGTCTAATATAACAATTTGGTTCCCTCAAAAATTATTTTTTTTTTTAATCAAGGTTCTTGATGACATGCTCTTAACTAACTTCTTCATATAGGTAACGCGGATTTCACTTCCTTTCTTCTCATCCTTACTATCCCGCACATAAATATTTAAAAAAAACTTTGTAACGAAATGAGCAAGGTGAAGTATGGAGTCAACCCTTGGGGTTCTTCAACAAATGATACAACCATTTTATTTGTTATTTCCATCCATATATTCTAGATAATGAGCATGAGGGCAGCATATGGACACATAATTATAACACAAGAAGGTATCAAATGTTTTCAACTAATACCACAGAGATTTCCCGGTTTTCCAATCAAAAAAATGGACTAGGAGGTCCACTCAATTTTTCCTTTGTTGTATTCAAATCTGATTTTTTTCTATTCTTTCTTTATTTTCCTTCACATGTTGGGAGGATTTTTCACGTTCTGAAACCATTGTAATGTCCCCAATTGAACACTTTACAACACCCAATTTGGATTTTTTAGCAAACCAACCAAAATGAAAATTTATAAAAATATAGATTCAACAATAAACAAAATCTGCAATATCTGAAATTTTGCTTCTAGAATTGTGACTAGGGCATCCATAAAAAACTTTTTAAAAATGTGCCTTTATAGTAATAATTTTCACTCCATTTATTATATTACATTTTGAGACCAAAAAATGAAGAAACTATAGTTTAGAGGTGCAAAAAAGGCTGATTTATTTTATTAAATGCACAAAATAGGCTGCACTTATGAATTAAAAATGGTACCTTTGAACACCAAAAATATTGAAATAACCAGATTTGACCTCTTAAAATCAAATTTATTGAATGGCCTGTCACAAAAATAGATCAAAAACAAACCCCAAACATCCATATTTGCATAGAAGTGGGGTCCGCTCCACATGAGCAATACTTTCCCCACAAACCCTTGTACTAAATTTTGAAATCCACCCTTTATTTCTATTCTACTGCGGAAAATACTTTTGAAAATACTATAAATCCATTGAAGCACAATGAATCCCTTGTGTAGATAATCCTCAAACCTCTTGGAGGTTTTCATCCTCAAGAGTTATTTCTAAAGGGTTTCATCTTTAGAATAAAATAACAAAGATGGAAGCTTCATACAAAAATCAAAATTAAGAAAAATATTCAAGTGCTCTCTCCTAAGGCAAGTCAATTTGCTTTATAACACTAAGACTAAAACTACTTTCATGGCCAATAAATTTTCTCTTGCATTAATATTTTTCTTTCTTCTGTCCCACTTTTCTCCACAGGAAGTCACACTTTTCCATGGAAATTTATTTTTCTCTAAGTGCTTATCCGCTTTGTTCTATTTTTTCTATCTTTAATTTATCAATAATCCATAATAATTATTATGAGATTTTTATAATGTTTAATTTATTTTTGACTTTATAATAAAGATATCATAACTTAAGTCACCTCTTATTTTCTTCCCTTATCCGTCCGGGGTAGACAAAAAAGCTAAGGGTCTCGATTAGGAAGGGGATTTACAACACGCAATCAACTACATCTTTCTGACAAAAAATTCCCTCTTTCCTTTACATGTTTTTTGATACCATACCTAGTTTCCAAGATCCACTCAAAACATATAGGTGGTAGCAGAAGAAAGGGGCAAGGAGGATGTAAATAAAGGTGAATTGATCTGGATGCAAACATGTTTTTTTTATTTGGTGAATTGCAGCAAGGCTACGTAAGGATGCCCCTCCACCCTACAACTAAAAAAAATTACATGATTCCTTTTTCCTTAACTCTCTAGTGGATATCCATATCCAATTCAAAAACTAATGCCCAAACT